>OZ019982.1:20272413-20906163 GCA_963970395.1 Ephialtes manifestator
AACAAATGTTTGAGAGTTCAATTGTAGAAAAAGGTAGCCTTAAAAAATTATTTTCAAAAATTGAACTTTTTATACGATTTTTTGAACTCAACGAACTTTGTTGAAACTGAAAAGTTTCATTAAACACTGGAGAGAAAGTTTTTTTTCCCCTAGTAGTAAAATGTACTCTTTTCTGCCGTATGATTGGATTATTTGGATTTACCCTACGAGATGTTGAACCCGTTGAACATTCAACAAATGTTAGCTTAGACTATTTATCTTTTCTCCTGCGTATTGCAAAAATCTCTGAGCAAAGTCGATTGCAAATTGTGTCGTAATGACAAAAAGTAGGTTAACGATGTTTACAATTGATTTGCGCATCCTTTTTTTCTGATCTCTGATTCTTCCAACGTCGCCAGCAGAGATAACCGTTTCATTTGCAGAGGTGATACACCCGCACGAGAATACCGGACTTGTATTAACGCTTTTAGCGTGTTAATAAGCAGGAATATATCTTCGTAAATCATTTTGCACTTCTGCTTCTTACCCCTCATCTACGAAACTTTTACCGTTATTCGTGATGTATATGCGAAGAAGACTGCGGCTATTATGACCATATCCAAGTTGCAAAATATTGATCAAAGCACGAGTAAATAGCAAGGAAAACGAACCCAACAATGTGCACTCTGTTCCGGCGAATGCTCGTCCAATGACTCTTTTTTTGTTTGACCAATGATGCAAACTTGGAACGAACAAAGACAAACCTGCATTTAGCGCTACCTCGACGATGATTCAACGTCAGTATCATGTATTTTGACGTGTGTACGTTACGATGGATATTTATAACAAAAGCATAGCCGTTTGTGTATTTATTCTTTGTTGGAAAAAAAAGTGGAACAGGATAAAGTGCGTGGTAATATTTATTATCAATTATTCAGTCACAGTATTTTGCAATTTCACGGAGGAAGCTTATGTTAATGGGAAGATTTATCTTTTACGAAATTTCATATCAGCAAGTGAAAAAAAATATTAGGGTTGCCCTAAGATAACTTAGGGCCCTATCGGGCTTTAATGTGGACACCATAAAAAGGGAGTTCCATATCACTCCCAATTTGGTACCTACTAAGGAAACTGTAGGGTTTCATGCTTATATTTAATGGGGCTATATTAGGGCAATCAATTAAGGGCCCAGTCAGACTTAATCATGGCACCAAATAAATAAATCAATAATAATTTCGCCACGTAAGGGCCTCATAAGGCAATTCTAGGTTGCCACGGTGAAGTTTAATAAGGGCTTGATAGGGTAATCACTTAAGGGCCCAGTCAGGCTTAATCATGGCATCAAATAAACAAATCAATAATAATTTTGCCAGATAAGGGTCTCCTTAGGCAATTCTAGGTTTCCATGTCGAAGTTTAATAAGGGCTTGATAGGGTAAGCACTTAAGGGCCCAGTCAGGCGTAATTTTGGCACCAAGTAAACAAATCAATAATAATTTTGCCACCTAAGGGTCTCATAAGGCAATTCTAGGTTTCCATGGTGAAGGTCAATAAGGGCTTGATAGGGTACTTACTTAAGGGCCTAGTCAGGCTTCATCATGATACCAAGTAAACTAATTAATCATAATTTTGCCAAATAAGGATCTCATAAGGCCATGATGAAGTTTAATAAGGCCTTGATAAGTTAATTAATTAAAGGCCCAGTCAGGCTTAACCATGGCATAAAGTAAACAAATCAATAATAAATTTGCCAGATGAGGATCTTATATGGCAATCCGAGGTTTCCATGGCAAAATTGATGGTCACCTATCCAATTAATGACCGTCAAAGTCAGCCAGGTGGTCACCCGTTCAAATACTGGCCCTCAGGTCGGTCAGACAGTCACGCACCTAGATACAAACGAACTAATTCGCGCAAACGATAAAACAAGCAATTTTGTGGAATATAATTATAGATGACAACAACGATACAATGTACCCTATTCGATATAACCAATTTCTGTAAAAAAATAACTGAATGTGCTTTTATTTTTACACATCAGAAGCATTCATGTAAATCTATCAAGTTCTGACTATATTACATTAATTTTATTTCATATTTCATATTACAGTCATTCAAATAGACAAAAAAAATTGCATATTCATATGATTTGAATGGCCAAGAGAGCTAAGGCGCAGCGCAACTACACCATCCAGAGGGTTCTAGGTTCGATTCCCGTCAATGTAAAAAAAAATGTAATATGTTTTTTCAGCGATTAATATGTACCATCGTGTAGAGAAAGACGAAATATTCAATTAAAAGTGCAGCATTACTCAACTAAATAATAACAAATATATATTTTTAAATTAAATTTCGTTATTATTTTAGTAAGGACTTAATAGGGCAGTCTTAAAAGGTCCTCATTGTTTTGCCTTTAAAGGCCCCTAACATTTAGCCTTTAAAGGTCCCGAAGAAAAAAGCGTGACCATCATTTGCGAAACCCTATGAGGCTTCCACATAAGGCCCCTAAGAGTAGGGGCCTTATGTGGGAGCCTCATAGGGCCCCTACTCTTAGGGGCATTATGTGGAAGCTTCATAGGGCCCCTACTCTTAAGGGCCTTATGTGGAAGCCTCATGGGGCCCCTACTCTTAGGGGCCTTATGTGGTAGCCTCATAGGGCCCCTACTCTTAGGGGCCTTATGTGGGAGGCTCGTAGGGCCCCTACTCTTAGGGGCCTTATGTGGAAGCTTCATAGGGCCCCTACTCTTAGGGGCCTTATATGGAAGCCTCATAGGGCCCCTACTCTTAGGGGCCTTATGTGGAAGCCTCATAGGATTTCTCTAATTAGGGAATAGTAATCGGGGCTTTAGAAGAACCCTGATAAGATTTCTTCACGGGAGGATTCATAACATTGTCAGGCACGATCGGAAAAGTGGTTTAAAGAAAAATGTCCGTTTGTTGTTGTATTTTCACATATCTTCTGACAAATCAAGTTAAAATTTGTGACACAAGTAGAAGTAGTGACTTCTATTTGCATGTTGTGATTTTTTACTAAGAAAATGGAAACACTTATATTTGATGGCATCTTTGATTTGATAAATGATTCCATGATCAATGTAAGGTGAGAAAATGATGAATGTTGAGTCCATCAGTTGTGGATGATTGACGAAACTTTCTAGAAAGATAAATTAATCAACATACATGTCCTCTCAATAGGGAAAATGAAAAATAATGAAGAGCGATAGTATAGAAATACATTTGATCGAACGAAATAACCATTTCCGGTTGAACTAAATGTATCGGGATCTTCGTAATCGAAGTACATGTACTTCGACAGCATATGACGTGTTGCATATCCCATCCTTCGGAAATTCACTTCCCGTAAATAACACCCGTAACCGCAGAAGCGGCAATTCTATCGTCAAATTGAGAACCGAGCTCCGACGTGTCCGATTTCAATTCTCACTTTCGTAAGAAACGAGAGAGAAATTCCAATTTCATTGGCAGCTTATTGTCGGCACATTTACGGATCCTATGCTACAACGATGATACGATCGTACCATACACTATACATATGTGCGAGGCAATAGAGAAGAGGCTTCACTGGGTTCACTCTCGTCGATTCACGTAATTCATCAGACAGCGAGAGTAAAGGAGGGACGAAATAGGAATGTGCAAACTCCAGTAGTGGCAACAACTCACGTTTTCTCACTACAGGTGTTAGAAATAAGCGTCACGCGTAGAAAACATGGCCAGAATCCAGAATGAAATCCAGAATGAAGTCCCGGACAGAATCCAGAATGAAATCCAAAACAGAATCCAGAATGGAATCCCGGATAGAATCTAGAATGAAATCCAGGGGAGAATCCAGAATGAAATCCAGGGCAGAATTCTGGATTCTATCCAGAAACCGTTCTGGTTTCTGGGCAGAATCCCGAACGGTTTCTGGATAGAATCCAGAACGGTTTCTGGGCAGAGTCCAGAACAGTTTCTGGGCAGAATCCAGAACGTTTTCTGGACAGCATCCAGAACGGATTCTGGATAGAAGCCAGAACTGTTTTTGAACAATGCAAAATGAATTCTGTATAATTCAGCATGGAATCTGGGCACTCCAAGATAGAATCCAAGATTGAAAATGAGGTCGGATCAAATCCCATATTCTATCCTGGGCTACCCAGATTCTATTTGGGACGACCTAGACTCCATCAGTCTCAAAATCTGTCTATAGATTTAAAAAATTGATCTGCAGAGGTTGGTATAATTTGCAAGTTATGAGAATTCACAATGGACCTATAAAGAAGAGGTACTCGATGGCAACCGGAAGGAGGAGTATGCATTGTGCAAACTTATTTCATATGCCAACCATTTCCGACCTTCCTGTAAGCAACTAAAATGGTTTTCGCGTCTACGTCGATATACTTCACGTACTTCAACACTTGTCTATGAAAGTATCTTTCGCTGTGTAAGGGAGAAAAGTTCGGTCGGTCGTTGCCAACAAAATGTAATACGTAATATAGTGAAGCTCCAGCAATAGCTCCACACTGATACAGCATAGAAACTTTACCACCAACACGGAGGTGCCTCTATAATGATGCCTTCCGCCGGAGCATCCTTTCCGCGGCTTGTTACTATGACATTAGGCGCGGTACCCCGCGTAGCGTCAGTGCAAGGCGTAATGCGGTGAGAGAAAAGAGAGAAAAAAGAAAAAATGGCCATCTACTGGCGCGCGTGAGTTCGAAGATTACATGCTTAGCTTGCAACGTGGCATTACGCGTAATCAGAGTTCTTGAGTGCACCATAAAGATAATTAAATGTATACCGGGTAATCAAAGTTCCACGCGGCCACGGTTTGGGTTAATTAGCTAAGGATAGCAAGCTCTCGAACACACCACACCGAGAAACTGCTCGCGCGAGTCAGTCTTCCTGAAAATACGCCACTTCCTCGATTACTATAACCATGACACCTGGCTTTTAATTGAAGGTTTTATGAAGGCTACAAACCTAAGTGCAATGCTTTAGCGACGGAAAAAAAACGTAAGCTATTCTGCAGATGAGCTTAGGGATCACGTGGACGATATCACCAATGAATGATCGTGAGTATTTGTTATATTATTGTTTGAAAATATAATGTGAGGAATTAGGCTTTCCTACGACCACACGCTCTCTCATTGATATTACTCATGCAGGACTCTTTGTCTTTATTAATAACTTCTTCAAATAATAGGAAGCGTAGAAAAGACGCGGATTCCAGGAAGAAATTCAGAGCAGAATCCAGGATGGAGTCTGGGCTGATCAGAATGGATTCTGGGCAATTTAGGATGAATTCTGGGAAATTCAGGATGGAATCTAGGGCAGAATCCAGGATGAATTCTAGGAAATTCAGGATGGAATCTAGGGTAGAATCCAGGATGAATTCTGGGAATTTCAGGATGGAATCTAGGGTAGAATCCAGGATGAATTGTGGGAAATTCAGGATGGAATCTAGGGTAGAATCCAGGATGGAGTCTGAATTGTTCAGAATGAAGTCTGGACAGTACAGAATGAAGTCTGGGCAATTCAGGATGGAATCCAGGGTAGAATCCAGGATGGATTACGGGCTATTCAGAATGGATTCTGGGCAATTCAGGATGATTTCTAGGTAGTCCAGGATGGAATCCAGGATGAAGAATGGATTCTGGGCAATTCAGGATGAATTTTAGGTAGTCCAGGATGGAATCCAGGACAGGATCCAGGATGAGGAATGGATTCTGGCAAGTCAGGATGAATTCAAGGCAGAATCCAGGATGAATTCAAGGCAGAATCCAGGATGAAGTCTGGGCTGTCCAGAATGGATTCTGGGCTGTCCAGAATGGATTTTGGGCTGTCCAGAATGGGAGCCCACCTATCGTCCACATCCCGATTCTCCACCACTGGTGTAGTATCGGGATGTATAGGAAAGAGAGTGTGTATAATCGAAGTGTGAAGGAAAAGGGCGGTGGAGGATCGAATATGTGGAGATAGTTACGGTGTCGAATCGGGAGGTGTCGAATAGAGATGTATAGGAAAGAGCTTGTGTACAATCGAGATGTGGAGAAAATGGGCAGTGTCAGACAAGATGTGTGGAGAAACGAACGGTGGAGGATCGGAAGGTGTAGGATCGGGATGTATAGGAAACAGAGTGTGTGTAATCGAAATGTGCAGGAACAGGGCAGTATAGGATCGAAAAGGTGGAAAATCGCTTTGTGTCGGATCGGGATGTGCCGGATAGACCGTGTGTCGGATCAGGTTGTGTAGAACTGAACGGTGGAGGACTGGATGTGTCGGATCGATGTGGTGGAGAATCGGGATGTGGAGGATAGGTGGGCTCCCTCCAGAATAGATTCTGGGAAATTCAGGATGAACTCTAGGCAATTCAAGATGAATTCTGGGTAGTCCAGGATGGAATCCAAAATGGACAATGGGATCGGATCAAATCACTTCCAATCTTACAAAATGATTGTTTACCTTGTAAGAGTTATGTTTTCACACAGTTACTTGAATCTAATTTCTATCTTATACCAAAATTTATGAATTACTAAATTGTGTTAAGACAACACACTTAATGAGGTTTGCCTGTATTTTGTTACGGAGAATTCTTTCTTACCCGGTGATTATTCTACCGTCAGAGGAATACAGCAGTGATAATAGCACGTTGCTTGGGCCAACCAACATGCAGTAGAAATCCCAGCGTTTACGAGCGTATCCATTATTACACCGTGATTACAATTATCATGAAACCGATAATCGCACCATATCCTCGTGGCCATCCGCCACACGTCATTCCGTCTTCTACTTTAATGAGTGGTACTGCAGTCGTTGGGGACCAACGAACATTGTGAGGGCTCGTGATATAACTATATATATATTCGAAGTCCAAGGTACATTTTGATGATCGTTTGCTAGTGAAACATTTTTAAGACTCCGGCTGAGGTTCATCGTAACTGGCGACCAACAACCGTCCATTATTTTTTTACGGGCGCGAGGACGAGCCACGTAAATGATGATTCTAAAAAAAACTTGTACCGTGTGGATGGCTTGTTGAAAGTATCGCGCTGCTTGGCACGGTAATATTGACGCCGAAAGTGGCGATATACTTTTTTTCAGCTAACCAGAAGCTCGTACATAAGAATTACAGTGAAAACAAAATTGGGGTTACAAATCTCACATACGCGTTGCATACGTCGAGCTTTACGAATGAGATCGATTTTATCAGTTTTTACCTCAACATTTTTCACTTACTAATTTCCGCAATTTTTTCTACCACTTTCTAATGCCATTAGAAAGGTTCGAAAGTTCTTATTCATAAAATCGTTAATTAAATTAGATGTAAAAGTGAGATATAAAATTAATATACTTTTACAATAAAATTAATTTCAAAAATATTGAAATTACTGTACCATACATTAATATTACATCGCACTTATTGAATTTAGATTAATATATTTAAGCACGATATATATTAATTTAATTAGACAAATTAAATCAATATATTAATTATATATAATATAATTAATTATATTCTCATATAATTAAATTATATAATTTATTATATATTTATATAATTATATAATTATATAATATATATATATAATTATAAAAATATAAAATTATAAAATAAAAAAATAAAAATAAAAATTATAAAATTAATTATATATAATATAGTTAATTAAATACTAATCTATAAATTAAATTAAATTTAAGGTAATTTTTTTTATGATTTTATTTAATTTTTTTAAGGGAGTAATAGGATTTTTAAAAATTAGGGGGGTTTATGTTTACCCTATGGGATCTGCTACCTTTTTTTTAGATGAAGTTGAAGCCTTCAATTTTTTATACGATCGCGACCATATTTTTTTATAATATAATGTGATACACACTGTGTACAAATATACGTATTTTCTTTCGTTACCGGTCAGAAATAGAAGGGGTATATGTACATATACATGTAGGAGCATAAGCGTACAGTGCAAATGAACTGTTGGGCTGAGTCATCGTGCGATACTCCCAAAGAAGCAAGAAACGCATTAGAGCATGATGTTTGTGCATGTGTCATGACAGGTACGTAATTGAAATGAGTTTGTGACGAAGCAGTGGAGAAATTACCCTGCACGAAACATTCTCTTGCATCCTTGCGTACTCGCCTAGCTACACTGTTGCTTTACGATCGCTTCGCTGCGATAATAAAACGTATGCAATCCCTTTTTCTTTAGTTTCATTTTTTTCTTCTTTCATTGTTATTCCGTCGTTCTGCTTTACTTCAAACGATTTTGCGGAAGCGTAATCACTTCACGTTGGCTTAAGGCAGTTCTTTCATGGAAATAAGTATCAGATGGTCCGAGTCGGTTAATTTCTTCGCTTTTAATTTTTATTTAATTTTTTTTTTTTTACTACTTGACTGCATATATTTTTGTAATATTTACGTTATTTTGCTAAATAGATCTTCACAAGTGCAGACATATTTAATGTGGTTTGGTATTGAATTTTACCGAAATCGGAAAAACCGTTTGGTTTTTACGGAATTTCGAAATTTTCGAAAAATTGATGTTACTGCATTGACTTTTGCAAAACATGAACTAACGACCCTAAATTTTGTACGTAAGCGAAATAACATTCAGGAACGTTGGATACATAATATAAAAATTTATACGTTTATATTAAATAAATATGTTATTTATTTATAAATAATATTATTTATTGACGACTAAATTCATCCTAAACTTGAGTTTTTTAAAAATTTATTTAAAGCAAAATGCAAGATAAAAAGATATTGTTTCCTCATTATTATTTTAAACATATCGAGGTAGATTTGTAAAAAGATAAAAATAATGAGGAAGCAATATGCAAGTTTCTAAATAAATAAATAAATAAATAAATAAATAAATAAATAAATAAATAAATAAATAAATAAATAAATAAATAAATAAATAAATAAATAAATAAATAAATAAATAAATAAATAAATAAATAAATAAATAAATAAATAAATAAATAAATAAATAAATAAATAAATAAATAAATAAATAAATAAATAAATAAATAAATAAATAAATAAATAAATAAATAAATAAATAAATAAATAAATAAATAAATAAATAAATAAATAAATAAATAAATAAATAAATAAATAAATAAATAAATAAATAAATAAATAAATAAATAAATAAATAAATAAATAAATAAATAAATAAATAAATAAATAAATAAATAAATAAATAAATAAATAAATAAATAAATAAATAAATAAATAAATAAATAAATAAATAAATAAATAAATAAATAAATAAATAAATAAATAAATAAATAAATAAATAAATAAATAAATAAATAAATAAATAAATAAATAAATAAATAAATAAATAAATAAATAAATAAATAAATAAATAAATAAATAAATAAATAAATAAATAAATAAATAAATAAATAAATAAATAAATAAATAAATAAATAAATAAATAAATAAATAAATAAATAAATAAATAAATAAATAAATAAATAAATAAATAAATAAATAAATAAATAAATAAATAAATAAATAAATAAATAAATCTGTCGGAAGAAATCAAACAATTGCTGTTGATGACTGACCAGCAGTGAGGAAGTTGCACTCATATGTTACTGAATGCAAATGACATCGGAATACCCATAAAGGCTCGGCTCCTGTTGGCTGCTGCGACGCAGAAGATGAGAATAGCGAAGAAAAAAAAGCAGAGTGTATATTTCGAAAAGAACGTGTGCCCGGAGGGCGGAGACACACGAGATCCCTGTTTTTCTATTCGACCCTCTATTTTTTTGCTCTTCACTTGGTATCGCCCGGAGGCTGAGACCTGGCGAGCAGCTCAAGGTGACCCATATAAACGGGTCATCGTCCATTGGAACTTCTACTGCAACCATTCTTCTCCCTTCACCTTCGTTGCTTCGTGAAATTTATCGCCAGGGAACGTTGTAAATCTTGACTTGTACGAAGATACTTTGAGATGCTTTGTCGAAGAAGATGTGAGACTTTTATCCTCGCCCGGAGTGCAAAGAAAAAAAAAACAAATTTAAATGATCAGCCAAATTGCTGAAGACCAATTTCGAGACATCTACATGCTTATATTACTGAAGGTATTATGGGTAAGAAGTAAATCAGGCTTTGCTTAACGTCTTCTAGATTACATCGAATTCGTTTGGCAATTCTTGACGAAAATTTAACCAACTTGATTCGATGAAAAATCTGGTATCAGTGGTTTAATAGGTTGAAATAATTTCAATTAAACCACAGTCTGCGTAACTATATATTTTTATTATACAGTAAATAGTAACTATTAAAAAGTTGGTAAAAGTTAAAGTAACTAAATATACTCTCAATGAAAATCGATATAAAAATTAGGTTTTCGTAGTCAAATCAACCAAAAATATTCGTCTTGATGATTGAAAGAAATCATTGATTGGATTTTACGTCCGATTAACGATGTATTTGTTTTTTCGGTGTCAGATAAAAAGCTAAACACACAAACAACTTTTAAAAATAAATATATAGATGCAGTACCTCAATTTAGGAAAAAATTGCTAAAACATTTCTTCATCATTTGCATTGTCATCGGAGCCTGAAATCAGCGCATATTGAATAATATCTACAATCTTCCAAATTTGCTGTCATCTAAATCTAAACTAATTAACCTTAACGAAGTACTTTTTGCTTCGTCATTTCTAATCTGGTTGAGTTTTTGCGACAGAACGATGAGGGACCGACGTCTTAGCTTTGCTATGGAACCGCAGATCATCTCGTCTCCTCATGTCCATCGATCCGCGTTCTCAGCTCAGCCGCGCGCCGCATCACCGACCATAGAAAGGAAGGGGAGAGCCCCTTGCTCTCGACAAGAACGAGAGTAATTATATTGTTACCATCATCAAGACATCAAGCCTTTTCTTGTTGGCCTCACGGGGCCGTCTGTCGGGAAAGTCGAAGCCCCGCGTGACCGCCGACGACTCGAGGGACTCCGCCGAGGTCGGCTTTTTGGTTACTCTCTGCATCTCTGCTTTGCTCTCCTCCTCTGATCGTTCGCCCGAACGAGTCGTCGCCGATCTCTTAATGTAGCGTGCAGATGCTCTGTCATTCCTTCAATTGTTACTGGTGTTGTCAATTTACCGGTAAATTATGTTAGTTACCAAAATAACTGGTAATGAAGCGTTGTCAGGATGGAATAATCCAGGATGGAATAATACAGGATGGAGTAATCCAGGATGGAATAATCCAGGATGGAATAATCCAGGATGGAATAATCCAGGATGGAATAATACAGGATGGAGTAATCCAGGATGGAATAATCCAGGATGGAATAATCCAGGATGGAATAATCCAGGATGGAATAATCCAGGATGGATTAATCCAGGATGGAATAATCCAGGATGGAATAATCCAGGATGGAATAATCCAGGACGGAATAATCCAAGATGGAATAATCCAGGACGGAATAATCCAAGATGGAATAATGCAGGAGGGAATAATCCAAAATGGAATAATCCAGGATGGAATAATCCAGGATGGAATAATCCAGGATGGAATAATGCAGGATGGAATAATCCAGGATGGAATAATCAAGGATGGAATAATCCAGGAAGGAATAATCCAGGAAGGAATAATCCAGGATGGAATAATCCAGGATGGAATAATCCAGGATGGAATAATCCAGGATGGAATAATCCAGGATGGAATAATCCAGGATGGAATAATCCAGGATGGAATAATCCAGGATGGAATAATCCAGGATGGAGTAATCCAGGATGGAATAATCCAGGATGGAATAATCCAGGATGGAATAATCCAGGATGGAATTATCCAGGATCAAATAGTCCAGGATGGAATTATCCAGGATCAAATAGTCCAGGATGGAATTATCCAGGATCAAATAGTCCAGGATGGAATAATCCAGGATCAAATAATGCCAAACATATTTTGAATCTTTGTTTTTGTTAGACAGTTGATCACTGAATTTTTTTTTTTCAGGATATTTTGTAAAAGGACATTAATTTTCGAGTATCATGTTCTGGAATCGCTTAAAGACACATAGATCATAATTGAGGTGAATGTTCGCAAAATGTTTATTTTATTATTTTTTTTTTTGCTGTTTTAATCGAATTGCATCAACGAACGAGTCTCTTTATAGCTGCAACTGGCATCAGGTCACGAGCAGGTCAATGATTAATTTCCTAACGTAGATACCAGATAGAAAGAAGAAGATTCCCTTGGTCGGAACTACGTTAGCGAAGACCGCGCGCGCCCGTCGTGAGTTATACTCCGCGAAGAAGCTGCGCTTTGATCCTCTTGGCTCGCGTTGCAATTACTTTTGTACCGGGGTTATCGAACGATCCGAGAGAACCGGGCGAGAGCGGTGAACGGACTTGAGAGCAGCAGCAACAGCAACAGCAGCAATGGATCTCGAAGCGCGAGCCCTTCTGGGCTCTCAAAATTGGCAATATGTAACTCCGGCAGTTCGGTTAGGACGTATACTTCAGTAATTGCAGTGAAACGAGCGCGATTTTGGAACAGGGTAACGCGGTTGCTGATCGCCGATGCGCGGTAGCCACTTAAATTATTCCACTTAAGAAACAAAAATTTATCCACGCTCGGCTTGAGCAGAGAAATCATGCAATCGCTTTGCTAGTGTGTCTCTTATGAATGTGTTAAGCGTATATACGACGAGGTATGTGTAGAGTCCAAGTTATACTTATATATAATCCAATTAATGGTATTTACTGTGAGCCATCTTGAATACCTTGCGTAGAAAAGATAGAGAGTCCAGGATGGAACCCAGGATAGAATCAGGACTCCAGGATGGAATCCAGGACTCCAGGATGGAATTCAGAACTCCAGGATGAAATCAGGACTTTAGAATGGAATCAGGACTCCAGGATGGAATCAGAACACCAGGATGGAATCAGGACACCAGGATGGAATCAGGATTCCAGGATGAAATCAGGATTCCAAGACTCCAGGATGGAATTCAGGACTCCAGGATGGAATTCAGGACTCCAGGATGGAATTCAGGACTCCAGGATGGAATCCAGGACTCCAGGACTCCAGGATGGAATTCAGGACTCCAGGATGGAATTCAGGACTCCAGGATGGAATCCAGGACTCCAGGATGGAATCAGGACACCAGGATGAAATCAGGTTTCCAGGATGAAATCAGGTTTCCAGGACTACAGGATGGAATCCAAGACTCCAGGATGGAATCAGGATTCCAGGATGGAATCAGGATTCCAGGATGAAATCCGGAACTCCAGGATGGAATCAGGGTTCCAGGATGAAATCCGGAACTCCAGGATGAAATCCGGAACTCCAGGATGGAATCCGGGACTCCAGGATGGAATCAGGACACCAGGATGAAATCAGGATTCCAGAACTCCAGGATGGAATCCAAGACTCCAGGATGGAATTCAGGACTCCAAGATGGAATCCAGGATTCCAGGATGGAATCGGGAACTCCAGGATGGAATCCGGGACTCCAGGATAGAATCCGGGATTCCAGGATGCAATTCGGGAATCCAGAATGGAATCCGGGACTCCAGGATGGAACCCGGATAGAATCAGCAATCCAGGATGGAATTCAGGACTACAGGATGGAACCCGGATGGAATCAGGCATCCAGGATGCAATCCGGGACTCCAGGACTCCAGGATGGAATTCAGGACTTCAGAATGGAACCCGGATGGAATCAGCAATCCAGGATGGAATCAGGACTTCATCCTGGGTTGATCATATTCACGCGAGATAAATTCGAAAATCTGTGTAGATCAACACGCCTGATTTTACAGTGTTGCTTACTCCTATCCGACGTACGTAATGTTTATCAGATGGCGCTACGAGAGATGAGTCTACCACACGAACATGGTAATTTTCCAGATCCTTCTCTGCGTGTACTAACTTTTGCAACATATAAAACAACGAATAAAAAAAACAGCTAGATTATGGATTCACTTAAAGTCAAGTTTAGGTATTAACCACTAATAGCCCAAGTTTATTTACGCCTTTATTGTTGATACTCACGTGGCGGAGGAAAAAAGAGTTGCAAAAAAATTAACTAATGAACTAATGGCCTGTAGGCTGGAGCACCGTGATACGAGAGATTGCGTTCAGGTACCGTAATTGCCTGAGCAAAAGGGTGACTAATAGTCCCCATAGCCACCGTGCAATACATGGGGGCTCGTGGTGAGCTGCTCTATCCTATATCTACGTTCCTCGTGTGGTTACATATAACTATACACCTACAACACAAACCTTTCGTACATATAAAACGGTTTTAAAGTACAGTACGAGTGCCAGTGATGACGAAATTGAACTGCTGTAAAGTAATAACTTTCCTGTAATAGCGGCAATGCTGCAATTTAACGTTTCACGCTGATTCCTTACGTGTATAATCTTGAGTGGCGTGTGCTATCGATGAAAAAAAAAAAAAAAAAAAAAAAAAAAAATAATGGGGAGCTCGCGATTGTGCATAAACTTTCTTCGATGTTAAAAGTCCGACACCTTACCAAGTGTTTCCAAATTACCCTCCACAATTCAATGCGTAGATAAGACAGAGAAAAACTACTGTAATCATTATTTTTTCTTCCACTAGCCAAACTGTGTGTAACAACACGCACTTTCGTTCCGCTTTTCAACCTGTGCAAATCGTGATAACGACAAGATTACCCTGTTTGAACTGGAGAGATTATCGATATCCTGCTTGTGAAGTTATTAACTTTCAAACAGAGTTGTGAACATTGCATTCCTTTTGAACTGTGTCATGAATAATTTGATATTTATTTTTCTTTAGAATATTTTACCATATTGATACAATTTTTTTTGGACATTTCATTTTTTTTTCTTGATAAGAAAATCTGACTTGAGCGGATATCAATCTCATTGGGGTCGTCAGCTACCCCGGTCTACCCATAAGGTAGTATTTTTATTAACACTACACCCGTTTTTTAAGAACATTTTACCATATTGATATATATTTTTTGGACATTTCATTTTTTTTTCAAAAAAAAATTTGAGTAGTGCGGATATCAATCTCGCGGGGTCACCAACGACCCCGGTCTATCCATAAGCATTCGTATTAATACTACATCCGTTATTTTAGAATACTTTACCATATTGATACATTTTTTTTTTAACATTTCATTTTTTTTTTCTTGACAAGAAAAGTTGAGTTTTCTGAGTTTATCGGATATCAATCTCGTTGGGGTCGTCAGCGCCCTAGTCTATCCATAAGGTGGCATTTGTATTAATACTACACCCATTATTTTGGAATATTTCACCATATTGATACATTTTTTATTGGACATCTCATTTTTATTTTTCATTAAAAAAAGTCTAAATAGTGCGGATGTCATTTTGGCTGGGGTTGTCAGCGACCCCGGTCTACCCATAAGGTATCATTTGTATTAACACTGCACCCATTGTTTTAGAATATTTTACTATATTGATACATTTTGTTATGGACATTTCATTTTTTTTTCTTAAAAAAACAATCTGACTAGTGCAGATATCAATCTCGCGGAGTCGTCAGCGACCCCGTTCTACCCATAATGTAACATTTCTATTAACACTATACCCATTATTTTGGAATATTTTACCACATTGATTTTTTTTGGACATTTCAATTTTTTTTCCTAAAAAAACATCTGAGTAGTGCGGATATCAATCTCGCTGGGGTCGTCAGCGACCCCGATCTACTCATAAGGTAGCATTTTTATTAACACCAGGGGAGAACGGGGAAATCGCAGTCACTAATGAATATTTGCTTTTTTCTGTAAATAAAACGTCGTTTCTGCCAAAAAGTAATGGTTGTTGGATACTTCATCAACTATTATTGAAAATGAATAGCATGAAAATCACGAAAGCAATCGTATAAATGGATTTTTCATTCTATTTCAAAAGATGTGCAGCGACTGCCATTATCCGACGATTTGGGTAATCACGGTCGCCTTTTGGGGAACTGCGGTCAATTACGGGGTATCTACAGTTTAGCTGACAACTATTTTTTATAGAAGGCGATTTTATAGAAACCAATACCATATTACGGAAAATATAATTGTTTTTAATTTTCATTCATTTCCTCGTGAAAATATAACGCTTATCAATATAGCTATTATAAATCACAGTCTTTTGGTACAGTTATCTATCCTCTCTTAAAATGTATTAATATAACTCATTTTATACTGTCTTACGTAAACATTTAATAATAAAACAGTCTCTTTTAAAGTATAACAAAACCTGAGATTAATTTTCTCAGCGCAACTTTACTATACTATCAGTTTCTTTTAATAAAAAATCTAACCTCAAAAATTCTAGCCTCATGTCAACACCGAAATCGCCATCAAATTGAACACATTTCTACGTATATTTTTCAATTCGTCAATTCTTAGTCGTTTCTAAGTTATTACTAAGTCATTAGTTGAACTGAATTTCTATTATTAATGCATACATACCGTGATGTTTACGGCGAAAAATTCATTTGACGTGCGCCGGCGAATTGTGCCGGTAACTCACTGGCGTCCCTCGACTACCATTGCCCCGCGCACGTGATCGTTGTTACCCCGACAACCGCGAAGACTTTTTATATCAAATTTCAATATATTTATTTACGGAATCAACATTCTAACATGGGGAAATTGAAGCTACAAGTCCAAAAAATACATGAAAAACGCACGGAAAAAAAGGCTTGGTTGGAACTACCAAGTGCTATGGCTATATATGCGCCAAACAATTAATTGGTTAGACCAACCAAGTAATTTGTTAGGTGACCAATTTCTTGGTTGGTCTAACCAAGTCACTTGGTTAGATTACCAAGTCACTTGGTTAGTCTAACCAAGACATTGGTAGCCTAACCAAGAAATTGGTCCGTCTAACCAATTAATTGTCTGGCGCATATATAACCGTAGCACTTGGTTGTTTCAACCAAGCTTTTCTTTCCGTGCGGTTAGATGTGATTTTAACGTCGATAATTTACGCAAAACCCTTATTTAAAATACTGCTTTTCTTATAAAATAAGAGTGGATAATCTAAAAATCATTTCATTTGTTTATTTCTTCGTAGTATAATTGGCACGAAGTATTAAATTAGTTAATTAGTATATGGGCATATCTCACAAACCTTTGACTTTCGTGTAACTCGACTGTGGAATGTTATAGTAATTTACACAGAATGAATTACGCGGGTATCAAACTTTCACTAAGATGTATGAAGCATAATCTATCTGAAAAAAAATAATTTAATTTTATAATGCACCAATAGACTGTTTTATCCTGGTTCAAATGCGAAAATTAACAATGTTTTCGCTTGTAACTCTGATTTTCGCGTCACTTCGTACGAGTGTAGCATTTGTATGGACCTCCAGAAAACTAAGAAAAAAATCATGAAATTCTGGTAAGGTGCAATGAACATAATGTACCTAATTGTAATTGCCAAACATGTCAGAAAATTAAGCGGTTATCCTTTGAACGTCTGTCACTCGGTTTCAATGGTGAACCTGACATCCACCGTTATATGGTGCAGGAATATCAGCACAAGCTAATTGAGCCAAATGAATTGGATGCACATAAAGGTAGGATCATCACGGATTGAATGAAGTGAAATTTATGTCGGAGAGTCAATTATTTTGCTCGCAACGTTCTGCGACATGGACTCATATTGCTGCGTGGAGAATAAATGTCAGGTTTTTCGCATCGTTATCCGGCCAAACTAGTCAAGTAAGATAATTAAATTCCATCTGAGTACGTTATTCTTATCGCGAATTAGATGTGCGCAGATGTGCCAGACCTCTCGACGAGAAACAATTTTTTTTCTGGGTCAAAATGTATTCAATTGTCAGGTTCGAGAATGTCAGGTTTATAAATTCGCATAATAAATTCAAACTATTATCGTTCCTAAATTATCTAAATTATATTTTGAGTTAGTAGAGTTATTACCAGTCATACTTTTCATTTTCTGCATACGAATTGAGTTAAATTGAATTAGAAAAATGACCTATTGGAAGGGATAAAACTATGCCTTCAATGGGTCATTTAAAAAAAAAGTTAAATTGAAAGTAAGTTAAACACTTGTAAAACACAATAACACATACTTCCTACAATTAATTAGCACCAAATAAATGATTTTTAGTTAAAATGATAATATGATTTTTTATGCGAGCACCCTGTATACGATGCTTTGTCCATGAACGAATATTGCTTTCTACAGGTCTTAAGATGAGTACAAAAAATTGGCGATCCTGTGCTCCTTAACTAGATTTTTATACGTAAGCTGAGCAAAAAAAAGTTTGATATATTCACTAGTTGATGCAAAAATAAGGTGACCGGCATTACCCGGTGACTGCGATTCCCCCGTTCTTCCCTACACCCATTTTTTTTAGAATTTTTTACCATATTGATATATATTTTTTGGACATTCAATTTTTTTTATTAATTTATTTATTTAATTATTAATTTTTTAATTATTAATTATTTAATTATTAATTTATTTAATATATCAAACAAAAGTTTGATATATTCACTAGTTGATGCAAAAATAAGGTGACCGGCATTACCCGGTGACTGCGATTCCCCCGTTCTTCCCTACACCCATTTTTTTTTAGAATTTTTTACCATATTGATATATATTTTTTGGACATTTAATTTTTTTTCCAAAAAAAACGGTGACTGCGATTCCCCCGTTCTTCCCTACACCCATTTTTTTTTAGAATTTTTTACCATATTGATATATATTTTTTGGACATTTAATTTTTTTTCCAAAAAAAAAAATCTGACTAGTGCGGATATCAATCTCGTTGGGGTCGTCAGCGACCCCAAATTCTATTAACAGTACACGTGTGTAGTTTTAATAGAAAATTTTGGAGAAGGAGGCGCCGATGTCGATGCTCCAGCTGTTCGGAAACCGAGGAAATAAAACGAAGAACAAGTAAACAGGCGCAGTGAGCTGTATAGAAAGCCATGGTAGTGTTAGAGGCGGTTGCGAAGAGGTGGAGACATCGTTGTACAACGTCGGCTGAGGTTAATGCCGCGATCCGGTTCAGGGGGCAAACTCAGCTTGCCTGAAAACAAGACTCGTTCGCTTGCTTGCTTGCTCGCTTGCTCGCTAACGTTTCATAGTGTGTGTTCAGATTAAGAGCCGACTTCACTGCTCACTTCAACTCACCAATTTGCGACTGTTACCGCCAACATTTTGAAATTATTTGCAGATCCAGACAATTTTTTAATGTTGTTAATCCAAATTGAAATTCACACTTAGTCGGAAATAATTTTAAATTAAAATTATTTTTGAAATTCACACTTAGTCGGAAATAATTTTAAATTAAAATTATTTTTGAAATTCACACTTAGTCGGAAATAATTTTAAATTAAATTTTTTTTTGAAATTCACACTTAGTCGGAAATAATTTTAAATTAAAATTATTTTTGAAATTCACACTTAGTCGGAAATAATTTTAAGTAAAAAAAATTTTTTTAATTTTTTTAAATTTAAATAAAAATTTAAAATTATTTCCGACTAATAATTTTATTTTTTCCGAGAAATAATTTTAAATTAAAATTATTAAATTTTTTCCGAGAAATAATTTTAACTTAAAATTATTTCCGACTAAGTGTGAATTTCAATTAAAATTTTTAATTGCGGCCAATAACAGTAATCATCGTAAATTTTAGTTAAATCAATCGTTCTTAAATACAGGAAAAAAAGGATTTAAAAAAATGATTATTTTCAGACATATTTGATATTGGTTAAATTTTAATTTCTTGCAAGGTAGAATCTTGCACATTGATTCATCATTAAGTAAATTTTTTTGGACAACTTTTTTTTCGACAGTGTTAAAATTTAGGAAGATTTTATCGCACGCTTTATACCAAAGGAAAATAATGCGAAATGTAGTACTTTATTTCTTTGCGATATAAGTGCGATTATTATTTTTACAGGTTATAGGAATTACTGTAGTATTATAAATATATATTTCCATTTCGAATCTATACGAGCATGACGTGTGTTCTATACTTACAGCGAGAGAGAGTGAGTGGAGCTCACTAAGAAGAAAAACGAGGGGAACGAACTCTTGTCCTTCTCGCGGACGTTGTACGGAGTTATTACTCACTGTATCGCTCGTCCTCGTCGCCGTCGCGCACTCCGCCCGCAACAGGCACCAACTTTTCTTCGGGATCCGGTCGCGAGTTTGGCCGCGGGGTCGAACAAAAATAATGGCTACATCGCCAAGCAACCTTGTACCCACTATATGTATACCCTGATCGAGGATATAACATGTAGTATTGGGACTCCTACGTCCACATTCTCGATTCTCGACTCCGATAAATTTTTCTTTTCCTTCACCCGGAACGTATTTTTATTTTCTTTCCATTCACGATTTTTCCAACTTTTCAGATAATTGATACTTCATTCGGTGTGCTAAAAAGCTAATTAAAAAGTATGGATCATTTTGCTTCGTCATAGAGGAAGCTTTGTTTTCATGAAAAAATTTTCTGCGAGATTTTCATGCCAGTATGCTTAGAATTGTCCAAAACGTCGAGAAAAGTGGTTTAGAAAAAATGTCCGTATGTGTGTGTGTCCTGGGCTCCGAAAATTCGATGAATTACTCAGTAACCGTTCGAGCGATATGGCTCAAATTTGGCACGCAAGTGGAGTAGTTGCCCCGCTTTGAATGTTGAGATTTTTGAAAAAAAAAAATCAGCTATTTTGATTTTATGGTACTTTTAATTTTTTGAAAAAAGGGCGTGGTCGCTCTAACTTTCGTAAAAATTAGACGATTTTGCTAAATAGGTGTTTATAAATAAATATACGTTCAATGTTGTTTGGCATTGCATTTGGGCGAAATCGGTAAAGCGGTTCAGATTTTATAGATGTTTGAATTTTTCGAAAAAAATCATTTTTTTAATAAATCACGTCCAATTTCACCAATTTAACCGAAATGTTTTACAGATGAAAAGGAACATGCAGCTATGCCACGTACCAAATTTGACGATGATCGGTAAAGTGGTTCAGATTTTACGACATTTTGAAATTTACAAAAAAAAAAACGATTTTTGCTCTAGCATCAGCAAAAGTTGATAATGCGAGACAAAAGTTTGTACTCAATGGAAATAAGAATGCAAAGTAGAACTTTACACATTGCTTCATATATAATTTTTATTTTTTTAAAATTTATAATGACCGCTTGTCCCAAAATAGAATTGCTCATAACTCTCGAACGGCGTGACGAATCGAAATTTACACAAAAGAGGAGGATAAACTCCGTTTTCGTTATTTCGATTAAGGTAGTCCTTGCGCATTAAGCTGAGGTCAAATAAGTTTTCGAAAAATGGGAGGGAATTGCAAACACTTTTCGCCAATATAAACAAGGCTGCAAAGTAGAATTTTGCAAATTGCTTCCTCATTATTGTCGGATTTTTACAAAGCTTCCTCTATGAGGAAGCCAAAATAGATTAACATGCTTCCTCATAGAGGTAGATTTGTAAAAATCCAACAATAATGAGGAAGCAATTTGCAAAGTTCTGCTTTGCAGCCTTTTTTATCTGAAAATATGGACCATTTTTTTAAATCTGTAAATATGGACCACTTTTAAATCTCAAAATATGGACCATTTTTTTTAAATCTAAAAATAAGGACCATTTTTTTAAATCTAAAAATATGGACTATTTCTTTTAAATCTAAAAACATGGACCATTTTTTAATATAAAAAAAATATGGACCATTTTTTAAATCTAATAATATGGGCCATTTTTTAAATCTAATAATATGGACCATTTTTTTTAAATCTAAAAATAAGGACCATTTTTTTTAAATCTAAAAATATGGACTATTTTTTTTAAATCTAAAAACATGGACCATTTTTTAATATAAAAAAATATGGACCATTTTTTTAATCTAAAAATATGGACCATTTTTTTAATCTAAAAATATGGACCATTTTTTAAATCTAATAATATGGACCATTTTTTAAATCTAATAATATGGACCATTTTTTTAATCTAAAAATATGGACCATTTTTTAAATCTAATAATATGGGCCATTTTTTAAATCTAATAATATGGACCATTTTTTAAATCTAATAATATGGACCATTTCTTTAAATCTAAAAATATGGACCATTTTTTAAATCCACAAATATGGATCATTTTTTTAAATCTAAAAATACGAATAAATTAGTTCTCCCGTGAACCCCAAAGTGGGGTGACGCGCCGCCCCAATGAACATTTTTCTTTCGTTAACCTATTTTTTTTTAAATTAATCTAACAATTCTGGAAAAATGTAGCATCCAATATCCTACATTTTTATTTCACGTAACAAAAACACATTTACGCATAAAAATTTAAAATTTTTATATTTCTATTAATATTTTGATTCAACGAAATGTTCAACAATCAACAAATCGTTTTTTTTTTTTCAATATACAAAATGGTCAAAAAATATTGTTAATAGATTTATAAACTGATTAAAAGGATTTTACAGTAATGAGATATTTACAGCACTGATCGTACATAAATGCCACAAGATCGATCAAAATAATTTGAGATAACATGTAACCACGAAATATTAGTGGTTTTGTAGATTTGGATTGTTTTTAGATCTTTAATTGGTCTACGCGATTAGTACATTACCAGTTATTTGTATTATTTCCTGTCGTTCCAGGCCGTCGAGTTCCTCGATATATAATATCGATCGAATCGTCACGGTGGTTTTTCGTAATTGATATCCGATTCGTCGGTATACACAGTATTGATTGCATAACACGTCTAATTGTCTGGCGAGTCGCTTTTGCTGCGGTTAATCCCGTTCCCATCCCACCGTTGTCGTTTTGGGAGGTAATTTTTTTAAAATCCAACCTTCGCTGCGACTGAACGGATCAGCGTTTGCTTGAGTATCTCCAGTATCCAGGTGGATACAGAAATCGCAACTCAGAACGGCGCAGAACCGTCAGACAGTCACCGCTAGTCAGACCTTCGTCACGCAGAGGAGACCTTGACTCTCGTGGTTTCCCGCTGCTGCCTTTGCTGCCACCTTCAAGGTCTAACATCCTTCCATCCCATGTTTTGTTCGCCAATTTATTTACACCCCGAACGAAAAACAAAAATACGACATTAGCATGGTCAACAACACGGAAAAAAAAGATTAGTTGCCATAACCAAGAAATGAGTTGACACAACCAATCGATTATTCTATTTCTCTAGCAACTGAAATGGTAATACCAACGATTCGAATGGTAATACCGACGATTCGAATGATAATACCGACAATTCTAATGGTAGTCCCAACTATTCGAGTGGTAGGCCCAACGATTGGATTAGTTAACCTAACTAATCCAACGATTGGATTAGTTAACCCAACTAATCCAAGGATTGGATTAGTTAACCCAACTAATCCAAGGATTGGATTAGTTAACCCAACTAATCCAAGGATTGGATTAGTTAACCCAACTAATCCAACCATTGGATTAGTTAACCCAACTAATCCAACCATTGGATTAGTTAACCCAACTAATCCAACCATTGGATTAGTTAACCCAACTAATCCAACCATTGGATTAGTTAACCCAACTAATCCAACCATTGGATTAGTTAACCCAACTAATCCAACCATTGGATTAATTAACCCAACTAATCCAACCATTGGATTAGTTAACCCAACTAATCCAACCATTGGATTAGTTAACCCAACTAATCCAACCATTGGATTAGTTAACCCAACTAATTCAACCATTGGATTAGTTGGGTTAACTAATCCAATGGTTTAAAAGATGGACTTTGAAATGTTTACTATATAATTCTTAATTCAATGCGGTACTAAAATGACAGCCAGACATAGTTGACAAATATGAAAAAAAAAAGAAAAATCATTTTTGGATGACAAAAATATACCAGGAAGTATTACCAAAAATGCATTCATATGAGCAATGCAGAAAAAAAGTTGCAGTGTATTTGGCATGATTTTTCGAATTTACATATATAATATATATTATATGATATATAATAATTAAAATAAATAAAAATTAGTAAACCACATTTACAAATGATTAATTATCAAGCCATTAATTATTAAATCGATCATTTTTGTTGCCAACGAGGATAATAATAATAATAATAATTAAGATAAAGTTGAAACTGAAATTATTGTGAAATGACAATAATTAAAATTAATTTAATGGAATAAAATAAATTCAAATTAGTATAAACCACATTTACAAATGATTAATTATTAAATCGATCATTTCTGTCGCCAACGGGGATAGTAGACCCGAAGATCATGCTGTAACGCATTGAAAGTCTCGAGACTCGATCGTGAGTCATAAAATGTGCTCGCAGTAGGAGTACAGTAATATGTACATACGATATATATATAGCAAAGGGGAAAAGGTGGGGATTAGTGGGGTTGGGAGGAGGGGGAGGGTCAACCGGTGTCAACTCCAGTATTTAACAACATATGTACGGGTACAAGGCAGGAGCTCTTGACTCATGTCAAGGGCCTCGCCAGGAGCTTCATCATCAGTCGGGTAATGAGTTTACGAGGGAGCAGGCGGTGTCAGTCACCGAATGGCATTCGTTCGTGCCATGCATTGACGATTGTGCTATACGAGTATATGGGAAACAGAGAAAACCTCTCGACAAAAGCATCGTCGATTAAAAAAAAAAAAAGAAAATTATAATCGAAGCCGGTTTATCATCATAGTCTATATATATGTCATATTTTTACGATTCATTTCTCTATATCTCATCAAGACAAGAGAAATCGTTTCGACCAAAAATGCCTCGCTAATTTTTTGCCTTCACGATGATTCTTTTAAAAAAAAAAAAAAAAAAAAATTTGATTATTGTTAAAAAAATTGTTTATCGCCAAATGTTTTTTTTTTAACTGTATTTTTGACTTATTAAGAATGTTCCTTTATTTTCTCATATTTTCGCAATATTTTAATGATTTTTTTTGAGATTTTTTTTGAGAATCGACGCAATGTCTATTTAACGTTAAAAAAATCTTTGAATAATGTTATAAAATGGTGAAAAAAATAGCAGGCGGTCTGGCCTATGATGCAAACGTTTTGTTGCACATCATAGTATTTTTGAGAATTTTTTGAGTTTTTTAAATTAGAGCGTTTTTAAGATAGCTTTAATTATTAAAAACTAAGAAATTTCGATTGAAAAAAATCTGAAAAAATTTCTGCATGCATTTTTCAGTTGGAAGAATAATATAAACATTTTTTGCTAAAAACGAAAAATGGGGTTCAGTCGTTGACCGAGTTGGCATGGAATGTCCCATATATTAACGCGCAAAATTATTCCGAAAATTTTTGTCAATTCACGTTCTGACAAAAATTGCCATATAAATTCATTAAAACCACCACAACAAAATTATATGCTGAATAAAGATAAAACAAGATAAACCATTTAAAGATAATTTAAGGAGCATTTAAAAGGAAACTGATTTACGACTATTCCATTCATGAGCTTTGAACACTTCAAGCATCAGTATAAATTATTCAAGTATATGTTGATCTTTATTTAAGATAAAACAAGAAGAAGATTGAAAGACAATATAAAGATCATTTAAAAGGAAATTGATTTTCCTGATTTTACGTCGTTCGTTTTTCAATTTGCAGATGCTGAAGAGACGAAAGACGATTATTTGGACGTTTGAAATTGCGACGTTCGAGGCTCTAAAAAGACACACGAGATATGTTGAGCTTGTCTATAAGATAATACAAGAAGAAGATTGAAAGTCAATGTAAAGATCATTTAAAAGGAAATTGATTTTATCGCATTTAGTGATTTTTGGGTATTTCTTGATTTTACGTCGTTCGTTTTTCAATTTGCAGATGCTGAAGAGACGAAAGTCGATTATTTGGACGTTTGAAATTGCGACGTTTGAGGCTCTAAAAAGACACACGAGATATGTTGAGCTTATCTATAAGATAATACAAGAAGAAGATTGAAAGTCAATGTAAAGATCATTTAGAAGGAAATTGATTTTATCGCATTTAGTGATTTTTGGGTATTTCTTAATTTTACGTCGTTCGTTTTTCAATTTGCAGATGCTGAAGAGACGAAAGCCTTTGAGAGTTTGAGGCTCTAAAAAGACACACGAGATATGTTGATCTATAAGATAAAACATATCTATAAAATGTTTTATCTATAAGATAAAACAAGAAGAAGATTGAAAGACAATGTAAAGATCATTTAAAAGGAAATTGATTTTATCGCATTTAGTTATTTTTGGGTATTTCTTGATTTTACGTCTTTCGTTTTTCAATTTGCAGATGCTGAAGAGACGAAAGACGATTATTTGGACATTTAAAATTGCGGCTATCGAGGCTCTAAAAAGACACACGAGAATCGCCAAGAGTAGAGGCGAGTAATTGAGTACGTGGGAACCGGATGAGAGCTATCGTGGTTCTATATGTATATATATATATAAATATCCAAGGTGGTATACATATATACTATATAGATCCGACTTAAACGAGTGAATCAAGAAGAAATTGAAGCGCAGTTGGATCGGGGGCGTGATTTACCACGTATTCGAACACGAACTACGACTATATATAGTATCAACGAGATATATACACAGAGTACTTCGTGAAAGTTCTTCTCGCGCCTTGGCCTTCGGGTCAAGTGCAACGTACAACTTCTGACATCCAAATATCTTCTTCCACTTCAAAGCACAGTTCAAAACAAGATCCAAAGCAGAATCTTGCAACTTGCTTCCGCATCGACTTCATCCTCAAAATCATTCACTTCAAAATGTTTACTATATGATTCGTAATTCAGTGAGATACTAAAATGGCAGTCGGACGTAGTTGAAAAATGAAAAAAACAACAAGAAACATAATTTCTGTGTGACAAAAACTGAATGAATTATACAAAATTCTTTCAGGTAAGCGATGCTGAAAAAAAAAGTAGGAGTGTATTTGTCATGATTTTTTTCATTTGCTTGTCCGATAGGAAATTCGGTAGCCCAATATTATTTGGCACAAATCCTCAAAAAGATTCACTTTGAAATTTTTACCGTATGAAAAAAAATTTGGGCCATTTTTTTTATCTAAAAATATGTACCATTTTCTTAAATCTAGAAATATGGATCATTTTTTCCCCCGTGAACCCTAAAGTGGGGTGACGCGCCACCCCTATGGAATTTCCAGCGGTCACCTGATTACACCGAGAGAAAAAGTTTCATTGATTCACGGAAATCTTTGCCAATGAAATGAAATACTTGAATTTCAATACTATCTTTTCTTTGAATGATCTCAAACTCAATGAAAAGAAGTGACATTGATTCGAAGAAACATTTCTTTTAACCAATGAACCTTTTTCATTGATTTCAAAGATATCGTCTCTGATTCAATGAAACCTTCTTCTTATCACCTCAAAATTTCGAAATCTATTTTTTCCTGAAGTACGCGGCAGATAAAGCTCAAATTTTGTGAGTATGTAAGGAAGTACGGCAGAAATAGGCTAAGCTACTGGCTCCTCGAAACACGAAGCCGTTCGTTCGGGAGAACCGGAATACAAAAAAGTGAGGTTAGGTGCGAGAGAGAGATCAATGAAAATGTTTCTTTGAACCAATGAAAACGTCTCTTTAAAACAATGAAACTGTTTCTTTATTATACGCTCACTAAGTAAATCTTTATTTACAGGCAATGAAATGTTCTCTTTGAAATTCAAATCCACTATTTCATTGAAATCAAAGAAATATTTCGTTGAAATCAATGAAAAAAAAAATCAATCCACCCATTTCTTTGGCGTCAATGAAATCTTTTCTCTCGGTGTGACACTGGCAAAATTAGTTCGCCGACAATAAAACAAGCTTCGGCCTAGTCTGCGGCCAGTACTCAGACGACTCTCACTTGAGTACTGTTTATTTTATCTTGAAAGTAGTAGTTGTCTGAACTGGTGCATAATAAGGCCAGTATTCAATTAGTACTGAGACAGTACTGATCGACAACACTTGGCAGCCGAGTCCGTTTTAGTGCTGGACCGTGTTGGTAACTCTGACTGTATACCAAAATTCCCACATGGGTTATTTCGATAACTTACTTTTTAATTTTAATCTTACAATTCTGAAAAAAATTGCATCCAATATCCTACATTTTTATTTAATGTAAAAAAACACACATAAAAATTAAAAATCATCACATTAGTTGACAAATGTGGAAAAAAAATCATTTTAGTATGACAAACACGAACTACGAATATTTATATAATATCAGCAAAATATAGACAAGTACTTCGTTAGTCTTCAGGTCAAGTGCAACGTACAACTTCTGACATCCAAATATTTTGTTCCACTTGAAAGCACAGTTCAAAAAGGATGCAAAGCAGAATCTTGCAACTTGCTTCCTCATCGATTTGCAGCGCTCACAAATCCACAGCTATGAGGAAATACGTCAGTTTGCGCTTCGACATAGCGGAAGCTATGTAAAAAAATAAATGCAAAGTAGAACCTTGCATATTGCTTCCTTATTATTTTTCATTTTTTACAATTACACCTCTGTGAGGAAGAATGATCATCGATTTTGGATTCCTCATAGAGGAAGCTTTGTAAATAGTGAAAAATAATGAGAAAATAATATATAAACTTCAACTTTGAGTCTTTGGTTTATGTAAATTTAAAAAACTGAAGTTTAGGGAAATTTTAGTCATCGAGAAATAATTTATAATAATTCAAATTTTTATATAATTCCAACCCTTCTACAAATCTCCACTAAATAATGTATCTCACGTTCCTGAATATTATTTCGTTTACGTACAAAATTTGGGCTCGGTATTTCATGTTTTGAAAAAGTTAATAAATAAACGTAAATTTTTTGAAAATTTAAAAAATCAACAAAATCTTAACCGCTGTTCCAATTTCGACCAAATTTAATACTAAGTAATATTAGATGTACTTGCATATATGAAGAACTATTTAGCAAACTATCGTGTATTTTACAAAAGTAAAAAAAAAGTCTTATTCTATTTTTTTCGTGACTATATATTAATTTTCCCTTAAATACTTATATTGAATATTTTTTGTGACCCTATATTAATTTTTTCTTATACTTGTATGTTAAATTGAGCATACCAGTCGATGCATAAAATGCTTCCATTGCCGGTTCGTTGAATTCCAAGCAGATTTGTTTTTTTTAAATAATTCACATCACGATTTGATTAATTTCACATTGTGTTATCCACAAGCATTCTGCATTTTCTTTTCACCTCGGTGGATGTGTATAAATTATTTGTGGTGCAAATGGGTGGCATTAATTTACCACCACGTGGTATTGTCTCAAAAATGACGTTAATTTAAGCGCGAGGTTATTTTATTTTATTTTTTTTTTCGTGGTGATATACATGCACGAGTACCCTGACATCTCTTTTAACGTCGCAGAACGTCAGTTATTACAGCGGCTGGCAGATGATTTGCGAAAAGCAGCCACGCACGCCGTATGTTCGTTCATTCGTATACGTATGTACATATGTGGACGTACGTGTTATACACGACGGGGAATGCAAACGTGGCTGGGTGTCCGGGCGGGAACCACTATATACAACGTATTGTTCGAAGTCGTGAGGCCGAGCGAGGCGACCGAGAGCGTCAACGGGGTCGGTACACATGGTCTGCCAACCAGATCGCGGGTCTGTGACCTTACGCGGGCGCGCGATGCAATCGATGCTGCGATCTCTCGAGTAGGTCTTGGGCTCTATGCACCTCGCGCCCTCGAACGCGGCCTCCCATTCCCTCTCGGCCTCTGCTACACTCGATAAGCTTATCGCTAATCTTGGCTAATTGTTGTTCATAATAAGGACCCCTCCCACCTCTTTTCTCGCTTGAAAACTTGAGTGGCCAATCGAGGACCGAGCGAAATAGCTTTTTAGCTCAACTTAAGGTAGTGCAAAGTAACAATGTGCACAGTAGGATTTTGCACATTGTTTCTTCATTCGTTTTCATTTTTCACAAAGCCTGCGTGAGGTTATTTATTAATTTTGCTACACTCGATAAGCTTGTCGCTAATCTTGGCTAATTGTTGTTCATAATGAGGACCCTCCTACCTCTTTTCTCGCTTGAAAACTTGAGTGGCCAATCGAGGACCGAGCGAAATAGCTTTTTAGCTCAACTTAAGGTAGTGCAAAGTAACAATGTGCAAAGTAGAATTTTGCACATTGTTTCTTCATTCGTTTTCATTTTTCACAAAGCCTGCGTGAGGTTATTTATTAATTTTGCTACACTCGATAAGCTTGTCGCTAATCTTGGCTAATTGTTGTTCATAATGAGGACCCCTCCCACCTCTTTTCTCGCTTGAAAACTTGAGTGGCCAATCGAGGACCGAGCGAAATAGCTTTTTAGCTCAACTTAAGGTAGTGCAAAGTAACAATGTGCAAAGTAGAATTTTGCACATTGTTTCTTCAATCGTTTTCATTTTTCACAAAGCCTGCGTAAGCTTATTTATTAATTTTGCTACACTCGATAAGCTTGTCGCTAATCTTGGCTAATTGTTGTTCATAATAAGGACCCCTCCCACCTCTTTTTTCGCTTGAAAACTTGAGTGGCCAATCGAGGACCGAGCGAAATAGCTTTTTAGCTCAACTTAAGGTAGTGCAAAGTAACAATGTGCACAGTAGGATTTTGCACATTGTTTCCTCATTCGTTTTCATTTTTCACAAAGCCTGCGTAAGCTTATTTATTAATTTTGCTACACTCGATAAGCTTGTCGCTAATCTTGGCTAATCGGTGTTCATAATGAGGACCCCTCCCATCTCTTTTCTCGCTTGAAAACTTGAGTGGCCAATCGAGGACCGAGCGAAATAGCTTTTTAGCTCAACTTAAGGTAGTGCAAAGTAACAATGTGCAAAGTAGAATTTTGCACATTGTTTCTTCAATCGTTTTCATTTTTCACAAAGCCTGCGTAAGCTTATTTATTAATTTTGCTACACTCGATAAGCTTGTCGCTAATCTTGGCTAATCGGTGTTCATAATGAGGACCCTCCTACCTCTTTTCTCGCTTGAAAACTTGAGTGGCCAATCGAGGACCGAGCGAAATAGCTTTTTAGCTCAACTTAAGGTAGTGCAAAGTAACAATGTGCAAAGTAGAATTTTGCACATTGTTTCTTCATTCGTTTTCATTTTTCACAAAGCCTGCGTAAGCTTATTTATTAATTTTGCTACACTCGATAAGCTTGTCGCTAATCTTGGCTAATTGTTGTTCATAATGAGGACCCCTCCCATCTTTTTTCTCGCTTGAAAACTTGAGTGGCCAACAATCGAGGACCGAGCGAAATAGCTTTTCAGCTCAACTTAAGGTAGTGCAAAGTAACAATGTGCACAGTAGAATTTTGCACATTGTTTTCTCATTCGTTTTCATTTTTCACAAAGCCTGCGTAAGCTTATTTATTAATTTAGCTACAGTCGATAAGCTTATCGCTAATCTTGGCTAATTGTTGTTCATAATGAGGACCCCTCCCACCTCTTTTCTCGCTTGAAACCTTGAGTGGCCAACAATCGAGGACCGAGCGAAATAGCTTTTTAGCTCAACTTAAGGTAGTGCAAAGTAACATTTTGTAATAATGTGCACAGTAGAATTTTGCACATTGTTTGCTCATTCATTTTCATTTTTCACAAAGCCACCTATATGAGTAAGCTTATTTATTAATTTTGTTACACTCGATAAGCTTATCGCTAATCTTGGCTAATTGTTGTTCATAATGAGGACCCCTCCCATCTCATTTCTCGCTTGAAAACTTGAGTGGCCAACAATCGAGGACCGAGCGAAATAGCTTTTTAGCTCAATTTGAGGTAGTGCAAAGTAACATTTTGTAACAATGTGCACAGTAGAATTTTGCACATTGTTTCTTCATTCATTATTATTTTTCACAAAGCCACCTATATGATTAAGCTTATTTATTAATTTTGCTACACTCGATAAGCTTATCGCTAATCTTGACTAATTGTTGTTCATAATGAGGATCCCTCCCATCTCTTTTCTCCCTTGAAAACTTGAGTGGCCAATAATCGAGGACCGAGCGAAATAGCTTTTTAGCTCAACTTAAGGTAGTGCAAATTGACATTTTGTAACAATGTGCACAGTAGAATTTTGCACATTGTTTCCTCATTCATTTTTATTTTTCACGAAGCCATCTATATGAGTAAGCGTATTTATTAATTTTGCTACACTCGATAAGCTTGTCGCTAATCTTGGCTAATTGTTGTTCATAATGAGGACCCCTCCCATCTCTTTTCTCGCTTGGAAACTTGAGTGGCCAACAATCGAAGACCGAGCAAAATAGCTTTTTAGCTCAATTTAAGGTAGTGCAAAGTAACATTTTGTAATAATGTGCACAGTATAATTTTGTACATTGTTTCCTCATTCATTTTTATTTTTCACGAAGCCACCTATATGAGTAAGCTTATTTATTAATTTTGCTACACTCGATAAGCTTATCGCTAATCTTGGCTAATTGTTGTTCATAATGAGGACCCCTCCCATCTCTTTTCTCGCTTGAAAACTTGAGTGTCCAACAATCGAGGACCGAGCGAAATAGCTTTTTAGCTCAACTTAAGGTAGTGCAAATTAACATTTTGTAACAATGTGCACAGTAGAATTTTGCACATTGTTTCCTCATTCATTTTCATTTTTCACAAAGCCACCTATATGAGTAAGCTTATTTATTAATTTTGTTACACTCGATAAGCTTGTCGCTAATCTTGGCTAATTGTTGTTCATAATGAGGACCCCTCCCACCTCTTTTCTCGCTTGAAAACTTAAGTGGCCAACAATCGAGGACCGAGCGAAATAGCTTTTTAGCTCAACTTAAGGTAGTGCAAAGTAACATTTTGTAACAATGTGCACAGTAGAATTTTGCACATTGTTTCCTCATTCATTTTTATTTTTCACGGAGCCACCTATATGAGTAAGCTTATTTATTAATTTTGCTACACTCGATAAGCTTATCGCTAATCTTGGCTAATTGTTGTTCATAATGAGGACCCCTCCCATGTCTTTTCTCGCTTGAAAACTTGTGTGGCCAACAATCGAGGACCGAGCGAAATAGCTTTTTAGCTCAACTTAAGGTAGTACAAAGTAACATTTTGTGACAATGTGCACAGTAGAATTTTGCACATTGTTTCCTCATTCATTTTTATTTTTCACGAAGCTACCTATATGAGTAAGCTTATTTATTAATTTTGCTACACTCGATAAGCTTATCGCTAATCTTGGCTAATTGTTGTTCATAATGAGGACCCCTCCCATCTTTTTTCTCGCTTGAAAACTTAAGTGGCCAACAATCGAGGACCGAGCGAAATAGTTTTTTAGCTCAACTTAAGGTAGTGCAAATTAACATTTTGTAACAATGTGCACAGTAGAATTTTGCACATTGTTTCCTCATTTATTTTCATTTTTCACAAAGCCACCCATATGAGTAAGCTTATTTATTAATTTTGTTACACTCGATAAGCTTGTCGCTAATCTTGGCTAATCGGTGTTCATAATGAGGACCCCTCCCATCTCTTTTCTCGCTTGAAAACTCGAGTGGCCAACAATCGAGGACCGAGCGAAATAGCTTTTTAGCTCAACTTAAGGTAGTGCAAAGAACATTTTGTAACAATGTACCAAATAGAACTTTGGACGAATAATTTTTTTTACACCGGAACCTCGATCCGTGCCACTCTGATATTTTTTTTTAGTAATATCGACAGTCGTGCCGGAATACTCTGTAATTTTCTTAGACAAAAAAAATGACCGTTTTTTAATTTAAAAAATAATAATTCCCCCATTTTCGGAACGTTCACAGAAATACATTTTTTTTCAGTTCAACTCTGGCGATTTTTTTGAGATATCAACACTCATACAGGAATACTCTGTAATTTTTTCAGTCCAAAAAAAAATATCTGTTTTTGAATTTAAAAAAATACCTCCGTTTTTCGATGAAAAATCATACTCACCGGAACGTGACAAATATTTCGAACATTCCGCTGGAAAGCTAAGAAAAAACGACTTCTTTTCAAGTTAAACCTGAAACGACGAAAAAAACCCTGAACGTGGACAATTTTTTTCGACCCTCAAACGTCGAAAGTCCAATAGTAGAAAAATTCTAGTAACTTAGAAAAATCCACTTTTTTATTTTGTAAATGTAAATGCGTTTTTTTCGTCATAAATGTAAATGTAGGTCGCATTTTTAATGAAGATCCACTATTTGACACGTCCCACTTGAAAAAAAAAGTTTTGTTTCATTTTACACACAGCATAATCGTTGAGCTGATCTAAAATCGCCAGGTGCAGCTCGTCTAATCCAAATACAAAATGACGTGACTCTCATTCACTGTTACAGACCTTCTAAGAATGTAATTTATTTTATTCACTAGTAATGATTCGCAGAGCCCTTTTGAAGCACTTTGAAGGGTGATTTGGGTCTATTTCTTTCTGTTAAAAAAATACACCATTTTATGATCTTGTATGTTTTTCTTTTTTCGGGTATACAAGTTTTTCTGTGTATTTAACAATGGTCGTAACAGAAAAGAGACAAAATATTGTAGACGTCGGTGCGTTGCTTTACGGTAGCTCCTCTTGCCTTTCCGGAGATTATTGTGATAATCGGATTTCCGAGAGGAGAGAAAAGGAAGGGACTAGTGTCTTCAAATATAGAGACTGGTGGAGTCCAAACGGCTGAACGCACGCGCCCACCAACATCCAGTCGTAATCCGGAAGGCATACATTATTTCTTCCGTAAGCTGACTCGAAAGGGACAAGGGATACAGACGCGGATCACTTTTGTTTTGAACAAACACTCGATTCTTACAAGCTTTTAGACCCAAGTGGCTAATTCCCAAGGAGATGATGGAACATTGATTAAATTAAATGTATGTATATTTAAATCCTAATTGTATACCTGTTCAATAATCCTAAACATCGGAACTAGTTACCATAAGCATCAATTTTTAATTGGATCCATTTATTAAGATCTCGTGGATATGGACATTTTTATTCATGTAACCATTTTATTTTTCTAACAATAGAAAAAAAGGCGGGTGTTTTGAAATCGATTTTACAAATTTTTAGACGTTATGACTAACGTCATGTTACTTTTTGTCCAAGGAAATGATGGAACATTGATTAAATTCTAATTGTATAGCTGTTCAATAATGCTAATCGTTAAAACTAGTTATGAAAAGCATTTAAAAAAAAAAATATCGACCAAGTTTATCGAATCTGGATTATTTAAATTATAGTGACGATAAGATAATTCAAAATTGGGTTCATGTGTGTAGATGTAGTGGTGATTGATATTTTTATTCATGAGATGATTTAATTTGTCTATCAATAGAAAAAAAAACTCTAAGAGGGATATGGGAGGAAATTATTGAAAATGGAAATCCATCAGAATAACATGAAATAAATAAGCTGTGAATATTTTACAGTGGGTTCCCAGTCCTCGATGCAGTTTCGAATTACATTAACCATCCGTAGAGTCATCAGTGCAATCCTTTCTCTGGTCTCGAAGAAAAAAAAAGCAAATACAAAGAGCCGGCAAAGCGGTTGAACTCCACCAACAAGTTGTTCATACAGCTGGTGATTCTTCCGTGTATATAAGCAAGAGCTCGCCTCGCTTACTGCAGTAGAGATGCAAATTTCTGTCCAAGGCCAGAAGTTTCAAAAAGGTATACATAACACAATGAGCAATGCAATATTCCAACAGCAAAGTAACAACAGTGCAAACGCCACAAGGTAAAACAGCAGCAAGTCCTTGATGCTGTTTTCAAGCCAATGAATTCGTCGAAACGCTAGCATGGAAAGAAATAATTGATTGAATAGATCTCAAACGACAAAATTGGTTGGGATAATAAACCGGTTGATTACGGAAACAAATCAGTTGGTTGAGGCAACAAACCAGTTTGTAACTAACGAATTGGGTGTTACAATCAACTAGTTTGTCGGTTCAACTAAAAAATTGGTTAACCTAGCCAACTAAGTTGCTTGGAGGACATTTGGCCATGCCAATGATTGGGGCAACCAATTATTTCTCTCCGTGTGAAAGTGGCAATGACAAATAGGTTCTGAAACATTGTATAATTAAGCGTCTGATAACCCATTCGCTTCTTTGTCGTTTTGATCAACTTTCAATGTTCTTGTAACTCAAAATTTGCTTTGGTAATGACTTAACTAGATAGCCATCATCATTCGCTTGGGGATTTAAATGAATTTACAGAAAAAGCAAATGGCAAAGTGTCCAACACGTATCTTTCCGAGTGTTTCATTCGTTTCCTATCCGATGATGCCACTCTAGTGGCTCAGCAATGGAATTAACGATGCAACGTAGGTATTCTAATTGTGTTCACGGTTGTTCATACAAGTTGTTTAAACATCTGATGATTCTTCCATGTATCCAAGCAAGAGCTCGGCTTGCTTACTGTCGTAGAGATGCAAATTCCTGTCCAAAGCCAGAAATTAAAAAAAATAGGTATACAAACACAATGAGCAATGAAATATTCCAACAGCAAAGCAACAACAGTGCAAAAGCCACATGATGAAACAGCAGCAAGTCCTTGATGCTGATTCCAAGACAACGAATTCTTCGAAACGCTCAATATGACGAGGGTGGAAGTGACAATGACAAAAAGACTCTCAAACATTGTATAATTAAGCGTCTGATAACCCATTCTCTTCTTTGTCATTGTGATCTGCTTTCAATGTTCTTGGAACTCAAAATTTGCCTTGGTAATTATTTAACTAGATAGCAATCATCATTCGCTTGGGAATCTAAATAAATTTACAGAAAAAACAAATGGCAAAGTGTCCAACACGTATCTTTCCGAGTGTTTCATTCGTTTTCTATCCGATGATGCCACTCTAGTGGCTCAGCAATGGAATTAACGATGCAACGTAGGTATTCTAATTGTGTTCACCGTTGTTCATACAAGTTGTTTATACATCTGATGATTTTTCCGTGTATCCAAGCAAGAGCTCGGCTTGCTTACTGTCGTAGAGATGCAAATTTCTGTCCAAAGCCAGAAATTTAAAAAAAATAGGTATACAAAACACAATGAGCAATGAAATATTCCAAAAGCAAAGCAACAACAGTGCAAAAGCCACATGATGAAACAGCAGCAAGTCCTTGACGCTGGTTCCAAGACAACGAATTCTTCGAAACGCTCAATATGACGAGGGTGGAAGTGGCAATGACAAAAAGACTCTCAAACATTGTATAATTAAGCGTCTGATAACCCATTCTCTTCTTTGTCATTATGATCTGCTTTCAATGTTCTAGGAACTCAAAATTTGCCTTGGTAATTATTTAACTAGATAGCAATCATCATTCGCTTGGGAATCTAAATAAATTTACAGAAAAAATAAATGGCAAAGTGTCCAACACGTATCTTTCCGAGTGTTTCATTCGTTTCCTATCCGATGATGCCACTCTAGTGGCTCAGCAATGGAATTAACGATGCAACGTAGGTATTCTAATTGTGTTCACGGTTGTTCATACAAGTTGTTTATACATCTGATGATTCTTCCATGTATCCAAGCAAGAGCTCGGCTTCCTTACTGTCCTAGAGATGCAAATTCCTGTCCAAAGACAGAAATTAAAAAAATATAGGTATACAAAACACAATGAGCAACGAAATATTCCAACAGCAAAGCAACAACAGTGCAAAAGCCACATGATGAAACAGCAGCAAGTCCTTGACGCTGGTTTCAAGACAACGAATTCTTCGAAACGCTTAATATGTCGAGGGTGGAAGTGGGAATGACAAAAAGACTCTCAAACATTGTATAATTAAGCGTCTGATAACCCATTCTCTTCTTTGTCATTATGATCTGCTTTCAATGTTCTGGGAACTCAAAATTTGCCTTGGTAATTATTTAACTAGATAGCAATCATCATTCACTTGGGAATCTAAATAAATTTATAGAAAAAACAAATGGCAAAGTGTTCAACACGTATCTTTCCGAGTGTTTCATTCGTTTCCTATCCGATGATACCACTCTAGTGGCTCAGCAATGGAATTAACGATGTAACGTAGGTATTCTAATTGTGTTCACGGTTGTTCATACAAGTTGTTTAAACATCTGATGATTCTTCCATGTATCCAAGCAAGAGCTCGGCTTGCTTACTGTCGTAGAGATGCAAATTCCTGTCCAAAGCCAGAAATTAAAAAAAAATAGGTATACAAAACACAATGAGCAATGAAATATTCCAACAGCAAAGCAACAACAGTGCAAAAACCACATGATGAAACAGCAGCAAGTCCTTGACGCTGGTTCCAAGACAACGAATTCTTCGAAACGCTCAATATGACGAGGGTTGAAGTGGCAATGACAAAAAGATTCTCAAACATTGTATAATTAAGCGTCTGATAACCCATTCTCTTCTTTGTCATTGTGATCTGCTTTCAATGTTCTTGGAACTCAAAATTTGCCTTGGTAATTATTTAACTAGATAGCAATCATCATTCGCTTGGGAATCTAAATAAATTTACAGAAAAAACGAATGGCAAAGTGTCCAACACGTATCTTTCCGAGTGTTTCATTTCGTTTCCTGTCCGGTGATGGTACGCTAGTGGCTCAGCAATGGAATTAACGATGCAACGTAGGTATTCTAATTGTTTTCACGGGGCACTGGATTCGTTGGCCCCGGACATTCTTCCGAGCGAGGATTCGCAGCAGATTCGCTCAAGGGGTTTAATAGTAGCAACGTTCGGTCGATCAGTGCCGTCACAGAGGGTGCTTCGATTAAGCGTCTCCTTCTCTGTCTTGCGTACGAAGTGCGTTCGAGAAGCCTCGAGTAGTTATATGGGAACTTCACGCAACGGGGCCCAGCCCATCCTGCTAATGTTGAAAAAGTACTCACAAGCAATTTAATAGCGTCGAATGAGACTCACGATGTAATTCACGACGTTATTTCGCGGTACGCTATGCCAGGCGCGGAAGACAATTGTGTGCCAAGAGGAGAGAGGAGCGCCCGAACGGAAAGTAGTCTCGCCGATGAAGCTATTCGACTCGTCAAGTCACTCATATGTCTACCACCTTAATTCCGGGCACATCAGTATAATCATCAAGCCGTTTAGAATAGCGACTAACTATACGTAACTTGTTTACAAAATTATCCATCCACGAAGTTTTGAACGCTGTTGGGTTTTATTATCGTTTTCCTGTCGTAATATTCTGATCTAATTTTGATGTCACTTATAGACACTATTTGTTCTGTCATCTACACGAGCTATATTATATTTGAATTTCCTTTTTTAAAATGATAGTGGCTCGAGATATCTCGAAAATATCGAAAATATCGCAGTCATTGTTATCGTTTTACTGAGCATTCATTTTTTTGTTTATGTCAAATGTCAAAACTTATATAAAGAGACTTGGGCGCTTAAGTTTCTTATAAGGTACAAGAGGGGGGGGGGGCGAAAGCGTACGTAGAAAACATATTGGCCTTAGGGACGTAGAAAAAATCCGAAATTGACAATCCATGAGGGAGTTAGAAACAAACGCAGGCTTGGGGCCCATGAGGAAGTTAGAAAAAAAATACAGGCTTGGGGGCCTATCAGACAGTTAGGAAAAAAATCCAGTCTTAGGGGCCCATAAAGGGCCTGAGAAAAATATGGGCTTGGTGGCCTATGAGGGAGTTTAAAAAATCCAGATTTGGAGGCCCACGAGGCCGTTAGAAAAAATCCAGTTTTAGGGGCCCACGAGGCAGTTAGAAAAAATCTAGTCTTAGGATCCCCTGAGGGACTTTGAAAAAATAGAATCTTGGGGGCCCATGATGAGGGAGTGTAAAAAAAGCCAGACATTGGGGTCCACGAGGCAGTTAGAAAAAAATCCTGCCTTAAGGGCCCACGTGGGACCCGGAACAAATATGGACTTGGGGACCCATCAGAGTGTTAGATAAATTTCAGGCTTGGGGCCCCATAGACAATAAACCAAACAGCAGTAGCGATAGTGGCAACATATATTTATACAATATATTTTGATGATTTTATTTTTTGAAAGACCTAACCTGCAGTGCTTCTCCCATACAGAAATGGAGTTTCAAAATCACTCATCAGAACTTTATACCATCTCTTGCCAAAGTGCTAAATTGCATGTGAATACTTGTCAGAAATTATGATCCAATTTTGTGAATATATCAAGTGCTTCGAAAACAAAAATCCTATTCTACAGAGCAGTTAATATTGAAGCAGAGTTAACTGTCCGCGATAAAGTAAGCCCTGTATATCCATAGGACCCTCGTGAACATCAACACATAGAGGGAAGAGCATATTCCCAGGTTTCCTGTCAAACTCTAAGTATATGACGTGTTCGTATAGACCAATGGGATATTCAGCCCCATATACATTTTCCTCGTGAGAGAAGCGAAACCCTATTCCCGGTCTCTCCCCCATCCACGTTCGCTCAATGTAATATTAACCTTCGTCCCGACGTAATCCGAGTAAGAGATGCTGTCTCGGAGCCAATCTAAAACAGTCTATATACATTCATGAATATTGAAGAATCTCGCGAACGCGATCCACTGCTTCTCCGGTTCGCCCCGCTTTTCTATCTAGTCACAAGCTCTATACCGACGAAACCAGTCATGAAAACTAAAAGTGCTCGCGAACGAGTAGAAGGAATACCATATAATACGTACATACACAGTGTAACGCTAGCACCTACTTCGTTGCATATACCTATACGAAGTAAAAGGCACTCAGAGGTTCGCGGATGCTCGTCATTCGAAACGGCACTTTATTACAGGTGCGAAGGGTCCGATACACCGGGTTTCTACTCTATACCGTCCGTAGTTAGCATATATGTCGGTACGTTAGGTCCCTGTTTCCAAACGCATTGCGAAGGCCAACTTCAATGCATTCATGACCCACGCTACAATCCCGCAGCCATTACGATGAGTTCAAAGGTCTCTAAATCATATTTTACGCAACGTTACTCGCTCAATACCCTCAATAGTCGTAAATGTTGCCGCGGTGCCGCTTTACGCGAAGCTCTCATGGCCTCTGGTGGTGCTTGTTGTTGCTGCTGCTGCTGCTGCTGCTACTACTCTTATTACTCACCCAGAGCTTTGGTGCGAATGGCCTCGTACTCTTTCCGACTACTACTTCTCACACCGACTTCGTAGGACGGAAGGAACTTTGGACAATAAGGTAAACGAGCCAGTTTCTGACATCCGTGGCACTCGTTTTCTATTACAGTAGAACCCCGGTTAAACGGGGTCGGATTAGCCGGGAAGCGGATTAACTGGACATCTTCCAAGGTTTTTTTTTACTTTCAGAGTGCTAGCGTCGAAGAAAAACTCCTACTTGCATCTCAGAACAAGGATACGAAGTAGAACCTTGCACGTGATGTTGGTAGTGCTGTGGCCGAGTTATATGATCGTCCGATGGTTTGTCGGATATTGGCGGCGTTTAAAGAATGATCCCATGATCGATATCGTTGATGATGTTGATGTTGTTAAATGAAATAGTTGTTTGTCACTCTTATGAGATGAAGATGTTGATTCTGATGGACTTTTCTAGTTTATAGGCAAATATGAACGTGATGTTAGTAGTGCTGTGGCCGAGTTATATGATAGTTTGGTTGGTTTGTCGGCTATTGGCGGCTTTTTAAAGAATGATCCCATGGTCGATGTCGTTGATGATGTTGATGTTGTTAAATTAAATTGTTGTTTGTCACTCTTATGAGATGAAGATGTTGATTCTGATGGACTTTTCTAGTTTATAGACAAATATGAACGTGATGTTAGTAGAGCTGTGGCCGAGTTATATGATAGTTTGGTTGGTTTGTCGGCTATTGGCGGCTTTTTAAAGAATGATCCCATGATCGATGTCGTTGATGATGTTGATGTTGTTAAATGAAATTGTTGTTTGTCGCTCTTATGAGATGAAGATGTCGATTCTGATGGACTTTTCTAGTTTATAGCCAAATATGAACGTATTTGGCCGAGTTATGTGATAGTTTGGTTGGTTTGTCGGCTATTGGCGGCTTTTTAAAGAATGATCCCATGATCGATGTCGTTGATAATGTTGATGTTGTTAAATGAAATTGTTGTTTGTCACTCTTATGAGATGAAGATGTTGATTCTGATGGACTTTTCTAGTTTATAGCCAAATATGAACCTGATGTTAGTAGTGTTGAGGCCGAGTTATATGATAGTTTGGTTGGTTTGTCGGCTATTGGCGGCTTTTTAAAGAATGATCCCATGATCGATGTCGTTGATGATGGTGATGTTGTTAAATGAAATTGTTGTTTGTCGCTCTTATGAGATGAAGATGTCGATTCTGATGGACTTTTCTAGTTTATAGCCAAATATGAACGTGATGTTAGTAGTGTTGTGGCCGAGTTATATGATAGTTTGGTTGGTTTGTCGGCTATTGGCGGCTTTTTAAAGAATGATCCCATGATTGATGTCGTTGATGATGTTGATGTTGTTAAATTAAATTGTTGTTTGTCACTCTTATGAGATGAAGATGTTCGTTCTGATGGACTTTTCCAGTTTATAGCCAAATATGAACGTCATAGTTTCCTCTATGAGAAAGCAATACAAATATAAATGTACCTCCGGTGTCAGAAAGTGCGGCAATGCTAGGAACTGGGCCGTTTACCTTACGTGACGTTTGGTGATGTCACGGGTTTTGCTGTAATTCCAGCATTCTTGTCGCTATCTGGATCACAAATAGCACTGTTATCCTTAAATCCTATTTCGAGCATCTTATCTCACAGTTTGACCATATTCCACTTTATCTGTATTTGATCATAGACTATTCACGATATTTCACACGTTCTGTGAACTCAACAAACAAATAATATTCACCTCTGTATATTTTTTATCAGAATATAACCACAAACAAAAAAATCTAGTTCAAATAAAAGCTTGTAGAAATTTGTCAGTCTTTTCGAAACTTTTTGTCAGAACTGTACAACCGTAAACTCCGTAAATTGGTGAACCCATCGTTTTCAAAAGTCAAAACATTAGGATTCTACGTGATGCCAAATCGACTTTACGGTTCTTCGGTCTATGATCAATCTTATCTCAACTTCGGACATATTCCTGTTGATCCGCATTTGTCCATATGCTATTTTCGATTTTTCACACGTTCTGTGAACTGGTGTTTTCCCATTGTACAAAATCGCTTAGGGAGACACTAAAATGGTACAGTCCTCGCAAATAATACGACAAATCAAGATTATTTCAAAAAGTCTCTACGATTGCTAACTTAGGTTTTTTTTCTACCGGACAAACCAAATTTTCTTCACATCTGTATATTATTTATCAGAATATAACCTCAAAATGAGAACTTAAATTCAAATAAAACTTAGTAAAAATTTCAGAACTTTTTGTGAGAACTGTACGACTGTAAACTCCGCAAAGTGGTGAACCCGTCGTTTTGAAAAGTCAAAACATTAGGATAGTACGTGGTGCGAAATCGACGTTACGGTTTTTCGGTCTATGATCAATCTGTCGAAGGGGCTAGTGAACAGGGTATCTACCCCTGTCGAAGCACCCTTTGATCCCACTTTTAACCGTAAAAAATACCACTGGAAAACCGACTCAAGCTTTCCGCGAAGCAATAGCTATAAATTCCACGCTCAAATATCTCTATGTCTTCCATTGTGTTTGAAAAGCTTGTCCTAATGTGTAACACAGTTTGATACGTGATATGTAGGTACTAACCAGGGGTTGTTTGCGGTATTACAGTCCCTAGGGTTAGATCTCTGGCATTACTATTATTACATTTACCCGACATTTGTGGAGACAAACGCCTTTAGAGCCTTCGTAGTCCCATGTTGCACTTATGTCCGGCGCCATATTCATTCAATGATGAAATTATCGTTCTCATAGATGGAAATTCGTGGGAGTATTGGAATTGCTTGTACCTGGTTTAACGTAGGTGTATTCGCACGGTGTATGTAACGATATACGCATACATTTCAATTGACATGTTTATATACGAAAAAAATGTTCATGAGAAAATTTCAATCGCCTATGGAAGATTTGCTATTATTTCAATAGTAACAGATATTTCCAACTCGAGAGTTCATTCACACATTTATTCTCCCCTGTTTCGTTTCACCTTCTACCTACACAAAAATGCTCAATGGTAATTCATAGAACATAAGCGACTTGCTGGAAACATTCAATGAAGCGATAAATAATTCAATATCATTTATTCAATGGTAATTCATCAATTTGGAAATTAACAGATTGTTCCATATATGAGTCAATGTCTGTCTTTTCAACGAGTATTAGTTTTATTTTTTTTTTTTTTACTCATCTGAACAATTTTTATTTCGCCGATTATTTTATATAACTTATTGTGACGTATAGATGAATTTGCATAGTTGAGGAAATTATCGGGGCTGACGTGACAGAGAAATGAGATTTAAGATTTCTGTATCTTGAAAATAAAACTTTGGCAAACTATAACTTTCGAATTATGACATCGTGAAAAATACTGGAAAGTAGCAAATGTTCCTTGACAAAGTCTCGGATGGACCATTTTTTTTTCAAATTTATTTTAAGGTCCAAATAAAGGATACTGTTCTTGTATAAGAGATATTCAATTGTGGCCTTCACTATCATTCTTAAATCACATATTCTACCTCAGAAAGTACAGGTTACATGCCTTATTATGATGATTTTTAAAAAAAGTCCTTTTTGTCTGTTTCTGATTTCAGAATTCACAAATCCGTCTTTCGGTCGGAAAATCCAACCTAAATTTATTTTCTTCAAGATATCGAATTTTGGCCTTCTTTTCTCCTTACTCAGAAAGTACTGGTTACATGTATTTTTATGATGATTTTAAAAAAAGTGACTTTTGTCCGTTTCTGATTTCAGAATTTACAAATCCGACTTTCGGTCGAAAAATACAACCTAATTTTATTTTCTTCAAGATATCGAATTTTGGCCTTCACTATCAATTTCAAATCGCATATTGTACCTCAGAAAGCACCGGTTACATGCCTTTTTACGATGATTTAAAAAAAAGGTTATTTTTGTCCATTTCTGATTTCAGGATTCACAGATTCGACTTTCGGTCGGAAAATCAAACCTAAATTCTTTTTTCTTCAAGATATCGAATTTTGGCCTTCACTATCATCTCAAGTCTCATATTCTACCTCAGAAAGTAACGTTTACATGCTTTTTTATGATGATTTTTAAAAAAAGTGACTTTTGTCCGTTTCTGATTTCAGAATTCACAAATCCGACTTTCGGTCGGAAAATCCAACCTAAATTCTTTTTTCTTCAAGATATCGAATTTTGGCCTTCACTATCGTTCTCAAGTCGCATATTGTACCTCAGAAAGTACCGGTTACATGTATTTTTATGATGATTCTAAAAAAAGTGACTTTTGTCCGTTTCTGATTTCAGAATTCACAAATCCGACTTTCGGTCGGAAAATCCAACACAAATTTTTTTTCTTCAAGATATCGAATTGTGGCCTGCACTATCATTCTCAAGTCTCATATTCTACCCCAGAAAGCAACGTTTACATGCTTTTTTATGATGATTTTAAAAAAAAGTGACTTTTGTCCGTTTCTGATTTCAGAATTCACAAATCCGACTTTCGGTCGGAAAATCCAACCTAAATTCCTTTTTCTTCAAGATATCGAATTTTGGCCTTCACTATCGTTCTCAAGTCGCATATTATACCTCAGAAAGTACCGGTTACATGCCTTTTTATGATGATTTTTTAAAAAAGTGACTTTTGTCCGTTTCTGATTTCAGAATTCACAAATCCGACTTTCGATCGGAAAATCCAACCTAAATTCTTTTTTCTTCAAGATATCAAATTTTGGCCTTCACTATCGTTCTCAAGTCGCATATTGTACTTCAGAACGTACCGTTTACATGCCTTTTTATGATGATTTTTAAAAAAAATCTGTTTCTGATTTCAGAATTCACAGATCCGACTTTCGGTCGGAAAATCCAACCCAAATTTTTTTTCTTCAAGATATCGAATTTTAGCCTTTACTATCATTTTCAAATCGCATATTCTACCTCAGAAGGTACGGGTTACATGCCTTTTTATGATAATTTTTTTAAAAAGTGACTTTTGTCCGTTTCTGATTTCAGAATTCACAAATCCGACTTTCGGTCGGAAAATCCAACACAAATTTATTTTCTTCAAGATATCGAATTTTGGCCTTCACTATCATTTTCAAGTCTCATATTCTACCGCAGAAAGTAACGTTTACATGCTTTTTTATGATGATTTAAAAAAAAGTGACTTTTGTCCGTTTCTGATTTCAGAGTTCACAGATCCGACTTTCGGTTGGAAAATACAACCTAATTTTTTTTTCTTCGAGATATTATCTTCCAGCCCTCACTATCATTCACAAGTGTCGTATTCCACCAGAGAAAACACCCGTTCCGAATCTTTTTACTGCAATTTAAAAAAAAGTGACTTCAGTCCTTTTCTGATTTCAGAATTCGCATACTGCCAGACATTTCGACCAACCCGTTGCCTTAAGCGAGAAACAAGTTCATTTTCCAACTTTAACATTCTCCCACTAACAATTACGCTCAGTTGCTAGTGAATTGACTAAAAACGTATTTACGGTCGGGATTTTACACGTACGCGAGTCCTACGCAAGCATTATCTGACATAAACACAGTCACGTCTTAAACATCACGTAGCTAGTCGTAGTTACTGCACAGCAAGTCGTTTTAACAATTCTCAAGCTGACAGCCTGAAAGACATAAGCCATCTACGATTATACTATAGCTACGTGTAATGTATGAACACCTTCCTGAACCCTCCCCCCCAACCGCACACTTTCATTGCACTATTCCCCCTTTGCTAGTATAAGTGGAAACGAGACTGCATAGCATACCAGATGTCAAGCTGAAATTTGTTCTGATAAAATTTTACTACCGTGGACGATAGTCACGCGTTCAAGCCAGCCAGAAGAGCGATAAGGCAAGGTCGGTAACCGACCCTCGTCCCACCACCCGAGACTTCCCTTCCCCTCCCCCTCACCCCTCTATTCCACCTCTAGCAATCCAGGCTCGTGTGCGCAGTCACTGGCCTTACCTGCGACCTCGGCCAGAATCCCCCGTGAACGCTCAATTTTTTTTTTCCTCCACTCTAGCGACCGCTCCCGCTCTTTCCACTTCGTTCCGGCCAGACATATATTTTCTCCAAGGTAACAGCGAACACGGCTGCTAAAATAGAATGGCTTGCGCATAGGGTGATATTCGCTCGGGAAAAACGCATCCCTGAGTGGCTTCGACGATGAGTGGCTTCGTTACTCGTAACATGTTGCATTATCTCTGTAAATTCGCGGTTACCTATACTTGCATGACTAGCTTACGTTCGGGCACCCAAGAATTTTTTTCGTTTTTTGTGATGATAAGAAATGAAACGGACTTTGTAACTGTAAGATTTAACGTCGATAAATGGGCCGGTCAGATGGACGAAATATCGACGAGATTGGACTAATGGTTCTATGATATTGAAAGTTTGTGTGTATTTTTAGATCGTTTTTGGAGTTTTAGGTCTAAGTTTGCAAGTGTATGCAACACGAAATATCTCTTGAATTTGAAAAAGGAGACATTTGGTCCAGACTAGCGAGAATATAATTGGTCAGTCATTGGCCATTTTCTCCAAGTTGGGGGAGAACGGGGAATCGCATTCACACGGAAAGAAAGGCTTGGTTGAAACAACCAAGTGCAATGGTTATATATGCGCCAGCCGATTAATTGGTTCGATCAACCAAGTAATTTGTTAGGCTACCAATTTCTTGGTTGGACTAACCAAGTCACTTGGTAAGCTAACAAAGTGACTTGGTTAGACCAAACAAAAAATTGGTAAGCTAACCAAGTGACTTGGTTAGCACTTGGCTGTTTCAACCAAGCCTTTTTTTCCGTGCACTAAGGAATATTTGCTTTTTTCTGTAAATAAAACGTCGTTTCTGCCAAAAAGTAATGGTTGTTGGATACTTCATCAACTATTATTTTAAATGAACAGCATGAAAATCACGAAAGCAATCGTATAAATAGATTTTTCATTCTTTTTCAAAACATGTGAAGCGACTGCCATTATCCGACGATTTGGGTAATCACGGTCGCCTTATGGGGAACTGCGGTCAATTACGGGATATCTACAGTCACCTTTGGGGCAATATCATCCGATCGTTAGCTTTTGTTTTTTAGCTGACAACTATTTTTCATAGAAGGCGATTTGATAGAAACCAATACCATATTACGGAAAATATAATTGTTTTTAATTTTTTTTTATTTCCTCGTGAAAATATAATGCTTATCAATATAGCTACTATAAATCACAGTCTTTTGGTACAGTTATCTATTCTCTCTTAAAATGTATTAATATAATTCATTTTATACTGTCTTACGCAAACATTTAATAATATAACAGTCTCTTTTAAAGTATAACAAAACCTGAGATTAATTTTCTCAGCGCAACTTTACTATACTATCAGTTTCTTTTAATAAAAAATTTAACCTAAAAAATTCCAGCCTCATGTCAACACCGAAATCGCCATCAAACTGAACACATTTCTACGTATATTTTTCAATTCGTAAATTCTTATTCGTTTCTAAGTTATTACTAAGTCATTAGTTGAACTGAATTTCTATTATTAATGCATACATACCGTGATGTTTACGGCGAAAAATACATTTGACGTGCGCCGGCGAATTGTGTCGGTAACTCACTGGCGTCCCTCGACTACCATTGCCCCGTGCACGTGATTGTCGTTACCCCGACAACCACGAAGACTTTTTATATCAAATTTCAATATATTTATTTACGGAATCAACATTTTAACATGGGGAAATTGAAGCTACAAGTCCGAAAAATACATGAAAAACGGTTAGATGTGATTTTAACGTCAATAAGTTACGCAAAACCCTTATTTAACATACTGTTTTTCTTATAAAAAAAGAGTGCATAATCTAAAAATCATTTTATTTGTTTATTTTTTCGTAGTATAATTGGCACGGAGTATTAAATTAGTTAATTAGTATATACGTAAGCTGATTAAGCAAAAAAAGGTTTGATATATTCACTAGTTGATGCAAAAATAAGGTGACCGGCATTGCCCGGTGACTGCGATTCCCCCGTTCTCCCCTAACAGCGATAAGGTGATATTCGCTCGGGAAAAATGCATTCCTGAGTGGCTTTGACGATGAGTGGCTTTGTTACTCGTAACATATTGCATTATCTCTGTAAATTCGCTTTTACCTATATTTGCATGAGTAGTTTGTGTTCAGGCACGCAAGGACTTTTTTTTTATGCACGGAAAAAACGGCTTCGTTGGGCCAACTAACTATTTATTAGTTGAGTGAAAATTTGTTGCCACAACCATCCGGTTCGTCGGTGTAACGACCTGGTATTAGTCACATTTACCATTCCGACTTAGTTGACTTAAATAGGTCACACAACGAATTTTATTCGTGTTCCAACTAAGTAAGATAGTTGACGCAACAATAGTAGGCGGCCCAACTAACTATTTTGTTCGAGCAACGATCAGAGCCAACCACCTGAAAATAATTGACCTAACCAAGAAATCGTTTGTCTCTCAGAGCACTCACTTGGCAAGTCGCTTGGTTGGGTCCAACTACTTTTTTCGTTAACGTAACAAAATCGTTTTTTCCATGTGATAAAAAAATTAAGAAAATTAAACCAACATCAAAGGTTGATCTTTTCTCACCAGAAAATCAAACCAACATCAAAGGTTGATCTTTTCTCACCAAAAAATCAAACCAAGATCAAAAGTTGATCTTTTCTCACCAGAAAATCAAACCACGATCAAAGGTTGATCTTTTCTCACCAGGAAATCAAACCAAGATCAAAAGTTGATCTTTTCGCACCAGAAAATCAAACCATGATCGAATGTTGATCTTTTCTCACCAGAAAATCAGACCAAGATCAAAAGTTGATCCTTTCTCACTAGAAAATCAAACCGAGATCAAAGGTTGATTTTTTTTACCAGAAAATCAAACCAAGATCAAAGGTTGATTTTTTCTCACCAGAAAATTAAACCGAGATCAAAGGTTGATCTTTTGTCATCAGAAAATCAAACCGAGATCAAAGGTTGATTTCTTTCACCAGAAAATCAAACCAAGATCAAAGGTTGATTTTTTCTCACCAGAAAACTAAACCGAGATCAAAGGTTGATCTTTTCTCACCAGAAAATCAAACCACGATCGAAGATTGATCTTTTCTCACCAGAAAATCAAACCACGTTCGAAGATTGATCTTTTCTCACCAGAAAATCAAACCAAGATCAAAAGTTGATCTTTTCTCATCAGAAAATCAAACCAAGATCAAAGGTTGATTTTTGCTCACCAGAAAATTAAACCGAGAACAAAGATTCATCTTTTCTCACCAGAAAATCAAACCAAGATCAAAGGTTGATCTTTTCTCACCAGAAAATCAAACCAAGATCAAAGGTTGATCTTTTCTCACCAGGAAATCAAACCAAGATCAAAGGTTGATCTTTTCTCACCAGAAAATCAAACGGAGATCAAAGGTTGATCCTTTCTCACTAGAAAATCAAACCGAGATCAAAGATTGATTCTTTCTCACCAGAAATTCAAACCAAGATCAAAGGTTGATCTTTTCTCATAAGAAAATCAAACCACGATCAAAGGTTGATCTTTTCTCACCAGAAAATCAAACCAAGATCAAAGGTTGATCTTTTCTCACCAGGAAATCAAACCAAGATCAAAGGTTGATCTTTTCTCACCAGAAAATCAAACGGAGATCAAAGGTTGATCCTTTCTCACTAGAAAATCAAACCGAGATCAAAGATTGATTCTTTCTCACCAGAAATTCAAACCAAGATCAAAGGTTGATCTTTTCTCATAAGAAAATCAAACCACGATCAAAGGTTGATCTTTTCTCACCAGAAAATCAAACCAAGATCAAAGGTTGATCTTTTCTCACCAGGAAATCAAACCAAGATCAAAGGTTGATCTTTTCTCACTAGAAAATCAAACGGAGATCAAAGGTTGATCTTTTCTCACCAGAAAATCAAACCGAGATCAAAGGTTGATTCTTTCTCACCAGAAATTCAAACCCAGATGAAAGGTTGATCTTTTCTCACCAGAAAATCAAACCAAGATCAAAGGTTGATCTTGACCAAAAAACTTTTCCGAATCAAAACTAATACTGTCAATCCAGCTTGCAGTTACATCAGTATAGCTTTTTTTAAGCACAAAAGCATTCCTTTCGTAGTGATGAAAAAGGAATTTGTGATGATAAAATTCAAAATTTAAAGAGATATATCTCTTTCAGTCTGGTTACAAGAAATTGTACGTCTACAGGATGACGTAGCCTATACTAAGGTATGCCTGGTGGTCCCATATGTTGTACTATGCGTGTATATTGCGCGGTAGTCACGTAGCGTCAATATTAGACAAGGATCTTAATCCGTGAGTTACCGAGTGAAAAGGCGCCCTCTTTCCCTCCTCCACTCGTCACGACCTTTCGGTACCCACGTTTACACGAACTGTATCTATATATGTCTGAAGTAAAATTGTTTATTGAACACTTAAAAAATAATTTGCGCTTGCCAAAAAAAAATATCCTTGGAAATCGTATCTCACGATAAAATATTCGCTCGACAAAAACCTGCCGAAAAAAAATCAAGTGAATAATGTCAAACAGAAAGCGCGAATGACGAAAAAAAATCCACCTGAACAAATATCATTGAAATATCGTAAACGGTGGTCATTGGAATTGCAAAAAAAAGAAAAAATCGCGTGTCTATATGTGTGAATATTTTGTTCATAAATGTCTTTTCATATTTTTCTCTGTAATATTTTTTTCAAGGCCATTTTTTGCTCTTCCACAAAAATAGAATATTCCAACGTTCTGCATCCTACAAAAGTAATTGTTACATTAAGCAAGAAGATTTAGATTTTCGCCTGGTAACATCGCTATAATCAACGAATGAAAATTCGCCTGAAACATTATTGAAAAAATGGCGTATAAATAAAGGCACAAAATTAATTAGTGAAGCTACAAGATCACAAATATCATCCCCATTATTCCTGAGAATTTTGAACCATATTACAGCCCGACATTCCAATTTCCATATAATGTAAGTGTACCATAACGTGCAACGTAACTTGCCATGGAACTCGTGGGAACTCAAAGTGTTTGAAGTACGAATAAGCTGTCGTAAAATTTAAAGGTATACAGAGAGGCAAAAAAAGTTGAGCGTAAGTTGACTTTGTCGATGTCGTGGTCGTCGTTGTATCCACGTGGGCAATAGAGTGTGCCTCACCGTTTGGGAAATAAAAGAGTGAGAAGGAACGAGACGCGACCACGAAGGCGTCACGTAAGGGTCGACTCAATTTCGCCCGGCATATTTCCGATCCAACCGTCAATCTTAGCGAGTCTTGGCTGAGGGAGAGACAGAACGAGAAAAAAAGGAAAGAAGGGAAAGGAACAAAACGTTCCAACAGGGCCAGTGTTCGTCTGCTACCACTTGTTCCATTCCGAACGTTTTCTGTTACACGTTTCCCAGTGACGACGACCGGGGAGTTGTCGTCACACAAGGTGTCGACGCGAATGGAACCTCCATGTGCTTGCTATACTATTTACAAAGGGGAAGAGGAGGCACAGGACCTCAATGACCAGCAGCTTCAACGAACGTACGTCCTTCCTTCCTTCCTTCCTTCCTTCCGTTCATTCGCTCAAGCCATCACTTTGACAACGTGCTTCTGGCACAGAGGGAACCCGCGAACGTACGTGAACAGAGTTCAAAGCGAAGGCTTACCCGAATTGCTATTTGTGCCCTGGCAGATTATTGAATTTATGGACGTGGCAAAGATTTCGCTTCGTACGTCGTTCACTCGGACGTTTTCCTTTTTTTTTTGCTTCCTCATAGAGGAAGCTTTGTTTTCGTGAAAATTTTTTTTTTCGAGATTTTCATGTCAGTACACTCAGAATAGTCCAAAACGTCGAGAAAAGTGATTTAGAAAAAATGTCTGTATGTATGTGTGTGTGTATCCCACATAGAAAAATATATATGAGGGATTCCACGGGACTTTCGCCACCCCAAAAAAAAAAAATTCTCAAATTTTATCTAAAAATCAGGTTCAGCGGTGTCTATTGATGGACCAAATTTCAAAATTCTAAAAAAATAGTTGACCGGAATATGCAAATTTTTTCGTTTTTTATCGTTTTTCATTTAATCTGTAATATCTCAGAAACTATTGATCGTATCGAAATCATTAAAAGACGAAAATGTGCATTTTTTTATGGCCAACAAGAAAAAAATATATTCAAAATTAATTGCTTAATTTCAGGTCACATTTTATGGAAAAAACAACAAAATTATTTTTTTTTTTTATGGTTGGACTTCAGATTTTTTCACCGGACAAATTGCCTCGGAATCTTTGAGTGATCGCCGAATTTTGAGTATTTTTTTTTTCATGGGATGGCCCAATGCTGTGAGGTTACAGCAATTTGAATGTTTCGAAATTTGAAACATTCAAATTGCAATTCATTTTGAATATATTTTTTTCTTGTTGGCCATAAAAAAATGCACATTTTCGTCTTTTAATGATTTCGATACGATCAATAGTTTCTGAGATATTACAGATTAAATGAAAAACGATAAAAAACGAAAAAACTTGCATATTCCGGTCAACTATTTTTTTAGAATTTTGAAATTTGGTCCATCAATAGACACGGCTGAACCTGATTTTTAGATAAAATTTGAGATTTTTTTTTTTGGGGGGTGGCGAAAGTCCAGTGGAATCCCTCATATGTAACATTTACGTTGAATATATGGCGCCAAAAAGTTCTATATGTTGCATATATTCTGCATATATGTGTGCAAAAATATATTCAAAGTATATGGGATATATGTATGGAATATATGTAAAATATATTTCATATACGTTTAGCGCCAAAAAGTTCTATACGTCGAATATATGGTGCATATATTTCTATTTCCATGTGGGATGTTACACGCTCAAAAAATGTAAACCTTTATAACTCGGGAACGCCTCGAGATATAGAGCTGAAATTTACACCATAGATAGAGGGGTCAATCCTCATCGTTCATACCAATTTTTATAAAAATCCCCATGATCATTAAATTTTTACGCGGTTTTGAATTTTTTCAAAAATGTCTGTTAACGCGATAACTCTTTTAATTTTTGAGATATTAAGCTCAAGATTGGTATGTATGTGAGCTTTCATACACCGGTGATCCCTATTAAATTTGGTTAAGATCGATTGAGACGTTAAAATTTTATGAGATTTTGATTTTTTTAATTTTTTGATTTTTTTTCTGCGATGGGAGTTTTGGCATCAAATATCGAGCTGGGAGTCAAATGAGTGCCAAATTCATGATTAACAGAAAAATACGTCAGATATAGCCCAAAAATGTAGAACGATAACATATTTTCATAGCGATGTTGTACAGTCTATATTGCGAAAAGTAGCGATTTATGTCCTATAAACTAGCCATATCCTTGCTTCCCAATGAAATTTCGGAAAACACCGATTTCTATCGTGTTCTACAAAAAAAACAGAGAAGATAGAGTATTCGAGGGAGTTTCTGGACCGTTTGTCCTTATTATATTTTCACAAAGCAAGAGTGTGCGCTTATTTATATTTATTTAAAACAAGGATGCAAAGCAGAACCTTGCACATTGCTTCCTCATTATATTTCGCTTTTTACAAAGCTTCCTCTAGGAGGAAGCCAAAATCAATTCCCATACTTCCTCTTAGAGGTTGCTTTGTAAAAAGCGAAATATAATGAGGAAGCAATGTGCAACTTTGTTTTCGGGCGCCATTTTTTTTTCGAGTTTATTATGTCAGTACAGTCAAAATCGTCTAATATGTCGAGAAAAGTGTGGTTTAGAAAACATGTATGAATAGTTTTGCGTGTGTGTGTGTATATGGGTCATTTCATACCAAGCGGACCACCCAGATTTAGCATGGTCGCAAAAAGTGTTCATAATTTTTTCAAAAGTTTTTTTGAGTATCATGAATATCTACAAATTATTTCAGAATTTTAGCACCTATGGTTTGCCCAAAATTTAATAACGATTTTTTTTATTTCATTTTTTTTTCAGTTCGCTGTATATTCAAAATTACCGATCGTACGAAAAATTTGTTTCTATATAAAATTTAAGTTTTTGAATGTACTTTTTAACAGATAAATTTTCATAGCCGTTCAAAAAGAATTTTCGCAAATTCTTAACAAAATCAAGTAGTAATATTTATTATCGTTGAGACAAACCATTCCGATTTTTCTCAAATTCTGTAAAATTTTGAGAAAAATCGGTTTCCATTATTAGGCTTACAATATACACAAAAATTGGCGTGATAGCAAATTAATGGTCCACTTGGTATGGAATGAACCATGTGTGTGCTTGTGGCCGTCACTTAAAATTCAAACTTACATATATGTCTCAAGAACTGCTTTAACAATCGGGCTGAAATTTAGCAAACATGTGAAGCAAGTCGACGCCTTTGTTTGCGGTAATTTAAAAAAAAATTCAAAAATAAGTTTGTATTTTACGTGACTTTGAAATTTTCGAAAAATGTCTGTACGCTCTCTAGCATTCGCAAATTTTTAGCAATTGAGCTAAATAATTTTTAATAAATAAAGCTACATTAAGTGAGGACCGGTATTGAATTTGAAAATCTGAATCTGTAAAAAATTTCGGTTTTTATGAGATTTCGAATTTTTCGAAAAATATTCGTTTTGCTCTAACTCATGTCGAATCTCACCAAATAAACTGAAATTTTCTACAGATGAAAAATAACATTCAGCGCTGCTACCTACCAAATTTGGTCGTGATCGGTAAAACGGTTTGGATTTTACGTGATTTTGAATTTTTCAAAAACCATATAAGTAACGAAAAAAGTTGTAAAGTAGAACTTTGCACATTGTTTCCTCATTCATTTTCATTTTTTACAAAGCTTTCTCTATGGGGAAGACAAAATTGAAACATAAACTTACTCATAGAGGTGGCTTTGTGAAAAAAAGAAAATGAATGAGGAAGCAATGTGCAAAGTTTTACTTTGAAATTTTTTTTTCTCTCTCTGGCTTCGCATAGCTCTTCGCATCGCAAAACTTTAGGTATTCAGACTATGATATGTACTCTAGGCTTGAACACTCCCAAAATCTGAGATATCAGCAAAGCAATGTTCGGCCGAATTTCTGTCGCCTCTATACCGCTCTGTCAATTTGTATACGAAAGATCGTTTACTCGCAACGGGTTTGGTACACACATTGACAAATAGAAGCAGCGTGATATTGCGCAAGGACTGAAGAGACCGCGTTCGTAAGATCCTCCTGTAGCCCTGTTTGTACGTGGCTTATCCGACCCTCGTGTATAAACATATAAATCGCTGAATTCAACGTTGCTACGAGCCACAATTCGTACCTCGGTACCTAAGCACAACGTACGAACTGTTCGCTAAGGTGCTCAGCCACCATAAATGGTAGATTTCTCTCAGCTGGGGTGGAAGACTTGGAGTATTGTAGATCTGGGAATAATGCGAGTAATCCTTCTTACAAAGCATTTCGGACGGAGTAAGAATCAAGGTAGGTAGTTTGTTTAATTTCTGCAACAGGGAAAAAAGTTGGTATCTTTAGGAATTATGTATGATATTAGGAAAAAGATCTTGAATGAAAAAAACCCATGAAGAAAAACATCTTAGAAAAAAACGGAACGGAGAAAAAGACCAAGGTAAAGAATCCTATGGGAGAAAAGGCTACGAAAAAAAACGCGATGGAAAAAATCTACATGTGTGAGTTGTAACTCAGGTTGAAACTCAAGTTGGAACAACTCAAGTTGGAAAGTCTCCAGTTGGAACAACTCAAGTTCGAATATCTCAAGTTGGAAAGTCTCAAGTTGGAACGACTCAAGTTGGAACGACTCAAGTTGGAACGACTCAAGTTGGAACAACTCAAGTTTGAACAACTCAAGTCGGAAGAACTCAAGTTTGAACAACTCAAGTTGGAACAATGCAAGTTGGAAAGACTCCAGTTGGAAAGTCTCCAGTTGGAAAGTCTCCAGTTGGAAAGTCTCCAGTTGGAAAGTCTCCAGTTGGCACATCTCAAGTTGGAAAGTCTCAAGTTGGAACGACTCAAGTTGGAAAGTCTGAAGTTGGAACGACTCAAGTTGTAACTACTCAAGTTGGAAAGTCTCAAGTTGGAACGACTCAAGTTGAAACGACTCAAGTTGTAACAACTTAAGTTTGAACAACTCAAATTGTAGCAACTCAAGTTGGAACAACTCAAGTTGGAACATCTCAAGTTGGACCAACTCAAGTTAGACGAACTTAAAGTGGACCAACTCAAGTTAGAACAACTCAAGTTGAAACATCTGAAGTTGGAAAGTCTCAAGTTGGAACGACGCAAGTTGTAACGACTCAAGTTGGAAAGTCTCAAGTTGGAACGATTCAAGTTGGAACAACTGAAGTTTGAACAACTCAAATTGGAATAATTCAAGTTGGAAAGTCTCCAGTTGGAAAGTCTCCAGTTGGCACATCTGAGGTTGGAAAGTCTCAAGTTGAAACGACTCAAGTTGTAACGACTCAAGTTGTAACGACTCACGTTGGAAAGTCTCAAGTTGAAACGACTCAAGTTGTAACGACTCACGTTGGAAAGTCTCAAGTTGGAACGACTCAAGTTGTAAAGACTCAAGTTGGAAAGTCTCAAGTTGGAACGACTCAAGTTGAAACGACTCAAGTTGTAACAACTTAAGTTTGAACAACTCAAGTTGTAGCAACTCAAGTTAGAACAACTCAAGTTGGAACATCTCAAGTTGGAACAACTCAGGTTGGACCAACTCAAGTTGGAACATCTCAGGTTGGACCAACTCAAGTTAGACGAACTTAAAGTGGACCGACTCAAGTTAGAACAACTCATGTTGGAACATCTCAAGTTGGAACAACTGAAGTTGGACCAACTCAAGTTATACGAACTTAAAGTGGACCAACTCAAGTTCTAATTTAAATTAGAACTCAAGTTTAAACTTGAGTTTCGACCCTTACTCCAAGTATTGGGTTATCGTACCTGGAAAGCGTCGTAACTAGACTTTGGGTGGGCGGAACGTTCCATACTTTCGACTCTTAAAATTCCCCAAGACCCCTGATAATAAACTTGTTTTCATTCCTTTTTGAGATCCCTCGTTCGGTTCGCTGTTACGAGGGGGGTAACGGGAGTCCAGTGAGGGATGCTCGGCGACCTCGCGCAGAAACTTCTCATTCTCCTCTCGGCCCTACACGAGAAATTCGACTTATGCGGATGCCAACAGGCCGAGAGGAAATGACGAGTGGAGTGTACGGGCGCAGGGCTCTCTTCCAATGGCAGAGAGGCTGTCGGCATCGCTGCTGTGCCGACGGTCGTGATTCAACCGTGGCCTCATAAAAATTCCGAAGGATTCGTAAATACCCTGGCAGGGCACAAGGCACGACTGCTTACGTCCCGCTCGAGATATTCCCATCAGAACCGATCGCCCTTTCTACATCCATCTCACTTCCTCGTCGTCTTTCGTTTCCGAAGTGCCGATATATTTCCGGCTTCCCTAACCCAACCGTACCACACATAACACATACTCGTATATACGTTAACGCGCTAGCTCAAGCGGAAAAAAAATTGACAGGTATGGATTTCGGGACCAGGGAGAAAAAAAGTAGTGTAATGAAAATAATGTCAGACGGGCGATGAGTTTTAGCCTATGAGTTATGACTTTCGATTCTCTCCAGATTACTCTCTATTCCTTGCTTTTACAATTTTGAAAGTGATTTATTTAATAATAATGCTTATTTAGTAATAAAAAACCGTTTTTGTTGTGGATACAATTATGGTTGTGTGTTTCGGATAGATTTGACTGAATGAGATAAAATAAGGAATAAACTTTAAAGTAGTATTTCCGAAAGTTATGTTTTTAAACATTTTGACGTAAGTTCGCAAGAAAATTGGCAGAATATAAATTCTGGAAAAATGTTGAAAATTTTTATTAGCGTACTGTGACTTTTACAGATTATCGTGTCTGAAATAACTTGCATTTTCGATGTAAAAACACGTGCCATTTTATTAGTTTCGTGAATTCTGAAATTAGAAACAGAAAAAAGGCTCGATTTTAAAAAAATCATCGAAAAAAGGCATGTAACGGGCACTTTCTGAGGTACAATATACGACTTAAGAACGATAGTGAAGGTCAAAATTCGATATCTCGAAGAAAAAAAAATTTAGGTTCTTTAGGTTGGATTTTCCGACCGAAAGTCGGATCTGTAAATTCTGACATCAAAACCGACCAAAAGTGACTTTTTCAAAAATCATCGAAACAAGGCATGTAACGGGTACTTTCTGAGATACAATATGCGACTTAAGAACGATAGTGAAGGCCAAAATTCGATATCTCGAAGAACAAAAAATTTAGGTTCTTTAGGTTGGATTTCCCGACCAAAAGTCGGATCTGTGAATTCTGACATTAAAACCGACCAAAAGTGACTTTTAAAAAAATCATCGAAAAAGGCATGTAATGGGTACTTTCTGAGGTACAATATGTGACTTAAGAACGATAGTGAAGGCCAAAATTTGATATCTCGAAGAACAAAAAATTTAGGTTCTTTAGGTTGGATTTTCCGACCAAAAGTCGGATCTGTAAATTCTGACATCAAAACCGACCAAAAGTGACTTTTTCAAAAATCATCGAATAAAGGCATGTAACGGGTACTTTCTGAGGTACAATATGCGACTTAAGAACGATAGTGAAGGCCAAAATTTGATATCTCGAAGAACAAAAAATTTAGGTTCTTTAGGTTGGATTTTCCGACCAAAAGTCGGATCTGTAAATTCTGACATCAAAACCGACCAAAAGTGACTTTTTCAAAAATCATCGAATAAAGGCATGTAACGGGTACTTTCTGAGGTACAATATGCGACTTAAGAACGATAGTGAAGGTCAAAATTCGATATCTCGAAGAACAAAAAATTTAGGTTCTTTAGGTTGGATTTTCCGACCAAAAGTCGGATCTGTGAATTCTGACATCACAACCGACCAAAAGTGACTTTTTCAAAAATCATCGAATAAAGGCATGTAACGGGTACTTTCTGAGGTACAATATGCGACTTAAGAACGATAGTGAAGGTCAAAATTCGATATCTTGAAGAAGAAAAAATTTATGTTCTTTAGGTTGGATTTTCCGACCAAAGGCGGATTTGTGAATTCTGACCAAACCGACCAAAAGTGACTTTTTCAAAAATCATCGAATAAAGGCATGTAAAGGGTACTTTCTGAGGTACAATATGCGACTTAAGAACGATAGTGAAGGTCAAAATTCGATATCTTGAAGAAGAAAAAATTTAGGTTCTTTAGGTTGGATTTTCCGACCAAAAGTCGGATCTGTAAATTCTGACATCAAAACCCACCAAAAGTGACTTTTTCAAAAATCATCGAAACAAGGCATGTAACGGGTACTTTCTGAGGTACAATATGCGACTTAAGAACGATAGTGAAGGCCAAAATTTGATATCTCGGAGAAGAAAAAATGTAGGTTCATTAGGTTGGATTTTCCGACCAAAAGTCGGATCTGTGAATTCTGACATCAAAACCGACCAAAAGTGACTTTTTCAAAAATCATCGAAACAAGGCATGTAACGGGTACTTTCTGAGGTACAATATGTTTTTTGACCACTTTAAATTTCCAACACATATGTGCTTGAGTTTTCAGCCCGGGAAAAACGATTCATATATAATCATATATAATCATATATAAACTGCTCATATATGATTGTATATGAATTTTGTCTCTATATGATCATGCATGATCATATATGACTATGCATGATCATATATAATTGTATCTGGGTATACATGATCCTATATGAGAAAATATAATTGTGTATAATTGTATCTGAGCATATACAATCATATATAGTTATATGTGATTATATAAGACGATGCCTAAATAGATATAATCTTCTGAAGCATATAAGGTCAGTCATGATTATATATGATCATATACAATTGTTACAATGTAATTGTACATATATAATCGTGCCCATAATTATATAAATCGTCCGACGATTTCATTTCATATAGATTTAGTAACATGTAGACTAACACAAATTATTGAATCCTTAATACTCATATTTTTATTACCTTAATAATACATATTTTCGTAAAGTTGGATATCCATGTATTATGAATGGATATACATTTATAGAGATCAGCAACAGACTATAATCTGATAGGAACGCAAAGTATTATTATTAAGCACGGTAAGTTTATTTTTAGGAACGTTAAGGCGAATCATGAAACTGTAGTTCACACTCTACTACTTTCTCACTTCTTACTTTCAGGCAGTTTTGGTGTTATATATGGTCATATATAGGGTCATATATGCCAATGTATATATACATATAAAGTTATATACGCTCATATACATTTGTATATGGATCCACATACAATCATATATGCGCTAAAAATGGGCGATATATAATTGTATATAACTATATATGATCATATCTGTTCATATATGACATCGCAAGCTGGCGGTTTTGGTATTATATATGATCATGTATACCACTGTATATGTACATATAAACTCATATATGCTCATATATGTTTCCATATACAATGATATATTACGTTATATACAATTATATATAATTATATACAACTATACATGAAATTATATACAATTATATATGATTATATATGAACCGTTTTTCCCGGGAGATACCGCTCATATGAAAATTCATCATACATGTTTATGAAATTTAATGCACCGTTTATGCATATGGTCATATTGACATTAAATCTTAATAACGTTGAATTTTAGTATTCCTCTTAATGTTATGATTTTTCATATACACATGTATACAAAATTTCATATACGGTATCTGCAAAAAAACTTCCAACACTTTTGTATTAATTGTAATACAGATTTTTTTAACAGTGTAGGCTCTTGAAATTTGGTAATTTTTCTAAGGAAATACATATAGTATTAAATATTAAATTATTTAAAAAATATAACATTTTTTGGGAACATTGAAATATTGAGTGGCTGAATTGGTGTGGAATGTTTCATATGTGAAAAATGGTTGTGATAACGATCATTAGTTGCGAATGTATGGAAAGTCCTACTTTAAAATCGACGCGACAGTCGTCCGGGTGATCCGGCATGGCGAATGGTCCGTACTTTGCGGATGTATGCATGCAAGGACGGCCGGATTAAGGGGATAGAGAAGCACACACAGCAAACGCCCGCACCGCATCTAAAGAGCAGACATGAGACTCGCCCCTCCACTGAAATGTCCTTGAACAGCCGTCTATCGATCTGCGAGGCAACCCTTCCCCGCAATTTTGGCACGGGGTGCGCTTTCACTCCCCTGCTTTGCGATGTCGCTCAACCCGCGATCTGGAACTCAGTTTCTCTCTCACTTTCGTTCACCCTCGCGAACTGCCGCCTGCTGTGTACTTACATGCACTATATGTATATATATATACTATATAACTCGACTCTCTATATTATAAAAATATCTCAACGGCTGATAAAAAAATCAAGATATCTAGAGAATTTCAGCGACAAGTAGAACAGATTAATTTTATATGTTATAGAACAGATTTGTAATCATGCATTTTTTATTTGGAAATTCTAAAATGCAAATTATGCATTTCTAACGGAACGTGGAAATATTTATTTATAAGGCAGTATATGAGGCATTCTTTATCAATCAATTTTTTTTGGTCGACCTCCCGGATATTTTTCTAAATTTGTCAGTTTGTTCTACTATTTGAGATGGGTGTTTGTGATTTTTTTCAGATTTTTAAAGGGCACCGTTCAGGATTTACGTTTTTTTTTAAATATCACTATATCGCAGAAAATATTAGACTCTCAAAAAATTCTTAAGAACATTAACTTTTTCATTTTCCATCTACTTTCGAGGGTTGTTAAAATCATAATTTTTCCATCGGAAGAAAGTCAATTTTTCGAAAAAAAAAGAAATAAATTATTTTTTTTACGAAATAAGCACCTTTGATTCCGGTCTTAATTTTACAAGGTGTTTCGCATTGTATGAAGATTCTGAGAAAAAATCCCAAAGTGGAACATCCAATTCTTAGGCAGAAAAAAATAAAAAATTGGAAAAAAAAATTAATTCATTCAATTTTTAATTTTATATATACAATTAATTGTATATAGATATATATACAATAGAAAATTGGAATAAAAAAATTAATAAATTTTTTAATTTCATATCTAAATAAAAATTGGAATAAAAAAATTAATTAATTTTTTCATTCCAATTTTTAATTTTTTACTGCCTAAGAATTGGAGGTAAATAAAAAAATAATATAAAAATAAATAAAAATAAATAAATATAATAAATATATTGATTTTTATTTAGATATGAAATAAAAAAAAATTAATAATTTTTTTATTTCAATTTTTAATTTTATATATACAATTAATTGTATATAGATATATATATACAATAGAATTTTGTGTAAATATATATAAACTTATGACAATACGAAACTTACGATATATACTTACGACAAAATGAAAAAACATGCGTAACTCTACCAAAAGAAAAAAATGCTTTCATTCAATACCACCAATTTAATTCGTTGGTAATTTTCATATACATCAGAATATAAATAATATTGAATATCCAAATACAATTATTTAGACCTCATTCTCTCAACTTCAAAATCCAAATATTTGCATTTAACAGTCTCCAAATAAAAAATACGCGTTTCTGGATTTTTTCATACTACTGCAATGCAAAAATGCAATATTGAGTCAACAAAAAAAAAAAAAAAAAAAAAAAATTCAACGAAAAGTGATGTTAAATTAAATAAATTTTGAAATATGTCTGAATTTTATTTTAGAACTAATATTTTTTTCGCTACAATAGCTCAACTTACCTACCAGACTCAATCCATCAAATATCTCATTTTCCCGACCACTAGTTCGTTTATTATTGATTTATACATGAGTGAAAACGTAACATGTATTTATTGTTTTTTTCACGTCTGACTTAAATCGCTATGAATTTCATATTGAACGCTGCAAAAACATTGAGTTATACAAGGAAGGTCTTTCGGATATATTCTGAATATACAGATTAGTCTGAGATCAATAAATATAATTTATTATTATTATTCTGAAGAAAAAAAAATCATATTTGTTTATCTTAGGCTAGTCTATGTCAAAATTTTGCCAGCCGATTCTATGTGAAAAGGTGCATATGGAAGTCAAGACACACACTTTTGTAAGTTTAATAAAAGTATTTTTTAAAAAATGTTTGGAACCACCCTAGTACATGCATATGTATACATTAGGGTGGCCCAAATTTCATCTGTGTTTTTTAATTTTTGGTCTCACCCCATAACATAGTTGTCTTCGGTGAAAAAACAATTCACATGAAAAATGGAGATTGTAAAAAATTATTTAGAGGTCGCTCAACAATTTTGAAAATTTTCGAAAATTTTTTTTTTCTTCATTTTTTGTGATCTCTCACCCCTCATATCATCTTGTTAACTCCTAGTTAATTCCTAATTTATGTTCGAAATTTTAGAAAAAAATATTAACTTCAAAACGTCTCAGAACGACAAAAAACATTTTGGAATTTATTTTCAATTTTTATTTTTTCTCAACTTTTACCCCTGATTTTCTCTCATTATCAGACGTCTAGTTCATAGTTTAAAAAATGTTATGAAAATATTAACGTTAGGCGATCGCTGAACGAAATAAGTCGTTTTTCGCGATTCTCGATTAGCAAAAAAAACGACTTACTTCTTTCAGCGACAGCCTAACGTTAATATTTTCATAACATTTTTTAAACTATGAACTAGACGTCTGATAATGAGTGAAAATCAGGGGTGAAAGTTGAGAAAAAAATAAAAATTGAAAATAAATTCCAAAATGTTTGTTTGTCATTGAGCGACGTTTTGAAGTTAATATTTTTTTCCAAAATTTCGACCATAATCTAGGAATGAGATAACAAGATGATATGAGGGGTGAGAGATTACAAAAAATGAAGAAAAAGAAAACGTTTCGGAAATTTTCAAAATTGTTGAGCGACCACTACATAATTTTTGGCAATCTCCATTTTTCATGAAAATTGTTTTTTCACCGAAAACAACTATTTTATGAGGTGAGACCAAAAATTAAAAAATACAGCTGAAATTTGGGCCACCCTAGTATACATGAGGCATTCTCTGTCAGTTCAGCCACTCTTTTTTCAACTCTCACAGATCTATCACATAATTGGCCACATTTTAGTACCACTTAAAAGCACTCTTTGTGAATTTTTTTCAGATTTTTTAATCCATCCATTTAGGAAATGTATATATTTTTTGTTATTCATATAACTTCAATGGAGTAAATCTGACAAAAAAATCACACATACAAAAAAATGTTGTTTTTCAATTAACTTTGCATTGCAATATGTCTCATATTTTTATTCGTGTTGCAAAAGCTATTTACAGCAAAAAAAATGTTACACAATTTTTTTTACTCATTCGGACACCTTCGATATCACTGCCAATTTTATACAAGTTACAGGGATATGTCAAAAGCATACCAAAAAATTGGCATAGTGGGCATCGACTTTTTCAAGGAGGAAAAAAATATTTTCCAAAATTTTCGATCCAATAAATGGCTATTGGCACGAATAACTGTGTGTAAACCCTGAAGGCCGTGTCGTCGTTACACGTCAAGTAGCTCAGTGAATTGATTATTTGAAGGAATAACAAAAAATAAGTGAAATAAAAAAATATATAAAAATAAAAAAACAATTAAATAAATTTAATTAATTTTCTTTCTTTTTTGAATCCTTCAAGTAGTCGATTGCCCACTACACCAATTTTTTTGTAGGTTCTATACATGTCCCTACAGCTTACAAAAAATTGAGAGTAATATCGAAGGTGTCCGAATGAATGAAAAAAATTGTTTAACATTTTATTTTGCTGAATATCGCTTTTACAACACGAATAAAAATATGAGACCTATTGTATTACAAAGTTGAGTGAAAAACAACATTTTTTTATATATGTATTTTTTTTGTCAGACTTACTCCATCAAAGTTATATGAATAATTTTAAAAAAATACATTTGCCAAATGGATTGTTTAAAAAAATCTGAAAAAATTCACAAAGAGTGCTTTCAAGTGGTACCAAAATGTGTCCAATTATGGGATAGATCTGAGAGGGTCGAAAAAACAGTGGCTGAACTGACAAAGAATGCTTCACATATAGAATTTATATAATACAATTTATTGTATATAGATATAGTCTATATAAAAAAATCCTTGTGTCTTCTTCATAGAAATAGCTTTTATAACTACTATAAAATAATTTTAAAAAATAATGCATTAAGATTTTGCTTGTTTTTGATTTTTTTTATGTAGCATATCATTTTTTTATTTTGAATTTTGGAACTGAAATTGTCAAGTTGTCCGTGGAACTGAGGGATGAACAGTACTAAGTAGGCGAGGGTTGTTCGGTTTGGGGGTGGATTGGGTACGAGGGAGCGTACGAAACCCTAACACACACACACACACACACCCACCCTCATACATATATATACATATATATATACATATATATGAACACATATATGCGATTACGCAGGGGCCGTTTTACACGCGATAAAGCGTTTTACATCTCGCGCGTAAAACAACGATGGTGAGAAATGTGCGCTCAGCGATGTATATTGGTAAAGTATCTTTATATAGTATAGGTTCAACTCACGAGGTAATACATACTATATAATACTAATACACCGATATAGGAGTCAGTCCTCCTGTACTTTCCTGCGTCCGTCCATAAATATGTACGCACACGGTGAATACATACCCGCATACTACATAGATACGCACATTCGAACGTTTCCGAACGCTTTTTTTTTTTTTTTTTGCTTCTGATGCTGCTGTTGCTGCTGTTGCTGCTACTCTTCGTCCATGCCCCCGCAAACAGGCCGTAAAATATTTTCAGACCAAATATTTTCGAGAGAAAGTATCGTCGTAAAAAGTCGGGATATCGCTCATAAGTGGCTCGTCGGGTTTCCCCCTTCCTGCCACCCGCACCACCCCCATATACATATATATATATTCAGTCCTCGGCTGTAGATATATATATATATACAACTATATATACCGTAATAACACACCGTCCAACTCGAAAGTACATATATATCTATTCTGTACCAGATATGGGGGATTTCAGCTGAATTTTTCATGCTCTAACCCTGCCAATAATTTTGACGATTTTTCGTCAAATAGTATTTTGAAAAAGAAAAGACACGTATTTTTTTGTTTGCCGCTACGACTAATATTTTTAACACATGAATTTTTGTGAAAATCTGAATTTCTCGGGATGTATACACTGAGAGAAAAATCTGGTAATTTAAATAAAAATATAGTTAGACCGACGATAATCTAACTATAAACTATAATTCCCAGGAGGAACGTCTATATTTTAAGGTTATAGCAAATATAAGAAAATAGTTGGATGAACCATTAATATAATTCCCAGGAGGAATGTCTATAGTTTATGGTTTTAGCAAATATAATTATAGTAGCAATCATCGAAATGATAATAGTTTCAAAAACTATTCTAATCGTTTCAAATATGCCGTTTCGTTGCATATACGATTTCAACGTTTGTTTCCAATAACCTTGCAAGTATCGGTTATTGAACCATATTATCATCACTTCAATCATAAAACATTGCAAGCCTTCCTATATTCATTTTATCATGTGAAATCGTTACATCAACGATATGCTTTTCTCTGAGTGTATATTTTTCATCATTATTATCTGTATATATCCAGTCCTCGGCTGTAGATATATATATGCAACTATATATACCGTAATAACACACCATTCAACTTGGCTATACATATATATATTCTGTACTGTACATATGGGGGATTCGAGCTGAATTGTTTATGCTCTAACCCTGACAATAATTTTGACATTCTTTTTTATCAAATAATACTTTGAAAAAGAAAAGAGACGTATTTTTCTTCTTATTTTTCGCTACGAGCAATATTTTCGACACACGAATTTTTGTAAAAATGTGAATCTTTCGGGATTTATATATTTTTAATCGTTAATGTTGTAGAAATTAACAGTCCTATCGAAAAATGCCTAGGATTAAGTTTGTTGAGTTTACAAAGAGCTACATAATGTAAATAAAAAATGTTTTAGTTTTCCTAAAAATCTGTTATATGACGTTGAACAACAATATATCGTTTTGCAAAAAAGAGCAATTTTTTATAATTTTTATGTACTTACAGAAAAATTCGGTTTAAAGTTACGATATTCTTGAGACCCTATCCAGAATGGGCCGATTTTTTTAAAAGAAGTTCTACCTAATTGAAGTTTTTTTCAATATTCTGAATTCTTACGTAGAACTTTTCGAAAAAAAATCCTGTCAGCCTGCATGGGGTCTCAAAAATTTTGGTATTTTAGACAGAAATTTTATGTCATTTTGTTCATATATGAATAAAAGCATGAAAAACTCTGTCTAAAATATTTATATATATACTAGGATGTTATTGTGGTTCGCGCTGCGCGCGCTCGCGTCGTACTTCTGACGACCATCGAGGGAGTTAGAAAAAACTGGGCTTGCGTTCTCATTGACCCCATCACCTCTGGGATCTCACAGACCCCACCCCCTCTGGGGTCTTACAGACCCCACCCCCTCTGGGGTCTCTCAGACCCCACTGCCTCTGGGGTCTCACAGACCCCACCGTCTCTGGGGTCTCACAGACCCCAACCCCTCTGGGGTCTCATAGACCCCACTCTCTCGGGTCTCACAGACCCCAACCCCTCTGGGGTTTCACAGACTCCAAACCCTCTGGGGTCTCACAGGCCCCACCGCCTCTGGGGTCTCACAAATCCCAACCCCTCTGGGGTCTCACAGACTCCAAACCCTCTGGGGTCTCACAGACCCCACCGCCTCTGGGGTCTCACAGACCCCACTCCCTCTGGGGTCTCACAGACCCCACCGTCTCAGGGGTCTCACAGACCCCAACCCCTCTGGGGTCTCATAGGCCCGACCGCCTCTGGAGTCTCACAAACCCCACCGCCTCTGGGGTCTCACAGACCCCACCGCCTCTGGGGTCTCACAGACCCCAACCTCTCTGGGGTCTCACAGACTCCAACCCCTCTGGGGTCTCAAAGACCCCAACCCCTCTGGGATCTCACAGACCCCCTGAATTTTTCTAAGTCCTTCGATTCTTGACACGGTGGCGGCGGCGGCGGTGGCGAGATCTTTCTAAGAGAGATATATAAACGTTCTGAGGGGTATGGGAAAACTCCACGAAAAGTATAGGAAAATCCTCGGGGGAGTATGGGAAACGCTCCCGGGGTGTATGGGAAAGATCTCCGGGGAGTATGCGAAAGGCTCCCGGGGAGTATGGGAAAGATCCCTGGGAAGTATGGGAAAGACCCCTGGGAAGTATGGGAAAGACCTCCAGGAAGTATGGGAAAGACTTCCGGGAAGTATGGGAAAGGCTCCCGGGAAGAATGGGAAAGAACCCTGGAAGTATGAGAAAAAACCCTGATTTTTTTTTAAGTCCCTCGATTCTTGACACGGCGGCGGCGGCGGCGAGATCTTTTTATAATATAGAGAGATATATGTACAGTCGAGTTGGACGGTGTGTGGCATTTTATTGTGTGCCTTTAGAGCTCGTTGCTAGCTGCCAGCGCAAATTCCTGACCCTTCTATCCACGTGCTCTACGCATACCGATATCGTTCTCTCCACTTCCTTCCCTCGTTCAACTTCTCTCGGTCGCGAGAACAGAGCGGTGAGTCCATTTCATGCGTTCCATGCTTTATGACTCAAAGGGCGGCTCGTCTTCGATAGCTTCGGTCGGTCAGACTCGTTCGTGACTCGTTCGAAGCAGTCGAAACAGTCGGGAATATACGAGGGACCAATTTGAGGTACATAAACAACTGAAAGAAAAAAATTGTAAGATTTTTTTTCCAGTATTGAGAAAATGAAAATATGCAATTTTGATTAATGTTTAAATCATTGGATCATGGGAGAGTAATTCATGAGCGATTGATTCGTAACAAAAATTATTGTCAAGGTAATTGACAATAATTGGCCATGAAGTTTCATCGCACACTCACCACCGGCTTCTACTTTTCTCATGAAATGTCGAAAAACGCCATCTACCACTTTTAACCAATTAATTTAAAATATTTTTAACGGTTTCTCGGGGATTGTTTTTTTTTTTTTTGCAAAATAAACTCGATTACACTATCTTTCTATGAAATAAACTCTCTTTATGGTAGAATTGAACATCTCCTGAGAATTTATAGAAATGCGTGAAAATGTACAGTAACTGGGTCCTGGACAGTTACTGGGCCACTGACGGTATTTGAAAAATTATGGATTTTATTAGTAATTTTTTATTTTATTTTTTTTTATTTTTTTTTTTCACGCTGTGCTCACATTTTTTCACGTTGGCACACATTATATCGTCAGGATACCCTGGGGTTAGCAAAAAAATGCCCGTGGATGTACCTCGAATTTTTTTCAAAATCTTTATTTTTCGCATTTTTCAAGTTCCATGAGGAATTACTAATATACGATATGGTTTGAGGTTAGGGGAGAACGGGGGAATCGCAGTCACCGGGCAACGCTGGTCACCTTATTTTTGCATCAACTAGTGAATATATCAAACTTTTTTTTTTTTTTTTTTTTTTTATTTTTTTTATTTATTCTTTCCATGGTATGGCTTCAATCGCCTTTTACCGCCCATCCCACCCTTCCTCCTATCACTCCCTACCCGCACTTCGCTAAGCTAACCTAACTTTCCATGCGGCCGCAGCCGACTTAGCTACACTGTACCGCATTCGCCATGAACACGGGGAAACTGCGGAAAACCGTGCTGGTACAGACGGCCATATATTCTTCTGATCTCCCGGTGTATATACGAAAGTAAAGTACTTAAGTGTAGACACCGAGGTCTCAGAAAAACTGACCTCCCGCTCACTGATTGATATGCCAGCCGGTGCACGGCTAAACGGTCACCCATCCAAGTTATGGCCGCAAACAATGCTGCTTAACTCGTGGGACCGCCAGAGCCGTACACCGACCGCACAACCATCAGTGTCGGTATATATCAAACTTTTTTTTGTTCATTCAGCTTACGTATATACTAATTAACTAATTTAATACTCCGTGCCAATTATACTACGAAAAAATAAACAAATGAAATGATTTTCAGATTATGCACTCTTTTTTTATAAGACAAGCAGTATTTTAAATAAGGGTTTTGCGTAACTTATTGACGTTAAAATCACATCCAACCGTTTTTCATGTATTTTTCGGACTTGTAGCTTCAATTTCCCCATGTTAAAATATTGATTCCGTAAATAAATATATTGAAATTTGATATAAAAAGTCTTCGCGGTTGTCGAGGTAACGACGATCACGTGCGCGGGGCAATGGTAGTCGAGGGACGCCAGTGAGTTACCGGCACAATTCGCCGGCACACGTCAAATGAATTTTTCGCCGTAAACATCACGGTATGTATGCATTACTAATAGAAATTCAGTTCAACTAATGACTTAGTAATAACTTAGAATCGAATAAGAATTGACGAATTGAAAAATATACGTAGAAATGTGTTCAATTTGATGGCGATTTCGGTGTTGACATGAGGCTAGAATTTTTGAGGTTAGATTTTTTATTAAAAGAAACTGATAGTATAGTAAAGTTGCGCTGAGAAAATTAATCTCAGGTTTTGTTATACTTTGAAAGAGACTGTTATATTATTAAATGTTTACGTAAGACAGTATAAAATGAGTTATATTAATACATTTTAAGAGAGAATAGATAACTGTACCAAAAGACTGTGATTTATAATAGCTATATTGATAAGCGTTATATTTTCACGAGGAAATGAAAAAAATTTAAAAACAATTATATTTTCCGTAATATGGTATTGGTTTCTATAAAATCGCCTTCTATAAAAAATAGTTGTCAGCTAAACAACAAAAGCTAACGACCGGATGATATTGCCCCAAAGGTGACTGTAGATACCCCGTAATTGACCGCAGTTCCCCAAAAGCGATTGTGATTACCCAAATCGTCGGATAATGGCGGTCGCTGCACATGTTTTGAAAAAGTAGAACCTTGCACATTGCTTCCTCATTATTTTTCGCTATTTACAAAGCTCCCTCTATGAGGAAGCAGTATGTTATTCAATTTTGGCTTCCTCATAGAGGAAGCTTTATAAAAAGCGAAAAATACTGAGGAAGCAATGTGAAAGGTTCTACTTTGCATCCTTTTTTAAATTAGATAAATAAACATGTTGTGAATTCGCTTTTTCTATTTCGTTATTCCGTTATTTCGATATTGTTAGAGCGTTTTCGAAAGTAAATGTGATGACGTATATTATTAAAAATAATTCAACATTCCATAAAATCACAAATTTCATACCGTTTGTCACTAAATTATACATATATAATGGCTGAATATTGTTTCATATATATACAAAACTTGAGCTCGCTATTTCAAGTTTTGCAAAAGTTACAATAGAGCGATAATGTCCATTTTTTGAAAAATTCAAAATTCCGTAAAATCTGAACCACTTTACCGATTCGAACCAAATTCAATACCAAACAGCATTGAGTGCACCTACTCTTATAACCAACTATTTAGCAAAATAGACTAAATTTTACGAAAGTTAGAGCGACTAGGTCCTTTTTTTAAAAAATTCAAAACGGCATAAAATCGAAATTTTCGCACAGATTTTGTCGAAAATTGGTACAGTTGAAGAGGGTCTGCTGCTACACTAGTGTAGCAAATTTGAGCGCGATATACAAAACCGTTCTTGAGTTATCGGCGTTCGAATTTTCGGAGTTGTATACATATACACACACACACACACATACATACATACATACGGACATTTTTTCTAGATCACTTTTCTGGACGTTTTGGACAATTCTAAGTGTCGTGACATAAAAATCTCGAAAAAAAATTTTTTCATGAAAACAAAGCTTCCTCTATGATGAAGCAAAAAGAATGAAAAATCCATTTATACGATTGCTTTCGTGATTTTCATGCTGTTCATTTTCAATAATAGTTGATGAAGTGTCCAACAACCATTACTTTTTGGCAGAAACGACGTTTTATTTACAGAAAAAAGCAAATATTCCTTAGTGACTGCGATTCCCCCGTTCTCCCCTAAGTGCACTTTGTAAATAGTGTCACCTGATAGCCCGACTGTCAACCATGTCGACAGGTCATCGTCTCGATATTTCTACGTTCCTTAGCAATCACCACGCGACTATATGCAACCACCTAAATGGATACTGAGTAGAACGTAACATTTCCTAACAGATAGGCCACGTATGTAGTGCAGCAAAGGAAAAAAAATAACTAAAACGAAGTGTGGACGGAGAAGCTAAAAGAGAAAGGAGAATGTAACGAAGTGCTGTAGAATCGTTGAGACGCGAGAGGAACTGGCTAGCCACTGATTAGAAATATGACTATGCGAGGCATTCACGAAATATGGGGTTCACGTTGTCGACATACAAATGACGTTTTCCAAGTGGAAAACATATCGACAAGAAGGTATATTTAATTTTTTTAAGGAAATTGGCATCTAGAATTTCTACATATTGCATTTAATACACATATAATTTATATAATCTAGAAATAAAAAAATAAAAAATGTATAAAAAGAAAACATTTTCAAATATGTAATTTCAAAATTTATTTATTTCAAATTTTTAATAAATTAATAATAAATTCTATATAATCTAGATTTTCTGAACTAATTTTTTTTAATCTTCAGTTTATATACAATAATTTTTATATAATTTTAATATAATCTAATTTATTTAAACTAATTTTTCTAAATTCGTCAGATTATATAATTTTTTTAATAAATTTGATATAATCTAGATTATTTGTACTAATTTTTCTAAAATTTTCAGATTATATGGATTCTGTGTATTTATATACAATGATTTATATATAATTTTTATAGAATATTGATATAATTTTTTAATCTGGGGTGGACGTTTTATATAGCTACAAATTTGTCAACCATTGGTGATTTTTGTTGAAAGGTTCGTAACGTTTGTGACAACTCGTGGATGATGATGATGATGATAATGACGACGATAACCACTAGACTTTTCGTTTCGTTGTGTTGAAACGAAATAATGCTAACACTTTGCCACTACTTCGTTCAAGCGATAAAATTAAAGTAAGCGACTCGTGCCTAGCGTTATGGCACGTAATTTATTTTCCAGTAATAACGAGCAATAAAGTAGAGTTGTTAATCCTGATAGAATTTATATAACGTAAGATTTTAAATTTATTTTAAAGTAATCATTTTTCAATATATAATTTTTAAATAAATTTTATGTAATCTAGATTATTTAAACTAATTTTTCTAAAATCGTCAGATCGTATAAATTTTTAAATATATAATTTAAAAATTAATTTTATATAATCTAGATTATTTAAACTAATTTTTCTAAAATCGTCAGATCATATAAATTTTTAAATATATAATTTAAAAATTAATTTTATATAATCTAGATTATTTAAACTAATTTTTCTAAAATATTCAGATTATGTGAATTTTTTAATAAATTTTATATAATCTAAATTATTTAAACTAATTTTTCTAAAATCTTCAGATTATATAAATTCTGTGTATTTATATACAATGTTTTATATATATAATTTTTATAGTATTTTGATTAAATTTTTTAATCTGGGGTGGAAGTTTTGTACAAATTTGTCAACCAATCATTTTGATGATTTTTGTTGAAAGATTTGTACCTTTTGTGACAACTGGTCGATGATGATGATGATGATAATGACGACGATAACCACTAGGCTTTTCGTTTCGTTGTGTTGAAACGAAATAATGCTAACACTTTGACTGCCACTACTTCGTTGAAGCGATAAAATTAACTTAAGCGACTCGTGCCTAGCGTTGTGGCACGTAATTTGTTTCCCAGTAATAACGAGCAATCAGGTAGAGTTGTGAGAGGCAATGGCTAGTTTTATATACAGTCCAGCTGCGTCTAATAGCTCATCTTACATGGTTGGAGGCATAAGCGATCGCTCGTGTCTTCAATATGATTTTAACAGATGCGTAATATATGTTTAACAAAGCGTAATATAATTCTTGCTCAAGCACAAATTACATAACGCTCGTTGAGCACAAAAGTAGGAAGAAATAAGTATTAGAGCGGATTTTTTTTCTAGTTTTTTTTTTATAGATTTCGCTTCTTTCCAAAATTCTTGCACCTTTTTACTCCAAAAAAAAAAAAAACTCACGCATTTCCTAGTGATTGAAATAAAAAATTCACATGAAGAGTAAAAAAAAAAATTACTGCACAAATGGTAAAAATTACCATCTGTGCAGAATTTTTTTTATCATTATACAGATAAAAGATAAAAATATACATGAGCAAATATTTAAGTAAAAGCAGTAGTTTTCAGTATAAATAAAGAAAATAAATTTTAAAAAATGATAAGCACAGAGAATTCTTTATTCTGCAGCAAAATTTCTCATTACATAATAAACTTCTATAACAACAAATAATTTTAATTAAAGCAAATTTTGTTATTTTCCTATTTTCTCTGGGCTGAATGATTTCTATTGAAATTTATTAACATTTTCGTTTCGATTGACAAATTTTATTCCACAGCATTTAATTATTTCCAATATCTGGATATTTTTTTATCATTATACAGATAAAAGATAAAAATATACATGAGCAAATATTTAAGTAAAAGCAGTAATTTTCAGTATAAGTAAAGAAAATAAATTTAAAAAAATGATTATCACATAGAATTTTTTATTTTGCAGCAAAATTTCTCATTACATAATAAACTTCTATAACAACAAATAATTTTAATTAAAGCAAATTTTGTTATTTCCCTATTTTCTCTGGGCTAAACGATTTCTATTGAAATCTATTAATATTTTCGTTTCGATTGACAAATTTTATTCGATAACATTTTATTATTTCCAATACTTGGATATTTTTTAATCATTATACAGATAAAAGATAAAAATATACATGAGCAAATATTTAAGTGAAAGCAGTAATTTTCAGTATAAGTAAAGAAAATGAATTTGAAAAAAATTATTATCATAGAGAATTTTTTATTTTGCAACAAAATTTCTCATTACATAATAAACTTCTATAACAACAAATAATTTTTATTAAAGCAAATTTTGTTATTTTCCTACTTTCTCTGTGCTGAACGATTTCTATTGAAATCTATTAATATTTTCGTTTCGATTATCAAATTTTATTCGACAGCATTTGATTATTTCCAATATCTGGATATTTTTTATCATTATACAGATAAAAGATAAAAATATAAATGAGCAAATATTTAAGTAAAAACAGTAATTTTCAGTATAAGTAAAGAAAATAAATTTAAAAAAATGATTATCACAGAGAATTCTTTATTCTGCAGCAAAATTTCTCATTACATAATAAACTTCTATAACAACAAATAATTTTTATTAAAGCAAATTTTGTTATTTTCCTATTTTCTTTATGCTGAACGATTTCTATTGAAATCTATTAATATTTTCGTTTCGATAGACAAATTTTAATCGATAACATTTTATTATTTCCAATATTTGTTATTGCCAAAATCATGTTTAAGATTCAGAAAGTTAGAAATGACCTGCGAATGACCTACCAGGGTTCAATATCTTTAGATTCAATTCCGATTTCCCTGTTTGGGAATCGGCTACATCATTGAATTGTAAGTCGCGAAAATCTAGCACTCGATCACGTCATTGAAAGCTCTTTCTCAGTCGACGTGAGAGTTCATTTCTTGTGAATAGGCCAAGAACGCTAAGAAGTTCGATTCTCCATCACGCGTGAACCATTCTAAGCTGCCAGGAATGGGGAAAATACGATAATCGAACTTTCAGAGCCTTTAGCTGAATTAGAAATCTATATTAGTGAATAAGACGAAGGGACCGAAGATATTTACAGAATTCACTCAGGATAGATTGAATAACGTTCCATGACGTGTCCTCGGTGCGTGATGGTCAAGGAAGAATGTTGAATGGATCGCCTACCGTTTTATTCTATTTCTGAGATAAAACCAGACCATGGAAAAAAGGAAAACTAACGCTACCCGCGTAGAAAAAAAGAATCTTGTAAAGAATCTTTTAAAGAATCTTAAAAAAAGTCTTGAAAGAATCTTTAAGGAGGTTGGATACCCAACTCAAAATGATAAAAACGTGCTCAAATTTTTGGAGGATACTCGTCGATAAAAATCACATCTCCATGCCAAATTCAATGGCAATCGTCTAGATGGTTATCGAGAAATTAATTATTGAAATTACACTCTTATACATGGGCAACATAGCAGAAACTATATGCACCTCCAAAGCTATGCTCAAAAGTATACTAAAAATGATAAAAGATTGTTATTAACAGAACCAAATCATACCTTGTATTTTTGAGAAGAAGTTTTACGAAGACCGAAATGATTCGTCTGCTTGGTTGCCGAGAAAACGTAAAAACAAAACTGCTCGAATAGTATACAACGATGTACGCCAGTGAACGCGCGTCACGGACCTCTCTCTCGCTCATAGCGTCCCCGGCAACCCGCGCACCACTTGGCCTTTCCGCGCACCTCCCCGCCAGAAAGACGGTATCCAACCTCCTTAAAGGAATCTTGAAAAGAATCACGTATAGGATCCGGAGCAAGATTCTTTCCAGGATTCTTTTCAAGATTCTTTCTATCCGAAAGCGTTCTGAGAATCTTTCAAAGAATCTTCGAATGAATCTTGAAAAGCGTCTTTAAGAGAATCGTGAAAAGATTCCGTCCATTAAACAGAAAAATCGTTGAAAGAATCGTAATGAAAATTTTCAGAGTAATCGAGCGAAACCTGTTGTTGCTTTCCCTTGGTGTCGAGACAGTACATTTCGATACGTCAACGAAGGGTAAACCCCTCGTGTATAGTCGAACTCAGGACAGCTTTGCAGTCTTATATACGTTCAGGCTTCAAGTCACTCGCGAGAAACGCTTCGACCGCTCGCCATCTAGCGGAGTATTGTCCACCAGTGTTTCGTATGATGTCACTAGGCTTTTTTTAAGATTCTTTAAAAGATTCTTCATAAGATTCTTTTTTTCTACGCGGGCACGTATCAATTAATCGATTTTCGATCAATTAATCGGATTGGCACAAATGGCACAACAAAAAAACATCAAACATTTTCTTCCAGATTACTTTTAATGCCGTTTTAGAAAAATAAAAACAAAAATACTTTGCAAGTCGTGTCGAAATCTTGATAATTATGAAAAGTATCTTGAATGAGAATCAACACTGGTTGAATTGACAGAGAATGCTTCGTATATTGAAAGCAACGTTGCTGGAGGGACACAGCGAAAGAGGGTGGAAATATCGAGCGCGTACTCCTACTTGTCCGTTTGCAGTGATGCATGACGCGATGTTACTGACCCTATCCGCCCACTGCCACTGAAGCAACCCTATTTTCCTTTCCTTTTCGTCGTAGCCTTCGTCTTCGGTTATTCCAGCTCTTCTTTCGAACTACCCTCTCAAAGTGTTAGCTTCCGTTTCAGCCCCACGATATCGTAACGTCTAAACTTTTGTATAGTTTACGGGGCGGATATTTATTTCTATTTATGTATTTCTGGCATCGAAACAACGATATGTTTCCATTATTACTGCGACGATGACGTCACCGTTTGAGCGTCACGACCCTTTTTCCTTCTGGCCTCTCGAAAAATCAGAAAAATAGTCCGCACTATAGAGAGAATCACAGACCAAGCAACGAACGAGACTTGATACGAAACGTAGGACCAATTTTCGTCGCTCTTCGTGACCGTCCAAGCGTCAAATCTCCTTGCCCCAATGTGAATGCCCTGGGTATGTATGGCCTCGAGAGGATCTTCTTAGCTGCTCCGGATCCGAACGTAATAGAGCAATTCCACTGAAGTTTCTTTTTTCTTTTTCTTTTTCTCATCTCCAGAAATCACTGCCGCGTCATTTTTCTTCGAGGAGATTCAGCGAAAATAGAAATGGATAGAGAAGTGAAAGGGAATCCGTTTTTCATGGATTCTTTCGATTTACTAGGCGCTATTGTATCTCCGACAGTTATTAACTAAACAGAGTTAAAAGAAATATCTGATGGTTTGATTTAATAAAGATATTAACTTTTTTTATATTGATTACAAAGTCTTCCAAATGGTTGAAATCGACACTTTGAGAATTCCTCTAAATCATCAAAAAGAATCCTAAGCTCTTGTCATTCTTTAATCATTTGAATCAAATCAAACCACAAGAATTAGGCTAGAAACTAAATCTCAAACTTGGGGTCAAATCCACGACTATAAAGCTGACCCTAAGAATTTGTTCCATTGGCGACAAAGATTGGACAAATAGTATTCTCATTATTGATAATACTTTGCATCATAGACCTGCGATATTACATCACTTTAACGGCCCAGTTTGTGACACCTTTAGAGCAGCGGGGTCGATTTTCTGTTATTTACAGATGCGTGATATTGTTAAACTGAAAATGAACGTTTTCAATACGTGCATTAAAATCTTCTGAAACAGATTAAACTATTCTTCAAAGGCAAAATGTTGAGAATATTAATAAAAACATTATTTAAATATTGCTTGTCTACTGCCGGGGTTCCTGACCCTGCAGAACTACTCATGTCGTAGATTGTGACCCTCGCGTATACCGGGATTGTGACACTGACGCCGTAGGTCCTGACCCCCGCGTGTACCGTGATTGTGACACTCACGCCGTAGTTCCTGACCCCCGCGTGTACCGGGTTTCTGACCCAGGTGTAAGTAATGAACGAGATTTAATTAGCTTCAACGTGTTATATATTTCTACATGTGCGTGGTAAGTATAGAAATGTACATTGACAATGCAACATGACAATCAAACGAAACCATAATAACGTTAAATGCTGAAATTTATACAGTATTCAATCCTAACCTAATTTTCAGCAACAAGTCAAAATCGTAAATATTGAGAGGGTCAGCAACCGCGTCAGTAACCACAATTACGTTGGGAGTTATTGACCCTGCGAATTTACGGGAAAAACTAATCAATAGCTTAAGTATTCTATTTCTTGTCGATAAAGCTAATTATTGTGATCATTTTCATATAATTGTTATGTTGTATTATACTTACTTAAGGATGGAAACGATCAAATACGCGACCGATGCAGCTAGTGAGCTCCGTCTAGGAGTGGCGGTTCGAACTCACTGAGACGCAATACCACGGCTTTCACCGGTGAAATGTGTTTCTAAATAATTTGTTACTAAATATGTTTATTGCAGAAAAAAAACTATTAAAAAAGCTTTTTAATTTGGCGATAATAAGGTTAAAATTCGACGTAAATTACATTTATGATAGTGTAAAATAGCTATCGGGGGTCACAATCCGAGGCAGGGTCAGAAACAGGGCCGTTTACCTTATCTCCATCGTAACTGAAAAATCCAGATGGACATGCGAGTGAAAATCAAATTCTGATGGTTTGCTTTTGCAAAGATATTAACGTTGGTGTTTCATTACAAAGTCTCTGGAATGGTTGAAATCGACACTTTGAGAACTCCTCTAAATCATCAAAAAGAATCCTAAGCCCTCGTCATCTGATCATTTTAATCAAGTCAATCTACAAGAATTTAGCTAGAAACTGAAATTCAAACTCGTGATCGAATTCACGACTACAAATCCGACCCTAAGAACATGTTTCAATACTATTTGTACAACAAAGGTTGAACAAATAGTCTTGGTGATACATTGCACGATAGACTTGCGATATTACAGTCGGCGTCTCAGCTGACATCACATCACAAACAGAAACCTCAGCAAATGGTGTTGAATGAGTAAATCGAAAACTCTCTCACTGAAGAAAGCGGAAATTTAGCTTTCTCGAGTGACGTTCCTACAAAAGTAGAGTTTTCGTTTACCTGCTGGTGAATTCTTCGTTGAATCGACAGGAGGATTACAGAGACCGAAGTCGATTGCTAGCCTAAACAAATAAGGTTCGGAGGTCAGAGATTCGGAATTGCAAGTTTAGGACTTGGAGAACCGATGCGAACCAGTGCGACTGACTATTCCATTGCAACGTTCTTGGCTCTTTGTTGATGTATGCGGTGTATCGCCTTCGGCTCTGGCGCCTCTTTCATACAACTGTAATAAGTACGATTCACCGTTTGTATTTCTTCGCTATGTAAGTTTGCACTTCAGCACATGTCTTGGTACTTCTACGTGCGCTCACGAAATCCAGCAGCGTTCACAGTTCGCTATAGTAACGCAATGTTTACTTTGATCTACGCCAGAGCTATTCCAGATGATTCCACACCGCGTTTCTTAGCACTGAGTCCTATTGTCTTCGCCCTATTGATGTACTACTAATGCAATTCGTTAATTAGATCCAGATCGTTGAAAAGGGGAAAGCGGAAGGGTTCTTGGGCTGTGAAAACATTGGCGAACGTGAGCCGATCATGATGAAGTAATTATATCGACAGGATGAGTGGCTTCAGCCACTCAATCAATTTTCATTGTTCCTACGATTTTTACGTGTTCAGGAAACTTTATGGACATGGCACGTACAGAATTTGGGGAAGCTGTTGCTGCTGGCTTTTATGTAAACACACGTATTCAGGCACACTTATGACTTTGGTAAACATGTGTGGTGGAAAATATCACTTGAGAACAAAGAAAATATTGCGATGATAGAACACTGCACATTCTCTCCTCATTCATTTTCATTTTTCGCAAAGCCACCTCTATGAGTTAGCTTATTTATTAATTTTGACTTCCTCATAGAGGAACCTTTGTAAAAAAAATGGAAATAAATGAGGAAACAATGTGCAAAGTCCTACTTTGCAACTTTTTTCATTACCTATATAGTTCTTGAAATATTCAAAATCACGTAAAATCCAAACCGCTTTAACGATCACAACGAAATTTGGTAGGTAGCAGCGCTGAATATTATTCTTCATCATTAGAAAATTTCAGTTGATTTGGAGTGGTTTGACGCGAGTTAGGGCAAAAAGAATATTTTTTTGAAAAATTCAAAATCTCATAAAAACTGAACTTTTTTACAGATTCATTCCAAATTCAATACCGATTCTTCTTTAATACAGCTTTATTCATAAAACATTATTTAACTCAATAGCTAAAAACTTGCGGATGGTAGAGGGCGTACAGACGTTTTTCGAAAATTGCGAAGTCAAATAAAATTAGAACATATTTTTGAATTTTTTCGAAAATTTCCACAAACAAGGGCGTCGACCTGCTTCACATTTCTACTAACTTTCAGTCGGATCGTTAAAGTAGTTCGTGAGATATGTAAGTTTGGCAAATTCCAGAGTCGGATCTGGATTGCCCAAAATCGACTCTGGACAACGCAGCCTCCTCCGGGTCTGCTCAGACTCCATTTGGGACTGTCCTGCATCCTCCGAGACTATCTAGCCTCCTCCAGCAATATCCAGCCTCCTCCAGTCTCCTCCAGCAATATCCAGCCTCCTCCAGCAATATCCAGCCTCCTCCAGCATTATCCAGCCTCTTCCAACAATATCAAGCCTCCTCCAGAAATATCCAGCCTCCTCCAGCAATATCCAGCCTCCACCAACAATATCAAGCCTCCTCCAGCAATATATAGCCTCCTCCAGCAATATCCAGCCTCCTCCAACAATATCAAGCCTCGACCAACAATATCAAACCTCCTCCAGCAATATATAGCCTCCTCCAGCAATATCCAGCCTCCACCAACAATATCAAGCCTCCTCCAGCAATATATAGCCTCCTCCAGCAATATCCAGCCTCCTCCAGCAATATCCAGCCTCCTCCAGCAATATCCAGCCTCCTCCAGCAATATCCAGCCTCCTCCAGTAATATCCAGTCTTCTCCAGCAATGTCCAGCCTCCTCCAGCAATATCCAGCCTCCTCCAATAATATCCAGCCTCCTCCAGCAATATCCAGCCTTCTCCAGCAACATCCAGCCTCCTCCAGCAATACCAAACCTCCTCCAGCAATATCCAGCCTCCTCCAGCAATATCCAGCTTCCTCCAGCAATATCCAGCCCCCTCCAGGACTATCCTGCTTCCACCCGGGACTTATAATTTTTACGCGGGATGACAGGATTCTTGGGATTGTTTGAAACAATGTGCAAACTTTGATTTTACATCCTTGTTATATTTTCCCAGAGTGTTAAATAAAGTAGATACAAACTGTTCGGTCGAATCGTTAATCACACTCTTCAATTCACTTCTACAGGCACAATGCCCTGGGGTTTGTTGTTATACCGCTACTCCTTCTCATTAGTATTGAGAGGAGACTGTACGAGCATAAATAATTCAACGCAAGCGATGCATACTTAATTTCTTCGAACGAAGGAAGATTCGCAGAAGACTTTTACTTAGAGAAAAATATAGAGATAGAGGGATGACGATGTAATGAATGAGGGCGAAAGCGGAGCTTTATTCATGGCCCCGGTCTGCAAAACTTCGTCTTCCCTTAATCCCCCGACTGGCAGTCGCTTATTTTCGCATGGGCTAACAACACTGACAGTCATAACTGCACCTGGGCACTGAAGAGGACCGTAGAAAAAATTACAGTAGTTAAGCCTAACTTTCCATGAAAAAAAAGCTTGTCTAAACTATGTTTGAGAACTAGAATTCCACAAATGAAACACAAAAAAAAAAACCTAAAATGAACATGGAAATGGAATTGGAAATCAAAATTTGTATCTTACTTAAAAATATCCTCCAGGCACAAAAATATAGAACATGTTACATAATCAATAGGAGTGAACAGAACATAGAAAAGGACAAAATTCTTTTTTGCCCCAGTCATCAAAACTTCAAGTGGATAAGGAAAAGGACGACCCTCAAATACACTTCCTCCTAATGTAAAAACTTTAGCCTGTCACCGAATTCGTTTTACCTCGTCGACTTTCTCATTTTCACTCTTATTTTCTCACGAGATTTTCAAGTTAATCCATCGATAATCCAGAGGGTTGTCGGAGACGTTCTTTAACCATCTTATTTTCTTTTACATTGTACGCAATACCTACTCATTTCGTCGTTGTATCTGACTTACGTAAAAGTTTATCAAAGCACCGAGTGAGGGGGATTACGTAAGTCGGATAATGGGATAGGCGAGAGAGATGGAGAGAGTTCTCGCTTTCAAGAGATTTCCCGAAACGGTGAAATAGTGGAGAATCCGTGCAGGGTGATGTTCCCTTGTTTTTGGGCAGCAAAGCTTGAACAGAGCCCATGAGTTATGGTTTCTGGTGATGGTATAGTTACGTATATGTACAAAGGGGCAAGTCCACACCTAAAAACATAATATACCTATACATGGAGTCACATAGTCGCCGCCCCTATCGTTGCGCATAAAATATTTCGACACTTTAATGGCTGATAGCTTTTAATGGAGCAAGCGTTAATGACCACGTTGTTCCGTAAAAGAGATAAAGATAAAGTGCGATTGCGCTGTCTAGTCAATTCGCTGCTTTGCTTCCTTCATGGTAACGTCCCAATAAAACAAGAGCCTAAAGCTTTAACCTACATTATTATGCGCAAGGCGTTTCCTGATGACCAATCTGGCTAAACTACTCTCCTTGATGAGAAGACTAATTTTGATATTAACGTCCTCGATATTTATTAAGGTTTGATCAGTTTTTTTTCCTTTTATGATGTAGATGATCATCATTGGACCCTGAAGGGCTATATTTATTTTGTAGCACTTTTTAAGACAATTCCGTGTAGAAAAATCCAGGGAAAAATGGAGGTTGGAATCAAGGGCAAAATACAAGATGGAATGCAGGGCGTAATCCAGGATGGAATTCAGGGTAAAATCTAGGATGGAATCCAGGGCAAAATCCAGGATGGAATTCAGGGCAAACTCCAGTTTGGAATCCAGGGCAAAATCCAGGATGCAATCCAGGGAAATATCCAGGGCAAAATACAGCATTGAATCCAGGGCGAAATACAGGATGGAATCCAGGGCAAAATACAGGATGGAATCCAGGGCAAAATCCAGGATGGAATCCAGGGCAAACTACAATTTGGAATCCAGAGCAACATCCAGGATGAAATCCAGGGCAAACTCCAATTTGGAATCCAGAATGGAGTCCAGGATGGAATCCAGGATGAAATCCAGGATGAAATCCAGGATGAAATCCAGGATGAAATCCAGGATGAAATCCAGGATGAAATCCAGGATGAAAACCAGGATAAAATCCAGGATGAAATCCAGGATGAAATCCAGGATGAAATCCAGGATGAAATCCAGGATGAAATCCAGGATGATATCCAGGATGAAATCCAGGATGAAATCCAGGATGAAATCCAGGATGAAATCCAGGATGAAATCCAGGATGAAATCCAGGATGGAATCCAGGATGCAATCCAGGGTAAACTCCAATTTGGAATCCAGAATAGAATCTAGGGAGAAATCCAGGATGGAATCCAGTGCAAAATCCAGGATGGAGCCTGGGCTGTCCAGGATGGATTCTTGACTGTTCTGGACAAATTCTGGGCAGTCCAGAATGGAGTCCAATATGGACAACAGGATCGGATTAAGTCCCAGACTCCATATTGGACATATAATTTTTACGCGGGTATGATCTGACTAATTTAGTGTAAAACGTTTACATTTACAATTATTCAGTGCCTATATCAATGTCAGAGAGGTGATCAACAATGATATCGTTGAACCTAGTACAATTTATGAATTGACACTTCATTAATTGTCCATTTTACACATGTGGTGATCGCTCAAAGTTCAAGAGCACATGATCATCGTCATCCAAGTGAGAGTCCACTTCAACTCTGGAATTCGATTGTTGTAGCTGCTGTTGAGTCTAGCGGTTATAATAATTCAAATATCGAACGAAACGTCATACACCAAAACCCCGACACTTGGTTTTCAATATACTCTATCACCAATTGAAACGGACAGAGGATTTATCGGCAATACCGATAATTATTCCTGTTTCTCTACACGAGAGGCGCTCAGTCGCCTCAATGCGAGTGGACAAACCAACGGGTTTTTCCCGAAAGCCCTCGGTGAACGAGACAAATCGTCGGCAATAACTGTCGATGTCGGTCGACGACATTATTTCACTATTTCTACCTCACTCGTATCGTCGATTGCCCAGGATGAGAAGGACACGCGACCAGGACGGACACTCCAACCCAATACTCGACACTGCTCGACGTCCCCTATTCCCAAAGCCAGTGAAATCATATAACAATCAATATGGAATTCCTAGCTTATATCCGCCACTTTCCGAGTGAAACAGTAAGAGCCGATAGTATACGGACGAGTGAAGATTCGCTCACACGAAAACCTTCGCTCACTACACATAATCCTGGAATCCCAAGTAATAGCGGAATGAATCGTTTCATTCTATCGTGTAAGTTCTTTTCCATTGGGCACTATAAGACTATTGTGATGACCAGTTTTTCTGTCATTTATCAAGTTAATTGTTTCAGTAGCAAATATTGTGACGATCTGTGTAATAATCCATTTGTTTGGATTCAGAGAAATTGTGATAGAGCGACAACTAATAAGAGGAATTGGAATCGTTAATCAGTAGAAGTTTTGCCTCGTCCTAATTGGTCGAACAAATAAAGCTTGGAATTAGATTTAGCGTGAATCGGTTAAAGGTTGGAAATTTGTAGTATGGTAAATTTTGTGAAGTCTTCTTTTGTGCTGTATTCTGCTATTTTTTTACAAATATGGAATCCTAGCGTATATTCGCCACTTTCCGAGTGAGACGGTAAGAGCCGATAGTATACGGACGAGTGAAGATTCGCTCACACGAAAACCTTCTTTTACTACACATAATCCTGGAATCTCAAGTAATAGCGGAATGAATCGTTTCATTCTATCCTGTAAGTTCTTTTCCATTGGGCACTATAAGACCATTGTGATGACCAGTTTTTCTGTCATTTATCAGGTTAATTGTTTCAGTAGCAAATATTGTGACGATCTGTGTAATAATCCATTTGTTTGGATTCAGAGAAATTGTGATAGAGCGACAACTAATAAAAGGAAGCGGAATCGTTAATCAGTAGAAGTTTTGCCTCGCCCTAATTGGTCGAACAAATACAGCTTGGAATTAGATTTAGCGGGAATCGGTTAAATGGTCGGAAATTTGTAGTATGGTTAATTTTGTGAAGTCTTCTTTTGTGCTGTATTCTGCTATTTTCTACAAATATGGAATCCTAGCGTATATTCGCCACTTTCCGAGTGAGACGGTAAGAGCCGATAGTATACGGACGAGTGAAGATTCGCTCACACGAAAACCTTCTTTTACTACACATAATCCTGGAATCTCAAGTAATAGCGGAATGAATCGTTTCATTCTATCGTGTAAGTTCTTTTCCATTGGGCACTATAAGATCATTGTGATGGCCAGTTTTTCTGCCATTTATCAGGTTAATTGTTTCAGTAGCAAATATTGTGACGATCTGTGTAATAATCCATTTGTTTGGATTCAGAGAAATTGTGATAGAGCGACAACTAATAAGAGGAAGCGGAATCGTTAATCAGTAGGAGTTTTGCCTCGCCCTAATTGGTCGAACAAATACAGCTTGGAATTAGATTTAGCGTCAATCGGTTAAATGGTTGGAAATTTGTAGTATGGTAAATTTTGTGAAGTCTTGTTTGGTGCTGTATCCTGCTGTTTTCTGCAAATTTGGAATCCTAGCGTATATTCGCCACTTTCTGAGTGAAACAGTAAGAGCCGATAGCATACGGACGAGTGAAGATTCGCTCACACGAAAACCTTCGCTCACTACACATAATCCTGGAATCCCAAGTAATAGCGGAATGAATCGTTTCATTCTATCGTGTAAGTTCTTTTCCATTGGGCACTATAAGACCATTGTGATGCCCAGTTTTTCTGTCATTTATCAGGTTAATTCTTTCAGTAGCAAATATTTGTTTGGATTCAGAGAAATTGTGATAGAGCGACAACTAATAAGAGGAAACGAAATCTTTAAAAAGTCGAAGATTTGCCTCTCCCTAATTGGTCGTCTACGCAACTATTTTGCTTCATTATGAAATACAGCTTGGATTCGATTCAGTTGGAAATTTGTAGTATTGTAAATTTTGCGAAGTCATTTTTTCTGCTGATCCTGCTATTTTCTACCTAAGTTGACTACAATACCTACAGAATACAATACCTCTAGAATAGAATTTAGGGTGAATCGAATCATCCAAAATTTCTATTACTTTCCCAATTTCAAGATAATTTGTATTTTGCTCCCTCATAGAGGAAGTTTTGGTTTCGTAAATAAAATTTTTTTTAGAGTTTTTCATGGCAGGACACTCAGAAAGATCCAAAACGTTGAGAAAAGTCGTTTGGAAAAAATGTCTGGATGTATGTATGTGTGTATGTATGCGTGTATGTATGTGTGTGTGTGTGTGTGTGTGGCACGCTTGCAAAATTCAAACCGCTGTATCTCGAAAACGACTTTAACAATCAAGCTGAAATTTGGAACGCTGATAGAGGAGCAACGCGCCTTCCCATGTATACATTTTCGAAAAAATTTAAAAATAAATTCAATATTTATAAGCCTTTTAATTTTTCGAAAAATGTCTGTATGTTATCTAGCTTCCACAATTTTTCAGTTAATGAGCTAAATAGTTCTGGACAAATAGAGAAATAAAAAATGAAGGTCGGTATTGAATTAGAGCGAAATCCATAAAGCGGTTTAGATTTTATAAAATTCTGAATTTTCGAAAAAATTTTGTTTTCGTTCTTATTCAAGTTAAGTTCGACCAAACCTGCTCAAATCTTTTGCAAGTTAAAATTAACATCCAGTTGTAGTTGATATCGAATTTGGTGAAGATTGGTAAAGTGGTTCAGATTTTATAAGACATTGAATTTTTCAAAAATTCTCGGTATGTTCTCTAGCTGCCACAATTTTTTTAGATAATGAGCATAAACAGTTTTTGACGAATAAAGCAATGAAAAATAACGATCGGTATTGAATTTAAGCGAAATACATAAAGCTGTTTAGATTTTATAGAATTTTGAATATACGAAAATTTTTGTTTTCGTACTTCTTTAATTTGTATTTAAAATAAGGATGCAAAGTTGAACTTTGCACATTGCTTCGTCAATAATTTTCATCTTTCGCAAGGTTTCATCTATGAGGAAGCCAAAAGCAAAGTTCAACTTTGCATCCTTATTTTTTTGTAATTTTGATAAAAAACGAAACTGAAAAGGAGAGCTTGGAAAATTCAATTGATCCTGACTTAGTCATTTTAAAATGCACCAAATGCTATAGCAAGCGAGAAGCACTCTCGTGTCACAAATCATAGCTGCAGTGTTTGAATTTTACCATAGCGGTGGTAGATTCCCTGGGGAAGGGCCAATATGAGTCGTAATATAGAATGGATCTGTTGATCACGCATAGTGGTGAGCTGCCCTGGGGCTGACCATCGAGTTTCCAAGGGCCCTTACACATGCGCAGAGTGCGAGCATCCGACGACAGAGTGTGCTCACAGAAACAAGCGAGCTATAAGCACCGAGGGCACGTGCGCCCTACACTATATCTCGTTCACCCTGCACTCTCCTCTTGCGTATGTATGAGTGTATGCATAAGGTCCTTTTGAATAGTGAACTTAACGAACTCACGGGAAACTTTACAATGCACACAGGCAAGAATATTGACGTACCTATAAGGCTGTGCAGACGATGGCACGAGACTCTGGGTACATTAGCATTAGCAACGACAGTAGTCGTCTCATTGCTGCTATGTGGTTATTATATTTTTCTTCCAAATTAAAAAAATATTGTACATAATCAGACCCAAGTGAAAATTTAAATATAAAGATTATATTTAAATTATTTTTATAGAAGCTATATACGAAAATGGAATCTTTATATACTTTGTATAGTTCATATGAAGCATTCTCCGTCAATTCAGCCACTTTTTTTTTCGACCCTCTCCGATTTGCCCTGTAATTGATTATATGAATGTACCACTAAAAGACACTCTATGTGAATTTTTTCAGATTATTTAAAATCATTTTTCAGAAAATGGCTTTTTTATTCAAGTGCAAATATCTCAGAATTTTGAAGTTACTGAAAAAAAAATGTCAGCACATAAAAGTTGTCGTTTATTGTTAGTTTTCGAGCGGAATATTCCAAATAATTGTCACGTTGCTGTAAGTATGATTTTTTTCCGAAAAATGGAGGAATTATTTTTTAATTAAAAAAAGGATATTTTGTTTTACTGAAAAAATTACAGAGTATTGCTACATGACTGTTGATATCACAAAAAAATCGCCAGAGTGGCACCGATCGATCTTCTGGTATTAAAAAATGCATTTGTGTGAAAGTTCCGAAAAACAGGGGCATTATTATTTTTTTGATAAAAAAAAGTTTACTTTTTTTTTGGCTAATAAAATTACAGAGTATTCTTGCAGGACTGTAGATATTGCAAAAAAATCATCAGAGTGGTACGGATCGAGCTTCCGGTATAAAAAAAAATAATTTCCCCGTTTTTCGAAACTTCCACACGAATAATTTTTTTTAATACCGTAAGCTCGATCCTTGCCACTCTGATGATTTTTTTGCAATATCTACAGTCTTGCAAGAATACTCTGTAATTTTATTAGCCAAAAAAAGTAACCTTTTTTTTATCAAAAAAATAATAATGCCCCCGTTTTTCGGAACCTTCAAACAAATGCATTTTTTAATAGCAGAAGATCGATCTGTGCTACTCTGGCGATTTTTTTGTGATATCAAGTCATATAGCAATACTCTGTAATTTTTTCAGTAAAAAAAAATATTCTTTTTTTAATTAAAAAATAATTCCTCCATTTTTCGGAAAAAAAATCATACTCACAGGAACGTGACAATTATTTGGAATATTCCGCTCGAAAGCTAACAATAAACGACAACTTTTATGTGCAGACATTTTTTTTCAGTAACTTCAAAATTCCGAGATATTTGCACTTGAATAAAAAAAGCCATTTTCTGAAAAATTATTTTTAAAAATCTGAAAAAATTCACAAAGAGTGTCTTTTAGTGGTACATTCATATAACCAATTACAGGGCAAATCGGAGAGGGTCAAAAAAAAAAAAAAGTGGCTGACTTGACAGAGAATGCTTCATGTGTATATATATTTTTTTTCAAAAAAACTTTATATGCAATAATATAAGAAAGGTTTGAAATTGAAAAAAAAACGATGCTTTTAATTCTCTGTACATATATGGGGCATTCTGAGTCAACTCGATGAACGTTTAACCCTTCATACTTTGAATTGAAGTTATTCCTATTTCAATGGCTTGTATCATCACAAAAACGGCCAAAAATGAATGGATTTTTTTTTAAACCTGGTCGTGGAGTTTGTCAATGTTACAAATGAAAAAATCAATAACAACAAAATTTGACATAAAAACTCGAAAATTTTAATTTTTTTAAAAATCCTAAAATCAAAAAATGAAAAAGGGTAAAATTTTGATTTTATGGTTTTAGGATCCAAAAAATGCAATTTTTTGTTAGACTCTCTTCCACTTTTAACGTTGGCAACTCCAATGGTACGGTATAAAAAAATATATAAATTTTTTGATGTTTTTGAGATTGTGCAAGTCAATAAAATAGTAATAAATCCAATTTGAAAAATGGAGGCTCAAACTTTTATCACGTTAGCTTGGAATTCCTCATATATAGGCTTTTTTAAATGTTAATTTAGAATTGTGGAAACTTGAAGAAGGTAACAACAGATTTCCGAGTAATTCTGTGCTGAATTAGCATATCTTAAGGGGATTCGGAATTTTATAATATTTTTTTAATTAATAAGATTCTGCTGAGAAACAAAGCTACGAATTTGAAATTACTTTTTCGAACACCACTTTTGTTTATGCGAAATTAAAACGAATAATTAAATTCTTTTCAAGTCCTACAATTTCATCGTCTATTCCAACGGGCCTAATTTTCTTTCCTTATTTAAAAAAAAATGTTTCCTTGTTATTTACACTATTCTTGATACGCACCACTTTGTTTATGTGAAATTAAAACGAATAATTAAATTCTTTTTAAGACCTACGATTTTATCGTCTATTCCGACGGGTCTAATTTTCTTTCCTTGTTTTTTATGCTTCTAGCAATGCTGGCTATCCTCGATAGTGGGGTGCATAACCGCCCGTTGAAAGTTTGGGGATCTCTTGGGTTTCCCTTTTACGAGCCTGTGTAGAGTGACCCCTCAATCGACCCAAAGAGTTCTTAAGGTCAAACGAATACTTTTCGCCCTTCCTTTTTTTTTTTCTCTCGTGTCACTCCAAAGTCTCAGGTACGTGTAGTAGAACCAAGTCTAACGGACGTCCCTGTCTCTCGTTTTTCTCTTCGTCGCACGTGTGTTACATGTATTATTCCCTATCATGAGTTAGATGATGATGTCCCACTCTTTAAAGTCCCCTTCAAGGCACAGCAGCGGGTAAAACGAGACCCAAGATATTTTAACACACTTTCAACTACCGTGACACGCACTCTCATCTATACCCACACACCATCAAGACACTTACCATGATGATGACGGTGACAACTTTCCTTTCAAGCATGCGGGAGACTGTCCTGATAAAGGATAGATTGACTTAAAACTTGTCCATTACCGAAGCGAAATGTATGTATCACAATCGAATAGATAAGACTCCACATAGTTTAGGTATTATATATATATATCGAGCCACCAACTTTTTAGAAGAAGATATACTAGGGGTTATCGTGGCTCGTGCTCTCGCATTGTCGTTTTTCTTATTGGTTTCATAAAAGACTTGGAAAAATTGGGCCTTGGGACTCGATAAGGGGCTTCAAAATTTCCGGGCTTCGGGGATCCTTGGGGGACATAGAAAAATCCGGGTTTTGGGGGCCCTTGGGGCATTCAGAAAATTCCGGAGTTAGGGGGCCCTCGGAGACTTAGAAAATTCGGGGTTTCGGGGGGTCCTTGGAGAATTTAGTAAATTCCGGGCTTCGGGATTTAGAACATTCCGGGCTTCGGGGGCCCCCGAGGGCTTAGACAATTCCTGGCTTCAGAGGCCCTTGGGGGATTTTGAAAATTCCGGGCTTCGGGGGTCCTTGGGAGACTTAGAAAATTCCGGGCTTCGGAAGCCCTTAAGAGTCTTCGCAAATCCCGAGCTTCGGGGGCCCTTGGGGGACTTAGAAAATTCCTGGCATCGGGGGCCCTTGGGGAATTTAGAAAATGCCGAGCTTCGGGGGCCCTTGGGGGACATAAAAAATTCGGGGTTTCGGGAGGCCCTTGGGAGACTTCGCAAATCCCGAGGTTCGGGGGCCCTTGGGGGGCTAACAATTTCCGGACTGCGGGGGCCCTCGGAGGACTTCGAAAAGTCCGGGCTTCGGGGGCCCTTGGGGCATTTAGAAAACTCCGGGCTTTGGGGGCCCTTGGGGCAATTAGAAAATTCCGGACTTCGGGGGCCCTCGGGGGACTTAGAAACTCCCGGGCTTCGGGGGCTCTTGGGGGACTTAAAAATTTCGGGGTTTCGGGAGGCCCTTGGGGGACTTCGAAAATTCCTGGCATCGGGGGCCCTTGGGGAATTTAGAAAATGCCGGGCTTCGGGGGTCCTTGGGCAACTTAGAAAATTCCGGGCTTCGGAATCCCTTGAGAGACTTCGTAAATCGCGAGCTTCGGGGGCCCTTGGGAGGCTATGAAATTCCGGACTTCGGGGGCCCTCGGAGGACTTCGAAAAGTCCGGGCTTTGGGGGCCCTTGGGGCATTTAGAAAATTCCGGGCCTTGGGGGCCCTTGGGGCAATTAGAAAATTCCTGGCTTCGGGGGCCCTTGGGGGACTTAAAAAATTCGGGGTTTCGGGAGGCCCTTGGGGGATTTCGCAAATTCCGAGCTTCGGGTGACCTTGGGCGATTTAGAAAATTCCGGGCTTCGGAAGCCTTAAGAGACTTCGCAAATCCCGAGCTTCGGGGGCCCTTGGGGGACTTAGAAAATTCCTGGCATCGGGGGCCCTTGGGGAATTTAGAAAATTCCTGGCTTCGGGGGCCCTTGGGGGATTTAGAAAATTTCGGGCTTCGGGGGCCCTTGGGGTACTTAGAAAACTCGGGGTTTGGGGGGCCCCGTGGGGGACTTGGTAAATTCCGGGCTTCGGGGGTCCTTCTGGACTAAGAAAATATATTGTTCAATTTATTTTAACGCAAGTTATTTAATTATGAAATTATTTAACAATTTCAAAGCAACGATTAAAAATTTCGCTGCAGGAAACTATAAAATAAAACTTTGTCATCTACCGTCGAGTATAATTGGAAACAATACGCTAAGCTAAAAATATGTAAGATCGAAGTTCAAATCCCCATGAAGTTAAAAATAAGAGGAACATAGACTTCTCCAGGACATTTTTTTTTTTTTTGCGACTAATTAAAATTGCAGCTATCATTTTCTTGTACTCTCGGACTCAAGGTTAAGGCTGACAGTTTGAACGTATGATGCTCTGACGCTTGGGACGAAAAAAACGTGCACTGATTTAGACGATTTCTTAGACCCAGATCTCCACATATGCTGCGCCCAGTAGTTGGTGTGTACTGGAATATGTTATTTCTGGTAGGCACATGAACTCGTGTTCTGCTATACGAAAGCACTGCCATCCGGTCACCGGTTTCAGAACTGCAACGTGTGGTGCTAATATACCCTCCAATCTTTCGCTGCACTCGACGCACAAACACAGAGAAACGCACTTTCATATCTCACAAAAACGTGTGTAATACAAGTTTCGCCACGAACATTTAAATCCACTCATCTTGAAAAATCCCTCGAACGCACGTACTCGAAGCTCGCAGACTCGCGCACTCACAGTCCAGTTAAATGGGCCACAATTAAACGTAATCACAAATCGACGTAATAGCTTTACGCATACGTGCATCATGAGAACGTACTGTATTATATGTATACTCACGATCTCAGTACACCCAGTACATATGTACTTAATAAAAAAATTATAAAATGTGTATGTGTATTACGGATATATACCTACATAGTCTTGCACATATTTATATGAAAAGTATACACATTGATTGAGTTACACAGTGATTGGCCATCGACCGGCGATTAAGGCCTGTAAATGTAAATACCAGCTTATGTCAGGTGAGAAACATTTTCAAATTTTCGAATTTTTTAGACATCTTCGAATTTTTAAGACATTTTCGAATTTGTCGAGATATTTTCAAATTTTTGAGTCATTTTCGAATTTGTAAGACATTTTCGAATTTGTCGAGATATCTTCAAATTTTTGAGACATTTTCGAATTCGTCGAGATATTTTCAAATTTTTTAGACGTCTTCGAATTTTTCAGACATTTTTGAATTTGTCGAGATATTTTCAAATTTTTTAGACGTCTTCGAATTTTTAAGACATTTTTGAATTTGTCGAGGTATTTTCAAATTTTTTAGACATATTCGAATTTTCGACATGTTAATTAATAAACAGAATAAGATTTATCTTTTTATCTGCAATTGTTTGGAATTGAGATATTACATTGAACCGATGTAAATAAAAATTATGAAAAGAACCCATAAAGTAAAAATATTATTTCAACAGACTACACGAAAATATTATTATTTTAGCGCCTCGAAAATAAGTCTACAGTAAAAAATATTGGACTGTACATATCAGAATATTTGACAAAAATTTCAAAATCAGATTGTTATTGAGGAAATAATTACAAGTTGTCCTTAAAGTGCCAATCACTGTATAGTTGATTCCACAGGACATATATACATACGGACAAGGACTAAATTGAGACATTACATATAAATTCCAAAAAAAGCCTGCAAAGTAGAACCTTGCAAATTGCTTCCTCAGTATTTTACACTTTTGACAAAGCTACCTCTATGAGTAAGTATGTTGATCAATTTTGGCTTCCTCATAGAGGAAGCTTTGTAAAAAGCGAGAAATAATGAGGAAGCAATTTGCAAGGTTCTACTTTGCAGACTTGTTTGTGCTCTAGATTTTTTTCTAAAAATTCAAAGTGTCGAAGAATTTTAACCGTGCAACCAATTTTTTTCAAATTTGTACTAAAACCTTGTACCATAGTAGTCCATATGTGGGCCAAATTAGAACCCGGTATCTCGGAATTTGCACGAGCCAGTGCGAGAATGAGATTTTTCGAAAAATTCAAAATGCCATAAAATTTGAATGGCTGGACAGATCTGCGTCAAATTTGTACTTAAATATTTTTCGATAATAGTCCATATATGAACAAAATTTAAGATAAATCTGTGCAAAATTTCAAAATTTTTTTTTTTTCGTGCCGGCATTTTTTTTTTTTTTCATATTCACCAAAATCGAAGTTTACCGACATATCGATAGTTCCTTTGACTAAATTCATTACTAACAATCAATAATCGTGAAATCATGTCGAAAATTGCAGCCGAATATCTCAGATTTTACAGAGATGAAGTCTTTGAAGACATTTTTTTAAAAATTGAAATTGCAATAACATTGGAACCGCTTTACCGATTTTCTCGAAATTTGGTACAGATCATGGTTCGATGGTAGTCTATTTACGTACGAAATTTCAGCCCGATATCTCTCAATTTATGGAAGTTATAGCGTGAAAACGATTTTTTCAAAATTTTCAAAATGCTGTAAAATCTAAATTTTCGAACCAATTTGCGTCAACTACAATCCCAAATAGTATTCTATGATAGCCCACTCGCGTGCCAAATTTGAAGAACATCCAATGAAAATTACAACAGTTATCGCGCGACCAATGAAATCTGCACATACACACACACCCACACATACATACAGACATTCCGTAAAAACCACTTTTCTCGACGTTTTATGACTTTCTGAGTGCACTGACATGAAAATCCCGAAAAAAAAAAATGTTCACCAAAACAAAGCTTCCTCTATGAGGAAGCAAAATCAATAAATTATGGAAAAAGAAACCCATAAAGTAAAAATATTATTTCAACAGACTAAACGAAAATGTTATCATTTTAGCACCTCACAAATAAGTCTAAAGTAAAAAACATTGGACTGTACGTATCAAAATATTTGTAAAAAAAAATTACAGAATTAGATTTTTATTGTGAAAAAATAATTACAGCTTGTCCTTAAAGGGCCAATAACTGTATAGTTGATTCCACAGGACATATACACATACGGACAAGGACCAAATGGGACGAGAACCGTTGAATGCGGAGGCAACAGTGGCGGTAGCAGCGTCCGGGTTTCTGCGTGGCAATTTCCCGACCCAATCCTACATATATGGGACGCTGGGGCTATTACCTACGTGCGACTGACCACCTCATGACTACAGTACCTACACACACACACATATATATATATTTATACATATATATGTACCCTCAGCAGGTCCCTTTTCGCCTAATTGCGAAAACGAGAGTCGTCGGGCTTCTGTTAGTCGAAAAAGGCTCCATAGCCAAGACCAGACAAATGTATGCTCTATAGAAACTATACAACCTGCCATATGTATATATACATATAAGTGGAGATGGAAGCAGGAAGCAGAAAAACGAAAAAAAAAGTAAGGAGCTATGGTGCTTATGCGGGCTATGGCGATACATCGGCGACGAGGCCAAAACGAACTTCTGCTACTTCTGTTGGCTGCCATACGGACTTATAGCATCCGCGGCTCATTTGATCTCAAGCAGTACTGGTAAAAGATGCTTCGCTGTTGCTACTGTTCGACAATCGAGAATCGCGGCTTCCGTAGGTCTTTACATAGAGACATACACTAAAAAGCGTCCATCCGTTCTTTCGTTTCTTCTTTCCTTCGTTTGAAAGTATATTTTCAGCAGGATTGATCTAGCGCCGGTCGTCGTGGCTGCAAGGGACACGAAAGAAAAAAGAAGCAGCAGCGCCGGAGAAGTCGCCGTTTTCTTTGCACATTTATACTCTTTAACACGCACTCCCTTACATGTGACGTTTCTCCACACCGGATGTTATGCCGCTCGTCCGCGAACGCAAAATTTATACATATCATCCCGGCCATGAAAATGAGTGTACTTGGGTTGTGTAAGAGGATAACTTTGTGGGAGGCTGTAAACTCGGCGAAGGGAAACCGGAAAGGGAATGAAACAAATAAAGTAGAAGCGACGGAGATTGTACGTCAGGGAAATGAGACAGCTGCGTTTTTTTTCGCTTCGTTACACATAACGATTTTTCATGAAAAGAAGAAAAAAACGAAACTGTTGTACGTTTAATTTGAGGATGCTTATCCTTCCATAGGTACACTTGCTTTTCTTTTTGCTTCGAATTTGTAGTCCAGGCTAGGTGGTTGCGATTTTCGGAACGTTCGTAAAGTTTGAATAAGTTCAGTAAAAAAACTCGATATAGTAAGATTCAAAATTGTGAAAATTCAAAGGACACCGACTCCATTCTGGATTCTGCCCAGATTCCATTCTGGATTCTGCCCAGACTCCATTCTGGATTCTGCCCAGACTCCATTCTGGTTTCTGACCAGACCCCATTCTGGATTCTGCCCAGACTCCATTCTGGATTCTGCCCAGACTCCATTCTGGATTCTGCCTAGACTCCATTCTGGATTCTGCCCAGACTCCATTCTGGATTCTGCCCCGACACCATTCTGGCTTCCGCCCAGACTCCATCCTGGATTCTGTCCAGACTTTATCCTGGATTCTGCCCAGACATCATCCTGGATTCTGCTCAAACTTCATCCTGGATTCTGCTCAGACGCCATCCTAGATTCTGCCAAGACTCGATTCTGGATTCTGCCCAGACTCCATTCTGTATTCTGTCCAGACTCCGTTCTGGATTCCGCCCAGACTCCATTCTGGATTCCGCCCAGACTCTATTCTAGATTCCGCTCTGGATTTCATCCCAGACTTCCCATCTTGCCCTCGTGGGCATCTCAGCTTTTCTTAGACGTAACAACACTGAATTTTATTACATCAAAGCTTTTATCATTTCTGACAACAATAAAAGCCAAGTGCAATTGGGTCAAGCCACGTAACCTCAACCTGTTTATTGTCCTGTTGTCAATTGTAGACAAATTGCAATTTCAGCGATTAAGTTTTTTTGCAAAGTATTTCCATTTAAAATTTTGAGAATTTATTCTCGTATGTAGGATGCGCACAATTTCCGTCCTCTTCTCCATTTGACGATTTGCACGATTACTTGGGACAGTGGCGGTTCACGCTCAGAGTGTGCTAAGGTCGTTTGCTCGTAAAACCTCGCAAGTTCGCGAAAGTGAGCGCTTTCTTTACGATCAAAGTTGCCTGACTGGCTGGCTCCCGCTACGCAATACAGTATAATATGAAGGCCTTCACCCCGGAAGCACGCTGACGTAGAAAATAATTGAATGACCGTGGTATGCAGCGGAAGATTGGCTGTGTGGATATAAACTATGGGTACTATGGAACAGTATCAGTGGATGGCTTCTTTTTTCTTCTTTTTTTATTGACACGGATAAAACGTGGACCAAAAGAATTATTGCCAATAACTTGGTTCCTTTATATTCGGTTGTATTAAATCCACAGCCGTACCTTCTGTAACTATTATTATATACGAAACTCTGGATTCCAATTCTTATGTTGGATTTTCTTTTTACGAGGAGTTTGATGGTGCAATTCTGAACCGAGATTTCAGTTGTATCAACTCGATATTCAAAGTAATCATGCGACCGTTTAATTCGTGGAGAAAATATTACACTGAATCAGCAAATGAGTTGCTAATTTACACTTTTATAATTTACACAAATCCAATTCATCAGCCGATGTATTAAATTTAATACACCAGTGTATGAAAATAAAAGAATGTTATATTGAATTTTCAAATTTTCATCGAATTTAGTAGAAAGTATTATAATTTTTTGTTTTACTTGCTTATCAAATTTAATATCCCAATTCCTGTTAAGAAGTTCATTAAGGTAAACGGCCCTGTTTGTGACCCTGCCTCGGATTGTGACCCCCGATAGCTAATTTACGCTATCATAAATGTAATTTACGTCGAATTTTAACCTTATTATCGCCAAATTAAAGAGCTTTTAATAGTTTTTTCTGCAATAAACAAATTTAGTAACAAATTATTTAGAAACACATTTCACCGGTGAAAGCCGTGGTATTGCGTCTCAGTGAGTTCGAACCGCCATTCCTAGACGGAGCTCACTAGCTGCATCGGTCGCGTATTTGATCGTTTCCATCCTTAAGTAAGTATAATACAACATAACAATTATATGAAAATGATCACAATAATTAACTTTATCAACAAGAAATAGAATACTTAAGCTATTGATTAGTTTTTCCCGTAAACTCGCAGGATCAATAACTCCCAACGTAATTGTGGTTACTGACGCGGTTGCTGACCCTCTCAATATTTACGATTTTGACTTGTTGCTGAAAATTAGGTTAGGATTGAATACTGTATAAATTTCAACATTTAACGTTATTATGGTTTCGTTTGATTGTCATATTGCATTGTCAGTGTACATTTCTATACTTACTACGCACATGTAGAAATATATAACACGTTGAAGCTAATTAAATCTCGTTCATTACTTACACCTGGGTCAGAAACCCGGTACACGCGGGGGTCAGGAACTACGGCGTGAGTGTCACAATCACGGTACAGGCGGGGGTCAGGACCTACAGCGTCAGTGTCACAATCCCGGTACACGCGGGGGTCACAAGCTACGACATGAGTGGTTCTGCAGGGTCAGGAACCCCGGCAGTAGACAAGTAATATTTAAATAATGTTTTCATTAATATTCTCAACATTTTGCCTTTGAAGAATAGTTTAATCTGTTTCAGAAGGTTTTAATGCACGTATTGAAAACATTCATTTTCAGTTTAACAATATCGCGCATCTGTAAATAACAGAAAATCGACCCCGCTGCTCTAAAGGTGTCACAAACTGGGCCGTTTACCTTACGTATTTCTTTTTTCCACAAAAATTAATGCCAAGAGAATAATCCATTCAAATCTATTTGTTTATTATTATATTGCTTCCTCATAGAGGAAGCTTTGTTTTCATGAAATTTTTTTTTTTCGAGATTTTCATGTCAGTATGCTTAGAATCACCTAAAACGTCGAGAAAAGTGGTTTAGAAAAAATGTCCGTATGTATGTATGTGTGTGTGTGTGTGCTGGGCTTCGAAAATTCAATCTCCTCTCACTCGGTAACCGTTCGAGCGATCCGGCTCAAATTTGGCACGCAAGTAGAGTAGCTGCCCCTCTTTGAATGTTGTGATTTTTGCCAAAATATGTGAAGTCATTAAGATTTTATGTTGATTTTAATTTGTTGAAAAAAGGGCGTGGTCGCTCTAACTTTCGTAAAAGTTCGCCGATTTGGCTAAATAGTTCTTCATAACTGAAGATACGTTCAATGTTGTATGGTATTGAATTTCGACGAAATCGGTAAAGCGGTTCGGATTTTATAGAATTTTGAATTTTTCGAAAAAAATAGATTTTGATCTAAATTACGTCGAATTTCAACAAATGAACAGAAATTTTGTACAGACGAAAAATAACATTCAGAACTGCCATGTACCAAATTTGGTGATGATCGGTAAAGTCGTTCGGATTTTACACCATTTTTCATTTTAAAAAAAATGTAGATTTTCGCTATAACTTCCGGAAAAGTTGAGAAAGTACGACAAAAATTTGTATCTAATCAAAATTAGATGTAACGGTGTTTGCAGAGGTGATTTATAGCTGTATAAAACACCTCTGCAAAAGAGACACAAGGTATAAAAAAAAAGATGCAAAGTAGAACCTTGCACATTGCTTCCTCATTATTTTTCGCTTTTTACAAAGCTTCCTCTATGAGGAAGCCAAAATTGAATAACATACTGCTTCCTCACAGAGGGAGCTTTGTAAAAAGCGAAAAATAATGAGGAAGCAATGTGCAAGGTTCTACTTTGCATCTTTTTTTATATTTATCATACTAGAACTATGTTATTACACATTCTTTCAATTTTCCACTTTTTATGATAATACAATAAGTTAATTCGTGAAGACTTTCTGGTTATTCATTTTCTCTCTAATTATAACTTCTGACTTCTCCGAATTATTAGCATCATCCCTCAGCCACGCAATTTCTGTGTGAGGTCACGTCTTCTCTTCTTCACTGCTGTCTCGAGATCGAATCCCAGTGAAAACTACGAATACAGTAAATTTTCACATTCACGTACTGTAAAAGTAGAAGCTGCGAAACGTTTGAGCATTAATTCTCATGCCGTTGCGTATACGGACTTCAGTGCCTTCATGCCTTCGGCTGTATATTTGCTACTGACTGCTGCTGCTAGCCGCGCTTATTAGATAACGTTATTTACGGTTTCTGTATTACTCCCTCGCGATTCTCGCAGAAAGTCAGCCAAGTCTACATGTTTCCTGGGTAGTTCATAATTGACTAGTCTGCACATTGCGCTTCTCACCTCGCAATACTATATTTTACAGCTTGGAGTATTTTTTCAAGACTGCACAGAAAGAACGTTCAACAAAAAAATTATGATATATCCAAGAAAAATGCTGTGTCATTAAAATGAGATTCATAACTTTGCAACAAGTGTGAGATTTAACGATAATTATTACCATATATATAGCAGATATTCATTGTACATTGAGTTACAACTATTTTGTCGAGTTAATTCAAATAAAATTTTATAATTTTTATTCATTGCAATTGTTTTCAAGATATAAATATTTTTTAGAAAATTGTAAGGTTCAACAAAAAATTATGATATATCCAAGAAAAATGGTGTGTCATTTATTAAAATGAGATTATTTCGTAATTTTGCAACAAGTGCGAGATTGAACGATAATTATTACCATATATATAGTATATAGCAAATATTCTCTATATATTGAATTAAAATTATTTTGTAGAGTCAATGCAAAAAATTAGTATTTTTAAATAAAATTTTACAATTTTTATTCATCATATTTGCTTTTAAGATATAAATTGTGGAAAATGTGAAATTCAAGTTTTTTAGAAAGTAAATTTCAAAAGAAAAAAAATCACAGATAGTTCTTTCAATTGGTAGTAAAAACTGGCTAGAAACATATCGACTGAAAATTCACAAATAATACTCGTAAATATGGTAAAGAATGCCCTTTTTTTATAAAAAATCGTACCATCTTATTATTAATAGCCTTTCTCAAATTTTATAATAATATCTCGTGTTCTCTCTCTGAATTCCTCACGAAATTGTTTATTTGCAAACACGTATCCAATTTACATTTGCTAATTCGTAATTTAAAGCACAATAGCCGAAATCATTGGAGAAAAAGTGATTCATATTCGTACGTCAGTGTCAGACGCCATTGCAAAACGAATGGGATATAATTCATAAAATAATTTATTTTTCTTCGTTTCCCCGTATGAATAGGATGTCGCATACGTTCAGGCGGTAAAAAAGCATGCGATCGATGGGGTGTTGGGCTGTTCGTGGCAGAAGTTTAAAAAAAGGGACTGAAGAGAAAGGCAGAATGGAAGGGGAAAGTACGTGTTGGAATATTCATAAGACTCACGGTTTACAAAACGGTTTACAGTAAATTTGTTTCTTCCTGTCCGGAGGTACCGTGTGTTGGTCGTGTGCAGCACCAACAATGGGGATACCATCCTTAATGGTATCTCACCGAGGACGATGACGACAACAACGAACAGGAGGATCCAGCGAGTCGCGTCGCAATACGCAGAGTTTCGCAGGCAGGAAAACGATATCGGGACTTGCGCTTCGCAGCACACGCGCCTAACCTCTTGGAAAATTTTTAAAATATTGACTGCCCTTCTTTTCCAAGGTTAGTCGTCCCGCTTTGCCCTTTTGATCATTTTTCGCCCTTCAGTTTTCTTCTTCTGTTACCAAATAACACTTCTTACGAATTTTCCTTACAGGTAGATTCAATTCTAATTCCAATATTGAATAAGATACATCGAGAGAAAAGATTGATCATTGATTCCAAAGAAATGGGTGGGTTGAATTTTTTTTTTCATTGATTCCAAAGAAATGGGTGGGTTGAATTTTTTTTCATTGATTCTGAAGAAATGGGTGGGTTGAATTTTTATTCCATTGATTCCAAAGAAATGCGTGGGTTGAATTTTTTTCATTGATTCCAAAGAAATGGGTGGGTTGAATTTTTATTCCATATATTCCAAAGAAATGGGTGGATTGAATTTTTATTCCATTGATTCCAAAGAAATGGGTGGGTTGAATTTTTATTCCATTGATTCCAAAGAAATGGGTGGGTTGAATTTATTTCCATTGATTCCAAAGAAATGGGTGGGTTGAATTTTTTTCCATTGATTCCAAAGAAATGGGTGGGTTGAATTTTTTCCATTGATTCCAAATCAAGAATGGGTGGATTGATTTTTTTCATTGATTTCAATGATATATTGCAATTGGATTTTTAAAGAAAACTTTTTTCATTGATTCCAAAGAAATGGGTGGGTTGAATTTTTTTCATTGATTCCGAAGAAATCGGTGGGTTGAATTTTTTCCATTGATTCCAAAGAAATGGGTGGGTTGAATTTTTATTCCATTGATTCCAAAGAAATGGGTGGGTTGAATTTTTTTCATTGATTCCAAAGAAATGGGTGGGTTGAATTTTTTTCCATTGATTCCAAAGAAATGGGTGGGTTGAATTTTTATTCCATTGATTCCAAAGAAATGGGTGGGTTGAATTTTTTCCATTGATTCCAAAGAAATGGGTGGGTTGAATTTTTATTCCATTGATTGTAAAGAAATGGGTGGGTTGAATTTTTTTCATTGATTCCAAAGAAATGGGTGGCTTGAATTTTTATTCCATTGATTCCAAAGAAATGGGTGGGTTGAATTTTTTTCCATTGATTCCAAATCAAGAATAGGTGGATTGATTTTTTTTCATTGATTTCAATGATATATTGCGATTGGATTTTTAAATAAAACTTTTTTCATTGATTCCAAAGAAATGGGTGGGTTGAATTTTTTTCATTGCTTCTGAAGAAATGAGTGGATTGAATTTTTTCCATTGATTCCAAAGAAATGGGTGGGTTAAATTCTTATTCCATTGATTCCAAAGAAATGGGTGGATTGAATTTTTTTCTATTGATTCCAACTCAAGAATGGGTGGATTGATTTTTTTCATTGATTTCAATGATATATTACAATTGGATTTTTAAAGAAAACTTTTCTTTTGCTTGAAAACTTGTGTCCTGAAATACATGGAGCGAATTTTGCCATAAAAATCTTCTTTTCTATGCAATATGTTTCTATAAAAATTACCAAGACCTTTTCAATGACCAGGAATTGTATCATTTTCTGCAAAATAATCAAAAGGGCAGAATTTTGAGATTTTACGTAAAGACTTTTTGTACGAGTCTTTGAGTAAGATAAAATGATTTTGGGGTTGTGATTAATCAGTACTTCGAGTCTTTCACCCGGGACTTGCCTTTAGTATCTTGTCGTTCCAAATTAACGATATACGAAAGATCCAAACGCAATTTGGTCCCGAATGACCGTCTCTGTCTTTCCTTCGCCATGATGTTCTGCCGGCTCTATTTCTCTTCCTGAATTATTTATGACAAAAGAAATAAGAAACCGACGTTGGCCGGGGTGAGAGTTGAATGCTCAACCTTAGCATCGCTGATAAGTTAACGAGGAAAATCTGGGGTCAAGCTTTCGTATCGCGTGAGTGGAGAAGAAGGAAAAGAAAAGTGGAGTCAGGTTCAAGGATAGCGCTAGGAAAGGGTAAGGGAAAGGGAAAGTGTATATGGTTTTCTTTTTCGCGCACATACGCAGCAACTATGTTTCTCTATATCTCCCTCTTCCTTTATTCTGACGAAGGTGAGCAGTTCTTGGTTCGCTCTTAATAATGCACAACGTAGCCCGGATGGTAGAAGGTGAGAGAGCCGTTACCGCCGACCTTCTCCGCGACATAATCAGGTTAATAATTCAACCATCGAGAACCCCTAAGGACTGCTGTATGTGCGGCGCTTGGGACCTGTGAGTCGCGTGGAAGCTTTAGCAGTTGGTGAGGGTCGAGAAACGAGACACGATTTGGTTCGCTTCCTTGACTGAATGGAACTCGTTATCTTCAGACCTGCCTTCGTCGTTTTCTCAAAGATCCAAGTCCACCGGATGATGGCAACGAAAAGCTGATTCACGACAACACATATACCATTTTCACATACATTTCATATACATTGTATAAACATTAGTAGATATATAACATCCAATGAATTCCCGCGTAAAAATCTAGAATGGCGTCTGGGCAGACTTGAAGTCTGGGCAGTCCCGGTTGGAGTCTGGGCAGACCTGGTTGGAGGCTGAGCAGGCCTGGATGGAGTCTGGGCAGACCTGGATGGAGTCTGGGCAGATCTGGATGAAGTCTAGGCATACCTGGATACAATCTGGGCAGATCTGGATGGAGTCTAGGCATACCTGAATACAATCTGGGCAGATCTGGATGGAGTCTGGGCAAAATCCAAAATGGAGTTTGGGCAGAATCCAGAATGAAGTCTGGGAAGAATCCAGAATGGAGTCTGGGCAGAATCCAGAATGGAGTCAGGGCAGAATTCAGAATGGCGTCTGGGCAGAATTCAGAATGGAGTCTGGGCAGAATTCAGAATAGAGTCTGGGCAGAATTCAGAATGGAGTCTGGGCAGAATTCAGAATGGAATCTGGGCAGAATCCAGAATGGAGTCTGGGCAGAATTCAGAATGGAATCTGGGCAGAATCCAGAATGGAGTCTGGGAAGAATCCAGAATGGAGTCTGGGCAGAATCCAGAATGGAGTCTGGGCAGAATTCAGAATGGAGTCTGGGCAGAATTCAGAATGGAGTCTGGGCAGTCCCGGATGGTATCTGGACAATCTCGGATGGAGGCAGTCCTGGGTGGAGTCTGGGCAGACCCGGGTGGCATTTGGACGGACCTAGATGGAGTCTGGGCAGTTTCGAATGAAAAATGAAATTTTTCCCCATTCCCATTGTCCATTTTAAAGTCCATCCAGGATTGCCCAAAATCCACTCTCGAAGAATGTGCATAGAATATGTTTCGGTCATTCAAATCAAAATAAATCTCAATAAAATATACGGCATATATTTATCACGTTAAGGACGTAAAATATATATTCAAAGAAAATTTAGAATTAAAAAAATTCATGAAAATTCAGCTTTTTTTATGAACAAGCAAAAATACGAAATCATCCGATTATCAGATAAAATACGCATCAATTGATCACATTATCGGATTATCAAATGCAGCTATTGAGATTGTATCGGTAGGTAGACATTTAAAAATATACCACACGTCACGACATTATCAACGTTATTTTCACATTCCTCAATGATGTATGAGAACGCGATGACCCTGAACTTTAATGATTTTCAAGGTTAACGTACCAACTGCTTAAGTGTTAAAAAAAAAACAGAGTTAGCTTACTAGCAGACCAGCGGCTAGAGATATCTGTCAACGTTTTGGCTTGGCACGTACATTCAAATATTTTCACAATGATATTTCTGGCAATGCGTGGCTGATAAATTTAGTACGAGACCGTGCGGCATCCTTAGCCAGGTGGCAAGACTTTCATTGAATATATTTTGACCATCGTCGCTTTCCAAGATTTCCGGATCTGCAATTCGAGGGCAGACGAAAAGCATGATAAATAGTTTATGTCAGTTGGGATATTTGCGACTTGGGCTGTCGTCAATGTATCTCGATTTTCTGCATTTCTTTGCGCCAAAGAAGACAGGTCTGATATGTATATCGGTTAATCTTGTAAGTGACGTTACAGATAACCAATGTTGCCGTATACCTCCAAGATTTGTTGGACTCGTTGCTTTAAACTCTAATCACACTGGGGGATTGAAACAAGGATGCAAACTAGAACCTTGCACATTTCTTCCTCATTATTTTTCGCGTTTTACAAAGCTACCTCTATGAGGAAGTATGTTATTCAATATTTGGCTTCCTCATAGAGGAAGCTTTGTAAAACGCGAAAAATAATGAGGAAGCAATGTGCAAGGTTCTACTTTGCATCCTTGTTTTAATTAGATAAATATACATGTTGTGAATTCCCTTTTTCTATTTCGTTATTACGTTATTTCGTGATTATTAGAGCGTTTCCGAAAGTGAATGTGATAATGTATATTTTTAAAAATAATTCAACATTCCATAAAATCAAAAATTTCATTCCAGTTCGTCACTAAATTATACATATATAATGGCTGAATATTGTTTCATTTATATACTAAATTTGAGCTCGCTATCTTAAGTTTTGCAATAGTTACAATAGAGCGATAATGTCAATTTTTTGAAAAATTCAAAACATCGTAAAATTTTAACGGTTCAACCGATCTTAACCAAATTCAATAGCGATCACCGGCGTATGAAAGCTCAAATTCATACCAATTTTAAGATCAATATCTTGAAAATTGAAAGAGTTATCGCGTAAACAGACATTTTTCAAAAAATTTAAAAACCCGTAATAATTTAACGATGAAGTGGAGTTTAACAAAAATCTGTATGAACGATCAGGCTTGATCCCTCTATCTATGGTCCAAATTTCAGCTTGATATCTCAAGGCATTCCCGAGTTATAAAGGTTTACATTTTTCGATCGTGTAACATACACACACACACGCACACACACACACACACACACACACACACATACAGACATTTTTTCTAAATCACTTTTCTGGACGTTTTGGCCCATTCTGAGTGTACTGACATGAAAATTTCGAAAAAAAAAATTTTCATGAAAACAAAGCTTCCTCTATGAGGAAGCAAAAATACTTCATTTCCACTTTTCAAAGCGTGTTCCACAAGTATGACACTTATTTTCAAGTGATAAATCCATGGGAATTTCATCGCCCAATGTTAAACGTCTAAAAGTCTTTCGTTTTCGCACATAACCTCACTTTTGGTTTTTCGACTCTCTCGAAAAAACGGTTTTGAGTATCGGGAAATCAGAAACACAGCCTATTTCTACCACAATTCCGCGTAATCTCTCAAAATTTGAATCCCATTTATCAAGCCGTTTGGATAAAAAATAGATTTGAAAATTTGAAAATTGTTGTGCACCTTAATAATTTTTGTAACGAATAAATGTGATGTTTTAAGTACTTGAGCTATTGTTTTTAAATACTTGGTTACCGATTTATATTTTAAAAAGGACACAATTATTTTTTTCTAATACATACCCAAAAAGTCCCCCTTTTCGTCACTGTTGCTCGTGGCGAAAGTGGCACTTTTTTTATATTAATGAGAAAAACTTGAGATATTGTTTTTAAACACTTGGTTACCGATTTATATTTTAAAAAGGTCACAATTATTTTTTTCTAACACATACCCAAAAAGTTCCCCTTTTCGTCACTGTTGCTCGTGGCGAAAGTGGCACTTTTTTATATTAATGAGAAAAAAGTGCATCGCAATGTTCCGCTCTTCAATTTTTTTTAATTAACTCAATTTCTTCTCTATTCTGTATAACGAAGAAAAGCTGTGGATATTTTTTTGTATCCTGAGCAAAAAAATGAGTTTACCGAAAATGTTATACGTTTTAGTTTCTATTTAGTCAGAATCGTTCCATGATCTTTTTAGTTGAAAGTTAAATTTCGAGGCTAATTTTGTTCGTGGAAGCTGATTTTTTTTTACACAAATGCGAAGACTAGGAGCGAAAAGTTTGTTATTGCTGTGAGCGTGGAGTGACTGCATCCTTTTTAATTTCACGCTACCATGACGCGGTCTTCCTCTTTTTTTTTAACGGCACATTTCCTCGCATTCGTCTTATTTTCTTTATTCCGATCTCTTTCATCTTTTCTGACATTTCAATCAATGTGTGCTTTAAGCAAGTAGAATATCTATGTACCAACATATCTAAACTGTTACCTACGACTCATTCCTGGCGCTTAAGCACATCTCACGTGAGAGATTTTTTTTTTTTGGCGTCACTTCTTCTAAGGTGTACACTTCCTAAATTTTGTCACTGGCAGACACATTGGTTTTGTGAAAATCGTTGACATCCTGCCCGTTTAACTGACCTTGGTTTTCGAGTGATCCGCCGACGCAGACTTACTGAATGTTGATGAGCTTAAGGAGCTACTATTATAACTCGTGAGTCAAAAACGTGACTGAAATAAATGTCATTATACGAAGAGAAGAATCGGCAAAATTAACAATATCGATAGAAATTTTGTATCAAAATATGAAAATTTTATAGTAGATACAAATACCGACAATTTGACAATTTTCACTAGTAATTATAGAGGCATTCTCCGTTAATTCAGCCATTTTTTTTCGAACCTTTTTGATTAGTCCAATAATTGGTCACATTGTAGTACCACTTGAAATTAATCTCTCCTAATTTTTTCAGATTTTTAAATCCAATATTACGGAAAATGGGCTATTTATTTAAAATCAATATATCTTGAAAAATTAAAGTCATTGAAAAAAATTGTTTCAACATAAAAGTTGTAGTTTCATGTGAACTTTTCAACGAAATTTTCCAAATAATTTTGTCGTCCCGATAACAATGCTTTTTCGCTAAAATATATCAAGATTATTTTTTTAATAAAAAAATACAATTTTCTTTTGGCTGAAAAAATTACAGAATCTTTGCGCCTGTCTATTGATAACATAGAAAAATTGTCAGAGTGGGTCCGATCAAAGTTACGGAATAAAAAAATAATTATTTCAGAGTAAAAAAAATTTTGTCCAGATAACATTTTAAAAAAGTCTATAATGGACCAACTATTTTATTTATTTATCATCGCATGGACTACAAGATTCAAATAAAAGCGTTGTTAACATTTTTCTTTTTTTTTCTCTTCAAATTTTTTTTTACCCCGAACAAATGATGTCTTTACTCCGGAACTTTGATCGGACCCACTCTGACAATTTTTCTATATTATCAATAGATAGGCGCAAAGATTCTGTAATTTTTGCAGCCAAAAAAAAATTGCATTTTTTGGTTAAAAAATCATCTTTATATATTTTAGCGAAAAAGCATTGTTATCGGGCCGAAAAAATTATTTGGAAAAATTCATTGAAAAGTTCACATGAAACTACAACATTTAAGTTGAAACAATTTTTTTCCCATGACTTTAATTTTTCAAGATATATTGACTTTACAGAAATAGCCCATGTTCCGTAATATTGGATTTAAAAATCTGAAAAAATTAGGAGAGAGTACTTTCAAGTGGTACTATAATGTGTCCAATTATGGGACTAATCAAGAAGGTTCGAAAAAAAAGTGGCTGATTTGACGAAGAATGCCTCTATAGTCAAAGTCACATACGTGGTAATTTTCCCCAAATGTTTTTTTCTATCTACAGTTATCATGGTTTAATTCCTGTATGTGTATTTAAAAATTCGAAATCACGATTACGCCGACATTTTTTAAAATTCTTTGCTGTATCAAAATCGAAGTAATTGGCATTGAGACTATCAATGACTTTATTTACTCAACATTAGAAAAATACCCATGAGTTAATAATAACTCATATTTTTCATCAGCAAAATTATTTACCGTTAAACAAATGACAAAAAAAAAGTGTCGAGATTTGAATTTGATGGAAAGACTAAAAATTCTAGTGACGTAAAGCTGAATGAAATTTGTTTAACGAGTTGAGTACTTCAACGACAATTAATTTCGTGGTTATTACATGACTTTGAAAAATCAAGGTGACTGAACTACCGTGAAATGTGTCATTTAAGTCACATCAAAATCTCCAATCTCAATGTTGCTTTTTAGCTTCAAGTCGCAGCTCCTTAATAACAGTCGCAGAAGAATTGGCGAGACGCAGCCTTTTCCCACTCTTAGATTCACAACGAGAGGCTGAGTGACAGGCCAGCGGTGCAATTCTCATCTTCGTGTAGCGATTCCACGAGTTCTCGTACTTTTATTTCTTTGCTTTCACGTTTAGTCGTATGTTGGTAGACGTTTTTCGTGGGTCGCAGTCAAAACTGAGTCCGGAATCCAGTACATCCCGGGCCATCCGAAAGATCGAGGAGAGTCAAGATGCTGCTGGTTCTGCAGATACTTATACGTCAACCGTTCTCTGGTCCCGACAGACAGATAGCAGCGAAGAACGGCGAACGGATGATTGTACGAATCGCGCCCACGTAAAGTAGGCTTGGCGACGTTAAACTTACTGCCGGAGATTAGTTTAATAGCGTTCCTGGAAAACTGATGTTTCTTCACCATACGGTCTCTCAGTCAGAGTCCGAGTGACGAACGATTTTCTTTTCAATTGTACAACATGGGATTTGCATTATTTGCTTTCTTGTTAGCCGTTATTTTCATTGCTCAGTGTTGTGCGTGTCTCTTATTCCCGGTATCTCCAGGAATAAACTCGAAGTGCCAAAAATAGGCGCCTCCTCTGATTATTTGGCACCAAAATGGATGTCGATAATCTGTTTTGACACATAAAGTTACACTCTCAACTGATACTGAATATGGGAAAGAGATTTAGATACAAATGATCCATTAACTACGAGACGAAGTATTTGACAGTATTTTGAGAGTTAAAAGAAAAAGTAGGATTCAATCAAGTCTGGAAAGTGATTCGCTACGTATAACGAACCAAGTAAATATATGAGTCTGGGAGGTTCCGGATAGAGTCTGGGTAATACCGGATGGAATTTGGATAGTCTGAATAGTAGATGGAGTCTGGATAGTCCAGGATGAAGTTCGGATAGTCCCGGATGGAGTCTGGATAGTCCTGGATGGAGTCTGGGTAGTTCCGAATGGAGTCTGGATAGTCCAGGATGGAGTCTGGATAGTCCTAGATGGAGTCTGGGTAGTTCCGGATGAAGTCTGGATAGTCCTGGATGGAGTCTAGATAATCGCAGATGGAGTCTGGATAGTCCCGGATAGAGTCTGGATAGTCCTAGATGGAGTCTGGTCAATTCCGGATGGAGTCTGGATAGTCCCGGATGGAATTTGGGGAATCTCGGATAGAGTCTGTATAGTCCCGGATGGAATTTGGATTGTCCCGGATGGAGTCTGGATAGTCCTGGATGGAGTCTGGGTAGTTCCGGATGGAGTCTGGATAGTCCTGGATGGAGACTGGACAATTCCGGATGGAGTCTGGATAGTCCCGAATGGAATTTGGGCAATCTCGGATAGAGTCTGTATAGTCCTGGATGGAATTTGGATTGTCCCGGATGGAGTCTGGATAGTCCTGGATGGAGTCTGGGTAGTTCCAGATGGACTCTGGATAACCCCATCTGGGAATCTCAAACGGGCTTTGTGTTGGTGCAGTATTGTTGCCAAGATACCGGTATTAGATGCCATTTCTGTCTTAACCCTGGGACAAGTCGGAAATGATCACACGGGTTCAACGCTTGTCCACCAGTATCGGCATGGTACTATCAATGTCGGGGCAGTATGACCCCAGTACTCTGCCACATGTTAGGTTGATGCTGACGATGTTAGCTTGCCGGCAATAAGTAGAACTTCGGCCTATTCTACGCCCCGTACTTTGACGATTCAGCCGGAAATCAGGCTGACACTGGCAAAGTTAGCTCGCCGACAATAAAACAAACTTCGGCCTAGTCTGCGGCCAGTACTCAGACGACTCTAACTTAAGTACTGATTATTTTATCTTGAAAGTAGTGGCTGTCTGAACTGCTGCATAAAAAGGCCAGTATTCAATTAGTACTGCGACAGTACCGATCGACAACGCTTGACAGCCGAGTGCGTTTTAGTGCTAGACCGTGTTGGTAACTCTGACTGTATACCAGAATTCCCACATGGGACCCCGGATAGAGTCTGGATACTCCCGGATGGAAGTCGGATTGTCCTGGATGAAGTCTGGATAGTCTCGGATAGAGTCTGGATAGTCCTGGATGAAGACTGGATAGTCCCGGATGGAGTCTGGATAGTCCTAGATGGAGTCTGGATAGTCCCGGATGGAGTCTGGATAGTCTCGGATGGTGTCTGGATAGTCCCGGATGGAGTCTGAATAGTCCTAGATACACTGAGAGAAAAGCATATCGTTGATTTGACGATTTCACATGGTAAAACGAATATAGGAAGGCTTGCAATGTTGTATGGTTGAAGCGATGATAATATGGTTCAATAAACGATACTTGCAAGGCTATTGCAAGGCATATTTGAGACTATCAGAATAGTTGTTGAAACTATTATCATTTTAATCATCGATCGATACTATATTTGCTGTAACCATAAAATACAGCCGTTTCTCCTGGGAATCATATTAATGGTTCATCCAACTATTTTCTTATATTTACTATAACCATAAATTATAGACGTTCCTCCTGGGAATTATAGTTTATAGTTAGATTATCGTCGGTCTAACTATATATATTTTTTTAATTACAAGATTTTTCTCTCAGTGTAAACCAGGATAGTGAATGGGCAGTTCAGGATTGATCCGATCCCATTGTCCATCTTGCACTTGGATTGCCCAGACGCAATCCAGAAACCTGCTCTTGATTGCATTCTGGAATTTGCTGCATGGGATTCATCCTGAAACCTGATAATTGTACACAAGCTGATATGTCTGATGCACCCTGTAACCTGCGTCACGAATGTGAGTAGCTCATGGAACGCGTGATCTGAGGGGATCTTTCGTTATTTATTTAATTAACGTAATCTCGTAGCTGAATAGTTTGCTACGGTTTACGAGAGCTTGTCTCCTCTGTATACCCCTACTTGGATAGTAAGTACTTGCTCGCCCGTTCGCGACCCCTGATGGCACGGTAGTCCGAGGGAAGGTTTATATCGCAAAGGGCGAATAAAAGGATAGGATGTACAGGGTCAATTAGATGAGTCCCGGATTTTACGAGATGAGAATTAATTAATTTTTCGGCTGCCAGTTTGAGATTAAGACAGTAAAGTCGTTGATTGCATTCATATACATGATTCAACTGCACGGAGAAAAAAAAGTAGTTGGTTCAAACACCTTTTTATGACTTTGCTATAAATGTATTGTGATAACTATTTATTCCGTTACAGGAAATGAATGAATGGTTGTTACAACTCATTTATAGCTAACTCATAAAAAAAAAAGTTGTTGTACCAACTATTTTGGTTTTATCCATTGTGCATCGTTAAATTTGGAAACTACTTATCGATGACGTCGTTCATGAAAGTATCTGGTTATTATGTGAAGTATTAAAAATTTTGTATTGTCATTGGCATGATATAAGAAAAGTTTTCCCTGTATCAGCATGAAACACCGTAAGAATCTCTTAATTCACAGTGAAACGCGCGCAAGAGTACTGGACTTTTGCCAGCAAAGTTCACCAGCATCCAACATTTCTGTTTGTCTTCGGACTCAGAACAAAGTCGCCGAAATTGAGATATGGTATATCGTTAAAGTGAATACGCTTTCAGATTTAACAGATTTTATGTTCTCCACAGGGAGTCAGAGTTGTAACTATCACATTACTTTCGAACTCGCGTTATTTCTTTGTTTATTCTAGAGTTAAATTAATTTTTGTTTCTTTGTTTGATATTCCCCAAATTAATAAGAAAATAAATAATTTTTTTTTTTCAAATTCCCTATCATATTCGTAAAATTAAATTAAAAAAAAAATTTCCCATTAAAATATCTCTATAATCAAAGAAATAAAGAATACAATGGGACATTCTATTTTCCATTCATTACTAATCTTCCTATATAAATTTTCAACAAATTTATGTGAAAATCCTTATGATTCTCATTTTTTTTTTAATTGCCATACATTTTCCCTCTATTATGGCCCAGATAAGATATTTAATATCAAAATATTTCTAAAATAAATACAAATATAGAATAAAAAAAACCTGCAAAGTAGAACCTTGCAAATTGCTTCCTCATTATTTCTCGCTTTTTACAAAGCTACCTCTATGAGTAAGTATGTTGATCAATTTTGGTTTCCTCATAGAGGAAGCTTTGTAAAAAGCGAGAAATAACGAGGAAGCAAATTGCAAGGTTCTACTTTGCAGGCTTGTTTATGCTCTAGACTTTTTTCTAAAAATTCAAAGTGTCGAAGAATTTTAGCCGTGCAACCGATTTTTTTCAAATTTGTACTAAAACCTTGTACCTTAGTAGTCCATATGTGGGCCAAATTAGAACCCGGTATCTCGGAATTTGCACGAGCCAGTGCGAGAATGAGATTTTTCGAAAAATTCAAAATGCCATAAAATTTGAATGGCTGGACAGATCTGCGTCAAATTTGTACTTAAATATTTTTCGATAATAGTACATATATGAACAAAATTTAAGATAAATCTGTGCAAAATTTCAAATTTTTTTTTTTTTTGTGCCGGCATTTTTTTTTCATATTCACCAAAATCGAAGTTTACCGACATATCGATATTTCCTTTGACTAAATTCATTATTAACAATCAATAATCGTGAAATCATGTCGAAAATTGCAGCCGAATATCTCAGATTTTATAGAGATGAAGTCTTTGAAGACATTTTTTTTTAAATTGAAATTGCAATAACATTGGAACCGCTTTACCGATTTTCTCCAAATTTGGTACAGATCATGGTTTGATGGTAGTCTATTTACGTACAAAATTTCAGCCCGATATCTCTCAATTTATAGAAGTTATAGCGTGAAAACGATTTTTCCAAAATTTTCAAAATGCTGTAAAATCTAAATTTTCGAACCGATTTGCGTCAACTACAATCCCAAACAGTATTCTATGATAGCCCACTCGCGTGCCAAATTTGAAGAACATCCAATGAAAATTACGACAGTTATCGCGCGACCAATGAAATCTGCACATACGCACACACACACACACACAAATATACAGATATTTCGTAAAAACCACTTTTCCCGATGTTTTATGACTTTTTGAGTGCACTGACATGAAAATCTCGAAAAAAAAAATTTTCACGAAAACAAAGCTTCCTCTATGAGGAAGCAAAAATAATTGGATATTCAGAAACCTGGTCGAAGAATTATCTTTTTATTACATTGTGGAACCTTATATTACATTATTTTTTCTAACAAGCAGAGTTTCCTTTTCGTAATGTTATTTCACATGGTAAAGTGGGCTGATGATGATGACTTCCGATCTCGTAACACAGAAATGTGATTCTCGTGTACAAGTGTTGTCATTATAGACAAGAGCTTCGAATTTTAAAGCCAGGCTTTAAAAAATTGTCTGTACGCATCACTGGAAATAAAGAAAAATATTAGAGGGATAAGACTACGATATGTTGGCTGGGAATATATACTTGACGGACGGCACGGTCGCCTTTGAAGCCTCTTCTGTGCTAGCGGCATCACGGAGTATAAGTCGGAATATTGCTGGGGAGTTGACTTGACTTGACACGTGTAATGCGATACCAGAGTCGTGGAAGCAGACGAGGGTCTCCAAGAACTCGCTAACTCTTTTCTACTTGTCACGACGACGAGTTGGGACGAAAAGTCTAAGAAGAAGACAGCCGACAATTTAGGCACGAGTAAAATTTAGAGGTTCGTAAAAACAACAAAAAAATTCAGTAGCTCGATTGTATCGAAACGTGAACCCGTGTTATTTGTTCGCTGTCGGTGAGATTTAGATTGGAGAAAAATTATATTGTGGAAATAACGATATAGAGTGTTGTTTTTTGTTATTGTTTGTCTCAAATTTTGTTAATTAAAATTAAAACACGAGGGAGTAAAAAACGGTGGTTAAGGAATCATTTCAGTTTGACGGCCCGAAAAACAGCCTGTTTTCACGATTTTTTTTCGGACGGTTACTATACACCGATCAATCTGAAATTTTTATGACATATTAAGGTAATCATGAATGACAGAAAATGATTTTTTATAAGACGATTTTTATTGTTTAATTATATTTTTTTTAATTGTTGAAAATAATGTTGATAAACAAGATAGCCTCATGATGGACATTCTAGGTCGCAAATTTGAACTAAAAAAAACCCAAAGGATTAGTAATTAGTATGCGATTGGCTAACGTACTATGTAGGCTTTTTTAAAATAAAAATTGAGAAAATAGCGGCGGTCTAAACAAAAAGTACCGATTTCAGCCGTTTTTTTCGACAGTTTTTCTTTGAAAAAATGGGAAGATTTAAAAAAAAGGCTTCAATAACACGATAGAGAGAAGCGTGAAGAATGTTCTCCTAAAATTTAAAAACGTTCGCTTGAAAACTGTTCCCTGGAGAACGTCCACCGTTTTGAAAAATGTCGTTTCGAGAAAAACGCGTTTAAATAAATAAATAAATAAATAAATAAATAAATAAATAAATAAATAAATAAATAAATAAATAAATAAATAAATAAATAAATAAATAAATAAATAAATAAATAAATAAATAAATAAATAAATAAATAAATAAATAAATAAATAAATAAATAAATAAATAAATAAATAAATAAATAAATAAATAAATAAATAAATAAATAAATAAATAAATAAATAAATAAATAAATAAATAAATAAATAAATAAATAAATAAATAAATAAATAAATAAATAAATAAATAAATAAATAAATAAATAAATAAATAAATAAATAAATAAATAAATAAATAAATAAATAAATAAATAAATAAATAAATAAATAAATAAATAAATAAATAAATAAATAAATAAATAAATAAATAAATAAATAAATAAATAAATAAATAAATAAATAAATAAATAAATAAATAAATAAATAAATAAATAAATAAATAAATAAATAAATAAATAAATAAATAAATAAATAAATAAATAAATAAATAAATAAATAAATAAATAAATAAATAAATAAATAAATAAATAAATAAATAAATAAATAAATAAATAAATAAATAAATAAATAAATAAATAAATAAATAAATAAATAAATAAATAAATAAATAAATAAATAAATAAATAAATAAATAAATAAATAAATAAATAAATAAATAAATAAATAAATAAATAAATAAATAAATAAATAAATAAATAAATAAATAAATAAATAAATAAATAAATAAATAAATAAATAAATAAATAAATAAATAAATAAATAAATAAATAAATAAATAAATAAATAAATAAATAAATAAATAAATAAATAAATAAATAAATAAATAAATAAATAAATAAATAAATAAATAAATAAATAAATAAATAAATAAATAAATAAATAAATAAATAAATAAATAAATAAATAAATAAATAAATAAATAAATAAATAAATAAATAAATAAATAAATAAATAAATAAATAAATAAATAAATAAATAAATAAATAAATAAATAAATAAATAAATAATATCGACTTTTCGAATGATTTTCGAAAAGAAAAAAATGAAGGAAAATCTTTATGTTTGGACTGTACATAATCTTTGCTTAAACCCGGACGACTAACCCTTCACTACAAATATATATACTTACCCTCACAGACCTCCGTAAATTTTCTCGCCTATAATTCTGCTGCGTACCTTGACGCGATGGTCTCGCCCGAGCGAATAGGCAGTATCGCTGCGTTTATAGTCTTGGGAAGCACGGTCGGAATACATCCGTGCGATGTTACAGCTTGAACTTTAATCCATCGGAGCGCACGAGAACGTTCTGCCCAGCCTATATGTCTATAGATCGTTACTCCGACCCTCCGGAGCAATATAATTTTTATAGGGCACCTACGTTTAAATCCTGCATGACTCTCCGCTCGCACTCCAGCAACGCTTTGACGAAGGGGGTGTGAGCTTTGTTGAGTTCCCAGAGCGAGAGCTCAACGGGGCAACACATTGGATCTTATAAGAGGAAAAAACTCGTTCATATAGTAACGTTTCAATGTCTTTTATATTACTGAACTATGTGTGCACAAAAGTTTTCATGCGCAACATTCTCAATACTGCTCTATATTTACGTGTACTTTTTTTTTTTGTAGCTGGAACTGAAGAGCGACAGCTTGTACTAACAGTTGCAGATGGCTGAGTTTTGCAAACGTTTTCTTTACAAAATTCGTGACAACTTTTTTTTTTATTTTTTATTATTATATTATTTTTTAATGACGTTTAGAGTACGAAGTAGTCAGTTTTGTACTTCTCTGAGAATTAATATTTAACGAATAATTTAATGAAAATTAAAACACGAGGGAGTAATAAAAGGTATTGAATTATAGGAATTAATTTAGCTGTCAATTTGTACACTATTAAATATGCTTACGAATTTACATTACCGGGAATTAAATTTATTAACTGCTATATTAAATTTAATCCTCGAGTGTAATAAAATAAAAAGTAATGTACTGATTTTCCGAATTTTCATATTAATTTTAGAAATTTGTGTAATATTTAGTAGAAAATAGTAGATTTAGTCCTAGATTCCAAAAAACACATTTACTCATTTCTGTCTGTCTGTCTGTCTGTCTGGTGGCTGTATGTACAGTCCGAAACCACAATAACTTTTGAAAAAATCTATGGACTGAAATGAAATTTTTTGTATGCCTTCTACATTCAAATCCTGGTTTTGGTATTGAAATCCAATCCAAAATCTTCACTGCTTCTGATACTTTACCTGAAATAGTGAAAAAAAGAAAATTATTTATTTATTTTTGGACCGCAAGCTAATATAAAAGTTATTATGCTTTGGTATGATACATACAGATAGAATTACTAGCAAATTAGCAATGAACAACAAGAGATTTAGTACAAAGAAGATTTAGTGGTCTTTTCAATCACTCACATAAGACTTCTGCAACTGTATGTTGTGAAAAATTTATATTGCCTGAAATATGGATTGTGTTACACATTCACTAAACAAAAGAACTACTATCAATGATCTTGAGCAGTTTTCAATGAGAAATATAATATGAATATTCACACCATATGTTAGATTAAAAGGAAAGTGAAAATTGCAAGAAAAAAAATATTTGAGGTTATTCACAGTCATGATGTTAGACTAGAAACACTCATACACTCATCGTATCATAGTTTTTATCACTCGCATAGCATTTTATACGAATTCAAAATCCTGCGGAGGCCTCATACACGCCATAAGATTCGAAACTTTTGAAATATGAATAATTGAAATATAAATTCGACTTGTCAAACTATCGAAGTGCCGACAATAATACCACCAAACGAAAGAGAGATGTGAAGTGAGGCGCGAACATCGCACGCGCCGCCTTGCGAGCGCGGCTCGTAGCTTGAACTCAAATTTAAAAACGCGTTCTTGACAAATTATAGCGAGAAATGTAATAGATTACAATAAATGTGCGAAATTCACAAATTTCTATTCGTGTAGTTAGTCACTATACCCCAATAAATTCACGATAAAAACTTAACGTCAGTAACAATTGTGATGAGAAAGTCACGTGTTGCGAATACGTCAGTAGCAACTTTTTTTTTTCACATAAACAAAAAATCCTCTATCACGAATCGATAGTAACATACATCTCAATATTATAATAATTATTTTAAAAAAATTAATATTTATCAGGATAAATATTATCGCGATGGAACACCGCGCTTCATCTATATGCATATGTATAGTGAAAATGAGGATGGCACAGAGTCCACGACGTGTTGGATGTGCTGCACCTCGAGTCTCGCTGTTGTCGTTGCATATATATAGGTAATGGGCGCCCACGTTCACGTTCCACCAGAAGCATGACGTACGTTGAGCCACGTCACGTTTTTTTATCTCGCTGGAATGAATCAACGTGCACGCAAGCGCGGCCAAAGTACCCGGTAGCCGCGCCAAGACACCATCATATTATTTTTACGGCCCCGAAACGTCTGCCGGCATTACCATAATCTCCCGCGGGGCGCAACCCAGCTACTCGCTCTCGGGCAACCTCTTTTTTTTTCTTCTTCTCTTTCTCTTTTTCCCTCGACTACTTCTCTGCATCGCCTTCACCTCGCGCCGTACGCGCGTCAACGCCCTCCAGACTTTTGAGATCCACGACGACTATTCAACAAATATATGGGCCATTCATCCAATCAACCCCCCAAAACCTCCCAAGCTTTTCTAAAGTCCTCAAATGTCATTATCTATTGATTCAAGAATCGGTTTTTCTCCGCATTAGTCGATGAGCGATTTTTTTCAAATATATTAAATACAATTTTTTAAATATATTAAATATACACTGTAAAAAAATCTACTTGAAATTCAATGTACAAGTAACGGAAAGTTTTTATGGATAAACTGGTATATTAAATTTAATATTCAAGCATTATGTAAAATTAATGTATGCTACAGCAAATTCAATAATTTACTTTAATTTTACCGTAAAAGTATATTTATTTTATATCATAATTGCACATTAAATTTATATGACGTGTTTATGAATAAGAACTTCCAGTCTTTTTAACAGTGTATTAAATATATTTAAGCGATCAAGAACTTGGTCGATTATGTTCGAATGATTTTTTGTAAGTATAGTCGTTGAAAACTCATAATAGCATTGTGTATTATTTAATAAAACAAATATTAATAACTGTTAAGTCGTGAATTTTTTACTTAGGGTATAAAAGATTTTTTTATTCTACAATTTATTTATTAAACTCTTTTTTCAGTCAGGAGTTTATTATAGAAATAAAAAATGAAGAGAAAGAGGAAACAATATGTATGATTTTTTAAAATAAATATGAATAATATAAATATATGGGCCAGTTATCCAATCAACTCCCCATAATCTTCGAAGCTTTTCTAAAGTCCTCAAATGTCATGGTAGTTATCAAAACCGATATTTGTTCCGCTTTAGTTCTTGACAGATTGTTTTTTTATTTTTTTTACATTTATATTTATATTTATTTATTTTTTTATTTAACAAAACAAATATTACTAACTCGTAAGTCGTGAATTTTTCTCTCAGACTATAAAAGATTTTTCGATTGTACAATTTATTCATTGATCTTTCTTTTTAGTCGGGAGTTTTTTTACAGAAAATGAAGAGAGAGATGAGCAATATGTTCGGTTTTTTTTTTACAAATAAGAGCTTTTGGGTTGAATTTATAATCCCCAGTTTCAATTCAAGTTTGTATTTAAGTGTGAATTTTAGTTCAAACTTGGGACTATAAATCCGACCATTTCCCTGAATTTCCCCACACTGAGAGAAAATTATGGTATTAGTAACTATAAAGTGACAACTATTCATTTTTAGTTCGTACGATCAATTTTGCTTCCTCATAGAGGAAGCTTTGTTTTCATGAAATTTTTTTTTTTCGAGATTTTCATGTCAGTACACTCAGAATGGGCCAAAACGTCGAAAAAAGTGATTTAGAAAAAATGTCTATGTGTGTGCGTGTGTTTGTGAGTATGTTGCACGATCGAAAAATGTAAACCTTTATAACTCGGGAATGCCTTGAGATATCAAGCTGAAATTTGGACCATAGATAGAGGGATCAAGCCTCATCGTTCATACAGATTTTTGTTAAAATCCACTTCATCGTTAAATTATTATGCGTTTTTTAATTTTTTAAAAATGTCTGTTTACGCGATAACTCTTTCAATTTTCGAGATATTGATCTTAAAATTGGTATGAATGTGAGCTTTCATACGCCGGTGATCGCTATTGAATTTGGTTAAGATCGGTTGAACCGTTAAAATTTTATGATGTTTTGAATTTTTCAAAAAATTGACATTATCGCTCTATTGTAACTTTTGCAAAACTTAAGATAGCGAGCTCAAATTTTGTATATAAATGAAACAATATACAGCCATTATATATGTATAATTTAGTGACGAACGGTATGAAATTTTTGATTTTATGAAATGTTGAATTATTTTTAAAAATATACATTATCACATTCACTTTCGGAAACGCTCTAATAATCACGAAATAACGTAATAACGAAATAGAAAAAGCGAATCCACAACATGTATATTTATCTAATTAAAACAAGAATGCAATGTAGAACCTTGCACATTGCTTCCTCATTATTTTTCGCGATTTACAAAGCTTCCTCTATGAGGAAGCCAAAAATTGAATAACATACTTCCTCATAGAGGTAGCTTTGTAAAACGCGAAAAATAATGAGGAAGCAATGTGCAAGGTTCTACTTTGCATCCTTGTTTCAATAGTTGCCACAACAATCAAATAATTACTATAACTACCAAATAGTTACCATAACTATTTTCATGATTACCGTAACTATGAAAATAGTTGTATGGACTAAAAATTAATAGTTGTCACTTTATATTTGACTGTACTATTACGATTTCTCTGACTGCAGTCACTTTTGGAAGTAGCTTGAGCCTCTGTAACGAGTTAAACATTGAATCAACCTGAAAATACTTAAATGGCTTAACTGGGTCAATTTTCAATGTTTCTATGTGAGACATCAATTATCACTCGAGCTGTCGTGTCTGGCACTCATTACCCATGACGTTTTCAAATCGCGGCAATGTTTTTCAGTGTCGGTTAGGGAGTGCAAACGATCGACCTATTTCCGTATTATGTGTCAAGAGTTCGTGTAAGAATTTTTGAAAAACATTTCGGCGTCGTAACGCACCAAACACACCATATAACCGGAATCTAAAAATCAACGTTACGAGACTAAAATCCCTCAGTCCGCTCAATCACTAGTCGGCGTTAGCTCTGGAACACACGTGGGGAGCTCATTTCACGATGTTAACGGCTTCCAAGAATGCGCGACGCGGGCGGAGACACCACGTGTGCGATCCCGCCCGGACGAAAGTCACTTTTTCACCTTCCTGTTAAAAAATTCTAAGCTACAAAAGTAGTATCTTCGGCACTTTGGGGAATCTGGAGGCAGGCTACACTAAATTCTACAACAGCTAAGCCTACGTGTCGAAAACTGTCAATCCATAAAGCATCTTTTCACGATTCACGTCTTCTGTTGCAATGGGAATAACTGTTGTGAAGCATTTGATTACAGCTTTTCGACTCTGTTCAAAACAAGGAAAACGACTGTGGCCAAGTTGGAGTCATAAACGCACGCCGAAATCCTTCATGCCGTCGATAAACGATGGACGTTACAAATGATTTTGAGAATCTTGAAATTAACATATCGAGAATATGTTTATTTATGAAAATAATGCGTTATCTGCGAGAAAATAAAAAGGCAAATTGAATGTAGAGATTGTCATTATCCGCGTAAAAATTATGAGTCGGGTCTGGAGATTGGACAGTCCCGGATAGAGTCTGGATAGCCCAGGATGGAGAATGGGCGGAAAGGGAGGAAGTCTGGGTAGTCTAGGATGGGAAATTGTACTTAATCTAATCCCATTGTCCATCTTGGAGTCCACCCTGGATTACACAGATTCTATCCTGGATTGTCGAGAGGCAATAATCCTGGATAGCCTGAATTTTTCATCCTGAATTTTTCATCCTGGATTTTTCATCATGGATTTTTCAATTCTGGATTTTTCATCATGGATTTTTCATTCTGGATTTTTCATTCTGGATTTTTCATCCTGGATTTTTCATCCTGGATTTTTCATCCTGGATTTTTCATCCTGGATTTTTCATCCTCGATTTTTCATCCTGGATTTTTCATCCTGGATTTTTTATCCTGGATTTTTCATCCTGGATTTTTCATCCTGGATTTTTCATCCTGGATTTTTCATGCTAGATTTTTCATCCTGGATTTTTTCATCCTGGATTTCCATCCTGGATTTCCATCCTGGATGTTTCATCCTGGATGTTTCATCCTGGATGTTTCATCCTGGATGTTTCATCCTGGATTTTTCATCCTGAACTGTTCATCCTGAACTGTTCATCCTGAACTGTTCATCCTGAACTGTTCATCCTGAACTGTTCATCCTGAACTGTTCATCCTGAACTGTTCATCCTGAACTGTTCATCCTGAACTGTTCATCCTGAACTGTTCATCCTGAACTGTTCATCCTGAACTGTTCATCCTGAACTGTTCATCCTGAACTGTTCATCCTGAACTGTTCATCCTGAACTGTTCATCCTGAACTGTTCATCCTGAACTGTTCATCCTGAACTGTTCATCCTGAACTGTTCATCCTGAACTGTTCATCCTGAACTGTTCATCCTGAACTGTTCATCCTGAACTGTTCATCCTGAACTGTTCATCCTGAACTGTTCATCCTGAACTGTTCATCCTGGATTTTTTATCCTGGATTTTTCATCCTGGATTTATCATCCTGGATTTTTCATCCTGGATTTCCATCCTGGATTTCCATCCTGGATTTTCATCGTGGATTTTCATCGTGGATTTTCATCGTGGATTTTCATCGTGGATTTTCATCCTGGATTTTCATCCTGGATTTCCATCCTGGATTTCCATTCTGGATTTCCATCCTGGATATTATAAAAACATTTTCACCTTCCTGTTAAAAAACTCTACGCTACAAAATCAAATTCCATGGCACGAAAGACACTTTTTCACATTCCTGTTAAAAAATTCTAAGCTACAAAAGCAGAATCTACGTCACTTGGGGAATCTTAAGGTAGGCTACAATAAATTCTACAACAGCCTACGTGTCGAAAACTGTCAATCCATAAAGCATCTGTTCACGATCCACGTCTTTCGCTGCAATGGGAATAACCGTTGTAGAGCATTCGATTATAGCTTGTCGACTCTGTCAAATGCAAGGAAAACGAGTGTGGCCAAGCTGGGGGTCATAAACGCACGCCGAAATCCTTTATGCCGTCGATAAACGGTGGTCTTCTCGCATTGGGGATGTGGAAAAAAGAAAGGAAAAAGGCGCAGCAGTGAGAAAACGTGCGAGTAAGAAAGAGAATCGAGAATGGGAGGCCGTGACCGCAGCGGAACACCGCAGAGTTCCCGGTACCACGCTTCTGGTAGGCGTCACTAAGCGAAAAACTCATTCTTTCGCGGCAGAGAACCAAAAACCACAGGGCAAAAAGACAAAGTAGAGTTAAGAGTGGAAAAGAAGGACTCTTTGCGACTCGTAAAAATATTATTTACGCTCCGTGGGGCGATCACACTTTTGCGGGACACGAAAGTACGCTTTTATGTTTGGGCCCGTCATTCTTGGGGCTGCGAGTTCTCTAATTTCAATGTGCACGACAGGGTTGAGGCGAGTTCCAACGATGAGCACCTTTCATTACTTCGGAATTTGTTTATTTGCACCAGTATTCATTTTGCAAATGAAAATTAACTGCATTGTATATTTAGATTTTTCCTAAGTAACAATTGTCAATGTTTTATATCTTCAAACAATAGTGCAAATCAAGAGAGTCTTAAATCTAAGATTACACGTTGCAGATTATTTGCTGAAGATGAGTAAAAATTTCACAAGGATTTTGGTGGAAAAATTAGATTCTCATTTTTAATAGCTTAAGAATGCACCAAAAAAAGTTTGCACATTTTTAAATTATAAATCATAAAAAAGTAATGAACTTTTGTTCTTTATACTTTTTCGATAGGATGCACCGTTATCGAGTTATCAGAGTCGAAAAGAAAAATCACTAAATTAGTGGAGTGCAGTTAATAATGTAGCACCTTAATAACGAAAAAAAAATATTGGACAGAGAATATACCGAAAGCTAGAAAAAAAAATTGATGGGGTTATTTTTTGGGTGGCTGAACCATTTACAAAGTTTCAAGATTATAGTAATTTTTTCGAATGTAAAATCTTTGGAAACTGGACTAATTTTAAACACAGGCCTTTAAGACAACGTGACTGAGCTCAAACTAATGCCATGCAGATGGTTCGCCGCCTGTAGTATATCGCCGAGAGTTTATCGCCATAAACGGAACAGTCATTGGCACCCCATCGATAATTGGTACCTTATGGTCAATGATGTGTGAAAATCTAGTATTATGCTAACGCAAAGGGATGTTTGCCAATAAATGTGAAGATAGGTCATTACTTGAACTGCCAACGACTATACTTATGTTTCACTTTTACTTCGCATTTTCTTTATTCGTATTTCTCGGCAAATCCCATCATGGCACTTTTTACTTTGAGAAGCACGCGGCTTGTTTTAGTAGAGCCTCGTAATTCGGCAACGAAACTCGTCGTCTTCGTTGTTGACGTTTTGCGAGACGTTTTACGAGCACGTGTGGATATATTGGGGTTCTACACGAAAAAGAACAGGACATGTGTTTCCTACTAACGTATTTCTCTCTTTTAAGACCGAGAGTATATCGCTGTTTCGAAATAAGGACTTAAATAATTTATTATGGAAAATTATTTCTTTTGAATCAACTGTTTGGCTCTTGTTTTTTTTTTAAAAAGTAATAACCCGCGAATATTGCTCGGTAAAATGATCAGTCTTAAGGGGACCAAGTCACCGAAAAAAAAGTCATAAGAAAAAAAATTCTGTAAATGATACCCGTCTTTTAAAAAATCTTACATCAAAACATCATTAGGTACATAACAAGCATTGTAATTCTGCAATTTTGTAAAGACATTCACTGCACAAGAATGGTGCGAGGTAAAAAGTAATATTTTTCACTTGTCGTAGCTTTCAGACCAAAACGGTGAACAAATTTTAGTGTTCGATGTCTTATTTTATCTGTCGAAGAGTGCATTCTGGATTGAATATAGCAATTTTGGATGCAGTGAAAATTAGATTTACTGTAACCAATTGTTTAGTGAGTTTTTTATAGAGAGAGATTTATTTACACATTTAAAATCATAGCTTTGTCATAAAGAGCTGAAATAAAAATTCCTATATTCAATCCAGAATGCACTCTTCGACAGATAAAATAAGACATCGAACACTAAAATTTGTTCACCGGTTTGGTCTGAAACCTACGACAAGTGAAAAATTTTACTTTTTACCTCACACCATTTTGGTGCACTTTACGTCTTTATAAAATTGCAGAATTATAATGCTCATTATGTATTTAATGAGATTTTAATGTAAGATTTTTTAAAAGAAGTGTATTATTTATACAATATTTTTTCTTATGACTTTTTTTAGGTGACTGGGTCTCCTTAAGGTGACGCCTCAAAACCATTTAAACATAAGTCCTAAAAATAATTTACTTTCAAGACCATACAGAGCATCGGTTTGCAATTAAATTGCACACCCGTCTACAAATCTTTTTACGATGATTTTTAAAAAAGTGACTTTTTCCGTTTCTGATTTCAGAATTCACAGATCCAACTTTCGGTCGGAAAATCCAATCTACATTTTTTTCTTTAAGATATCGACTATCGTTACCAAGTCGCATATTCTACATCGGAAAGTACCGGTTACATGCCTTTTTACGATAATTTAGAAAAAAGTGACTTTTTTCTGTTTCTGATTTCAGAATTCACAGATCCGATTTTCCGTCGGAAAATCTAACCGACATTTTTTGTCCCTTAAGATATCGAATTTTGCTCTTCACTATCGTTCTGAAGTCGCATATTCTACCTCGGAAAGTACCGGTTACATGCCTTTTTATGATGATTTAAAAAAAAGTGACTTTTTTCCGTTTCCGATTTCAAAATTCAAAGATCCGACTTCCGGTTGGAAAATCCAACGTAAATTTTTTGAATCACCCAGAAATGGATATCCAGAATTTTTATATATTGTATTTAATACATGAAGCATTCTCTGTCAATTCAGCCACTTTTTTTTCGACCCTCTCCGATTTGTCCTGTAATTGATTATATCAATGTACCACTAAAAGACACTCTATCTGAATTTTTTCAGATTTTTAAAAATAATTTTTCAGAAAATGGCTTTTTTTATTCAAGTGCAAATATCTCAGAATTTTGAAGTTACTGAAAAAAAAAAAAATGTCTGTACATAAAAATGTACAGACATTTTTTTTTCAGTAACTTCAAAATTCTGAAAAAAAAAAAATGTCTGTACATAAAAATGTACAGACATTTTTTTTTCAGTAACTTCAAAATTCTGAGATATTTGCACTTGAATAAAAAAAGCCATTTTCTGAAAAATTATTTTTAAAAATTTGAAAAAATTCAGATAGAGTGTCTTTTAGTGGTACATTGACATTGATATAATCAATTACAGGACAAATCGGAGAGGGTCGAAAAAAAAGTGGCTGAATTGACAGAGAATGCTTCATGTGATCGTTTATTGTTAGCTTTCGAGCGGAATATTCCAAATAATTGTCATGTTCCTGTGAGTATGATTTTTTTCCGAAAAATGGAGGAATTATTTTTTAATTAAAAAAAGGATATTTTTTTTTGCTGAAAAAATTACAGAGTATTGCTACGTGACTGTTGACACCACAAAAAAATCGCCAGAGTGGCACCGATCGATCTTCTGGTATTAAAAAATGCATTTGTGTAAAGGTTCCGAAAAACGGGGGCATTATTATTTTTTTGATAAAAAAAGGTTACTTTTTTTTTGGCTAATAAAATTACAGAGTATTCTTGCATGACTGTATATATTGCAAAAAAATCATCAGAGTGGCAAGGATCGAGCTTACGGTATTAAAAAAAATGATTCGTGTGGAAGTTTCGAAAAACGGGGGAATTATTCTTTTTTATACCGGAAGCTCGATCCGTACCACTCTGATGATTTTTTTGCAATATCTACAGTCATGCAAGAATACTCTGTAATTTTATTAGTCAAAAAAAAGTAACCTTTTTTTATCAAAAAAATAATAATGCCCCCGTTTTTCGGAACTTTCACACAAATGCATTTTTTAATACCAAAAGATCGATCGGTGCCACTCTGGCGATTTTTTTGTGATATCAACAGTCATGTAGCAATACTCTGTAATTTTCTCAGTAAAAAAAAATATCCTTTCTTTAATTAAAAAATAATTCCTCCATTTTTCGGGAAAAAATCATACTCACAGGAACGTGACAATTGTTTGAAATATTCCGCTCGAAAGCTAATAATAAACGACAACTTTTATGTGCTGACATTTTTTTTCAGTAACTTCAAAATTCTGAGATATTTGCAGTTGAATAAAAAAAGCCATTTTCTGAAAAATTATTTTAAATAATCTGAAAAAAATTCACATAGAGTGCTTTTTAGTGGTACATTCATATAACCAATTACAGGGCAAATCGGAGAGGGTCGAAAAAAAAGTGGCTGAATTGACAGAGAATGCTACACATATGAAATTTATATAATCTAATTATTTTTTTAAATTAAAAATCAAACATTTCAAAATGTCTAATGTTTAAATAAATTCTATATAATCTATAAATTCATTAAACTAATTTTTCTAAAATCTTCGGATTATAGAAATTTCATATATCCATTTTTTATACAGATTATATACACCGATTTATACATGATTAAAAAATGTAAATCTTAGATTTATTTAATCATAAGATATGAACAGTTTTATATAACAAAAAACCAAGCGACGGTATAGAATGCACACGCTCGGGGAAAACGTTGAATATCGGTTCGAGATTGTTATCGTATAACCTTCGAATCCAGAACCTTCAACCTTTCACCTTCTCTCAATGGCGTTTTTCCGTTCCGTTATTCGAAAATGCAACGTGCGATTCAGTCCGTAAATCGAGCACCAGTTTCCCGTGTGTTTCTCGACAGCGGTGGGCGACGACGTCGTCGCGATATTGATTTCTACGGTTTACGATCCGACAAGCTGCGACTACCTTTCTCCCGTTCCCTTCGTTCCGCGTCCGCGTCTGCAACATAAAAAACGTGTCGACCGATATGTCTGCGAGAAAAACGCTACGATATGGCCAAAGTATCGTGGCCTCGTACGCTGTCATTACGTCGATTCCACATTTTCGCTTTCTCCATTTTTATTCTCTCTTTCTCAGTATGTGAAAAATTCGCCCTCCAGGATGTAGATTATTCCGCATTTTCTGTTGTCACCTGACATTGCCACTTTTTTCCAGATGTTACCGATCTCAACGACCCGGTATAACGAAGATTCGTTGTTCAGTACTTCTTGTTTTTTTTTTTTTTGTAAAGTCACCTCTACAAGAAAACATATGAATCAATTTTGGTTTTATCTACAAACTGATTCGAAAAATGTATCTTGTGTGTCTCGTTCTAAATTTTTTAAAAACTGAATCTTAATGGAATTGGCGTCATCAAGAAACGTAAAATCCAGCTCGATTGTTCTATTTATTTTTGAGGTATAAGGTAAACGTCCCAGTGATCGACACGTTAACCAAATTGCCCGACTTAATAAAAACGTAACTTTCACATTAAGATACAAAAAATGGTCATTCTAGGTAATAATGAATCAGAATAGTCGTATGAAAAAATAACAACCTCAAAAATTTTCGTAACTTATCTTATTGTAGAGAAAACTTATTCTAAAGCTTCAGAAGTGCAAATGTACCAGTCATCGACATACTAAAGTTATAGTTGGTCCAGTAATCGACCGTTATATGTCCTAGTAATCGACACGTTAAGAAAAGTCACAAATTAAGACGTCAATAACTGTCATTCTAGGTTATAAAGAATCAGTATAATCTTGTCAACAAACAGAACGCTTAACTTTTGGTCTACCTTATCTTCTTGTAATAAAAAATTAACATAAAACTTGAGGTGTGCAAATGTCCCAGTCATGGACATACTAAAGTCACGGTTTGCCCAATAATCGACCCATGACATGACATGACCCAGTCATGGACATATGCATGGCCCAGTTATCGACATGATTTATTTTGCTGCTTAATTATTTATATAGAGCCCAATACCCCTGTCCATAACTACTCCTCGTACAGTTCGATCGATAAATGAATTGTTACATTATTTTTTATCATCTAATTCATAAAAACAATACGCGATTTACACTAATTTTCTATCCACAATTTTGTCCTAGTGATCGACAGTAGGTCGATTACCCGGACATTTATGTATTTTTCTGAACCAGTTATCGACCTCCGCGATTTTTTGCACAAACAACAATTTTACGATAAAATCATATTCATTTAGTAATACCAGATTCTTCATATGTAATATCAAATTAAACTTACTCAGCCAAAGTCTTCGTGCATCGCAGAATTTAACTAAATGTCACGAGACGCACCTTAACCTCCATATCAAGGATTTCGACGAAATCACGCTCGGCTCGGTCACTGCAAGTTTACGATTTTCTTATTATCACTGACGTGATTTTACAAGCCTCAAATTTTCATAGAATATTGTACATAAATCGGAGGAAGTGTTGTTAATTTATTTAAGTGTCGAAAATCACTCACAGGCTTATTTATCGCTCTTTTACCACAGACTGGTCGATTACTGGGACATTTACCTTAAATGTTATACTTTTAACTGGACGATTTAAATAGTTTTGAGTAATATGAGTATCAACTTATTGTTGGTCTGACTGAAAATTTATTTGACAGTTGGTATCCGTTAGCTTTGATTGAACCAACCATCGCCTTTCTAAGTAAATGGAAAACATAACTGATGTATATCATCAGACAAGAGTTGGTGGTACTTGTACGAGTCCAAAGAAATCTAGACAAATTCGAAGCATACTCGGCTTTGGGATTGATACCATGTCTCGATAGCACTCTATGAATCCTGCAAGGCCAGCAAGGGTGGAAAATATATTGAAGTGCTTTCAGCTCAAAAGATGTTTTCTTTCAAACGCTCATCATTCCAGCAGTCTTCGAGCGCATATTCCGCGTCTTCTGCTAAACTCGAGACGAATACGTAAGAAATTCAATAAACCGGTCGGGAGGTATGATTGAAACCTTTGCGAGCGCCGGAAGAAAGGTTCTTTCAGTCGCTGGAGTCAGAAAATGAGTACGAGAGAGACATCCAGTGAATCATACACAGAACGAAGGATTGGGAAGAGACTGGCGTCTTGCGTGTTCCGTTGCCTCCAGCCACGCCAATAATTCATAGCTTTATCTTTCGATCAAGCGGAAAGAATAACAAAATCGGATAAGCCGTTCGAAAATAATACGAGAACGATCGAGGTAACGAGTTATCTCGAAATCTTATGGCCTCATCCAGGTTTACTGCCTCCGCTACTGTTCTTCAAAAGAATAGCAGCAGTGCTGATCAGTACTTGCTTTTGACCCTCCCAGTTGAATGTTCATTATTAATCGAACTTCAGATTTGTGTCAAGAAATTACGACGATTTCAAAATTTGACGTAACTATAAATTTCAAAAACATGTTTGTTTCTACGTTTGTTTTCTCCAAGCCTCACCCCCTCCCCTCTGTAGGCCCAAATGATTCAAAATCCCTTTATGAGACCTCAGGGCCCAATTATCCTAAATTCTGATCATGCCAAGTTTCCTAATAAAACCCACACAAATCCTGTTTATTCGAAGATTTTCAAAATCCGACTTTACGTTTACAAGCATTGTGATTGCGGGAAGCTCACAAGCCACTATAACCTGCTAATATACTCTAAATAAACGAATTTTTCCTGCATAGACATTATTGAAAGGGGCTGCATTTAAATATGCATGAAATATATAGCGGTTGTTATAGCTCAACAAAATATTAATTATCAATGTTCAATCAGTAACATTGCTGATCAGTCCTTGCTTTTATTCCTACCAGCTGAATGTTCATTTTTAATCGCACTTCAGATTTCTGTCAATAAATTACGATGATTTCAAAATTTGACGTATATATAAATTTCAGAAACTTGTTTGTTTCTCCGTTTGTTTTCTCCAAGCCTCACCCCCTCCCTTCTGTAAGCCCGAATTATTCCAAATCCCCTTATGAGACCTGAGGGCCTAATTATCCTAAATTCTGATCATGCTAAGTTTCCTATTAAAACTCATACAAGTCCTGATTATTCGAAGTTTTTCAAAATCCGACTGTACGTTTACAAGCATTGTGATTGCGGGAAGCTCACAAGCCACTATAACCTGCTAATATACACTAAATAAACGAATTTTTCCTGCATAGACATTATTGAAAAGGACTGCATTTAAATATGCTTGAAATATATAGCGGTTGTTACAGCTCAACAAAATATTAATGATCAATGATCAATCAGTAACAGTGCTGATCAGTCCTTGCTTTTGTTCCCACCAGCTGAATGTTCATTTTTAATCGCACTTCAGATTTCTGTCAATAAATTACGATGATTTCAAAATTTGACGTATTTATAAATTTCAGAAACTTGTTTGTTTCTCCGTTTGTTTTCTCCAAGCCTCACCCCCTCCCCTCTGTAGGCCTGAATTATTCAAAATCCCCTTATGAAACCTGAGGGCCTAATTGTCCTAAATTCTGATCATGCTAAGTTTCCTAATACAACCCACACAAATCCTTTTTTTTCGAAGATTTTCAAAATCCGACTGTACGTTTACCAGCATTGTGATTGCGGGAAGCTCACAAGCCACTATAACCTGCTAATATACTCTAAATAAACGAATTTTTCCGGCATAGACATTATTGAAAAGGACTGCATTTAAATATGCATGAAATATATAGCGGTTGTTACAGCTGAACAAAATATTAATGATCAATGATCAATCAGTAACAGTGCTGATCAGTCCTTGCTTTTGTTCCTACCAGCTGAAAGTTCATTTTTAATCGCACTTCAGATTTCTGTCAATAAATTACAATGATTTGAAAATTTGACGTATTTATAAATTTCAGAAACTTGTTTGTTTCTCCGTTTGTTTTCTCCAAGCCTCACCCCCTCCCCTCTGTAGGCCTGAATTATTCAAAATCCCCTTATGAAACCTGAGGGCCTAATTGTCCTAAATTCTGATCATGCTAAGTTTCCTAATACAACCCACACAAATCCTGTTTATTCGAAGATTTTCAAAATCCGACTGTACGTTTACCAGCATTGTGATTGCGGGAACCTCACAAGCCACTATAACCTGCTAATATACTCTAAATAAACGAATTTTTCCGGCATAGACATTATTGAAAAGGACTGCATTTAAATATGCATGAAATATATAGCGGTTGTTACAGCTGAACAAAATATTAATGATCAATGATCAATCAGTAACAGTGCTGATCAGTCCTTGCTTTTGTTCCTACCAGCTGAAAGTTCATTTTTAATCGCACTTCAGATTTCTGTCAATAAATTACGATGATTTGAAAATTTGACGTATTTATAAATTTCAGAAACTTGTTTGTTTCTCCGTTTGTTTTCTCCAAGCCTCACCCCCTCCCCTCTGTAGGCCCGAATTATTCAAAATCCCCTTATGAGACCTGAGGGCCTAATTATCCTAAATTCTGATCATGCTAAGTTTCCTAATAAAACACACCCAAGTCATGTTTATTCGCAGATTTTCAAAATCCGACTGTACGTTTACAAGTATTGTGATTGCGGGAAGCATACTAGTCACCATAATCTGCTAATATACTATAAACAAATGAACTTTGCCTGCATAGACATTATTGAATAAGACTGCATTTAAATATGCATGAAATATGTAACTTCTTTTGCAGCTCAACAAAATATTAATGATCAATGATCAATCAGTAACAATGCTGATCGGTCCTTGCTTTTGTTCCTACCAGCTGAATGTCTATTTTTAATCGAACTTCAGATTTCTGTCAATAAATTACAATGATTGCAAAATTTAGCGCAACTATAAATTTCAGAAACTTGTTTGTTTCACCAAGCCTCATCCCCTCCCCTTCCCAGACCCAAATTATTCCAAATCCTTTTATGAGACCTCCGGGCCTAATAATCCTAAATTCTGATCATGCCAAGTTTCCTAATGAATACCACCCAACTCCTTTTTATTCGAAGATTTTCAAAATCCGACAAAGGAATGGCAAATATTTTGATTGCGGGAAGCACACAAATTGCCATAACCTGCCAATATACTATAAATAAACGAACTTTGCCCGTATTAACATTATTGAATAGGGCTACAATTAAATATGCATGAAATATGTAACTGTTATTACAGTCCAACAAAATATTCATGATCAATGATAAGAAACTATGGAAAACCCTATGAAATAATTGTCTCTCTGTATTCCACGTTTCACAATTCCATGTAAATTGGAATTGTCACGACTGATTCCAAAGCCATCACCAAGGGACACTTTTTCTTCCGTCTCCGCCACAACGATGATAACTTTTACTTCACATTGGCCAAAGTTTCAGTAGTTTCAGCTCGCTTTTCCAGTTCGAGGTTGCGCGAGTTTGAATCAGAGGGGACGCGAGTTGAGACTTTATCTCGCACACCGGGACAACGACCACGTTTTACTGCGTAATGCGACATCCGTATACCTCGACTAGGTCTAAGTGGGTTTCTTCCGTCTCGATTCTGTACTTGGTCGTTCCAGTTCTCCTCGTGCTGCTGGTCCACAGTAACTTGCGGCTCAACAACTGAGACACTGCGACCAAGAGGCCGAAGTGAACGTGCCGCGTTTTAGATTCGGTGAGGCATAATGTGCGACCCATTGCTCCCTAAACACGGGGACGCCCTTTATCTGCATTTTATAGCCTGGCGGGCGATAGATGTTAGTAGGGTGAGGGCTGGCTAGCTGTTTCTCTGCTCCGGCAACGATGACAACGACTACGACTTGAACTGAGGGCTGAGTCTTTCATACTATATACAAACTTCCCGTGCTCGCGTTATTTCGCCGCTGCTTCTGCTGCTTTTTCTCTTTCGTCTTCTGGCATCGCTCACGTCCGGATGACGTATTTTTTAACTGCCGACGACACGAACGCTCTAATCTACACCATTATTACCGGGACCTTTTTATAGCGCATAAATCAATTCGGCTAAAGTAGAATTACGTCCCGTGTCGAATCCCGGGTCGAGTCTCTGGCAAAACCAGCGAGCTTCGATGCACGGTAAAGTATAAGCTTCTGTAGTATATAGTGTTGGATAAATGTTTGTCTTTCTCTTTTCTTTTCAAGACGGCACTCGGTGGGGTTGTTTTATTCGTGAACTTTATGGAGATCGGATCACCTTCGCAAGTAAGAAATAACATTTGAGTCTAAAGACTGTAAGTTTCTATATTCTATATAGAATTATTCGACAGGGAGTTTTGTATGTGTTGACAAGAAATACAGCCGAACAAAATTACTACAGTGAAAGTGTTCAGGGATATGCGTTTCAAATTTATTTCAGAATTTTAAGGATTCTGGATATACTATGACACCTGATGACTACAATTTCCAACTGATATAAAAAATTATGGAATGATTTTGAAAATAATTTGTTTTTTCAGGAATTGTATAAAAATATTAACGTCGAAATATTTTGACATGATCTTTCCAAAGAATCAGAAGAAAATATTTCCAGCATCAGAGTCTGTCCACCTTCACCGAGTTCGTCCTTGCCCTTGGAAATGCCATCTCGTCCTTGTCCATTGATTTCCCCGAACCCTAGAAATGGCTATATAGAAATATTCGACAGGGTTTTTTTATGTTTTGACAAGAAAATAGCCTAACAAAATTACCACAGTGAAAATGTTCAGCTATATCCATAATTAGGTATTAGTTTTTGAAATTTATTTCAGAATAATGACTAAAATTTTCAACTAATATAGAAAACTATACAATTATTTTGAAACCTATTTTTTTTCAGACGTAGTATAAAAATATTAATGTCCAAATATTTTGACATAATCTTTCCAAAGAGTCTTCCCAGTAAACACGGTTATGTTACAGTAATGTTACAGCAATGTAACCCAATGTAACAAGTAACATCACTTGTAACTTACATGTGACTTACATGTAACTTACATGTAAGTTATTATTTCCCACTCAACAATGTTACCATGTTATGTAACTTGTGTTACGTAATCGTTACATTTCAGTTATGTTGCCCACACGTTACGTAATGTAACTGCTATGTTGCACAATGTAACCGCCATTTAACAGCAATGTAACCGAAAGTTACCAGCAACATCACCTGTAACTTACATGTAAGTTATTATTTTCCACTCAACAATGTTACCATGTTATGTAACGTGCGTTACATAACCGTTACAATTCAGTTATATTGCTTGTACGGTGCATAACGTTACTGATGCAAAGTAACGTAAAAGTTACGAAACCGCAACTTCGAAAGGTAACTTCACGTGAGGTTCTTTTGTCGACTGAAAGTCCACAAAAGTCCACGGATTGTGAAATCGCTACCTTTAGAAGGTCAAAAAAATAGCTGCTACAATTAAAAGTAGAACAAGCTATTGGCGAATAATGCCAACCAGTTAGGGCACCTCCGAAGGGTATCCCACTGTTTCTTTTGAACTGCGAAGTCGCTCGGTCTTATACACGCTAGGGTCACGATTCGCTTGCGAGAAACTTTTGAGTCGTTAGCCACCTAGCGGACATAACATTCTGTATGAATATGTGACGTTCTAACAACGTTGCCACGTTACATAACTGTAACATAACCGAACTACCGCCACAGTTACATTACAATCGTTACATACATGTTGCATTACAGTTACACACTTTCGTTATATAACTGTAACGTAACTACGGCATATAACAGTTACATAACGTGCATGTTTACGATGTTACATATCCACTGTAACATGCATGTTACGTAAATGTTACATTTCCGTGCAACGTTTTTGCAATGTTGCCACGTTACATAACGGTAACATTGCCTTCCTGCCACAAACATGACGTCCCAATTGTTACTTGCACGTTGCGTTGCGGTTTCATAGCTGTTGTTATGCAACTGCAACGAGAATATGTCACATAACAGTAACATTACCTGCATATAACAAATGAAACATCACATGTTACTCCTACGTTACATAGCCGCAACATAACGCAATCGTTACGTTGTTACAATCACATGTAACTTCCAGGTTATATTGCTGTTCAATTATGTGTTTACTGGGCGCACACACACATACATACATCCGGACAATTTTTCTAAACCAATTATCTCGACGTTTCAGACCATTTTAAACGTTTTGACATAAAAATCTCGAAAAAAATTGTTTCATCCAAACAAAGCTTCCTCTATGAGGAAGTAAAATATTAATGTCCAAATATTTGGACATAATCTTTCCAAGGATGCTGAAGAAAATATTTCCAACTTCACACCGACCACCTTCACCAAGTTCGTCCTTGCCCTTGGAAACTCCATCTCGTCCTTGTCCACTGCTTTCCCCGAACCTTAGAAATGGCAATTCGGGGGAGTGCCCACCGCGAGGCAGAGATTTTAATGAAGCAAGACGTCAAGAGGACGGAATGACTCGAAGCGTGGTAGAAAAAGAAGGATAACAAAAAAAAACAAAACGGTGGAAAACAATAGGAAACGCCGCAACAGGACTGAGCATCGAGCTAACCCGCGAACTAACGGTCGTTAGCAGTGCCCTGGGCCGTATCGAAGAGGTCGTTTTTAGAAGTATAGTATTACACGGACGAGTGTCCTGTCTCTTTTCTGCTCGTCGGTGTAGTGGAGATAACGTGGATCGTCAAGCAAGGGAGAAAAAGTTTTATGGATCTACGTTGAGAGCGTCATTAGTGAATGAGAAAGAAAGAAGTAGTTAGAACAAGCACGAGAGAGCAAAAGCGGTTTAGTATCTATATACCCGAGAGAGAGACTATTCCTTTTACGATCCCTCTTGGAATATGTATAAGAGGGAATTATATTACTTACCTAGCAACCGAGCAATAGTGGCAGGAGCTACCGACTCGAAACCCAGAAGATTACCTATCTAAACGTTCGGTGTTGGTTGCGTCGGGTTAAATATATCCTATGCAACTCTAAATACGAAACAAACAACATCAGTGCCATCAAGTTACGCTTCCGAATTTCGTTGTATCCGTTATAAGTATTTACATTTCAGTCAGTATAATCAACCAAACGTGACGTTGAATCTTGTTTCCCATTGTCTTTTGGCTATTAACTGATTTGCTTTCCCTTCGTTGTCCCTAGTTTCTTACATATGGAATTACCCGAGCTAATGCTTAGACGTTGAATTATGAATTATGTTTCCTTCGTCTTATCTTGCATGAATTCTCATCACGATTAGCAACGGCTTTAGCGTTTATCTGAAAGGTAGTTCAGCCAAAGATCCTTGCATAATCCTTTTTGCAATTTTGCTAAGAATGGAATGGCGGTATATGAGGAAGAAAACGCGGTGGTAGCGTAGAGTGTATGAAGATGAAGATCTGGAGAGGATCAGGACTCAGCTTAGTTGAGTAATGGCGCATCAATGATGCGATTAGAGTCTCCCGATCAGAGGAGAACACGCAACTCCGAAAAGTTGCTGTGAAAATAGAAGGGGATGATGAGGGTCGAGTCGTATACTGGTGTTGGATCGGTGGTTGTGTTCGTTGGTTAGCTGATCGAACGTGCGTGCCACTGGCAAACCCCATACACTGGACAAGTAGTATTGGAACTGTATACAGTTAGCTTACTCTTGGGAGTAAGGGGAAATAATTCTTCATCGTGCAAATGCCATGCCACGAAACTGTCCGGTCATTCCGATTTCCCGAAATCGGATATAATCCCTTCGTGGACGCGTGTTGCGCAACGGGAGATTCTGGACCGATCTGGGAATTGTTAAAATATGTGGGAAAAGTTTTAGGGGACTTGGTTCGATTTAAATGGCGTTACGAATTTATGGGCTATGGTTTTTTATGGTAACGGCAAGATTCATATTCAATTTGACTTTTAATTTGGTTTGGGAGATGAAGCTTTATTTTTATGAGTAAAGACCTTTTGGAGAATTTTATTTCAAGATCTTGCGGAGAAGTTATGGAGAGTCCAGTACGGATTCTAGGCTGAGGATTGTTCAAATATTTAAGGGGTCTTGGTTCGATTTAAATAGCGTTACAAATTTATGGGCTATGGTTTTTTATGGTAACGGCAAGATTAACATTCAATTTAACTTCAATTTTTTTTCGGAGATGAAGCTTTATTTTTATGAGTAAAGACTTTTTGGAGATTTTTATTTCAGGATCTTGTGGAGAAATTGCGTGGAGTTCAGGGTGGAATCTAGGTCAGAATCCAGGAAGGAGTCTGGGTTGTCCAGGATGAATTCCAGACTCGGGATTGTTAAAATAGGTGGGAAAATCTTTAGGAGTCTTGGTTCGATTTAAATCATGTTACAAATTTATGGGTTATGGTTTTTTATGGTAACGGCAAGATTAACATTCAATTTAACTTCTAATTTTTATCAGAGATGAAGCTTTATTTTTATGAGTAAAGACTTTTTGGAGATTTTTATTTCAGGATCTTATGGAGAAGTTGTGGGGAGTTGAGGATGGAATCTACGTCAGAATCCAGGATGGAGTCTGGACTGTCCACGATGGTTTCTAGGCCGGGGATTGTTAAAATATGTGGGAAAATCTTTAGTGGTTTTGGTTCGATTTAAATGGCGTTACGAAATTATGGGCTATGGTTTTTTTATGGTAACGGCAAGATTCAAATTCAATTTGACTTTTAATTTGTTTTGGGAGATGAAGCTTTATTTTTATGAGTAAAGACCTTTTGGAGATTTTTATTTCAGGATCTTGCGCAGAAATTATGGGGAGTTCAGGATGGAATCCAGGGCAGAATCCAGGATGGAGTCTGGGCTGTCCAGAATGAATTCCAGGCTCGGGATTGTTAAAATATGTGGGAAAGTCTTTAGTGGTTTTGGTTCGATTTAAATGGCGTTACGAAATTATGGACTATGGTTTTTATGGTAACGGAAAGATTAACATTCAATTTAACTTCAAATTTTTTTCGGAGATGAAGCTTTATTTTTATGAGTAAAGACTTTTTGGAGATTTTTATTTAAGGATCTTGCGGAGAAGTTGTGGGGAGTTGAGGATGGAATCCAGAGCAGAATCCAGGATGGAGTCTATCAAGGATGGATTCTGGATTAACCAAGGTGGAATCCAGGAGAGAATCCAGGATGGAGTCTGTCCAGGATCGATTCTGGGCTAACCAAGGTGGAATCCAGGAGAGAATCCAGGATTGAGTCTGTCCAGGATCGATTCTGGGCTAACCAAGGTGGAATGCAGACCAGAATCTAGGATGGAGTGCGTCCAGGATGGATTCTAGGCTAACCAAGGTGGAATCCAGAACCGAATCCAGGATGAAGTCTGTCTAGGATGGATTCTGGATTAACCAAGGTGGAATCCAGGAGAGAATCCAGGATGGAGTCTGTCCAGGATCGATTCTGGGCTAACCAAGGTGGAATCCAGGAGAGAATTCAGGATGGAGTCTGTCCAGGATCGATTCTGGGCTAACCAAGGTGGAATGCAGACCAGAATCCAGGATGGAATCTGCCCAGGATGGATTCTAGGCTAACCAAGGTGGAATCCAGAACAGAATCCAGGATGAAGTCTGTCTAGGATGCATTCTGGGTTAACCAAGGTGGAATCCAGGATGGAGTCTATCCAGGATCGATTCTGGGCTAACCAAGGTGGAATGCAGACCAGAATCCAGGATGGAGTTTGTCCAGGATGGATTCTAGGCTAACCAAGGTGGAATCCAGAACAGAATCCAGGATGAAGTCTGTCTAGGATGGATTCTGGGCTAACCAAGGTGGAATCGAGGTCAGAATCTAGAATAGAGTCTGGGCTGTCCAGAATGGAGTCTGGGCTGTCCATGATGGATTTCGGTCAAATCAGGTTGGATTCTGGACAGTCTATCCTGGACTCATCATTTTTACGCTGAATTCGACCCTAATTTCAGTAATTCCAAAAAGTACGGTCGTCATAAAAATTACCTAACAATTCGGTCGTCGTTCAGCTACAAATTTTCATCTGCATTTAAACATGCAAGTTCCAGTAATAACCACCGAAACTACTAACGAAGTAATACAAGGATCTTAAACCTTATGTGACATACGTCTTCTGAGGATGACCCCAGATTAAGGTCATTGCAGCATTCAATATTACACACGATGGTCATTTCAGTAATTGCATTCATGAGCGAAAAATTCCCGTTCGTTTAAATTGTCAAGGGTATTCACTGAATCATTTTTGCGAAATTTCGTCTCACGTGAACTTTCCGAGGATAACTCGAGATAAATCTCGTTGATGCGCCGAAGCGATTGGAGTGCGATTCCGAGAATCATGAGAAGACGAGATGCACACGAATTTTGTATCTACACTGTATATATATATATGTATATAGTCTATCTACCTGCCCACAAAATGTCGGATCACCATAAAACTGAATGATTCACAGTCATGGCGTACTTTCGGTGCGGTGCAACCTTATTCGCTCCATAATCCAACGCACACAGTAACCGCGTCTGGGAATGTAACGCGTTGTTGTTTTATTTTCGTTAACGAAACACTGTAGTGAATTCACCGATTGGTGAATTCGAGACAGTCCAGTCATGCTTGCAAATCTGAAGAAATGTGACAGTTTTTATGACTATCTGCCAGGACAGCTGATCTTTTTCCGAGAACGTGCGACTTGAGAACGCGTATGTCACACCCACGAAAATTTGGGAGATAAATGTCTGAAAGGTCATTAAGGGTATCGCGACGGCTAAGGATAATGGTCGTTGGAGTGTTCGATAAATATAGCGGATCTTTTGTCATTCAAGGGGCTGAGTCACCTTGAAATCATGGGAATAAAATTGGGGTTCAAGTGCACGTATAAAATATTACAAGAATAAGGAAATTATGATCATTTTTTTTTTTTTTTTCATATTCAACTTTTTGTGGAGTCGGCAGTGGAAAATCATTTTTTTAAATCTCCAGATGAAGAAAGCGACAAAAAGATATTTCGTTTATGAAAACGTTTATTTTTCTGTGAACTTTTTATTTTTCTTATTCCACTTTTCGTAGAGTTCGCAGTGGAAAATCATTTTCTTGAAATCTCCAGATGAAGAAAGCGACAAAAAGATATTTCGTTCATGAAAGCGTTTTTATTTTTTTTTGTCCGCGCCAAATGGTACTTTAAACAAATTTGCAGCATTTTTTTCCGCGCAACTGCAAGAGAATTGTATTCTCGTAAAATGCAACTAACTCGTTTAATTTCAAAGTAAAAAGTTCGACGCTATAAACAAGATAGAAATTTAAAGTCCATAAATATATTTGACGGTGAAAAAAAAATGTACGCATTAAGATATTAAAAATTAAAATAATTCCCACGAAGTGCCAACGTGCAAGGACGTATAACCTTAACGGTGGGAGTGCCCGTTAATAGTGAACGGAGCTACGGCAATGTCGGAAGAATCCAGTACCCGTTTCCGTCATACATAAGCGCGCTCGAGTACCAGAGCAAACACATCGTAATTTGCCCACCTGCATAAAGCTTAATGAATATTAATGCTCATTTCTGTGATTTACGAACGACAACGGGAATGGGGCTTTCGGGTTCATTATTTTGTGTGCAATTTCTTCTCCTTCTGGAGTGCTCACCCACTCTTTGCATCAGCATCTTTTTTTTTTCTTTTTTTCATGCGCAAGAGTCGGAATTGTAAGGCTGCAGTCAGAGGAATAAGTAAAAGCGTCATTTACCACGATAAATTATGTACATTCAGGAAATTCCATCTCAAAATGACCCAGCAGCTAATGTAATGTCACAATGAGACGTTATCACATCTTGTGATTTAAAAAAATTAAAAAGCTAATTTTCTATGAACTCAAAAAATGTATAAACAAGGATGCAAAGTAGAACCTTGCACATTGCTTCCTCATTATTTTTCGCGTTTTACAAAGCTACCTCTATGAGGAAGTATGTTATTCAATTTTTGGCTTCCTCATAGAGGAAGCTTTGTAAAACGCGAAAAATAATGAGGAAGCAATGTGCAAGGTTCTACTTTGCATCCTTGTTTTAATTAGATAAATATTCATGTTGTGGATTCGCATTTTCTATTTCGTTATTACGTTATTTCGTGATTATTAGAGCCTTTCCGAAAGTGAATGTGATAATGTATATTTTTGAAAATAATTCAACATTCCATAAAATCAAAAATTTCATACCGTTCGTCACTAAATTATACATATATAATGGCTGAATATTGTTTCATTTATGTACAAAATTTGAGCTCGCTATCTTAAGTTTTGCAAAAGTTACAATAGAGCGATAATGTCAATTTTTTTAAAAATTCAAAACATCATAAAATTTTTACGGTTCAACCGATCTTAACCAAATTCAATGGCGATCACCGGCGTATGAAAGCTCAAATTCATACCAATTTTAAGATCAATATCTCGAAAATTGAAAGAGTTATCGCGTAAACAGACATTTTTGAAAAATAAAAAAACCCGTAATAATTTAGCGATGAAGTGGATTTTGACAATAATCTGTATGAACGATGAGGCTTGATCCCTCTATCTATGGTCCAAATTTCAGCTTGATATCTCAAGGCATTCCCAAGTTATAAAGGTTTACATTTTTCGATCGTGTAACATACACACATACACACACACACACATACAGACATTTTTTCTAAATCACTTTTCTCGACGTTTTGGCCCATTCTGAGTGTACCAACATGAAAATCTCGAAAAAAAAAATTTCAGTAGTAATACCACTAGTGCTTCAAAATTATCGGATATTTTCCGATAGCTTTGTTGCCTAGGAACGTTTGTGTCAAATTCTGCAGATTTAAAATCCCGAGTTGGATTTTTCTGCAAAATTTGACACACTCGTTCCTAGGCAGGGAAGCTTGAGGAAAATATCCGATTAATTTTGAAGCACGAGTGGTATTTGACGGATTATTTTTTCCTCTCGGACTTTGGTCAATCAGAGTGCAGGAAACAGCATCTGGATATTTTTTAGGTAGACTTTTCCAAAGCGACTCATTTTTCAATCACGTTTAAATTAACCCACTTTTTTTATGTCACACAGAATAGTTAGGGTGAAATGCGCCGAAAATGAGGAGGAACATATGAAAGCTCATCGGAAATTTTTAAGAAATTTCCGATATAAAACTGTTGGGTAGCTTCAAACACTGCGCTCTGATTGGCCGAAAACCGAGTGGAAAAAATAATCATGAAAACAAAGCTTCCTCTATGAGGAAGCAAAAATTGTACGACAATTTGATTCGATATGATTTTAACGTTTTCATTAACTACCAGATAAACGTGATAGGAATTTCCTGTCACTCTTCCAGACGACTCTCAACCATCAATCTAACCCAACTAAAATTGAGGTTTACTTTTTTACTGCACATTATAAGTTGAGATCATCTCTTGCTCAATGAACACAATTTCCAATTCGCATGCGATACAACGAGTGCATAATTATCCTGGTCGTGCGTCTGTCGTTATCAAAGGGGAATCGAAATTCAAGCTGATCCTGATGACGCACGAGAAGAGAAATATCGCATATACATACTTGCTTATTCTACAGTATACCGGTTCACTTCTTCCTTCGTCATTCTTCCTTAACTCTTTATCGGGAAGTAGAATATCGTTGCTTAAAAATAGTCGTATAAGAGCCGTGTGCAAACCCTGGAACGTCGCGATTATCATTTTGCTTTGCATAATTCCATGACTTCACAGCAGAATGTGACGCGAAAAAAAATATATACGTAAGGTACAGAAATATTCAGCTTCTGATGCGTAACAGAATCATATCAATCTGCTATATTGACAGAAATGCATTGGAATCAGATTAATAGTGGGTTAGAATTGCGTTCGTCGTGTGCGTTTTCTGATTGTTCACGTTTAAGGGTGGAGACGACGTCGATCAAGGTGAGTGGAAATTTCTGTCATGGTAGACATCATTCTATCACAGGGAATGGGATTTGATCCGATGTCATTGTCCATTTTAAACTCCGTCCTGAACTGCCCGGATGCCATCCTGAATTGTTTGGACTTTATCCTGAATTGTCCGGAATTTATCCCGAATTGTCCGGACTTTATCCTGAATTGTCCGCACTTTATCCTGAATTGTCCGCACTTTATCCTGAATTGTCCGGACTTTATCCCGAATTGTCCGGACTTTATCCTGAATTGTCCGGACTTTATCCTGAATTGTCCGGACTTTATCCTGAATTGTCCGGACTTTATCCTAGATTGTCCTGAATTCATCCTGGATTGTCCGAAATTCATCCTGGACTATACGGAATTCATCCTGGACTGTTCGCAATTCATCCTGCACTATACGGAATTCATCCTGGATTGTCCGAACTTCAATGTGGATTGTTCGGATTTCATTCTGGATTGAATGGTCTTCATTCCGGATTGTCCGGACTTCATCCTGGATTGTCCGGACTTCAATGTGGAATGTTCGGATTTCATTCTGGACTGCATGGTCTTCATTCCGGATTGTACGGACTTCATCCTGGATTGTCCGCACTTCATCCTGGATTGTCCGGAAATCATCCTGGATTGTCCGGACTTCATCCTGGATTATCCGGAAATCATCCTGGACTATCCGGAATTCATCGTGAATTGTCCGGAATTCATCCTGAATTGTCCGGACTTGATCCTGAATTGTCCGGTATTCATCCTGGATTGTCCGGAATTCATCCTGGATTGTCCGGACTTCAGCCAGATTATCTGGACTTCATCTATCGGACTATATCTATGCGAATTTGTCACTTTGTTAGTGTATTAGAGCTGAATTTACAGACGTAAGTCCAATCTTAAGATCGATCTCGTGACTGGAAATTAGGTTTAACGATTTTTTTCAAACTTCTGCTGAATTCTTTTGACCATCGTGCCTTTCTTCAGTTCTTAACATGCGCAGAAATGCGCAGTATCTTCAGCCTCACCTACGATGGATTTTCTGCAGCAAACACGTTTAACTGCAGCGAAAACAACAGTTGAAGATTCTCGACACAATATCGTTGTCTCGTAATTTTCTGCATAAGTGCGCGAGCCGCAAAGCCACGTTGAGCGAAGAGCGTTTCTTACCCTATGTTCGAAGAGCGCCTGGAAATCATAGCAGTTGCGAGGGCATTCGTAGGACTAGGGTCAAAGTCGTCGAGAATTGCAACTACCGGCCATAAATTCGATCGGCCACTGTGTTCCGTACTCGACTATATATCCAGTCTGAGGTCTGAGGAAGCCACTTCTTTGTCCAGGTCGCCCAGATTTCGCACGAGAATATCCTCAGCTTGTAAGAGTAATCAGAGCTACAAAAGGGCTTGACTACACTTCTGGCCTTCTCATTTTCCTTCGTTGCAAAAATCAGGGTCTCACGAAGGTTGAACACGACTGGTGTGGGTCGAATTGTAGGGAAGACGGGAATTTCAGCTGAGTCTTACACTAATAAATCTTAATGTATTGGCTCGAAAATTGTTACCCTTCCACGCCTCTGTGGCCGACACGATAGAATAGAGCCATAACCGTTGCAGTTACAATTACTATTTCCAGGAGCTGCGATCAACGATCTTCCAGCAGCTTTAACGTGAACTGAAATACTTATGTACTGCTGTCTCTCAATAGGAGCTTTATTATTAGTGTGAAATCATTGTGGCTCCTGTTTTTGTGGGAGTGATTCATTATTGGCGAGTACTATTGTGAGTGTTTCAATATTGGTAGCTACTATTGAGAGTGATTCAATGTTGGCTGCTACTATTGGGAGTGATTCAATATTGGCGACTACTATTGAAAGTGATTCAATATTGGCGACTACTATTAGCAGTGATTCAATATTGGTGACTGCTATTGGGAATGATTCAATATTGGCGACTGCTATTGAAAGTTATTCAATATTGGCGACTACTATTTGCAGTGATTCAATATTGGTGATTGCTATTGGGAGTGATACAATATTGGCGACTGCTATTGGGAGTGATTCAATATTGGCGACTACTATTGGGAGTGATACAATATTGGCGATTGCTATTGGGAGTGGTTGAATATTGGTGACTACTATTGTGTGATTCAATATTGGCGACTAATATTGTGACTGATTCAATATTCGCGACTACTATTAGGAGTGATTCAATATTGGTGACTGCTATTGGGAGTGATACAATATTGGCGATCGCTATTGGGAATGATTCAATATTGGCGACTATTATTGTGAGTGATGCAATATTGGCGATTGCTATTGGGAATGATTCAATATTGGCGACTATTATTGGGAGTGACTCAATATTGGCGACTTCTATTGTGACAGATTTTCAATATTAGCGACTACTATTGAGAGTGATTCAATATTGAGAGCTACTATTGAGAGTGATTCAATATTGGGAGCTACTATTGAGAGTTATTCGATATTGGCAGCTATTATTGAGAGTGATTCAATATTGGCGACTGCTATTGAATATGATTCAATATTGGCGACTACTATTGGGAGTAATTAAAATATTGGCGACTACTGTTGGGAGTGATTCAATATTGGCGACTACTATTGGGAGTTATTCATCTATTGGCAGCTACTGTATAGGGAGTTACGAGTTTTATCTTTTTTTCCAGGAATTCCCAACGCCCACTTTGTTTGCAATGGATTAGATCCTGCACTGTGAGCATGAAGCTTCGAATACAGTTTCGACGACCCAAGGAATAATCAATTAAATTGAATCGTACACAGCAATCGAGACGCCTTCTTTCAAAGCCTCTCGTCGATTGGGTTTCACTAATTAATTAACCAGAGCGAAGACCCTGTCTGTATCATAGATCCTCGTACCCGTTAGCTCTCATTCGTTACCGGCTACCTGATGAATCGCCTCGTTAAGATCTAATACCCACACTCGCCTCTTACTGTCTATCAGCACATCTGAACCCATTGCGTTTCCCAAACGAACTAACGCTGGTAATTATTTATCCATGCTCTCAAACAATTTGCCATTACACCTCACTCCGTATGTAGAAATCATACGATGTCGTGAACGTACGGAATGCACTTTATTGAATATGTGAAAGGAGCAGTACGCGACCACGATTGGATGATTAACTATATTGAAAATTAAACAAATGTCCGTACAATTTCGACGATATTTTTATCCCTTTAGGTAGATCGGAATTCGACAAACTTGCCAATTTCCTATTCACTTAATGAACTGAGGTATACTTTGAACCTGCAATCGACTTTAAAGCCAAAATGATATACATAAATGAAGATCACTCGGTTTTAATTCGATCAAAATTTTTTACAAAAGTTGGAGGTAGAAAAATACAGAGTCCGTAATTAATTTGATAACGACAAAAATCGTTATTCAATGTCTTCTATTTGCTTTCCTAAATTTATAGCAAGACTGATGATATACGAAACTGGTACAGAGAGTTTCTCCACTTAGAAAAGATGAGGATTCCAGGATGGAATCCAGGATGGAGTCTAGGCAGTCCAGGATGGACTATAAGATGAAGAATGGAATATGTAAGATCAAATCCCAGACTCCATACGGGACTACGCAGATTCCATCTCGGATTCTGCCCAAATTCCATCTCGGATTCTGCCCAAATTCTATCTCGGATTCTGGCCAGATTCTATCTCGGATTCTACCCAGGTTCCATTTTGGATTCTGCTCAAATTCCATCCGAAACTGCCCAGATTGCATCTCGGATTCTGATCCGATTCCATTTCGCATTCTGTCCAGATTCTATCTCGAATTTTGCCTAGATTCCATTTTGAATTCTGCCCAGATTCTATTTCAGATTTTGCCTAGATTCCATCTCGGATACTGCCCAAATTCAATCCGAAACTGCCCAGATTCCATCTCGGATTCTGTCCCAATTCCATCTCGTATTCTGCTCAGATTCTATCTCGAATTCTGCCCAGATTCCATCTCGTATTCTGCTCAAATTCTATCTCGAATTCTGCCCAGATTCCATCTCAGATTCTGCCCAGATTTCATCTCAGATTCTGCCCAGATTCCATCTCAGTTTCTGCCCAGATTCCATCTCAGATTCTGCCCAGATTCCATCTCAGATTCTGCCCAGATTCCATCTCAGATTCTGCCCAGTTTTCATCCGAAACTACCCATACTCTATTCTGGGCTTATAATTTCCACGCGGTCCGCACATTGATGTGCCTTATTCGAAGGGACAGTGTAGAGTATTTGTTGTCCATGAGCCACAGGCAATTTGCCTGTATTACAAGGAAACTCGGGGCTGTGAAACATTTAATTCGTTTTCGCGCCGATCGATGTGGAATGGAGTAAGGGTTGAAAAGGGAATTCAAAGGATCAGCGGGAACGATCGGTGCCCCCATGGAGTCGAGTACGAGAGTCGAGCCTGGACGATGCGGCGATGACCGTCATCATTGCCAGGAAAGAGACTATCGGTCTTCGCACTCTCTTCCATGTTTTCATCTGTGTCTATGTCTGTACACAGTCACCCCGCAGTCACCACGCAGGGAAGGCACACGATGCTTTCGATTTATGTCGACGCCGGTGTGCGGTGACCGCTGTGGTCGAGGGAGAAACTCGGAGGTCCCGGGTCAGAGCGAAACAGCTGAAAAGCAAGGGAGACAGAAGTAGAAGAGCTCGAAACCCATGCGGATGAATTACGAGTTGAACTTTCGACGCTGCTCAGCTCAATTCGCCTTTCCACTCGAGCCTCGGCCAACTCCCGACCCTCTCACATCGATAAATACGCCGAATTGCTTCGCATTTCCAAATTAAATGTACGGAACCGCGAGTTCAGCATTAATTACGGACATTGCGGATACGAGATGCGGATCATTAAAGTAACATCAGTGAGCGAGAGCATGAAACTCATCTCGTGCTCTTCACAACAGGCCCCTCGAAATATCCGTTTCGTTTATATCAGTTGCAGTTTGGAGAAACTCTTGAGGCTTTCAGGTGCTTTGTTGGGGAGTTTTTCATTCGAATATTATACACTGCAATCGTGATGCATGTTAATAATCATGGGAAAGCATATTAGGATAAATCAGCAATAGACAATCCACATTTTCAAAAGATCATCAACAAATTAACCGTCCAAATATTTTACAGTTAATTAAGCAGAAAAAAATGTATATATAAAGTGGGTTATAAAATTTCGAAAGAATACGCGAAATCATGATTTGAAAAATATGATAGTGAAAATGCCCTACAATTTTATTAGGAAGTTTTTCATTCGAATATTATATGCAGCAATCATGCTACATATTAATAACTGTGTAAAAATATATTTACTATAAACCAGTAATAGATAATCAACATTTTCAAAATATTATTATTATAATTTATTATTATAAAGTATAATATATATATTAAAATATAAATTATATTATTTAAATTATAATATAATTTATATAATTTATATAAAAAAATATCACCTTGAATAAGAATAAATTTACAGACACGTAAAATCAGAACCGCTATACCGATCATCACCAGATTTGGTACGCAGCAAGGCTGAATATTATTTTTCCTGTGTAGAAAATTTCAGTCGATTTGTCAAAATTTTACCTGAGTTAGAGCAAATCCAAAAATTTTTCGAAAAATTCAAAATCTCATAAAAATCGCACCGCTTTACCGATTTGGCTCAAATTCAATACCATAGGCATAGGTATCATTTTATTAAAATTTAATACGAAGTTTCAGCCTGGTAGCTAAAAATTCATTCGAGCTACAGCGTTTACGTACTTTATTCAAAATTTCAAAATTCTTATAAAAATGAAATGCGTTAAGCGATTTTTATAAAATTTATATCAATTGAAGATTAGCTAGTACTGTGAATGTTGTTCAAATTTGAGCTGATTCGGTCGAGTAGTTTATAAGTTATAGTTAAACCAATTTTCTCTACGTTTCATTCTTAGTGTTCTGATATGAAAATCTCGAAAAAAAAACTTTTTCACGAAAACAAAGCATCCTCTATGAGGAAGCAAAAATGGTCTAAATTCATTATGATTACGTGTCATTCATCAGTTATAACCATAAAAAATCGTTAAATATATCTCATATTGCGAATTACAGCGATGACCCTTAATCCTCATTATCATAATTTCACTCTGAGCGAAAATCCTTAATGATCGTAAGAGCAGAAGCCAACGTTTCGCTGTTAAGACCATGCCAAAGAAATGACGACAAATTTTATTAGTTAATGAAATTCATTATAGTTTTGTATATTAAAATTTTTTTTTAATTATAATAAAAATACTCTTATTTTTTATTCTTAATCTATTTTATTATTTTTATTTTATTTTTCTTAAATTTTACTATGATTTTTATTAGTTAATAAAATTTATTTTAATTTTGTATGTTAATTTTTTTTTTTTTTAATTATAATAAGAATACTCTTATTTTTTATTCTTAATCTACTTTATGATTTTCATTTTATTTTTCTTAAATTTTACTATGATTTTTATTAGTTAATAAAATTTATTATAATTTTGTATGTTAAAATATATTTTTTTAAATTATAATAAGAGTACTCTTATTTTTTATTCTTAACCTATTTTATCATTTTTATTTCATTTTTCTTAAATTTTACTATGATTTTTATTAGTTAATAAAATTTATTATAATCTTGTATGTTAAAATTTTTTTAAGTTATAATAAGGATACTCTTATTTTTTATTCTTAACCTATTTTATCATTTTAATTTTATTTTTTTTACATTTTACTATAATTTTCATTAGTTAATGAAATTCATTATAATTTTGTATATTAAAATATTTTTTTAAAAAATTATAATAAAAATACTCTTATTTTTTATTCTTAATCTATTTTTTCATTTTCATTTTATTTTTCTTAAATTTCACTATGATTTTTATTAGTTAATAAAATTTATTATAATTTTGTATGTCAAAATTTTTTTTTTAAATTATAATAAGAATACTCTTATTTTTAATTCTTAATCTATTTTATCATTTTTATTTTATTTTTCTTAAATTTTACTATAGTTTTTATTAGTTAATAAAATTTATTATAATTTTGTATATTAAATTTTTTTTTTAAATTATAATAAAAATACTCTTTTTTTAAATTCTTAATCTATTTTATCATTTTTATTTTATTTTTCTTAAATTTTACTATGATTTTTATTAGTTAATGAAAATCATTATAATTTTGTATATTAAATTTTTTTTTTTAATTATAATAAAAATACTCTTTTTTTAAATTCTTAATCTATTTTATCATTTTTATTTTATTTTTCTTAAATTTTACTATGATTTTTATTAGTTAATGAAAATCATTATAATTTTGAATATTAATTTTTTTTTTTTAATTATAATAAAAATGCTCTTATTTTTTATTCTTAACCTATTTTATCATTTCAATTTTATTTTTTTTTACATTTTACTATAATTTTTATTAGTTAATGAAATTCATTATAATTTTGTATATTAAAATATTTTTACAAAAAAATAATAATAATAATACCCTGATTTTTCATTCTTAACCTATTTTATCATTTTAATTTAATTTTTCTTAAATTTTACTATAATTTTTATTAGTTAATGAAATTCATGTCATGTTGTTGTTGTTGTTGTTGACCCCGTTGTCGTGGTCTTACAATAAAGAGGCGTGATAACAATGCTCGCATGGATTTTACCGCCAGGTATCGACAAGACGAAAAATGAAGAAGGAGGCTGAATGCAATCCATAGACTCTTGCGAAAGCACATGCTCCATGCGGCTGATCGCGAGAGGTGCAGGCGTCTATGGCATATTTGCTGTCTTGTCCATGTGCATTCAACTGAGCCACGTCGCACTCCTCGGGGTCTGTAGTTCAATGAAAAATCAATTAATGCGCATCTAACGCTATGGCGTCGACACGATCGCGTAACCTCCGTTCGCTGACGATGTCATTGTGTACGTTCCCCACCTTTTCTAATTGAATTCTAATCAAATCTGTGCGATAATAATTTATGCTGTTGCTGAGGCGACAGTCGAGAGTGATCACGTATTATTAGTCTGGCAGTTGTACAAGTCGAGACAGAACTTGTCATATACTGTAGTTCAATCGTATTTGCAGCATTGCGATGAGCTATCGTTTATGAGACATTCTATTCTTCTTATTATTATTATTAAATAATAGTGATAATATTAATAAACTGTAGCCAACATTTATGAGGCACTTTCACCCACTTTTTTCCTGAACCTCAGCTATTTCTCATAATTAGATAAGTTTTACTAGTACAACAAAACTAAAGTAGGGGTAAAGTTTGTTCGGTCGAAAGAAGTTCCTATTTTCAAGAATTTTTCTATAACATATTGTTATTATAGATTTATTTTGAAAATTAGTATATTATAATACAACATTTGAAGAATGTTTAAAAAAATTTTGGTACAAAAATATAAAGAAATAACGGATTTATTTTATTTATTTATTTATTTTTTATTTTTTTGCGGTAACCGCGATTCCTCAGCACTGGATTATCTGAAATAAAAAAAACAAATTGTTTTGATTAGTTAATTCGTTTTTCTCTCAATTGATGTCGAATTTTTTTTATTTTATGAATTTAAAAATTTTTTGCATCATTTTAAAGTTGAAATGTCGATTTTTTGACAATAAAATCGACCTATTTGTTATTGTAAGATTCATACTAATTGAAAAATTAAAAAAAAACTCGACGTCAATTGAGAGAAAAACTAATTAACTAATCAAGACAATTTGTTTTTTTATTGTCGATAATACGCACATGATGATTATTCACAATTTGTTTATTAATTAAATTCCTTCGTTTCAGTCGGAAGTTTTTAATTATTAAAAAAAAAAAATTTCTTTGCCAAACTGTCGATGAGGAAGCAATGGTAAAATATGAGTAATTACGGAAAATAATTAAATGGTTCAGAAAAAATGTGACGGCACTAATAGAAAATAGCTCATATGGTAAAATAAAATAAAATAAAATAAAATAAAATAAAATAAAATAAAATAAAATAAAATAAAATAAAATAAAATAAAATAAAATAAAATAAAATAAAACAAAATAAAATAAAATAAAATAAAATAAAATAAAATAAAATAAAATAAAATACAATAAAATAAAATAAAATAAGGCTGAAGGACTTCGGTCAATGGCCAGTTGGCCTTGCGTAGTTTACACTTGTATACATATGTATAAATGTTATACGAAAAAAAAAAAAAAAAAAAAAAAAAAAAAAAAAATTTGTTCGCATCGTCAATAAATAAACAGTTACTACTACTAAAATAAAATAAAATAAAATAAAATAAAATAAAATAAAATAACATAAAATAAAATAAAATAAAATAAAATAAAATAAAACACACTTACAGCGGTAATTCGATTTTGTATTGGAGAAGCAGTAGCTTATTGTGCAAGAATGCTAATATGCGTGGGTTGATGCACAGCTCTCGCTGCTTTCAGACATCATAACATTCAGACTTGCATATAATAATGCATTTGTACCTGCCGCGTCGTATTTTTCGTTCCTCGGAGTTGATAAAGAGTCGGACTATCGAGGGAAGGGAGAAAGAAGCTATAAAGAGGATGCTGCACACTGGGCGAAATGCCCCATGCTCCACGGAGAACCTTTTTCGGTGTCCTCCCCCTCCATCCGCCCACACGCATGATAAATGCCTCGGTAAAGTTCATCTCGTTCGTTTGATCACTGCAGGGAATACTTTCTTCTTCACGACTAATTCACTGTTTCAATCGGGCGATTAATTTTTAGAATTTCTGTACTCAATCTTTGCGTCTAAAAGTACGTGGGTTCAGTGGAAAATTTTTTATCAAAAGGAAACTTAACAAATTTTTAAAGTAAATAATATGAAAAAAAAAATTGATCGTGAGACTGTTATGCTAATTTTTTAGACATTGTGTACAGCAAATCGAAAACGTAGTTGCCATAACCAAACATTTCTTTCCGTGCACCAGAGTTTCCAGACCTGTATGTAAGACCATGGTTTATCCCCTTGAAAGTTTTGCACGGACCGAATACTAAAGCCAATTGGTTTTAGTATTTGGTATTTACCCGCGTAGAAAAAAAGAATCTTGTGAAGAATCTTTTAAAGAATCTTAAAAAAAGTCTTGAAAGAATCTTTACAGAAATCTTGAAAAGAATCACGCATAGGAGCCGGAGCAAGATTCTTTCCAGGATTCTTTTCAAGATTCTTTCCATCCGAAAGCGTTTTGAGAATCTTTGAAAGAATCTTAGTGAAATTCTTCAGAGGAATCGAGCGAAACCTGTTGATGCTTTCCAGGATTCTTTTCAAGATTCTTTCCATACAAAAGCGTTCTGGGAATCTTTTAAAGAATCTTCGAAAGAATCTTGAAAAGCGTGTTTAAGAGAATCGTGAAAAGATTCCGTCCATTAAATAGAAAAATCGTTGAAAATTTTCTAATGAAATTCTTCAGAGGAATCGAGCAAATCCTGTTGTTACTTTCTCTTGGTGTCAAGACAGTAAATTTCGGTACGTCAACGAAGGGTAAACCCCTCGTGTATAGTCGAACTCAGAGCAGCTTTGCAGTCTTATATACGTTCAGACTTCAAGTCACTTGCGAGAAACGCTTCGACCGCTCGCCATCTAGCGGAGTATTGAATATAAGTGTTTCGTACGATGCCACTAGATGGCGAGCGGTCGAAGCGTTTCTCGCAAGTGACTTGAAGCCTGAACGTATATAAAACTGCAAAGCTGTTCTCAGTTCGACTATACACGAGGGGTTTACCCTTCGTTGACGTACCGAAATTTACTGTCTCGACACCAAGGGAAAGTAACAACAGATTTTGCTCGATTCCTCTGAAGAATTTCATTAAAATTTTTTCAACGATTTTTCTATTTAATGGACGGAATCTTTTCACGATTCTCTTAAAGACGCTTTTCAAGATTCTTTCGAAGATTCTTTAAAAGATTATCAGAACGCTTTCGTATGGAAAGAATCTTGAAAAGAATCCTGGAAAACATCAACAGGTTTCGTTCGATTCCTCTGAAGAATTTCACTAAGATTCTTTCAAAGATTCTCAAAACGCTTTCGGATGGAAAGAATCTTGAAAAGAATCCTGGAAAGAATCTTGCTCCGGCTCCTATGCGTGATTCTTTTCAAGATTCCTGTAAAGATTCTTTCAAGACTTTTTTTAAGATTCTTTAAAAGATTCTTCACAAGATTCTTTTTTTTCTACGCGGGTAAGTATCAGCTCGGCAATAGCTCCAGATAGTGCCATACACTGCGCTGGATTCCATGATAGAATCCAAGTTAGGGTCATGGACAATGGGATCGGATCAAATTCCATTCTCTATCATGGTCTGCCCAGAATCCATCCTGGATTCATCATTTTCACGCTGGATATATACACTGCGAGAAAAGCATATCGTTGATTTGACGATTTCACATGATAAAACGAATATATGAAGGCTGGCCATGTTTTATGGTTGAAGCGATGATAATATGGTTCAATAAACGATACTTGCAAGGTTATTGGAAACAAACGTTGAAATCGTATATGCAACGAAACGGCATATTTGAAATTATTAGAATAGTTTTTTTTTTTATGTTGCATTTCCCCCCCGTCTGCAGACATTACGCCTATTACAGGGTCGGCCCGGATCAGTACCCAGTCCCCCCTGGGGATCTGGTCCGGATCAGTAACCAGGCCCCCATGCGGCCGCATCCGACTTCCCCCTCCATATCGCATTCGCCATAGCATTTCTGCTATGGGCATAGAGAAACTGCGGAAAACCTATGCCGATATAGCCGGTCTCAAGTTCGCCTCCCGGCACCGGAGCTACGTCCCGTTTTGTCGAGAACGTAAACACGGACTACAGCTGTATACATGTGACCCTCACAGGTAGAAATATCTGTGTGGGTCTCATGTATACATCTGGAGATTCATCGCGCCCGTATTTATACACGGAGAGAAGAGTCTGGTAATCATTACCCGATTTAGTATAGTAAACTCGGTTTATTCAGCGCTTCTGGCGTATATTTCTATATTTTCCTATAGAGTACTGTATCATGTTTTACTGTGTGCTGCACGTGATACAAGAATCGTTACTATGTTTCGGCTTTCAAACCGTACTGTAAATAATTTAAAGTTTGTAAGGATGTATACGCAAAAGTGTCTCGAAGACATTTTAAAGCTTGACAATAGTCGTAACGTCCAACAGACAGTGATTATGATTCGCAATATATGAAGAAATTCATCTCTTAATTTATTAATAGAATCTATAGTTACGGGACCGGTCCTGAAAGAAATACGAACATTTGACATATACAAAATAGCAAATTCTGATATCCTCAACGTTGCAACTACTAAGATCGTGCGTCTGGGATTCATTCCCCAAATACAAACTGTAGTTCTAAACAGCCTATTCATTATACCCGAAAAATGTAACGTGACCGCTATACGTTTGGCGGCGGCTGAGTGTGTTTACATCGTCAGCGGCGTTAGGCGCTCATTGTTCTCGGTAGTGTAGTGCAATTAACAAGGAATTGTGAACACGAAAAACCAAGTGCACGTCTTTTTTAAAGACATATTATCTGTGTATTCTTCGTGTGTACTATAAGAAAATCGTCACATGTCGTCGTCGTTATAAATCGGTGCGTAACCTGTCCTATCTGCCACGTGTCATAACCTCCTCTTTAATGACGTCCGAAATCAGGACGAAAAGTGGTGATGGCATTTTTATTTAAAAAATATAATTCCAATTTAAGAAAAATAAATAAATGTTTAATAATTGAACAGAACCGTGTGTATTTTTTATGTTACATTTTTGTAACCTATCCCTATCCTACTTTGACATACCTTTACTTTCTATTAATTTAAGTATCATTTTAATTGCACGAATTTCCGAGATTCACTGGTGTACGAAACAACAGTAAGTACGTAACAGGCCTAGCAATCTTCAGTATGCTGCGTTTAACCACAATGTATCGTTGGTAAGTGACACGTGAACACAACTGGCATCGTTTGTATATTAGACTGTATATTAGACACGAAAAATTCGCGTTTAATGTACTGCATGACAATCATCGCCAAACTGGTCGAATAAACCGAATTTACAATGTTGCATGGGAATCACCGCCATATTTTTTTAATAGTGATTGTCAGAAAATTCTCTCCGTGTATCTTCGACGAAAATCGACGGCACCGGGAATCGAACCCGCGACCTACCGATGCTCTGGACTAGAGGCCAGCTATTAAAATAGTTTATGCCACTCCGTGCGAGAAATGCGTACTTCTCACACGCTTCGCTTCGCTTCGCGTGCGAGAAATCGCACTTCTCGCACTAGTGACATAAAGTTGTATACGAAACTCGTGCGAGAAACTTATTCTGAACTCATGTGATTGCAACACTCGCCTTCGGCTCGTGTAACAAACTCACACTCGTCAGAAAAAGTTTGTTCGCACTCGTATCGTAATATACCATTATGAAACTATTATCATTTTGATGATTGCTACTATAATTACATTTGCTATAACCATAAAATAGATACATGCCTCCTGGGAATTATATTAATGGTTCATCCAACTATTTTCTTATATTTGCTATAACCATAAAATATATACTTTGTATATTTTATATTTTTTATATTTTTTTTTAATTAACAGATTTTTCTCTCAGTGTACGATTGCGATTATAGAATTGGATATATATTACTTGCATCCAGTAAAAAGTACATACTGTCACTATTCCAGTTTTCCATCTGCCGAAATCTCATGGTACGTTGATTTTTTTAATCTCCTGGAGAACATTGGTTTTAGTATTAGCTCGGCAATGGCTCCCGATAGTGCCATACACTGCGGTACAGAAGATTACGCTGTTGTACACCGAAATGGGATGAAGTGGGCCAACGTGTGGATACCACATCCGGGGTGTCCAAATATACGTCGACGTATAGGTATATTCCACGTTTCACACAGACGAGCCGATAGGTGACGGGAAATCGCCTTCTAATTGACGTGTCGAATCGTCCGTGCGTCCTGGTACACTGGCCGGGAAACGGCAATGAAATAGGGGGAATGGGATGGACACTAGATGGATTCTCACTGTTGGCGCTGTGATGTTTGTCGCACTATTCCGCTAGAGGCCGCGGCACACGTTCCGGGTTCATCCTGATCGTAAAACCGCGAATGCTCGCTCGCGCCTCGCTGCACAGCTCAGCATCATATGCTATAGGACACGTAGAGCGGTAAATATCGAACTAACAGAACATAGTGAAGGAACTGTAGGATTGTAGCCGCGTGAACTATAAAACGAAAGTCCCCAGCAAAGTAGAAGCGCAACGGATCTATTGATGACCGACCGAAGAGATGGTGATTAGTGATTCGTCCCGGTGATATCTCTTGGTCCATGGTATGGTACAACCATAGAAGGTTCGGTAACAACAGCGCGAGGTATTCGCGGATTTGTCCTCGCCACCGTTAGTTACTTTAGTACACCCAACATTGGGCATGCTAACTGTGTTGCTGAATGACCCTAAGACACTTTCATGGGAATGCAGCTCGAACTCAACCATGTGGAACTTAGCATTTCTACTTTCCTGTATTACGTTCTTATCATTAATTACAATTAAAAGTTATTTGTTAAGAAAGCGAAAGAGAGAGAGAGAGAGAGAGAGAGAGAGAGAGAGAGAGAGAGAGAGAGAGAGAGAGAGAGAGAGAGAGAGAGAGAGAGAAAATCACTTGTGATGTAATAGGATAATAATGAAATTGGTATATCTACACTCTTAAATCCAATTGTGTTGCCAAGTATTTATTTGTTTCATAAAAAGTGACCATTTTTTGATTCCTCGTGCGAATTTTGTTTTTTTTTTTCGATTTTTTATGGCAGTACACTCAAAATGGTCTAAAATGTCGAGAAAAATTGTGGTTTATAAAAAATGGATGGATGGATGTGCGTGTGACCGTCATTCGAAATTCAAATTTACATATCTCAAGAACTGCTTTAACAATCGGGCTGAAATTTAGCAAACATGTGAAGCAGGTCGACGCCTTTGTATGTGGTAATTTTCACTTGTAATATCACAAGAGCTTTGAAATTATCGGATATTTCCTGACAGGTTCGTTGCAAACAAATGAACGAGTCAAGTTTACCAGGTTAAAAAATCACGATGATTTTTCTGAAAAACTTGACGAGTTTATTTGTTTGCAGGGAACCTGGAGAGAAATATCAGATTAATTTCGAAGCTCGAGTGGTATTCGGGGGATTATTTTTTCTATTCAAATTGCGACAAATGGAATTGCACCATGAGACAAAAATTATCATTCTGAGAAGGAAATTTCATAATCAGAACAAAAACCTTTTAATTCATGTTTAAAGTATTGCAGTTAAATACACAATTGTTATAGACATTTGTATATTGATTCCAGACTGAGGTTTTCGATTTACTCGTATTAACAGGGACATTTCCCTTTACTTTTTCATCAATAGTTTGCAAGGATTCAACTCCAAACCTACTCATATCAAATAAAAATCGTTTGACTGCCACAATAAAATTCAATCTGTCAGTTTGACAGATGGTTGACGCGGCCAAATGATTTTTTGTTTTATATATAACCAACACCCAAAATTATCAAAAAATTATCACATGTAATACCACAAGAGCTTTGAAATTATCGGATATTTCCTGACAGGTTCGTTGCAAACAAATGAACGAGTCAAGTTTTCCAGGTTAAAAAATCACGAGCGCGTAGCGCGAGTGATTTTTCTGGAAAACTTGACGAGTTTATTTGTTTGCAGGGAACCTGGAGGGAAATATCAGATTAATTTCGAAGCTCGAGTGGTATTCGGGGGATTATTTTTTCTATTCAAATTGCGACAAATGGAATTGCACCATGAGACAAAAATTATCATTCCGACAAGGAAATTTCATAATCAGAACAAAAACCTTTTAATTCATGTTTAAAGGATTGCAGTTAAATACACAATTGTTGTAGACATTTGTATATTGATTCCAGACTAAGGTTTTCGATTTAATCGTATTAACAGGGACATTTCCCTTTACTTTTTCATCAATAGTTTGCAAGGAGACAACTCCAAACCTACTCATATCAAATAAAAATCCTTTGACTGCCACAATAAAAATCAATCTGTCAGTTTGACAGATGGTTGACGCGGCTAAATGATTTTTTGTTTTATATATATACCAACACGCAAAATTATCAAAAAATTATCACTTGTAATACCACAAGAGCTTTGAAATTATCGGATATTTCCTGACAGGTTCGTTGCAAACAAATGAACGAGTCAAGTTTTCCAGGTTAAAAAATCACGAGCGCGTAGCGCGAGTGATTTTTCTGGAAAACTTGACGAGTTTATTTGTTTGCAGGGAACCTGGAGGGAAATATCAGATTAATTTCGAAGCTCGAGTGGTATTCGGGGGATTATTTTTTCTATTCAAATTGCGACAAATGGAATTGCACCATGAGACAAAAATTATCATTCTGACAAGGAAATTTCATAATCAGAACAAAAACCTATGTTGCATCCAACACATATTTTCTCTCTGCACAAAATGCAGTGAATTGCGCCCAAATCGATTTTTTACTCTTTTCTGTATTTGCCGGGACATTTTGTTTTATTTTTTTAGCGATGTTCTGAAGCGATTCATCACCAAATCGCTTTTTTGACTCACTCATATTGACGACCGTTAATAGTACCTTGACGTTTTAAAGATTCGCAGAGGTTACAAGTGTTAAAAAAATTATTGTTTATCGCTTAGCAACCGAGCCGGGAAATTTTCGAAAAATTATCGATATAATTTTACCCTAGCTGTACCACGTGATGTTGAATACCGCGCTCTGATTGGTCGAAATTTGGATGGGAAAAATAATCAGTATAATACTGTGTAGCTTGCCCCACGTGACGTCGAATGGTGCAATTCCATTGGTCGAAATTTGGATGGGAAAAATAATCAGTATAATACCGTGTAGCTTGCCCCACGTGACGTCGAATGGTGCAATTCCATTGGTCGAAATTTGGATGGGAAAAATAACCAAAAACATTCAAAAATATATTCAAATTTTATTTGACTTTGCAATTTTCGAAAAATGTCTGTACGCTCTCTAGCATCCGTAAATTTGTAGCTATTGAGCTAAATAATTTTTTATGAATAAAAGCTACGTGAAAGGTGGATCGGTATTGAATTTGAAATAAATCTGTAAAAAAGTTCAGTTTTTATGGGATTTTTAATTTTTCCAAAAAATATTCGTTTTGCTCTAACTCACGTAAAATCTCAATGAATCAACTGAAATTTTCTACAGATGAAAAATAACATTCAGCGTTACTACCTACCAAATTTGGTCGTGATCGGTAAAGCGGTTTGGATTTTACGGGATTTTTAAATTATTACAGTTTAAAAATGTATAAAAACTATGAAAATTTCAATTGGTTTTATTTAATAGTGCTTTATTTAAATTACTATTAAAGTGGCGACTTGGCAAGCAGTTGTTACGTGGCTCATCTGTTTTGTATCAAAGGTTCAAACTGAATAATAGTTTCTCGATTGATTGTAGATAACAAAAGGTTACTTGCGTTGTCGAGTTATATTACATGATGAGAATGAACTACGATGCCCGACTGTGATCGATAATAGTTAAGACAATTTCAGTCGAGAAAGTCGATGATTACTGAAAAATTGACATTTCATCAAACGCTTCGAACTTTTCTCTCTAACTAAATATAACATTTATCAAAAGATGTTATATTATTCTAAGTTCGAGGAAGGGTTTTTTTACAGATAATATTTCACGGTAATATTCATTAAAAAAAGGGGGTCATGTAGAAAAATAAATGTAGGGCCCACTCCTCCATTTTTCTGCTCTTATTTTCGTAAAATTTTATTGTAAATCAATTCCTTTTGCAGTTATTAAAAAATGTTCACATTTTCACATTAGCACCGCGTAAATTAGAAATATTATCAAATAATATTTAATCTGAATAAATGTAAAAATAATATGAAATAATATTTCTAATTTTACTGTACATTTATATTTAAAAAAGCAACAGAGACTTCCAACCCTAATTCAAAAGCACAAGAGTGGCTCAGAGCAATCGAACAAAAAATGAGAACTCTTGAAGCACAAAGAATTTATTCAGATTAAATACAAACGAAATCACTTTTTTATTTTTCATTTTCTCTTTCTAATTTTACTATACATTAAAATTTCTTAAAAAGCAACAGAGACTTTTAACCCTGATTCAAAAGCATAAGAGTGGCTTAGTGCATTATAACAAAAAACGAGAACCCTTGAAGTACAAGGAGCTTATCCTGATTAAATAAAATCGAATTCACTTCGTTGCTCTTTTTTTGCTAAAAGTGTTCCCCTTTTTTTCCTCGAGTCCTCGCTACTCCACCCACCGGAAGTTTATTAGTAAACACTGGGTGTATTGATTGACAGGGAAAACAGTGACGAATGGAGATTACCAGCCGGGAACGACGAGTTCAAAGGATCCACTCCAAGGGATTACGAGAGGACTCGATTTGTAGTCAGAGACGTGTTATGGGTGAACCAATTTTCAGTTTGATACATTGCTGCTGCTGACAACTAACTTCGACGTCTTTTCGCGTTGCTGATCAACACGTCGCGCTCACGTAAAAAAATATCACGAAAAGATTGTATTGATTAATGACGATATTACACCTTACAAAATTATAACATTTAATCTTTATAAATACTAGCAGCATCAAACATCGGTATTAAAATGTTTATTAGTGTACTGTGACTTTTACAGATTATCGTGGCTGAAATAACTTGCATTTTCGATATAAGAACTCGTGCCATTTTATTAATTTCGTGAATCCTCAAATCAGAAACGGAAAAAAAGCTCGATTTTTTAAATTATGGTAAAAATGCATGTAACCGGTACTTTTTGAGGTACAATATGCGACTTGAGAACGATAGTGAAGGCCAAAATTTGATATCTTGTAGAAGAAAAAAATTTAGGCTCTTTAGGTGGGATTTTTCGACCAAAAGTCGGATCTGCGAATTCTGAAATCAGAACCGACCAAAAGTGACTTTTTCAAAAATCATCGTAAAAAGGCATGTAACGGGTACTTTTCGAGGTACAATATGCGACTTGAGAACGATAGTGAAGGCCAAAATTTGATATCTTGAAGAAGAAAAAAATTTAGGTTCTTTAGGTTGGATTTTTCGACCAAAAGTCGGATCTGCGAATTCTGAAATCAGAACCGACCAAAAGTGACTTTTTCAAAAATCATCGTAAAAAGGCATGTAACGGGTACTTTTCGAGGTACAATATGCGACTTGAGAACGATAGTGAAGGCCAAAATTTGATATCTTGAAGAAGAAAAAAATTTAGGTTCTTTAGGTTGGATTTTCCGACCAAAAGTCGGATCTGCGATTTCTGAAACCAGAACCGACCAAAAGTGACTTTTTCAAAAATCATCGTAAAACGGCATGTAACGGGTACTTTTCGAGGTACAATATGCGACTTGAGAATGATAGTGAAGTCCAAAATTTGATATCTTGAAGAAGAAAAAAATTTAGGCTCTTTAGGTTGGATTTTTCGACCAAAAGTCGGATCTGCGAATTCTGAAATCAGAACCGACCAAAAGTGACTTTTTCAAAAATCATCGTAAAAAGGCATGTAACGGGTACTTTTCGAGGTACAATATGCGACTTGAGAACAATAGTGAAGGCCAAAATTTGATATCTTGAAGAAGAAAAAAATTTAGGTTCTTTAGGTTGGATTTTTCGACCAAAAGTCGGATCTGCGAATTCTGAAATCAGAACCGACCAAAAGTGACTTTTTCAAAAATCATCGTAAAAAGGCATGTAACGGGTACTTTTCGAGGTACAATATGCGACTTGAGAACGATAGTGAAGGCCAAAATTTGATATCTTGAAGAAGAAAAAAATTTAGGTTCTTTAGGTTGGATTTTCCGACCAAAAGTCGGATCTGCGATTTCTGAAACCAGAACCGACCAAAAGTGACTTTTTCAAAAATCATCGTAAAAAGGCATGTAACGGGTACTTTTCGAGGTACAATATGCGACTTGAGAACGATAGTGAAGGCCAAAATTTGATATCTTGAAGAAGAAAAAAATTTAGGTTCTTTAGGTTGGATTTTCCGACCAAAAGTCGGATCTGCAAATTCTGAAATCAGAACCGACCAAAAGTGACTTTTTCAAAAATCATCGTAAAAAGGCATGTAACGGGTACTTTTCGAGGTACAATATGCGACTTGAGAACGATAGTGAAGGCCAAAATTTGATATCTTGAAGAAGAAAAAAATTTAGGTTCTTTAGGTTGGATTTTTCGACCAAAAGTCGGATCTGCGAATTCTGAAACCAGAACCGACCAAAAGTGACTTTTTCAAAAATCATCGTAAAAAGGCATGTAACGGGTACTTTTCGAGGTACAATATGCGACTTGAGAACGATAGTGAAGGCCAAAATTTGATATCTTGAAGAAGAAAAATTTAGGTTCTTTAGGTTGGATTTTCCGACCAAAAGTCGGATCTGCGAATTCTGAAATCAGAACCGACCAAAAGTGACTTTTTCAAAAATCATCGTAAAACGGCATGTAACGGGTACTTTTCGAGGTACAATATGCGACTTGAGAATGATAGTGAAGTCCAAAATTTGATATCTTGAAGAAGAAAAAAATTTAGGCTCTTTAGGTTGGATTTTCCGACCAAAAGTCGGATCTGCAAATTCTGAAATCAGAACCGACCAAAAGTGACTTTTTCAAAAATCATCGTAAAAAGGCATGTAACGGGTACTTTTCGAGGTACAATATGCGACTTGAGAACGATAGTGAAGGCCAAAATTTGATATCTCGAAGAAGAAAAAAATTTAGGTTCTTTAGGTTGGATTTTCCGACCAAAAGTCGGATCTGCGAATTCTGAAATCAGAACCGACCAAAAGTGACTTTTTCAAAATTCATCGTAAAAAGGCATGTAACGGGTACTTTCTGAAGTACAATATGCGACTTGAGAATGATAGTGAAGGCCAAAATTTGATATCTTGAAGAAGAAAAAAATTTAGGTTCTTTAGGTTGGATTTTCCGACCAAAAGTCGGATCTGCAAATTCTGAAATCAGAACCGACCTAAAGTGACTTTTTCAAAAATCATCGTAAAAAGGCATGTAACGGGTACTTTTCGAGGTACAATATGTGACTTGAGAACGATAGTGAAGGCCAAAATTTGATATCTTGAAGAAAAAAAAATGTAGGTTCTTTAGGTTGGATTTTCCGACGAAAAGTCGGATCTGTGAATTCTGAAATCAGAACCGACCAAAAGTGACTTTTTCGAAAAGCATCGTAAAAAGGCATGTAACCGGTACTTTTTGAGGTTCAATATGCGACTTGAGAACGATAGTGAAAAATTTGAAAAAAATTGAGCATGCTCCAATCAATGGGGTAAATGACTAAAAAAATAATTAACTCTATCCACGATGGTCGTGGTTAAGGGTGGTCCGATCGGTGTATAATGCCCCATATACAAGTTATTATGTCTGCAAATTTGCCGTGTCGAGAACGAGACGTAGGAAAAGTATCTTACGGTTATTTTTTCTATATCTGCTTCCAACGCCAGCAGCAACGGAGGCCCGACGAGTTGATCGATGATGTGCCGCCGTGAAGTGGAAGATTGAGCGGAGCTGTCATCATTACAAAATTAATCCTATTAGCGGGAGTTGCTGGCTCGCGGGTCGTTGCGACGCTTCGTGCGAAAGTCTGACCGGTTGAGCCCGCCCCGGCGAGACGATAGTGACCCAATTGCCCGAAGGCGAACGTATATTGTGTCTACACCTCCTTTGCCGCAACTCAACAGCTTGCGATCTTCACGCGCCTCGATTCCGTCGAAGCTGCTCGCGTAATGCCGCAATTCTGAAGATTCGATCCGCGGACAAGACGATCGAGACTCACGCTTATTTTCCCTGTCGATTTCGTGGTTTTTTGGCAAACTTTTTTACCGAATAGTGTACAGTCGAACTTCGCATAAGTTATAACAGCTTTTTTTTCTATCCACATAGGGAAAATTTGTATACACGGTATTCCATAATACGATGCGATAATTCACAACTGCTCTGTAATTTTTTTAGATAAAAGCAATGAATAACGTACTTCAATTTTTTAATAGACCTAAAAAAAAATTTGATATTATTTTTCAAAAAATAAAGTAACTATCTTCTCCTAAAATCTGAAAAAATTCAGAGCAATGTTATATGATTCGACAAATTTTTTGGGCATTTCGAAAAGATGGAGCTCTCTAAATTACAGATGATAACAGAATTTTAAAGAAAACAAAATATATATATATATATAAAATACATATAATATATTTTTAAAATATATGTATATTTATAAAAATAATTTTTTATTATATATATATGTATATAATTATAAATATATAAATAATAAAAATAATTTTAAAAAATTTATAGATATTTTGTTTTTTTGTTAACCGACGATAACGCGGGTCCATTTACCATTTGTCCCAACTTCTGAATTACAAATAAAAAAGAAATTTAAAGGAAAAAAAATATAAATATAAATAAATATATATTTATATTTATTTTTTTTTCTTTAAATTTTTAGGAAAAAAAAATTTATTTTTTTTTCTTTAAATTCTTAGGAAAAAAATATATAAATATAAATAAATATATATTTTTATATTTATTTATTTTTTCTTTAAATTTTTTTTTTAAGATGAATATAAATAAATATATATTTATATTTATATTTTTTATTTATCAATATAAATTTTAAAAAATGTATCTATTTTTTTTATATATCTATATTTATAATTATACTTTTTTTTAAATATATATATGTATATTTTTTTTATTAACCAACGATTTCATTCGCATTAGAGATCAAGGTTAACGCGGTTCCATTTACCTATTTTACCATTTGTCCCAACTTCTGAATTTATGTAGCGTCTCACTATACTACAAATGTGAACTATAGATATATATTTAACCAAGGGACAGAAGAGTGCAAAAAAAAGGCGAGACGAAACAAGAGAAGAGAACATGGTATGTACAGGGAATAGTCTTTTCCATGGTAACCTTCCAACGTAGAAGAGTATAGTAGATGCCCTCAGCTTGTACTTGGAACAGTTATGGGAACCAGGTCGTAGCTCGGTCGTTACACAAGCTTGGAGTGCGCGCTGATGGGCGAGGCTCAACTCCTCTCGTGTTGTTCAGTATCATGCAGCCAGGCAAACAGCCCTGCTTGTACACTTCTCGCAGTGAAAGTGCAAGATTCTGCTCCTTCTACCATGCTGCACTAATGCTATCACTTGAATACTACCTTCGTGAGCCACTTCATGGACGCCATGTGATATATCGTTTATAACAATCGTTGATTAGCGAAGTTTGACGTTCACCAATTTCGTAAACTTAGCGATGTATCCTTTTGTAAGCTATAACACTAAGTCACGATACATGGATCACTTGGGAATATTGAATCACGAAGGTCTTAAATCATCATCTGTCTTGTTATTGGCGTAGCTTGGATGATAGAAGACTACAAGGTTAAAAAAAAATAAAATAATGAATATTGACATATCGAGAGATAAATCTGGGGGATTTCACGGGACTTTCGCCACCCCCCAAAAAAAAAAATCTCAAATTTTATTTAAAAATCAGGTTCAGCGGTGTCTATTGATGGACCAAATTTCAAAATTCTAAAAAAATAGTTGACCGGAATATGCAAATTTTTTTGTTTTTTATCGTTTTTAATTTAATCTGTAATATCTCAGAAACTATTGATCGTATCGAAATCATTAAAAGACGAAAATGTACATTTTTTATGGCCAACAAGAAAAAAATATATTCACAATTAATTGCTTAATTTCAGGTCACATTTTATGGAAGAAACAACAAAATTTTTTTTTTTATGGTTGGACTTCAGATTTTTTCATCGGACAAATTGTCTCGAAATCTTTGAGTGATCGCCGAATTTTGAGTATTCTTTTTTTCATGGGATGGCTTAATTCTGTGACGTTACAGCAATATGCATTTTTCTTAATACATTTAAAAAATTCAAATTGCTGTAAGATCCACAGCATTGGGCCATCCCATGAGAAAAAAATACTCAAAATTCGGCGATCACTCAAAGATTTCGAGGCAATTTGTCCGATAGAAAAATCCGAAGTCCAACCATTTTAATTAATTTTAATTTTGAATATGGATTTTTTTCATATATTAAAAACATTCAAATTGCTGCAACGTCACAGCATTGGGTCATCCCATGAAAAAAAAAAATACTCAAAATTCGGCGATCACTCAAAGACTCCGAGGCAATTTGTCCGATGAAAAAATCTGAAGTCCAACCATTTTAATTAATTTTAATTTTGAATATGGATTTTTTAAATATATTAAAAACATTCAAATTGCTGTAACGTCACAGTATTTGGCCATCCCTTGAAAAAAAAAATACTCAACCTTCGGCGATCACTCAAAGATTCCGAGGCAATTTGTCCGATGAAAAAATCTGAAGTCCAACCATAAAAAAATAATAATTTTGTTGTTTTTTCCATAAAATGTGACCTGAAATTAAACAATTAATTTTGAATATATTTTTTTTTCTTGTTGGCAATAAAAAAACGCGCATTTTCGTCTTTTAATGATTTCGATACGATCAATAGTTTCTTAGATATTACAGATTAAATGAAAAACGATAAAAAACGAAAAAATTTGCATATCCGGTCAAATATTTTTTTAGAATTTTGAAATTTGGTCCATCAATAGACACCACTGAATCTGATTTCTAGAAAAAATTTGAGATTTTTTTTTTTCGGGGTGGCGAAAGTCCCGTGGAATCCCCCATCTACAAAAAAAAAATATCATTGATTCAATAAATCCATCGTTTGCGGGTTGCCAAAAACAAGCGTTATCAACTTAAGGGGATGCTGGAGTAGATTTTTTAAAAATAGTCCATTTCGTAGTATACACTATTCATCGAAAATATGCTACAAATATACGTCAAATTTTGCAGGGATGTAATAAAAACATTCATGCTTGGGTGTCCGGTCGAATTACTGTTAAAAATGCATACAAGAAATGTAAGAAATTGTATATTAGTGAACCTCTCAAAAACCAATATGGCCGCTCGAAATGTCAACAGGTCTTTTGAGGTAAGATATAAACGTTTGTGGAACTCAGATGTGTTAAATCAGACCGGGCACCCATTCTTTGATTATTCCTGAACCTTTCAAAACCATCGGAATGTCGATTACACAAACCAAATTCACGAATACTGTATACTGCGATTATAAAGACAGTTTGATTTATTCATAAAAAATTATTTACCTCAATAGCTAAAAATTGGCGGATGCTAGAGAACGTACAGACATTTTTCAAAAATTGCAAAATCAAATAAAATTTGAGTATATTTTTGAATTTTTTTTTCAAATTACCACAAACAAAGGCGTCGACCTGCTTCACATGTTTGCTAAATTTCAGCCCGATTGTTAAACCAGTTCTTGATATATGGGGTAAAACACGTCAAGGCGGTCAGACGAATTTTTCATTTCGAATAAAAAGTTTTCAAATTTCTTGAGGATGTTGGTCTGGCTGAAAACAAAAATTGAAAATTTTTTCAGATTTTTTTATTACATATTTTAGCCGTTACAAATAACTGAAAATAATAATCGTTAATTTTTTAACGCCAAATCTACGGCTCTCGCAAAAAAATCATGGTAACAAAAAATGTAAGGTATCTAACGTTCTTTTCAACAAATTTTTTTGCAAATTTTCCTACTTCGTTTTATGCTATTTTTCAATTAAATAATATTTCAATATTTTTTTTCTCCGAAACTGCGTTTTCGATTCAGATGAGATTTTTACATTTTGTTCCGTAATATGTTAAGAATCTGAAAAAAAATTGGCGTGATGGGCGGCGACTTCGTTCCACAGTTACAGCTCTTCGAATGATCGAATATAACGGTAATCTAATGTGTAATTGCTCTCTGCGTTCAACAGCGTTGAGACTGTCAATAGAAAAAATCTAAAGCCCGCATCACTTGTTTATTTTTTTGTTATTTTCAATTAAAATTTTTTTTTTCAAATTAGGTTAATTGGCAAATTCCCCCGTACCTGTCGTCCACACTTTGTGTTCACAACGCAGAACGATGGTCGTCTAACATTGGGCACGTGAATATTGAATTCAAGAGACATTCATTCACCACGTTTTGTCAATTTTCGATTGATCAGAAAAGAGCACGATGATGAATTACGTGTCATCAGGAAAAAAGTTTCAATTTCATCAGTCGATAAAATAAATGTATTAAAAAACCCAAAAATTGAAGAGGGAAAAATATCCGATGCAAAAAATGCAGTGCGGGCTTTAGAATTATTATATAGACAGTCTGTTGAACGTACAGAGCAATTACACATTAGATTGCCCTGGTATTCGATCGTTTGAAGAGCTGTAACAGTGGAATGAAATCGCCGCCCATCTCGCCAATTTTTTCTCAGATTCTAGACATATTAAGGAACAAAATGTAAAAATTTCAGCTGAATCGGGAAAGCAGTTTTGGAGAAAAAAAATATTATAATTTTATTCCATTGAAAAATTGCATAAAACAGAGTAGGAAGATTTTGCAAAAAATTTATTGAAAAGAACGTTAAATACCTTAAATTTTTTGTTCACGTGATTTTTTTGCGAGATCTGTAGTTTTGGCGTTAAAAAATTGACAATTATTATTTTCAGTTTTTTGTAACGGCTGAAATATGCGATAAAAAAATCTGAAAAAATTGGTAACTTTTGTTTTCAGCCAGACCAACATCCTCAACAAATTTGAAAACTTTTTATTGAAATGAAAAATTCGTGTGGCCGACTTGACGTGTTTTACCCCATATGTAAGTTTGAATTTTGAGTGACGCCAAAAACACACACACACACACACGCACATTCATCCATATTTTTTTTCTAAATAACTTTTCTCGACATTTTACATAATTTTGAGTTTAATGACATAAAAAAAATGTTCGCACGAAAACAAAGTTTCCTTCCTTCATTGTCGGTTTTTGGAAAATATCTGAGATGGTAAAAAGAAAACGTGACTATATCGACAAAGAATGTCCTGTATCTTAGCTTATCTTTAACAGCATCTATCCATTGAGATGGATAAACCCATCCAATAATATATATCTTTCACTAACCACGGTAGACAATCGAATCTCATAAACGAAATGGCATATTACACCGTTGTGACGAAATGAGCGACGGTCGCACAATTCAAATGTATCGTTTGCAGAAGTCACAGATACATCAGACTACCGGGTGCGGGGATCAAGCAGGATGCTGAAAATCTAACACGTTCGGCGGCAGTTACTGCACTCCAGAGCTCACGGGGTCAGTTCAGGGGGTCGACATTGCATGAGCATTCTGCACGGTCTTCACACACGAACGCTCATCCTCAGCATCCCGCACACGGTACATATCGCAGTTCGCGCGGCATACAGTCAAAGGTATGTTGTACAGGGCTTACAACACGCTTGGGAACTTTCACGCGATTGTAGAGGGGCGCAGATCGTAATAGAGTAAATTTCTATATGGCTTTGGTACAATCAGATTAACGACGTTAACCCGATCAATTCGCTATGGTGCACCGAGAGAAAAGATTTCATTGATGCCAAAGAAATGGGTAGATGTTTTTTTTTTATTTCAACGAAATATTTCACCATTCTAGACTCTAGTCTAGAGTTGTATTATTTTCTGCGCAGGGTCGCATATTCTCTCAAAATTTCAGCTTTATCTGCCGAGTACTTTAGGAAAAAATAGATTTTGAAATGTTGAGCTGTGGTGGGGAAAGTGTCACTGCCTCTTAAGTGGCTAATTTATTTTACTATTAAAGTTAAAGTACTGAGTTATAACTCAGCTAAACAAACTAACTTCGTTAAATTATTATTATCAGCGAATCTACTTTGAAAATCGAAGTATTCCATGTTTAACTAACATAATTGGGTTTAAGCTAAAAAATTGGTGACCAAAAAAATAAAGGCACGCCATTTTTTATGACGGTCATTTTGTCGATTAGTCAAATGACCAAGAATGACTATAATTTTTTACTGCGAAAAATAGGGGGGAAAAAAATTGTGGTCATTTTTGGTCATTTGACCAATGGACAAAATGACCGTCATTTGCGCATGTCTAAAAATTAGATAATATATTTCTCCGAGAAAAAATGTTGTGGGCAAAATATTAGAGAAGAATTGACGACAAATGACCAATTAACAACAAATTGCTTCGAATTGTCTGTGAAAAAGAATTTCAAAATCAATGAATTTAAAAACCAATTCGACCTCAGAAACTATGAGGTCGAAGAATGTGTCGATTTTTCTGAGAATAACCCTAAAACACCTCTTATCTTATTATATCTGTCCTTCAATATCATTCAGTTAAGGTATATATGAGGCATTCTGTGTCAGTTCAGCCACTTTTTTTTTTACCCTCTCAGATCTATCCCATAATTGGACACATTTTAGTACCACTTGAAAGCACTCTTTGTGAATTTTTTCAGATCTTTGAAACAATCCATTTGGGAAATGTATTTTTTTTTATTATTCATATAACTTTGATGGAGTAAGTCTGACAAAAAAAATACATGTATAAAAAAATGTTGCTTTTCACTCAACTTTGTAATACAACAGGTCTCATATTTTTTTTCGTGTTGCAAAAGCGATATTCGGCAAAAAAAAATGTTAAACAATTTTTTTCATTCATTCGGACACCTTCGATATTACTCTCAATTTTTTATAAGCTGTAGGGACATGTATAGAACCTACAAAAAAATTGGTGTAGTGGGCATCGACTACTTGAAGGATTCAAAAAAGAAAGAAAATTAATTAAATTTATTTAATTGTTTTTTTATTTATATATATTTTTTTATTTCACTTATTTTTTGTTATTCCTTCAAATAATCGATCCACTGAGCTACTTGACGTGTAACGACGACACGGCCTTCAGGGTTTACATACAGTTATTCGTGCCTATAGCCATTTATTGGATCGAAAATTTTGGAAAATATTTTTTTCCTCCTTGAAATAGTCGATGCACTATGCCAATTTTTTGTATGCTTTTGACATATCCCTGTAACTTGTATAAAATTGGCAGTGATATCGAAGGTGTCCGAATGAGTAAAAAAAATTGTGTAACATTTTTTTTGCTGTAAATAGCTTTTGCAATACGAATAAAAATATGAGACATATTGCAATGCAAAGTTAATTGAAAAACAACACTTTTTTGTATGTGTGATTTTTTTGTCAGATTTACTCCATCGAAGTTATATGAATAACAAAAAAAAATATACATTTCCTAAATGGATGGATTAAAAAATCTGAAAAAATTCACAAAGAGTGCTTTTAAGTGGTACTAAAATGTGGCCAATTATGGGATAGATCTGAGAGGGTCGAAAAAAAAGTGGCTGAACTGACAGAGAATGCCTCATATGTGAAGAGCGTAAAACTGAACTTTGATTAAATCGATATTGCGAATTGCCATCATTTTTTCTGCAGAGAAGTATGGGTTATAGGTATCGATGGTGCGCACCGGATCATTTCATGATTCGTCAAGGTACACAGGGCGAAAGTCTCACTCAGTCTCGCGATTGCACTCGAAACGCTGACTCGATTTCAGGTACACAACGTTGGAACGTCGTTCGTGAATCGCTCAAACCGCAACGACGACAAGGACGAGGACATTCGTCATCCTGTCGCGTCAAATTCAATTTCCACCACGTGACGAATGTATATATATCTTGCCACTCGTCAGAGATACAAAGATTGAAGTGGTTTTTTTTCTTGCCATTATTCGTCCACTGGATCCCTGCGTGTTGTCCAATGTCTCATTGCGTGAACGCAAAACATCATAACCTGACTTTGCCTCGTATTTAATTAGACCCTGGAGCACTTGAAGCCGAAATCAACGCCAGAAACAGAAATATCTGTTACACAAGATTTACTCGATTTTTGGGCAGGTTAAGATATGTAATTATTTTTTAAACCCACTATTATTATGATTATTGCTTTTTTCGATCGTTCAAAAAATTGGCAGTCCTTTGGCCCGAAGTCATCTTTTTTATGTATGAGTAATTCTTTATAATAATCGAGACTATAACAGAATATTTATTGTAAAAGCTCACAAATTCCCGAATTTGCATCAAATCCGCGATAGAAACGTCAAACATTTCATCATAAAACTGCATATATTACAATTTTCCTTCGAGTAAACAGAATTCATTTATTTACAATTATATCCAGAAAATTGTGTTCGGAGGTCCGAAAAAAAAATCACGACTTCCAGGTTACAGTAAAGTGTCCTATCGTTACAATTAGTTCAGACCCCATGAAATCTACCGTTGATTAAAAACAAAATGACCTGTGGATATAGTGATAAAAAAACGGCCAGGCCGATTCAAATGGCACTTCATGGATATTAACATCAAACGTCCCAGTGAACACATAATTGAACAGCAATGTAACCTGGAAGTTACATGTGATTGTAACAATGTAACGCTTGCGTTATGTTGCGGCTATGTAACGTAGGAGTAACATGTGATGTTCCATTTGTTATATGCAGGTAATGTTACCGTTATGTGACATATTCTCGTTGCAGTTACATAACAAAAACTATGAAACCGTAACGCAACGTGCAAGTAACAATTTGGACGTCACTTTTGTGACCGGAAGGCAATGTTACCGTTATGTAACGTGGCAACATTACAAAAACGTTGCACGGGAATGTAACATTTACGTAACATGCATATTACAGTGGACATGTAACATCGTAAACATGCATGTTATGTAACTGTTATATGCCATAGTTCCACTACAGTTATATAACGAAAGTGTGTAACTGTAATGCAACATGGATGTAACGATCGTAATGTAACTGTGTCGATAGTTCGGTTATGTTACAGTTATGTAACGTGGCAACGTTGTAAGAACGTCACATATTCATACAGAATGTTTCAAATGTATTCAACATGTGATGTTTCATTTGTTATATGCAGGTAATGTTACTGTTATGTGACATATTCTCATTGCAGTTGCATAACAAAAACTATGAAACCGCAACGCAACGTGCAAGTAACAATTTGGACGTCACTTTTGTGACAGGAAGGCAATGTTACCGTTATGTAACGTGGCAACATTACAAAAACGTTGCACGGGAATGTAACATTTACGTAACATGCATATTACAGTGGATATGTAACATCGTAAACATGCATTTTATGTAACTGTTATATGCCATCGTTTCATTATAGTTATATAACGAAAGTGTGTAACTGTAATGCAACATAGATGTAACGATTTTAATGTAACTGTGGCGATAGTTCGGTTATGTTACAGTTATGTAACGTCGCAACGTTGTAAGAACGTCACATATTCATACAGAATGTTTCAAATGTATTCAACATGTGATGTTTCATTTGTTATATGCAGATAATGTTACTGTTATGTGACATATTCTCGTTGCAGTTGCATAGCAAAAACTATGAAACCGCAACGCAACGTACAAGTAACAATTTGGACGTCACTTTTGTGACAGGAAGGCAATGTTACCGTTATGTAACGTGGCAACATTACAAAAACGTTGCACGGGAATGTAACATTTACGTAACATGCATATTACAGTGGATATGTAACGTCGTAAACATGCATGTTATGTAACTGTTATATGCCATAGTTCAATTACAGTTATATAACGAAAGTGTGTAACTGTAATGCAACATGGGTGTAACGATTGTAATGTAACTGTGGCGATAGTTCGGTTATGTTACAGTTATGTAACGTGGCAACGTTGTAAGAACGTCACATATTCATACAGAATGTTTCAAATGTATTCAACATGTGATGTTTCATTTGTTATATGCAGGTAATGTTACTGTTATGTGACATATTCTCGTTGTAGTTGCATAACAAAAACTATGAAACCGTAACGCAATGTGCAAGTAACAATTTGGACGTCACTTTTGTGACAGGAAGGCAATGTTACCGTTATGTAACGTGGCAACATTACAAAAACGTTGCACGGGAATGTAACATTTACGTAACATGCATATTACAGTGGATATGTAACATCGTAAACATGTTTGTTATGTAACTGTTATATGCCATAGTTCCATTACAGTTATATAACGAAAGTGTGTAACTGTAATGCAACATGGATGTAACGATCGTAATGTAACTGTGTCGATAGTTCGGTTATGTTACAGTTATGTAACGTGGCAATGTTGTAAGAACGTCACATATTCATACAGAATGTTTCAAATGTATTCAACATGTGATGTTTCATTTGTTATATGCAGGTAATGTTACTTTTATGTGACATATTCTCGTTGCAGTTGCATAGCAAAAACTATGAAACCGCAACGCAACGTACAAGTAACAATTTGGACGTCACTTTTGTGACAGGAAGGCAATGCTACCATTATGTAACGTGGCAACATTACAAAAACGTTGCACGGGAATGTAACATTTACGTAACATGCATATTACAGTGGATATGTAACGTCGTAAACATGCATGTTATGTAACTGTTATATGCCATAGTTCCATTACAGTTATATAACGAAAGTGTGTAACTGTAATGCAACATGGATGTAACGATTTTAATGTAACTGTGGTGATAGTTCGGTTATGTTACAGTTATGTAACGTGGCAACGTTGTAAAAACGTCACATATTCATACAGAATGTTATGTCCGGTAGGTGGCTAACGACTCAAAAGTTTCTCGCAAGCGATTCGTGACCCTAGCGTGTATAAGACTGAGCGACTGCGCAGTTCAAAAGAAACAGTGGGATACCCTTGAGAGGTACCCTGACTGGTTGGCATTATTCGCCAATAGCTTGTTCTACTGTTAATTGTAGCAGCTATTTTTTTGACATTCTAAGAGTAGCGTTTTCGCAACCCGTGGACTTTTGTGGACTTTCAGTCGACAAAAGAACCTTACGTGAAGTTGCGGTTTCGAAACTTTTACGTTACTTGTTTCACATTAGTAACATTACGCACCGTACATGCAACATAACTGAATTGTAACGATTATGTAACGCATATTACATAACATGGTAACATTGTTAAGTGGGAAATAATAACTTACATGTAAGTTACAGGTGATGTTGCTCATAAATTGTGCAACATAGCAGTTACATTACGCAACGTGCGGGCAACATAATTGAAATGTAACGGTTACGTAACGCATGTTACATAACATGGTAACATTGTTGAGTGGGAAGTAATAACTTACATGTATGTTATAAGTAATGGTACTTGTAACATTGGGTTACATTGCTGTAACATAACCCTGTTTACTGGGGTTGTACCATATCTCTCTCATTATGGGGCAGTATGGGGGTATTTGTGAGTGAATATGTGGATGGTGGTAAAATTGGGATGGAGAACGTATAGCAATGACGTCAGGCCTGATGGAAAGGGTAGTTCACCATGGGGTTCCTTAAGGGTAGTTATCCATGCACAGCTCACTGGCAGTATACGACGAGGGTGTTTCAGTGAGCAAGTGCCGTTAAGATTAGCATCGCTACCCTCTAAAAGCGAGGTGAGATCTGTGCCGTTGACCATAGTGTGTTATATATGTCCCTCGTTCAACAGATAACTGGTTACTGCGACTGTACGAGGTCAATCAGAAGAGTGAGGGCAGCTATAGAGCGTGTATGGCATAGCAACGAGTTTGCCTATCCTGTGTTGTCCATAGCAGTCATTGAACGTCAAACCACCAGCGACCAACCTCATTCGTAGGCCCATATAGTGAACGGTACGATATGAAGAGCATGGTAAAGCTGTAGGACAATTCTCCAGTCCTTTCCCTAGAGAGCAATTATTATAGACAATAAAGGGGTTCAACGATAACCCTTCTGAGGTGACTGGGAAAATATGTATTCCCACCAAACCCTAAAAAGCAACATGGACAATTAGCAATGCAGTAAAATGGTATCAAATTTGATCACAAAATTGGGATTGTTTTTAAAAAATGAGGATTGCATATGTAATGTCGCTTTAACCTCTTAATAACCGTGAATTTGACTGGCTTTGACACTACCGGCTTAGAAAAGATGCGGGGTCCAGAATGGAACTCAGGACAGAATCCTGAATGGAGTCTGAGCTGTCCAGGATGAAGGCTGGGCTGTCCAGGATGAATTTTCGGAAATCCAGGATGGATTGTGGGAAATCCGGGATGAATTCTGGGAAATCCAGGATTAATTATGATAAATCCAGGATGGATTTTGGGAAATACAGGATGGACTCTGGGAAATACAGGATGAACTCTGGGAAATACAGGATGGATACTGGGAAATACAGGATGGTTTTGGGAAATGCAGGATGGATTTTGGGAAATGCAGGATGGATTCTGGGAAATCCAGAATGGATTCTGGAAAATCCAGGATGGATTTTGGGAAATCCAGAATGGATTCTGGAAAATCCAGGATGGATTTTGGGAAATGCAGGTTGGATTTTGGGAAATACAGGATGGGTTTTGGGGAATGTAGGATGGATTCTGGGAAATGCAGGATGGATTCTGGGAAATACAGGATGGATTTTGGGAAATGCAGCATAGATTCTGGGAAATCCGGAATGGATTCTGGGAAATGCAGGATGGATTCTGGGAAATACAGGATGGATTTTGGGAAATACAGGATGGATTTTGGGAAATCCGCAATGGATTCTGGGAAATGCAGGATGGATTCTGGGAAATAGAGGATGGATAAAGGGAAATACAGGATGGATTTTGGGAAATGCAGGAAGGATTCTGGGAAATGAACGTTGGATTCCGGGAAATCCAGGATGGAGTCTGAGATGGACAATTGGATCGAATGAAATCCTATTCACCATCCTAAATTACCCAGACTCCATCTGGGACTGCTCAGATTCGATCCTGGCCTCATAATTTTTACGCCGGTACAGAATTTTCAGTTCATGGAAAATACAAATAAACTAATGTCGGTAGTGTATATACATTCGTTAACATTATTAGACATTTTTTCATCGCTTGTTTAGGATTGACGATGAAATTTCGATGTTTATAGCTCTTCTCATGTCCATAAAGTTTTTCAGTAACATACGAAATGCGTATGCATCGTAACAGGTTGTATTTCCAACTTCCCACCAATTCAGTCCTAAAAAGGGGTAACCCCTTTTTACCGTATAGCCCGTATAATATTGACCAGTTCCAGATTGGCATAAAAGGTGAGTCTGCAGAATTCGCAATTCCCCGTTTATAATAACCAGTTCCACCCCAGATTTTAATAACCCCCCATGTAAGTAGGCTCGAAATTTTGGTTTCTCCGCCATGGTAATCCACTGCAAAATGGTTGAGCAATATAAATTCACAATCTCACTCAGGTTGAGCCAAACGCACCATCAATTTCCGGTGTACGAAGCAGAGCAGACTCGTTCTGACTGCTCCGTGGGAAAGGGCGTTAAATCTACGATAACTGGTGTGTGCGCATCGTCCGTCGGAAGTAAGCCGCACGATCAGAGGCCGCAGGATGAATCGGATTACGGCCGTGTTATTGAGTGGTCGTTATACTTAATTTTATCTGCGTTCGGTTTCTTTTGATTCGTGTTGCATCTCGTACATCATCTTCGCAACATGAGTGCGGGCGCGATGCGTGATACGGAAGGCGTCTTGCTGATGTTGTTGCTGCTGCTGCTGCTGCTGCGAATAGTAAAAGATGAGAATCCTAGTTCCCTGCTGATGTTGATGGTCGCTGGGAGTAAATCGTGGGACGTAAGCCATCGGGAACGTTACTTGGATGACTCGTTGATCGTCCACGACTAATTGCTCAACGGGCGGCAATTTGGAACGACGTCGTAGGTACCAAAGTGCATATAGACGAAGAGGTTCCCGGAGTTAGCTCCCAATGGGGCTACTGACCGGCGCCCAGGCTTTCGTAATCTCTTTTCCCAGCTCCCCGACGTCTTGTGCAGTGGCGAGAGAAGCGCGAGAGGCAGCGCAACGTTCAATGGACTTAAACGTCCAGGCGTATAACACCGTGCGATTAGATATAGAACGCTCGAGGGCAGGAAGAGTTGTTGGAAAGAACCGTTGGCCGTGAACGTCAAGGGAGCGCCGTGTGATTACAGGTTGTTGGTTTGTAGCCTATATACGAGCGATCCAGAGATCCTCCATGAATAAATGGATCTCCCGTAGAGCGAAAATATACATACACATAATAGATGCAAGGAAAAAATGTCGATCATCATGATGAACATACCGATAATAACGGGTTGACATATAATCCAATAATGCATTAGATGGCACGCTTCAATGAAGTCGGATTAAGTTTTCCCTCGGTATTTTCAGAGATAAATGGGTCGTAAAACGTAAATCAAGTATATGGTATCTGAACAGTCATTTGCAGAGAGTATAAATGCGGTGAAGCACAGTCATTAGATGTATCTGTGGTATCTAACGTATTTCACACTTTATTCAATCTTTATTGCTAAATCGGACGTCAAAATACAATTCCATCAAAGCGAAACTATAGTGATTTTGATATCATGGTAAATAATATATATAATCCTTATAGATCTGCAGTGACTTCATCAAAGATGAACAACCTAAAATGTATGTGCAAGTCTGACGGAAAATTCTTCACATATGTATAAATTTCAAAAGGATATATTGGATTTTTCTTTAAATCAATGACCACAAGGATTAAAGTTGTGGGATAAAGTTGTCTTTATTTTTGTCTGAAGAAAGTTACCATTTCTATCTAAATCGGTGGTGGTATCTAGTAAAACTTTACTAGTTTGTGGCAAACCAATGACTATTGGCTTTGTCGAGTTACATTGTGGCTCGTGCGACCGAGAATCTGAAGTCCAGTGAACGCGATGCAGATTGCCACGGCAAACGCCATCCGCGAAGCGGAGAAGTGCCCAGAGATGGCCAGGGTCGTAAATCTCAGCCTCGGCAAAACTGGTTATACAAAATAGCTTCTCTGCTCTTCCAGGCATTAGTATTATCTACCTCTACTGTATACTGTACTATATATTCGATTCAAACTCTCCATAGCCACTGCAAAATGAACCCAAGTATCGGATAGTCCATGGCAGTAGCAACCAAATGTCACAACACAAAAAATGGTCCATTGAAAAGTGAACTATACCAGGAAGTTAGTTTTGAATCTAGAATAACCTCTTCGTCGTGATAAACGGTATAATCAGCAACCCCCTCAAGGGTTATGAATATCTCACGGCAATTTTTGAGATAATGAAGAAAACATTTATAGACCGTTGAAACCGGTCACAGTGACATATGAAAACCTGTAAATTGTTCTGCAGATAATATAATAAATTTTTTATATTTTTAAGACTTGTTGAAATTCATTTATATCTCGAAGATTCATTTAGACGTACAATCAAATTATTACTGAAGATATCTCCAATCACTGCACTAAACTTTTTCTTAGGTAGTTTAAATTACCAATTGTGTTACCAATCAGTTAGCTTGCATTTCCATTTGTCACATAAATCAGTTGTTTTAAGTTACCAATCGGTTGGTTGACTTACCAGTCAGTTTTTTTGACTTACCAATCGATAGTTTAACTTACCAATCGATAGTTTAACTTACAAATCGGTTGTTTGACTTACCAATCGGTTGTTTGACCTACCAATCGGTTGATTGACTTACCAATCGGTTGTTTGACTTATCACTCAGTTGTTTGACTTACCAAACAGTTGATTGACTTACCAATCAGTTGTTTGACTTACCAATCGGTTGTTTGACTTACCAATCGGTTGTTTGATTTACCAATCGGTTGCTTGACTTACCAAACGGTTTTTTTACGTACCAATCGGTTGTTTGACTTACCAATCGGTTTTTTTTACTTACCAATCGGTTGTTTGACTTACCAAACAGTTGTTTGACTTACCAAACAGTTGTTTGACTTACCAAACAGTTGATTGAGTTACCAATTGGTTGTTTGACTTATCAATCAGTTGTTTGACTTATCAATCAGTTGTTTGACTTACCAATCAGTTGTTTGACTTACCAATCAGTTGTTTGACTTACCAATCAGTTGTTTGAGCTACTAATCGGTTGTTTGAGTTACCAATAGATTGATTGACTTACCAATCAGTTGATTGACTTACCAATCGATTGTTTGACTTATCACTCAGTTGTTTGACTTACCAATCAGTTGTTTGACTTACCAATCGATTGTTTGACTTACCAATCGGTTGTTTGACTTACCAAACGGTTTTTTAACGTACTAATCGGTTGTTTGACTTATCACTCAGTTGTTTGACGTACCAATTGGTTGTTTGACGTACCAATTGGTTGTTTGACTTACCAATTGGTTGTTTGACTTACCAATTGGTTGTTTGACTAACCAATTGGTTGTTTGACTTACCAAACGATTGATTGACTTACCAATTGGTTGTTTGACTTACCAAACAGTTGATTGACTTACCAATCGGTTGTTTGACTTACCAATCGGTTGTTTGAGCTACCAATAGGTTGATTGACTTACATATCGGTTGATTGGCTTAGCAATTAGTTGTTTGATTTACCAACCAGCTATTTTACTTCCCAATTGGCCTGTTAGTCTTACCAACATGATGTCAACCCAACAAAATTAGTTCTTAACCAGAATTACGTTTGTTCGTTCTCCCAACTAAAACATATTCTCTTCCTGTTCAATTATTTAGAACTTCGTCAAAGATCGGATCATGACCAACGGTTATATACTGTTTACCCGCTCATACCCATAATTCCCAATCGGTATTCGATAACTTTTGCGAATGACAGTTGTTTCTTACCCCAATCCCGATCTGTTATTCAAGTGTTCCAGAGCCTCGAGTAGCAGCAGGAACGGCTCAAGATACAAGGTACACCAGAAGTAACCAGAAGCAAGTCACCAAGTCCGAGGCGTGCAGGATTGCTCGCCAACTTCCATGGGAAGCGGAGGCGTAATAAATTATACGCAGAAAGGCCGCTCGCTTATGATGACCGTCGGTAAAGCGTGACATGTAATCTATCAATTAGCTGAGAGTTGCTTTAACGTCTACTAGCTCACTCTGTCGTCAGGCATACACTCGGATAGCTTCGTTGTTGTTGTTTTTTTATTTTTATTTTTTTTTATCGTTTCCTTCTCATTGGGGCTTCTCCTTTAGACTCGCTCTTCGCTCTTCCGCCAAGCGCCGTGCAACAGTCCACGCGTCTTTGCTATCTTCGTCTTCTCGGCTGCTTTGAGCTCACAGAGCTCGGAGAACCCTTGAGGCGTGTACGTGATGGTCAATCACGAGGCAAGCGACCGGCTACCGCGGTCAATCGATGGCCTTATATGATTTCTTCACGCTGCTGATATACTCTGAGGGAACCGCTCGGCAATCTTGCAGATAGATCGATCCGCACTGGAATAACGAGATTTAAGTGTATATCTGAACAGAGAGAAGAGAGAATTGAGAGAGAGAAAGAGAAATGAGAGGAGGGATGAGACCAGGAATAACTCACAAGATCATTATGAGGCTGCATATCGAAATGAGTGTCCAATTCAGATAGAAACATCATTCGAATGAAACATCATTTTGAATACTTTTTTGATATAATGATTACCGATAATTAAACCTACGAAATATCAACCATTCATTGTAAAAAAAAATATTACTCTAAGTTATTTATGATTCTTTGCGGAAATCTGTAAATTTCCATTTCTTCACCATTTTTGATTACAATCATTTATTTTTTATATATGCGAATTAGAGAATTGCATATTTCTTTCTCATATAAGAAGCTGAAGAAAACTTTACAAAAAAAATACTTTTCAATAAATCACGGTTTTAGTTTTTCTTATGAAAATAATTGTTAAATAAATGGAAAATTCGTTAAATAATTAAACCTACGAAATATCATCCAGTCATTTTTTAAAAAATCTCTCTAAGTTATTTATGATTCTTTGCGAAAATCTGTAAATGTTCATTCTGTTAATTTCTTCGTCATTTTTAATCATAATCATTTATTTTAAATATATGCGAATCAGAAAGTGGCATATTTCTTTCTCATATAAGCGTTAAAGGAAACTTTACAAAAAAAATAATAATTTTCAATTAAAAACGATTTTAGATTTACTTATGAAAATTGTATGACTCTTCAGCCGAATTACTTTAATTGCTCTCGAGTTTTGAATGTTGACATTTCGGAGGTCCAGAACTTACATATACACAAAAATCAATATGTCCACACTTTTTGGTTCGCTTTTAATTGAAACTGTTGTTGATAAGGTAAACGGCCCAGTTTCGGTCACTGTCCCGGTTTCGGTCACCGACCTTCCATTTATACGAATAATAAATGTATTGTGCGAAAAAAAAAATTAATGCCATTTTTGAAGACCGTTTTTTACTCTACGTTATTGTCGAAATGCGATTTTTTAAATGAAATTTTTCATGAGGAAGTCTTAGAGTGAGTGGCGCTGCGTGTGTGTCTGTATTTTCGAGCGGCAACCGTTGTCCGAGCGTGCTTGCCGAAGGCTCTCGGAAAACATCGAATTTGATCATTTGTAAGTATTCAGAGGTATAAATATTATATGGAAAGGTTCGCAATGAATCACGTAACCGATAAGTCTAGTTAGAATTTGTTCACGAGAAATCATTTCATTAAAATTGCCGTGTCCGTTACTGCTTCCGCAAATTAGGTTAGGTTGCACTTTCGGTCACTTGTTGCACGAATCACATCTGCAGTCGTGTTCTATCCAATTCAACTTTTTTTATAATAAAATATCGATTAAATGTAGAAAAAAACTTCATTTTTTTATTAGCAAATGGTAATAAATCATAATTTACAACCTGTCGTTTCGCCTGTGACATCGTAAAATATAAGGAAGTGACCGAAAGTAGGTCCGCAGGGTGACCGAAACTCTAACCGGCATGACCGAAACTGGTACTCGCGAGGTGACCAAAACTGCGACATGAAAGTTGGAATGTGACAGAAACTCCGGCAGCCGAGCGTCGTTAGTAAAACGATTATTTAAATATTATAACCTAATAATTTAACGTAAACAATTATTTGACTATATTTAGAAGGATTTATTGCATAAATAAGAACAGTTCGTTTTCGAAATTTCGATGTAATTTATACAGACGCAGCGGAAAACATGGGCTCAGGCTCTAAAGATGACCGAAACTGGGCCGTTTACCTTACGTGAGAGACAGAGGAGATGAGATAAAACAAACTAGGAAATCGGGTTTCATACCAGATAATACACTGCTGAAGTGGCAGTCTCTCCCGTTTATAATATAGTTACGATACCGTTACATGCACTCATGTCTTGCGATGCCATCCGCGCACTAATAGATCTTTGACGAGAATTTAAACGAATGGATATAAATGGACCCTGCCCGGATAATTCTGGAGTTGATTTGGTGTGTATACATTTCTATGCTGTACTCGGGAATAGGTACAGTGAAGTTACAGCAACTATTCATTCAATTTACCCAGTATAGAGCTATCTTCTATTCTCCAGCTTCTCGCTCCCTCTCAGCCTTCTCCTTCCATTCGTCTTGCACGTGTGATGCTTTTGCTTTGCTCTGACTTCTCGTAATTTGTTTTCTAGATGAACTTTCATCGTAGTTCGGAATATAATGTAATGCAGTAGGTACTACATTTTGAACAGGACGTGAAGTAACAGTTATACAGGGTGTCCCATTAAAAATACATTGAAATAAATGTCCTACGCAAAAAAAAATTTTTTTTCAGACACTTGTACGTAAAGTACGTACTTTCCACCCTTTTGGGAGGACGGAAATTGAGTACTTTCCTCCCTAGGGAATAAATGATATTGAAATTTTATGTTCCTTTTTTTCATTTTTCTCAAAAATTTGTACTCAAAACTTTTTCAATGGTATTGAAAAAGATTTGAGTTATTTTGTAAAAATAAAATTATGTTGTAAAAATAATTATTGGAATTTTACGACATATCTGTATATTAAATTAAATTTAATATAGAGTATGTGTAATACTTTAATAAAGTATTAAATTAAATTTAATATACTGTATCTGAAAAAGAACTTCCAATACATATATTAATTTTCAAAATATTTTTAACAGTGTATATATTTTTAAATATTGTAAAAAATGCAACACCCTGTAGAATAGAAAAACTACTACTAAGCTTTTATTCTAGAGTGCTTGCACCATCGGTATAACTATTATCTGCGACTCGAGTTTCTAAAGCTTATACTCCCGCGCGGGTAATTACACTGAACGAAGATCGTGCAAACGTTAACTCAGCGGGCGACGCTTCCAGACTCCTATAGGTGTCTCGGGCCCTGAGACACTCTGATAGGTACATAAGGTTTCGTTACTATATATACCGACGTTCTCCAATAGGTAGCTTGGATCTCTTATTAACTCTTCTGCGACGACTCTCGTTAACTTCTTCGAAAGGTGACTGCATAAATCGCACAACTCTACTGAATAAACTTTAAAACACACTTCAATATGTATCAAATTCTATTAGGGTATAATTATAGTGATTACCATCAAATTTGCACTGCCATTGTATTCATTTCCAAATGTCTTCACATTTTTTCAGTATTGTCATTTAGACAAAAATCATCATAAGGTAAACGGCCCAGCTTGTGACACCTTTAGAGCAGCGGGGTCGATTTTCTGTTCTTTACAGATGCGTGACATTGTTAAACTGAAAATGAAGGTTTTCAATACGTGCATTAAAACCTTCTGAAACAGATTAGACTATTCTTCAAAGGCAAAATGTTGAGAATATTAATAAAAACATTATTTAAATATTGCTTGTCTACTGCCGGGGTTTCTGACCCTGCAGAACCACTCATGTCGTAGCTTGTGACCCTCGCGTGTACCGGGATTGTGACACTGACGCCGTAGATCCTGACCCCCGCGTGTACCGTGATTGTGACACTCACGCCGTAGTTCCTGACCCCCGCGTGTACCGGGTTTCTGACCCAGGTGTAAGTAATGAACGAGATTTAATTAGCTTCAACGTGTTATATATTTCTACATGTGCGTGGTAAGTATAGAAATGTACACTGACAATGCAACATGACAATCAAACGAAACCATAATAACGTTAAATGTTGAAATTTATACAGTATTCAATCCTAACCTAATTTTTAGCAAGAAGTCAAAATCGTAAATTTTGAGAGGGTCAGCAACCGCGTCAGTAACCACAATTACGTTGGGAGTTATTGACCCTGCGAGTTTACGGGAAAAACTAATCAATAGCTTAAGTATTCTATTCCTTGTCGATAAAGATAATTATTGTGATCATTTTCATATAATTGTTATGTTGTATTATACTTATTTAAGGATGGAAACGATCAAATACGCGACCGATGCAGCTAGTGAGTTCCGTCTAGGAATGGCGGTTCGAACTCACTGAGACGCAATACCACGGGTTTCACCGGTGAAATGTGTTTCTAAATAATTTGGTACAAAATTTGTTTATTGCAGAAAAAAACTATTAAAGAAGCTCTTTAATTTGGCGATAATAAGGTTAATATTCGACGTAAATTACATTTATGATAGTGTAAAATAGCTATCGGGGGTCACAATCCGAGGCAGGGTCACAAACAGGGCCGTTTACCTTACCAAAAAGAACACTTTACAGGATTTAATTTTTCTGGAGACATTAACCCAACAGATATTTCGTACAAATCTAAGTAATGGTAAAATTTCCCATAGCAGAATCATAAAAATAATGAGATTCATCATTTTTTATACCAACAAGGTAGATTATACTTTAACTTATGGTAATTAATTTTTTTTTTTAACAACAAATCGTCAAAGAGCAACTTTTACATTCTTGAGAAAAAACATTCAGCAGAATTGGAGAAATGTAATCAAATTACGATATTCAAAGATGTTGAGGGATGTGTAAAAAATGCCCCGCGTAGAAAAAAAGAATCTTGTGAAGAATCTTTTAAAGAATCTTAAAAAAGTCTTGAAAGAATCTTTAAAGGAATATTGAAAAGAATCACGTATAGGATCCGGACCAATATTCTTTCCAGGATTCTTTTCAAGATTCTTTCTATCCGAAAGCGTTCTGAGAATCTTTCAAAGAATCTTCGACAGAATCTTGAAAAGCGTCTTTAAGAGAATCGTGAAAAGATTCCGTCCATTAAACAGAAAATCGTTGAAAGAATCTTAATGAAAATTTTCAGAGGAATCGAGCGAAACCTGTTGTTGCTTTCCCTTGGTGTCGAGACAGTACATTTCGATACGTCAACGAAGGGTAAACCCCTCGTGTATAGTCGAACTCAGGACAGCTTTGCAGTCTTATATACGTTCAGGCTTCAAGTCACTTGCGAGAAACGCTTCGACCGCTCGCCATCTAGCGGAGTATTGTCCACCAGTGTTTCGTATGATGTCACTAGGTAGCGAACGGACGGAGCGTTTCTCGCAAGTGGTTTGAAGCCTCAGCGTACATATAAGACTGGAAAGCTTTTCTGAGTTCGACTACACACGAGGGGTTTACCCTTCGTTGACATACCGAAATATACTGTCTCGACCCCAAGGGAAAGCAACAACAGGTTTTGCTCGATTCCTCTGAAGAATTTCATTAAAATTCTTTCAACGATTTTTCTGTTTAATGGACGGAATCTTTTCACGATTCTCTTAAAGACGCTTTTCAAGATTCTTTCGAAGATTCTTTGTAAGATTCTCAGAACGCTTTCGGATAAAAAAAATCTTGAAAAGAATCCTGGAAAGAATCTTGCTTCGAATCCTATACGTGATTTTTTTCAAGATTCCTTTAAAGATTCTTTCCATGATTCTTTCAAGACTTTTTTTAAGATTCTTTAAAAGATTCTTCATAAGAGTTCTTTTTTTCTACGCGGGCACGTATCAATTAATCGATTTTAAAAATTACATTAATGTTATTAATATTTTTATATATTGGAAAGAGGTTTTTTTATGTTTTTGTTAAATTATTTTTGAAGCATATACAATATTGTTTGATTTACAACGGTGTGATACGTGATGCAAGGAAATGGTAGCATAGGTAAATGTAACATGGGTGCAGTGTACCGATGCAATAAAGAGCAGTGAGTCTCGATGGAAGCTGTATGAGGTAATTCCGTGAATGCGGACGTGTAATATCAGAGGTAAACCGTCTTCGGTAGATTCAGAACGTTTCTTCCTCGGGTCTTTCTCCCACGAAATTCAATTTCGTGCCGAACCCATCTATACCATGACGACTCTCCCACTTAAGTTTCTCCAATTTAACATTACACTTACTCAATTTCTGGCTACCTTACGTGAAATATTATCCTAATTTCCTCTCGTAATTTGCATTATTACTCTATCATCGCTGTCGCAAGTTATTTATCTAATTTTCGGATAATCAACAAAAAGTCAACACAATCGGATTGTTACTACAGAATATATAATTGTACCATAAAGTTGACGGTTTCTTTTTTTTTCAAATTATTAAACCTAATTTGTACAACTTCTTAGATTTTGCAGATCGTATATAAATTAAAAAACGTTTTTTCCCATACAATAAAAAAAAATTAATTCATTTATGTAAAATAATTTAGGATTATGGATGAATGAAAATATTTGAAAAGTAGCAAAATAGAATCTTGCACATTGCTTCGCCATTATTTTTGGCAATTATTTTTGGTAAAGCCAATATTTTACAAACACTCTTGGGAAAATTCAAATCGTGATATAATTTGAAACTCTGTATGGATTTTGATATAAATAACAGTAAGTAAAGAAAGCATATTACTTTACTTAGCTGCAAAATTTTCGCATTGTGACTTGACCCGCTCTTGAGTTATAAGCGTTTTAATTTTAGATTTCCATAAACACACAGACAACCGGAAACTTTTTTCTAAATATGGTTTCCGAATATTTTGGCTCATTTTAAACAAATATTCTTCTATAAAAATGCAAAAGTAATTAATTCGATTAAATTCGAAAAAAATTTAACCACATTTAATAATATTTGGCAGATCCTCATCTTTTATTATATTAAATGAGCTGTACAATTCAGATTTTAAAAAATGCATTTAAATAATAAAAAAAGGCACTTTTCATTGCTAACATATTCGAACAAGTTTCCTTGGCATATCCAAGCCCATTTCATCATAGAATAGACTTTGGAAGCTATTATTAAAATTCAAAAAAAAAAAGGTGTACTCAAAGGATGCAAGAGTAAAATGATCATTTTTTTATGCTATCTAACAGATTAATTAATTACTCATCCTAATTGCGTTGCATATAGAGAGTGCAATGTCATTATCGATCGTATTTTGCAATTCCAAGTCGACAGCCGATTGTGACAATAATAAATGAGTGATCGATGAAATCAGGCATCGGTACTTATGCACTGTACGCACATATCCTGCGACATATATAACCAAGGAATGAAGTTTTATGCAAAACCGAGTGTAGCAGCGTGGGTCGAGTGGCTCAGTAAATCGCACACAAACAAACGATCATCCATCTCGCAGATATTATGCCGTTTGACTCTCTTACGCTTTACAATGCTTCAGTATTTTCCGGGCAAATTACGTGGCAAAATAGTTAAAGCAACGCGATAAACAGTCACAGCATGATATCTAGTTTCGATCCGACTCCTACGTGAAGTAGATCTCTTGCGTCTGAAACTCTCAACGTACGTTATGATATATGCATCGATTATTCATGAGAATCGCGCGCGAGAGTATTCTCGAATGATTCATGTTGAATTAACACGCGAACGGGTTTACGTCCTCACAACTTCGCTTCCTTGGCCTATGGTATCTTCGTCTTGAGCCTCATGGCACGCGCCAGCGGACAGACGAAGGTACGAAAACGAAATGAACTGCTTGAATAACGTCAACTCAGAGCGATGTTGATTTTAAAGGTTTCAGCACTGCAAGAAGAATTGCCTTTTTTTTTCAAAGTGAGCTCATGTCAGTTTCAATAGGTTTTTACTCCGCAACAATCAATTGCAGTTTGAATGTTGTACCGAACTTCACTAAGCTTCATTTGCAATTGAAAAGAGATTTTTTTTGCTGTCTTATGGAGGAAAATTTCTTGTTCAGATATTTTTTTTCTCGAAATGTTCATGTCATCGTATTAAGAATTGCGTGTGCGTGTTCCTGTGCTTGTGTTTGTGTGTGTGCACGTCTCTGCGCGTGCGCGTATGCGTGTGCGTGTTCCTGTGCGCTTGCGTGTCCCTGTGCGTGTTCCTGTGCGCTTGCGTGTGCGTGTGCGTGTGCGTGTGCGTGTGCGTGTGCGTGTGCGTGTGCGTGTGCGTTTGCGTGTGCGTGTGCGTGTGCGTGTGCGTGTGCGTGTGCGTGTGCGTGTGCGTGTGCGTGTGCGTGTGCGTGTGCGTGTGCGTGTGCGTGTGCGTGTGCGTGTGCGTGTGCGTGTGCGTGTGCGTGTGCGTGTGCGTGTGCGTGTGCGTGTGCGTGTGCGTGTGCGTGTGCGTGTGCGTGTGCGTGTGCGTGTGCGTGTGCGTGTGCGTGTGCGTGTGCGTGTGCGTGTGCGTGTGCGTGTGCGTGTGCGTGTGCGTGTGCGTGTGCGTGTGCGTGTGCGTGTGCGTGTGCGTGTGCGTGTGCGTGTGCGTGTGCGTGTGCGTGTGCGTGTGCGTGTGCGTGTGCGTGTGCGTGTGCGTGTGCGTGTGCGTGTGCGCGTGCGAGTGCGTGTGCGCGTGCGCGTGCGAGTGCGCGTGCGCGTGCGCGTGCGCGTGCGCGTGCGCGTGCGCGTGCGCGTGCGCGTGCGCGTGCGTGTGCGTGTGCGCGTGCGCGTGCGCGTGCGTGTGCGTGTGCGCGTGCGTGTGCGCGTGCGTGTGCGTGTGCGTGTGCGTGTGCGTGTGCGTGTGCGTGTGCGTGTGCGTGTGCGTGTGCGTGTGCGTGTGCGTGTGCGTGTGCGTGTGCGTGTGCGTGTGCGTGTGCGTGTGCGTGTGCGTGTGCGTGTGCGTGTGCGTGTGCGTGTGCGTGTGCGTGTGCGTGTGCGTGTGCGTGTGCGTGTGTGTGTGTGTGTGCGTGTGCGTGTGCGTGTGCGTGTGCGTGTGCGTGTGCGTGTGCGTGTGCGTGTGCGTGTGCGTGTGCGTGTGCGTGTCCGTGTGCGTGTGCGTGTGCGTGTGCGTGTGCGTGTGCGTGTGCGTGTGCGTGTGCGTGTGCGTGTGCGTGTGCGTGTGCGTGTGCGTGTGCGTGTGCGTGTGTGTGTGCTGCTTCGAAATTTCAAACGCCTATAAATCGAAAGCTGTTCAACCGATCGAGCTGTAATTTGACACACAAGTTAAGCAAAAGGCCACCCTCAATTGTTGCAATTTTCGACAAAATGAGTGCAGAAATGTAGTTTTTAAAGCGTTTTGAATTTTTTCAAAAAATAGCGTGATCGCTCCAACTTTCGTAAATTTTATGATATTTTTCTAAATACTTTTTCATAAGTACAGATATATGTAATGTTGTTTGGTGTTCAATTTGTCCCAAATCGGAACAATGGTTTGGTTTTTGTGAAGTTTTCAAATTTTCTAAACATTGAAGTTATTGCATTAACTTTTGCAAAATATGAACTAGCAAGCCCAAATTTTGTACGCAATCGGAATCATGTTCAGTGATGGTAAATACATAATTTAATGGAGATCTGTATAAGCTTTCTGATTATATAGGAATTTGAATTTTTCGCTATTATTTCTATCATTTGTGAGCTTTTTACTTCTCTATCAGAAAGCCAGAATTGATGAACATTGAATTTTAAAATATTGATTAAGCAATATGGAAGGTGTCACATAAAAAAAAACAATTTATACCGTTCACGTAAAATTTTTTTGTCTATACGAAATAATTGGTAGTATGCAACATTTCATAGAATAAAATCAATTCAATGACCGGCGATGATACGAAAATCAAATGAACCACTCGAGTAACATCAATTCAGAGCGAAGTTGATGTAAAAGGTTTCTGCACTGCAGGAAAGACTGAAATAGATTTTTCAAAGTGCACTCACGTCAGCTTTAACGTGTATTCACTCCGGAGCATCAATTGAAGTTAACGTGCTATGGAGCTATGATCTTTTCATTCTATAGAAATAAAAATACTTTTCACATCCTCAATTACTGAACGTTTTCGCAATGCCCGTGCAAAGTCCATGATATTTTCGTCTCTCGTTTCATAGCTCGCGCCAGTAAACCAGAGCTGTAAATGCCTAATCATTATAGAAATAAAGATGACGATACGATTCGCTCTATAATTATGTTTTCATAATAATAACATGTCGCGATTGTAATACAATGTATACATTTTCAATAAAATTTCACAATATTCCTTTTGAAAAAAATTGGGAAAACATAATTAATGCATTAATAAAGTATTTTTTCAACTATTTCTTCCAATATTTGCGCAAAAATTTGTATTTTTTTTCAGCTATTCAAATGTTTACACTCAATTTTATAATCACCACATGCTATTATTATGAAATAAACATTACGAAACAAACTATACCGTAAACTATATTTCTTGCCTTAATGGGGATTTACAACTCTGCAGTGGACAGGCGAAGGTACGAAAACGAAGTGAACTGCTCGAGCCTGACTTTAGACCGAAGTAAATTTCAAAGGTTTCTGCACCGAACGAAGTATAAGAATTTATTTTTCACCGTCGACTCACGTCAGTTTCAACACTTATTTACTCCGGAGCTATCAATTGCAGGTAAAATGTCTTTACAGCTGTGATCTTTATTTTCTATTGAAATAAAAAAAGAAAATGTTTTTGACACCCTCAATTACAGAAAACGATCTTCTTTTAATGCCAAGTACTTAACTACAAAGTACATTCTAAGTTCCCATACATATATTACTATACCCGATCTACAGATCTTCGCATTTATCTTCCATGGTATGGGATCGTTCGAACAATTGCTGACGGCGAATGCTGACGGCGATCGTTGCTCGAGAATCAGTGAGCCGTTTCGTTGCACGTATTATTTTCGAGCCAGAGCATTGCGAGGCGACGAGGAAGGTTCTGCCCCGTGAGATACGCGATCGTGGAAGCCACAGAACCGCGAGTTGTATCTCGCACTATGGACAGGTGTTGGTACGTAATCCTACATACACTACAACCTCGATTTTTGGGACAGAAATGAGACCGACCGAGCATTCTCACGTGGAAAAAATATATCAAGATTCTATAAAATTTATATATAAGTCACAGTATATAATCTGTATAACAAAATGGACATATAGAATTTCTACCAGTTATATACAATATATATGTATATTTTAGACTGCGTGACATTTTTTAAAAAATTGTTACTTGCCAGAACACAAAACTATTGTTTGTATCCTAATATTGACCTGAAAGGAAAACTTCGTACAATTTTTTTTTAGCGATGGCGCAATGGCATTTTGTATCTGCCGTTTGATTGACACGTAGAAAATCGAATCTTTTGTTTGGAGGAATAACATTATTTTTGTAGATGATGGACGGTGCCATTTAGGTGCCTTTTGTAGCTTGAATGATTGCCTACAATTTCGTGTATCGTAGAACATTTTCGGCCGCATAGTGTGCAAGATATTCAATTTTGTGTAAAGCTGTTTTTTTTTTACTTTTGCAAAAACGATTATCCAAGACAAACTGCCATCTTTCTTGGCAGGACTACTTTAAATTTTTTTTATAAATTTCGTCAAGGACATGGAAAAACTATTCTTCATACAATTTAGCCTCATTTGTGATTATAATTTTTTACTATTTAACAATAACATGCTCATTAAAATGGTGAATAATTTTTTGTCTACTATAGATTCTACTTTCAGACCATTGCAAAATGAATCGCAATTCATTCATTTTCGTAAAACTTTATTGAAAATTCGTTTATGTCACACTGTGCGTAAAATGCGATTTTACGCACGCTTCGCGTGCGTTAAACTGCATTTTCTCACATCGTAACATAAAATATCGTTCGACACTCGTGCGAAAGACTTTTTCTAACTCGTGTGGTTGCAACCCTCGCCTTCGGCTCGGGCTGCAAACTCGCACTCGCCAGAAAAAGTTTTTTCGCACTTGTATCGAAATATACTATTTTTGCCCTTATACGTAGAAAGTCGTATCTCTCGTTTGGACGGATAACATTATATTTGTACACGATGGACGGTGCCATTTAGGTGCCTTTTAAAGCTTGAATGATTGTCTACAATTTCGTGTATCGTAGAACATTTTCGACCGCATAGTGTGCAAGATATTCAATTTTGTCTAAAAACTGTTTTTTTTTACTTTTCCAAAAACGGTTATCTAAGACAAACTGTCATCTTTCTTGGTAGGACTACTTTAAATTTTTTAAATAAAATTCGTCAAGGATATGGAAAAACTATTCTTCATACAATTTAGCCTCATTTGTGATTATAATTTTTTACTATTTAACAATAACATGCTCATTAAAATGGTGAATAATTTCTTGTCTACTATAGATTCTACTTTCAGACCATTGCAAAATGAATCGCAATTCGTCAATTTTCGTAAAAATTGATTGAAAATTCTTTTTTTGTCCTTACACGTAGAAAATCGTATCTCTCGTTTGGATGGATAACATTAATATTTGTACACGATGGACGGTGCCATTTAGGTGCCTTTTATAGCTTGAATGATTACCTACAATTTCGTGTATCGTAGAACATTTTCGATCGCATAGCGTGCAACATATTCCATTTTGTGTAAACAGCTGTTTTTTTACTTTTAGAAAAACGGTTATCTAAGACAAACTGCCCTCTTTCTTGGTAGGACTACTTTAAAATTTTTTAATAAAATTCGTCAAGAATATGGAAAAACTATTCTTCATACAATTTAGCCTCATTTGTGATTATAATTTTTTACTATTTAACAATAACATGCTCATCAAAATGGTGAATAATTTTTTGTCTACTATAGATTCTACTTTCAGACCATTGCAAAATGAATCGCAATTCGTTCATTTTCGTAAAACTTTATTGAAAATTCTTTTTTTGCCCTTATACGTAGAAAGTCGTATCTCTCGTTTGGACGGATAACATTATATTTGTACACGATGGACGGTGCCATTTAGGTGCCTTTTATAGCTTGAATGATTGTCTACAATTTCGTATATCGTAGAACATTTTCGACCGCATAGTGTGCAAGATATTCAATTTTGTGTAAACAGCTGTTTTTTTTACTTTTCCAAAAACGGTTATCTAAGACAAACTGCCATCTTTCTTGGTAGGACTACTGTAAAAATTTGTATAAAATTCGTCAAGCACATGGAAAAACGATTCTTCATAAAATTTAGCCTCATTTATGATTATTATTAACATTATTACTCCTTGACAATAACATGCTCATTAAAATATCGAATTTTTTTTTTCTACTGTATATTCTACTTTCAGACGATTGAAAAAATAATGGCATCCTAACCAATTTTCGTAAAAAAATTTATTGAAATTTCTTGTTTTTGCCCTTGTTCAAGAGTTTAAAAAGCTTTTATAAAAATTCCAAATTATTATTATGAAGTTAATCATAAATAATTGTAATTAATTTTTATTTCATATATAATAGAGCCTCACAACTGTAGATATATAAATATGTAAACTATAAGTGATTCCAATGTATTGGTGACTGTCCCGAAAATCAAGATTGCGAAAATCGAGGTCGTAGTGTATACACATAAGATTTAACTCGCGAGTCGCTCGCGTGAACCGGTCTTTACTTAACGGTGAAACCTTTCCTAGGATCAATCATCATTATTTCGTAGCGTTCAACACCTACGCATACACCCGGACCGTCTAAGACCTTATTGTGAGCGCGCAACGTAAGAGCTCGCAATCGTTGCCGAGGTTTATTGCCGGTGTCTGGTGTCCCGTACATACTATACGTTGTCTATGTACCTTCACGTATATTTGAAATAGCATTTACTCGCCACGAATCGCAGCAAAATTGTGGGTAGACTCATGTGTGCATATATATATATATATAGTGCTACACACATGTAGTATAAGTTAGAAAAATGAAAAAGAGGGAAAGCCACGAACAACCCACCGATATTATTGCCGAGAAAACAATGCTGTACCTGAGTTTATATCTCGATACATCGCCAGCGAATCCAAGTGGTGTCCATCGCTCGAGTAAGCAATATTGTAACCGAAGACTTCATATAATGCTTAAACGAAGAACGGTATATATTGTCAAGGGAAACGAGCCATGACTACTGTATGATATATGGGTAATTCCATACCGAGTGGGCCACCCAAATTTAGCAACATCGCAAAAAGTCTTTATATTTTTTTCAGAAGTTCTTTATTGTATCACGAATATCCACAAATTATTTCAAAATTTTTGCACTTGTGGTTTGCCCAAAATTTAATAACGATTTTTTTTTTTTTTTTCAATTCGCTGTATATTCAAAATTACTGATTGGACAAAAAATTTATTCCTGTATAAAATTTAAGTTTTTGAATGTACTTTTTAATTAAAAAATTTCCATAGCCGCACAAAAAAAAATTGTGCCATTTTTTGAGAGAATATAGTTATAATATTTTTTTTCGTTGAGACAGATCATTTCGATTTTTCTCAAAATTTTACGGTATTTCCATTATTATTGCTATAAATTATTTAAGAAATTGACGTGATGGCAAATGTATAGCCCACTTGATATGGAATGATCCATATATTAGATGTGCAACATGTATATTACTTTTGGCAGTGTTGGATTTTATAGCAGTGTTCAAAGCACAGCTATGACTTTTATTGCAAAAGCAGTCAAGTGGCTGATGCAGTAATAAATTATTTCTAGGTGTGTATTAGTATGCAGTTTATTTAGTAATGGAAATTTATCTTGATGCTCCTATGTGGTCCCATAGAAGTTGTGCCACTTCCCCCTCTGGCTCTCGTTTCGAGCACTGATTTTTTTTAAATCCATAAATGAATCCCCCTTCTAGGCCTTAATTATTCCAAATTTTCCTATGAACCTCCTTAAGGCCCTGATTATTCTGAAGAAATTTAGAAAATTGAAGATATCCCCATTACTTAAAAAAATAATCATTTATGGTAAATTTTCGTTTTTACTTATGTTTTTTTGCAATTAAACTAAATTAATTTAATAATTTAATAATTTAATAATTTAATAATTTAATAATTTAATAATTTAACAATTTAATAATTTAACAAATTAATAATATACTAATTTAATAATTTAATAATACATTAAAAGGTTAAGTTAAGGAATTTTATTTCCAATGAAATTTTCGAAAAAAAAGGGACTTTTATTTCTATGGGTTCTAATAAAATGACTTTATCAAGAAAAATTGTTTAAACTGAGATTTCTGAGGTTCTATTTTAAACTGACTTATCTAACGATTACAAACGAATACAAACTACCTTATCTTAAATCCCATTATTGAGCTCGAACGGGATATTGAAAATTTTTAGGGGTCAATAGAATTTTTTTTTTTCGTCATAAAACCAGCAGGCGAGCAAACAAGATACTCTTCAATAAATATCAGCAATTTTCTTTCGACTCTCTCCTCTCTTAAACGAATTTGTAGTGGCTCGAATGAAATTCTGTATCAATTTACGGTTTTTATTTTCGGTAACCAAAAATTGATGAGTGTTCGAAATTTACTATTTTTTTTTTTTTTTTTTTGCCTTGTTGCTCTTGTTCGCATGTACTCCCGTCAATTTCACATTTATAGCATGCAAAACCCGTCTATCACGCAATAAAAATATCAGACCGTATACATGAGGGTTTTAACCTGTTGACAATTAAGTCTGAAAATGTAAAACCGAGTCAATATGCATCGCACTCGTACCAACCTCGATTACCAACAACACCATTGGCGCACAAAACACATACTCACTCAGGCGGCTACACTCCACACATCTGCCTCGTCTCATTCGCATTTTTGTTCTCCTCGTTCTCGGCAAATTGAAATCCGATCGAATTACCGTTGCAATAACGCGCGGCTCGTGGTCAGGGGAGCGAAAATGTGGCGAGCACCCGATGCACTTCCAAAATGGAGATCGTTATTCTCGTGTTCTCTCTCACTCGTTTCATTTACTGGCAGAAACTTGTGGCTTTGAGAGTCTTCCACATACAAGGCATTCTGTGTCAGAGTTGAATGGATTTTTATCTAAATGTCATACATTTTTTAAAAATAAATTAGCGAAAGTTTAATATTACTTGATAATATTTTCTGACCAATTTTTAGATTTTTTTATTTTGTTAAAATTAGGTGTTACATTTTTTTTAATATTTTGGGGCAATCCATACCGTTTTGACTTGGGTCTGACTGCTTGACCCTTTTTTATATAATTAACATAATTCTTGAAAGCACGGTGTTTTTTTTTCGAAAAATGTTGAATTGTCTACGATTTTTGAAAACAAAAGTATCGATCGACAATGGAGATCGTTTTTCTCAGGTTAGCTCTTCACTCGTTTCATTTATTGGCAGAAAATTGTAGCTTTGAGAGTCTTCGAAATATAAGGCATTCTGTGTTAGAGTTCAATTAATTTTGCTTCCTCATAGAGGAAGCTTTATTTTTATGAAAAATTTTTTTTTCGAGATTTTCATGCCAGTATGCTTAGAATTGTCCAAAACGTCGAGAAAAGTGGTTTAGAAAAAATGTCCGTATGTATGTGTGTGTGTGTGTGTGTCTTGGGCTCCGAAAATTCGATGAACTATTACTCAGTAACCGTTCGAGCGATATGGCTCAAATTTGGCACACAAGTGGAGTAGTTGACCCGCTTTGAATATTGAGATTTTTGAAAAAAAAAATCGGCCATTTTGATTTTATGATACTTTTAATTTTTTGAAAAAAGGGCGTGGTCGCTCTAACTTTCGTAAAAATTAGACGATTTTGCTAAATAGTTGTTTATAAATAAATATATGTTCAATGTTGTTTGGCTTTGCATTTGGGCGAAATCGGTAAAGCGGTTCAGATTTTATAGATGTTTGAATTTTTCGAAAAAAATCATTTTTTTTATAAATCACGTCGAATTTCACCAATTTAACCGAAATGTTTTACAGACGAAAAGGAACATGCAGCTATGCCACGTACCAAATTTGACGATGATCGGTAAAGTGGTTCAGATTTTACGACATTTTGAAATTTACGAAAAAAAAAAAACGATTTTCGCTCTAGCATCAGCAAAAGTTGATAATGCGAGACAAAAGTTTGTACTCAATGGAAATAAGAATGCAAAGTAGAACTTTACACATTGCTTCATATATAATTTTTATTTTTTTAAATTTATAATGACCGCTTGTCCCAAAATAGAATTGCTCATAACTCTCGAACGGCGTCACGAATCGAGATGAAAATTTACACAAAAGAGGAGGATAAACTCCGTTTTCGTTATTTCGATTAAGGTAGTCCTTGCGCATTAAGCTGAGGTCAAATAAGTTTTCGAAAAATGGGAGGGAATTGCAAACACTTTTCGCCAATATAAACAAGGCTGCAAAGTAGAACTTTGCAAATTGCTTCCTCATTATTGTTGGATTTTTACAAAGCTTCCTCTATGAGGAAGCCAAAATAGATTAACATGCTTCCTCATAGAGGTAGATTTGTAAAAATCCAACAATAATGAGGAAGCAATTTGCAAAGTTCTACTTTGCAGCCTTATATAATAATATATAATATAGTATATTATATATTATATATAATATAATATATAATATATAATATATAATATATAATATATAATATATAATATATAATATATAATATATAATATATAATATATAATATATAATATATAATATATAATATATAATATATAATATATAATATATAATATATAATATATAATATATAATATATAATATATAATATATAATATATAATATATAATATAATATTGGGTCTGACTTCTTAACCCTTTTTTTTATATAATTGACATAATTCTTAAAAGCACGATTTTTTTCGTTTCATTTACTGGCAGAAACTTATGGCTTTGAAAGTCTTCAACATACAAGGCATTCTGTGTCAGAGTTCAATTAATTTTTACCTGAATGTCATATACATTTTTTAAAATAATTAGCGAAATTTTAATATTACTTGATAATATTTTCTGACCAATTTCTAGCTTTTTTTTTGGTTAAAATTAGGTATTACATTTTTTAAACTATTTTGGGACAACCCATACAATTTTTACCTGGATGTGAATTTTAACCCCTTGACCCTTTTTTTATATAATTGCCATAATTCTTAATTAGCAGAAACTTGTGGCTTTGAGAGTCTTCCATATACAAGGCATTCTGTGTCAGAGTTCAATTAATTTTTACCTGAATACCATATATATTTTTTTAATAATTAGCGAAAAGTTAATATTAATATATGGGCAATCCATACTGTTATGACTTGGGTCTGGGGCTTGATATTTTGTATAATGACTACAACTCATTAATATTATTGGCATCATTCTTAAAAACACTACAATTTTTTCGGAATTTTTTTTTTTTTTTCATTTTTGAAGATTTTTTAAAGCAAAAAAAATGAATCAACACACTTTTAAAATCTGAGAAAATTTGAAAAACTTTTGACAAACATAAAGATTTTTCAGATCCGAGCCAAAGTGAGCCAATGTCTGCTTCCATTTTTTTCGACTCTTTTTCGAACCAAAAAATGGAACATTTCTATTTTAAATACTAAATTTACGATGGATGGTAGCTAAAATTTGGTTGATGTATAACACATGATTTTTTAGATATTTCATAAAATTCTTCTCAAGATCAAATATGTAGCATATCGAAAAGAAAAACATCGATTATTCTACCCGTTAAAAAATTACTAAAAAAATATAAATTTGAAAATTTGCATTTACCATATACAAAATTATGCATCCCTCATTTTTTAATAAATGTAAAATCTGAAATTCTCTTGACAAATAAAATATATAAAAATTCCCAAGAAAAAGTATCATTAAAATTGGCTAATTTTTCTAATATCAATGATATTAAAAAAAAAAAAAGAAAAAACATGTCAGATCTGACAGAGAATGACTCGTAGATGTGAAGCGACTCAGTCATCAGAGTTTATCGTGTTTATCGAGTTTATTGTCACTTGTGAGTATTGCTCGATATTCACGTCACTGATATTTCACTCATTAATTTCTTTTCATTTAGTTTGGCAGTATTAACGAGGGCGCGACTGACCCGAGGAAAACAGTGGATAACCATTGGAATTACTGTGCCCGTGATGGTTCGCAAAGTCGTAAAACAAGGTGGGTTAATAAAAATTGACTCGAAAACATGTCAGCTGGTTATACGACACGAGAGTCATTGCATTATTAGCGAGAGATGTGCGAAGATTTATCGGTGACTCGGTGAAGGGGACAAAAAAATTACCTTTCCTCGTGGGGACTGCTCTTTTGCACTGGCGCAGCATCAGCGTCAGCAGATACTCCGTTCTGCTCGTATAACCCTGAATTATTGATTCCTGGAAGTAAATTGCTGTGGCTGATGACGGCAGCTATGGTATCCGACTTTTGGTTCACGAAAATAAATCTTCGTTAAAAGCAACACGTTTGACAGCGACGAATTTTTATATTTATAGACTTTACTCCTTCGCAATGGCCCCGTCGGTCCATCGCGTTTTCGTAGCTCCACGTCGTATCGTTTTATCCCATAAAACGCTATATATATATATATATATATAATTGTGGATTGCTTTAATGTTGTAGTGTATAGATTAGGTTTTTCAAGCCACGCTTTTTTTTTGAAATGTTAAATTCTCGGAATCGGCATTTTGATGCTCGCATGAATAATTTCATTATAATTCCATATTTCACGTAGTTATACGAATGACGACGTTATTATGGTACCAAGTGGAATGTGGGTCTTTAAAATAAAGACCAGTAGCATGACATTTTAGCTGCTGACGAAATGTTTATTTTCTATTTTTCGATATTTTTGACATTACAATTTTAAGAGGCGTCACCTGAAAGACATAATAGTATATGCCAATTATTAGAACCTGACAAAAAATGAAACATTGCCATAAGTAATTTTTTTTTTTTTTCACTGAGCCCAATTTATTTATTATTTCCCAGTTTTTCTAAAAATTAGGTTGAATTGATGGACTTTTTGCTTGGCATTGCAAGTTATTATTTACTTTCTAAAAACACTCTATTTTTTTTAACTCGCTATTGAAGGGATTTTTTTTTACAAACCAAAGTTTTTTTTTTTCAAAATGAAACAACTGTTAGCCCCAATAAACTGGGTTGGAAATTTAAAAAAAATTCCTTCTGCACATATTCAATCCTTATGTTCTTGTTGATAGATATTTATTATATTATATTATTATATTATTATATTAAATCTTTATGTTCTTGTTGATAGGTATTTATTATAAAATATAGAAATCCTGTTATCATTTTTCGGTAACTCAATGCTTAAACCTTATATCAACTTGATGCTTCAACTTCAAACCAAAGACATCAATGACATTCAAGCAATATACAATTAAACATCATTAAAAGGCTGCAAAGTAGAACTTTGCAAATTGCTTCCTCATTATTGTTGGATTTTTACAAATCTACCTCTATGAGGAAGCATGTTAATCTATTTTGGCTTCCACATAGAAAGCTTTGTAAAAATCCAACAATAATGAGGAAAAATGTAATACCTAATTTTAACAAAAAAAAAAGCTAGAAATTGGTCAGAAAATATTATCAAGTAATATTAAAATTTCGCTAATTATTTTAAAAAATGTATATGACATTCAGGTAAAAATTAATTGAACTCTGACACAGAATGCCTTGTATGTTGAAGACTTTCAAAGCCATAAGTTTCTGCCAGTAAATGAAACGAAAAAAATCGTGCTTTTAAGAATTATGTGAATTATATAAAAAAGGGTTAAGAAGTCAGACCCAATATTATATAATATATTATATTATATATTATATATTATATATTATATATTATATATTATATATTATATATTATATATTATATATTATATATTATATATTATATATTATATATTATATATTATATTATATATAATATATAATATACTATATTATATATTATTATATAAGGCTGCAAAGTAGAACTTTGCAAATTGCTTCCTCATTATTGTTGGATTTTTACAAATCTACATCTATGAGGAAACATGTTAATCTATTTTGGCTTCCTCATAGAGGAAGCTTTGTAAAAATCCAACAATAAGGAGGAAGCAATTTGCAAAGTTCTACTTTGCAGCCTTGTTCATATTGGCGAAAAGTGTTTGCAATTCCCTCCCATTTTTCGAAAACTTATTTGACCTCAGCTTAATGCGCAAGGACTACCTTAATCGAAATAACGAAAACGGAGTTTATCCTCCTCTTTTGTGTAAATTTTCATCTCGATTCGTCACGCCGTTCGAGAGTTATGAGCAATTCTATTTTGGGACAAGCGGTCATTATAAATTTAAAAAAATAAAAATTATATATGAAGCAATGTGTAAAGTTCTACTTTGCATTCTTATTTCCATTGAGTACAAACTTTTGTCTCGCATTATCAACTTTTGGTGATGCTAGAGCGAAAATCATTTTTTTTTTGTAAATTTAAAAATGTCGTAAAATCTGAACCACTTTACCGATCATCGTCAAATTTGGTACGTGGCATAGCTGCATGTTCCTTTTCGTCTGTAAAACATTTCGGTTAAATTCGTGAAATTCGACGTGATTTATAAAAAAAATGATTTTTTTCGAAAAATTCAAACATCTATAAAATCTGAACCGCTTTACCGATTTCGACCAAATGCAATGCCAAACAACATTGAACGTATATTTATTTATAAACAACTATTTAGCAAAATCGTCTAATTTTTACGGTAGTTAGAGCGACCACGCCCTCTTTTCAAAAAATTAAAAGTACCATAAAATCAAAATGGCTGATTCTTTTTTTTTTAAATCTCAACATTCAAAGCGGGCCAACTACTCCACTTGTGTGCCAAATTTGAGCCATATCGCTCGAACGGTTACTGAATAATACTTAATCGAATTTTCGGAGCCCAGGACAAACACACATACATACGGACATTTTTTCTAAACCACTTTTCTCGACGTTTTGGACAATTCTAAGCATACTGGCATGAAAATCTCGAAAAAAAAAATTTCATGAAAACAAAGCTTCCTCTATGAGGAAACAAAATCATGTTGCGTGCCTCAAAGCTTGATTCATTATTTTCGTTCCTTCCCGCTTGAATCATCATTTTGCAAGCTTCCGGATCTGGACCCCCCACTTCCAAGGGTTAACGATGTTCATTTTCATTCATTTTAGCTCCTGACAAAATGTTCATTTTCGATCTTTCGACATTTTTGTCATTACAATTTTAGGGCCAGTCGTAATAAAAATCATGATATTCTTTTTATTTGCCGTTGAACATACCAAGATTTCCAACCGAACAAAAAATACCGCCAGAGAAATTTAAAAAATGAAATATTGTTATAAGCAATTTTTTATTGATTTTTTTTTGCTGAGTCTAATTGATTTATTATTTCCAAATTTTTCTAAAATTTAGATTGAATTGATGGGCTTCATGCTTGGCATTGCAAGTTATTATTCTCTTTGTGAAAACACTCTATTTAAGAAAAAAAACTCATTATTGAAGGAATTTTTTTTTTATAAGCCAAAGCTTTCTTTACAAGAAACCAAATGGAAAAACTATTAGACCTAATAAACTGGGTTGCAAATAAAAAACTTTACCTTCGGAACATGTTCAATTTTTCATTTCTTGTCAATAGATATTTATTATAACATATAAAAATCCTGCCATAATTTCCGAGTAACTTTCTCAATCGGCGCACAAAAAATAGTACGAAAAGAGTTTTAAAATAGTATTAAAATGAAAAGTATGAAATGAGTATAATTGGAGTATGACCCTCTACCTTAACTGCAATAATCCAACAAAAAAAACATCCAAACCGCAGAAACAATAGCGCTCAGAAAACTCACAAAAATAAGACACCCTAACAATCCTCTCCACAACCCTCCCAATCTTTTATATAATGCATCTGAAATCTAATACTTATTAATAATACTTATTTCTATAAGTATTATTCATTTCCAACTCTGATTGCCAATACGACATACTTCATACTTTCCATTGTAATACTATTCTAATATTTTTTTCATACTATTTCTTTTTTTTTAATGCTTAAACCTTATATCAACTCGACGCTGTATCTTCAAAAAAAAAATCCATCAATGCCATTCAACCAGTATACAATTAAACATCATTAAAAACATGTTGCGTGCCTCAAAGCTTGAAGTGCAACACGTGATTCATTATTTTCGTCCCTTCCAGTTCGAATCATCATTTTGCAAGCTTCCGGGTTTGGTCCCCCCAAAGTTCCAGGGGTTAACGATGTTTATTTTCATTCGAATTTGATGATGCATTCGTAGACCGAGAAGGCGTTACGAATCACTCATCGTTGCATTGCTTTGGGGACAAAGCCACGAGACTGGAAGTATTGGGGAAGAGTATAAAAAAAAAAAATTAGCCGAGGGTAGATGCTGATGGTACAGAGGCAAAGTGACGAACCTGGCGTCGCTGCCAGTGGTATTAACCATTGACTTCGACGATCATTAGTCAATGTCGGAAAGCGCTGTCACCGCTCGACTGTCACCCCTCTGTTGGCTTTACCGGAGGCTCACAAAATCACTCAACGATTTGGAAAGAATTTCAGATCTCTTGCTGCCGTCTTCACTGGCGCATTTCTAGGGGGGCAATTGCGGGGAACTTCGACAGATATCCTTTCATCGGTAACGGGAGAAGGATCGAAAAACTTCTTGGTGCAAAAGTCGAGGAATGAAAGAGCGTAGGAAAAAAGCATGAGTGACATTAGGGATGATTTTGTTTGGGAGGATTTTCTAGCTGTGTCTTGCACGTTGTAGTAGGAAAGAGTGGGACAATATGGGCCATCGGGGCAAAATGGACTGTCCAAATTTTCAGTGAAAAATTAATTTCTCAAAATCACTCGATGATTTGGAAAGAATTTCAGATCTCTTGCTGCAGTCTTTACTGGCGCATTTCTAGGGGGGCAATTGCGCGGGACTTCGACAGATATCCTTTCATCGGTAACGGGAAAAGGATCGAAAAACTTCTTGGTGCTAAAATCGAAGAATGAAAGAGCGTAGAAAAAGCGCGCGAGACATTAGGGATGATTTTCTAGATGTGTCTATACTTTCTCCACTTGCACGTTGTAGTAGGAAATAGTGGGACAATATGGGTCAACGGAGCAAAATGGGCTACCCAAATTTTCTATGAAAAATGGGGTAACATGGGTTCGTAAAAAAATCTTTAAAAAGAAACTCATGATTATTTGATTATGAAAAACCGTGAAAAACTCTGTTAACGAAGTTAGCAACGGTGAATATTTCATGTGTATTTTTCATTTATGAAAAGTTTCAATTCATTCATTATCAAGTGACCTAAGTTATAAGAAAATGTTCATTTTTAGAAAAATAAAAACTCACGTAAAATCGAAACCGCTTTACCGATCATGACGAAATTTGGTAGGTGGTAGTGCTGAATGTTATTTTTTAACTGTTCAAAATTTCAGTTAATTCGGTGAGATTTTACCTTAGTTAGAGCAAAATGAATATTTAAAAAAAAATTCAAAATCCCATGACATTCGAACTTTTATTATGAATTCATTCCAAATTCAATACCGATTCTCCTTTAATATAGCTTTAGTCATAAAAAATTATTAAGCTCAATAGCTACAAATTTGCGGATGCTAGAGAGCGTACAGATATTTTTCGAAAATTGAAAAATTAAATAAAATTTGAACATATTTTCTAATTTTTTTGAAAATTTTCATAAACAATTGCGACAACCTACCACGCATGCGTGTCAAATTTGAGTCCGATTGTTAAAGCCGTTCTTGAGATATGCAAATTTGAATTTTGGACACCCGCTCATCCATCCATACATTTTTTCTAAACCACTTTTTTCGCCGTTTTGGACTATTTTGAGTGTCTTGACATGAAAATCTAAAAAAAAATGATTGCACGGAACCAAAGCTTCCTCTATGACGAAGCAAAAAAAAAAAATTGGTATTAACCCATTTTGCCCCGAGCCCGAATTATTATTTTGCGGACGCGCTTCAAAATTAAGCCTGAGCTGCTCCAGGACGGATTCTGGGCAATTCAGAATAAAGTGAAAGATGGAGAATAGGATCGGATCAAATACCATTCTCCATCCTGCCCCACTCAGACTACATCCGGGATTGTCCAGGCTCTATTCGGCACTTCCTAGACTTGATCCGGGACTGTCCAGGCTCTATCCGGGAAACATAATTTCTAGATGACCAGTAGTTGATCTCCGCTGTTTGAAGCTCGATATCACCTATTGTTGCTTAAGGTGCCTTAAGGTGCTTAAGGTTACCATTTTGCCCCGAGCCCGAATTATAATTTTGCGGACGCCCTTCAAAATTAAGCCTGGGCTGCTCCAGGATGGATTCTGGACAATTCAGAATAAAGTCAAAGATGGAGAATAGGATCGGATCAAATACCATTCTCCACCCTGCCCCACTCAGACTACATCCGGGATTGTCCAGACTCTATTCGGCACTTCCTAGACTTGATCCGGGACTGTCCAGGCTCTATCCGGGAAACATAATTTCTAGATGACCAGTAGTTGATCTCCGCTGTTTGAAGCTCGATATCGCCTATTGTTGCTTAAGGTGCCTTAAAGTGCTTAAGGTTACCATTTTGCCCCGAGCCCGAATTATTATTTTGCGGACGCCCTTCAAAATTAAGCCTGGGCTGCTCCAGGATGGATTCTGGGCAATTCAGAATAAAGTCAAAGATGGAGAATAGGATCGGTTCAAATACCATTCTCCATCCTGCCCCACTCAGACTACATCCGGGATTGTCCAGGCTCTATTCGGCACTTCCTAGACTTGATCCGGGACTGTCCAGGCTCTATCCGGGAAGCATAATTTTTAGATGACCAGTAGTTGATCTCCGCTATTTGAAGCTCGATATCGCCTATTGTTGCTTAAGGTGCCCGTTTTGCCCCACCGTCCCCTACTTTCTCCACTTGCACATTGTAGCATAACCTGCGAGCCGGATCCGTCTGAATTTCTGAGGGGTGAAAGACGCGTGCTTGGATACCTTATTCCTATATCCGCGTGCGTTTCAATTTATCTTTCTGACATCTGGAATGATTCAATCGTTCAAACTCTCCGGCCTCTCTCGTTCGCTCTTCATCTTTTACCCTGCGAAGCTTCTACCATCGAGTTTTTTGGGAATGCTTTTATTATTTATTTTTTTTATTTCTCATGTCATTCATCCCTCGCTCCCGATGCACTGATGTCATTATAGTCACACACAATCGAGATGTGATTCGGTGATAAATTGAAGTCAATGAATCGAATTTATTAGAGTGCCCGGCTCCACTGGCGCATATACAATTATTCTGGAGTACAGCAGCGATGCCTGCACAAGCTATATACGACTAGAAAAGCAAAAGACGACTCTCGAGCACGTACCACCGCTGCTTCGATTCAACGCCGATTGCCCACCACGTGAATTTTATCCCTGAACGCCCCGTTGGCTCAAACCCGCCAATATTCGAAACAGCCTTTACTGACACTTCAACAACTTCGATATGCACCTCCGAGCACGTTTCTTTGAGACTTTGCAGAGACGAGTAGCTCTAGAGATGTTGGTACATCAGGCTTTCGAAACATATTCTCGATGCTTCGATAAATTTGTTTTTCTTCAAAGGAAATTTTCAAAGAAATCAGGTTGTATCGCGGCATCTATCCTGTAGAATAATCTCCACTATCGAAATAAGATGCAAAGTAGAATTTTACATATTGGTGCATCATTATTTTCCATTTTCCACATGGCCTGCAAACTCGGGTTAAAAAGATGGAGAGTCCAGGATGGAATCCGGGGCAGAATCCTAGATAGAGGCTGGGCTGCTCCAGGATGGATTCTGGGCAATTCAGAATGGAGTCAAAGATGGAGAATAGGATCGGATCAAATATCATTCTCCATCCTGCCCCACTCGGACTACATCCGGGATTGTCCAGACTCTATTCGGCACTACCTAGACTTGATCCGGGACTGTCCAGATTCTATCCGGGACTACGCAGACTTCATCCGAGACTACTCAGACTCAATCCGAGACTACCCAGACTTTATCCGGGTGTAGCCAGACTCTATCCTGGACTACCCACACTTCATCCGGGACTGCCCAGACTCTATCCAGAACTGTCCAGACGCTATCTAGAACTGTCCAGACTCTATCCGAGACTGCCCAGACACTATCCACGACTGTCCAGACTCTATCCGAAACTTCCCAGACTTCGTCCGGGACTACCCGGACTTCATCCGGGTCAACCCAGACTCTATCTGGGACTACCCAGACTCAACCCGAAACTACCCAGACTCAACCCGGAACTACCCAGACTCAACCAGGATGGGATCCAGAGCAGAATCCAAGATAGAGGCTGGGCTGCTCCAGGATGGATTCTCGGCAATTCAGAATGGAGTCAAAGATGGAAAATAGAATCGGATCAAATACCATTCTCCATCCTGCCCCACTCAGACTACATCCGGGATTGTCCAGACTCTATTCGTCACTACCTAGACTTGATCCGGGACTGTCCAGACTCTATCCGGGACCCAGACTCAACCCGGAACTACCCAGACTCAACTCGGGACTACCCAGACTCAACCCGGAACTACCCAGACTCAACTCGGAACTACCCAGACTCTATCCGATACTGCCCAGATTCTATCCAGGGCTATCCAGACTCTGGCCGAGACTGTCCAGACTTTATCCAGAACTGTCCAAACTCTATCCTAGACTACCCTGACTTCATCCGGGACTCTCCAGACTCTATCCGAGACTACCCTGACTTCATCCGGGACTCTCCAGACTCTATCCAGAACTGTCCAAACTCTATCCGAGACTGTCGAAACTCTATCCAGAACTCTCCAAACTCTATCCAGAACTCTCCAAACTCTATCCAGAACTCTCCAAACTCTATCCAGAACTCTCCAAACTCTATCCAGAACTCTCCAAACTCTATCCGAGACTGTCCAGACTCTATCCAGAACTCTCCAAACTCTATCCGAGGCTGTCGAGACTCTATCCAGAACTCTCCAAACTCTATCCGAGGCTGTCGAGAATCTATCCAGAACTCTCCAAACTCTATCCGAGACTTTCCAGACTCAATCCGGGACTGCCTAGAATCGTGGAGATTCTAAAAGACGTGGAGTGGAGATTCAAAAGACGTGGAGTGGAGATTCAAAAGACGTGGAGTTCAGAATAGAATCCAGGATGGAGTTTGGGCAGTATGGGGTGTGTCTAAAAAATAAGAAGCGATTATGCTTTATTCCCTTCCTTATTTTCGCTTGTGGAAAATGCATTTTCCTCTGATGTTCAACTGAGAAGCTCATGGCGCTGCGCGTTTCGGTGTGAGGCTGATCTCCCTGCAAAGCTCCAAGCTTTGCATAACATTACGAAACCCAAGAATACGGTCGTTCATCGATCACTTCCATATTTTAAACATGAAAGCCATATCTTTTTCTTTGTTTCACCATTTGAAAATCATGCCTTGCGAACCGAATAGAAGAATACAAAATTATGTGAAGATAAATTCATGAATTATTTATTCAGGTCATCTTCTTTAACGCTCGATATTTTTACTGCATCGCTAGCGCCAAATTATCGTAAAATTGAGATCCACAAAGGGCGATTATACTGTTAAGAGGAATTGGAACATTTTACGTAAATTTTCATCTTCATAGCGGAAATTGCGAGAGAGTGAATAACGAGAGAAAAGTGAGACATACAACAGATTGTAATAACCATCTACCAGCAGATCGAATACGGTCGGAACAAACCGAGCAGAAGGGTTATAGTCTCAGGTTGAAACAAGTACCTTAAACTTGGGCACTGGCTGGGCATTCAAGTTTTCCCTAATTAAATATTCCTCGAGGGAACCGTTTACTTTGAAACCAACAGTGGTCGGTTACCGAAGGAGTACACATAACCTTATACACCGAAGCAGCAGCCGTAACCGGTGAAAACTTTACTAGATTGATAAGACCACAGAAGCCTGCGGCTTCTCCAACAAACTCACATGTGAAATTATATGGAACAGCCTAAGTTATGTGTATACGTTACCGCAATTACTTAGCAGAGCGAGTTTAACAAGAGTCACGACTTTGTTTATTTACTTCTATTTGCTAATATAATGTTTATAAACTTAGTAAATCACACAAAAATTATATACTGATTCCCAACATTTTCAAAAAAATTCCACAAAAAAATCAATATTAAATTAGTATAAAAAATCAAAATATTCGGCACATGTCGTATTGTACTACTGAATACTCCATTAATACTCTGATTTCTAGTGCAAAATATTTTAAAAAAAAGTATCATAATAAAAAATGCATAATATCATCTAGTACTAAATATTCAAAAAAAGTGTTAAACACAATTTCCAAGAATTAAGTATTTAAAAAAAAATATTAGGTGAAATAAAAAAGCATTAATTATTAAAAAAGAATACTGAATTTTTTTCCATACTTTTTGTGTAATGAAGAAGCAAACAAATTTCGAAAAACAAGAAGATGAAAATTTCTGTAGACCTCATATATTTCTTTTCAATAGATGCTTAGCTTAATCACAGATTTCTTAGGACGAACGTTTTTCACTTTATTTCACATCGATCCTATCTCTCTTGACTAGACAACGATACTCCAGCTGCCGGGTGGCTGGTGACAGGGTGTTCAGACGTGTAGCCATATAGATAGAACAAGCCATACGTATGTGTGTACAAACAGTAGGTATACAGTGGATCCGTTCGTCGGGGTAACGGGGTTGCTCTTTTCATGCGGGCGAGGCTCGTGCGCGGGTCCCGTCCCGATACCCAGGGTGATTGATGACGGCTCGCCACCGCCGCCGCCACCACTGCCGTCGCCGACGAGTGAACGAAGAGGCAGAGACAGCACGACAGCTAGATAGCTCTAGCTACCGGCTAGTAAAGTCCCTTCCCCGAGCCTAACAGCCCAGCCACACGGACGCACCACCGGAGCTACCCACTAATTTGTTTATACAGAGTGTGTTGTTAGGGAGATCTACATTTTTTTTTCCGCGTACCCATCTTCCGACGCCCCCATGGCTCTTGAATCACAGATCCCACTGCTAGTGAACGACTTCGAGTCCGGAACGTTTCGAGACCCTCGTCGCACTTCCTCGATGATGGAGAGACCCCGCGAGTAAATATAGTGACTTGAAGAAAAATAGCGTTGCCTTTTCAGCACTGGCTCTATGTTTGTTTTAAAGGGACTATTTTTCTTGTAATACCTATTCTTGAAATAGTACTGCACCATCGAGAATTTCAGATTGGAAACCGGGGCGGAGGGGGGTGGGGCGGATATTTAGACCGTATAACGGGTAATTTGTATACTGAGAAAAGTGATTGGTTGGTTCAATTCAATCCGACAAACACGGGGGCAATACTCTTCGGTTTTACAGCATCTCGGACTCTACATCACGGACTTTACATCACGGGCTCTACATCTCGGATTCTAGCCCTCCGACTCTACATCTCAGACTCTGCACCTGAGACTCTGCACCTGAGACTCTGCACCTGAGACTCTGCACCTGAGTCTCTACACGTGAGACTCTACACGTGAGACTCTACACGTGAGACTCTACACCTGAGATTCTACACCTGAGACTCTACATCTGAGACTCTACACCTGAGACTCTACACCCGAGACTCTACACCTGAGATTCTACACCTGAGATTCTACACCTGAGACTCTACACCTGAGACTCTACACCTGAGACTCTACACCTGAGACTCTACACCTGAGACTCTACACCTGAGACTCTACACCTGAGACTCTACACCTGAGACTCTACAAGTCAGACTCTACAAGTCAGACTCTACAAGTCAGACTCTACAAGTCAGACTCTACAAGTCAGACTCTACAAGTCAGACTCTACAAGTCAGACTCTACAAGTCAGACTCTACAAGTCAGACTCTACAAGTCAGACTCTACAAGTCAGACTCTACAAGTCAGACTCTACAAGTCAGACTCTACAAGTCAGACTCTACAAGTCAGACTCTACAAGTCAGACTCTACAAGTCAGACTCTACAAGTCAGACTCTACAAGTCAGACTCTACAAGTCAGACTCTACAAGTCAGACTCTACAAGTCAGACTCTACAAGTCAGACTCTACAAGTCAGACTCTACAAGTCAGACTCTACAAGTCAGACTCTACAAGTCAGGCTCTACAAGTCAAACTCTACAAGTCAGACTCTACAAGTCAGACTCTACAAGTCAGACTCTACAAGTCAGACTCTACACCTCAGACTCTACATCTCAGACTCTACACCTCAGACTCTACACCTCAGACTCTATACCTCAGACTCTACACCTCAGACTCTACACCTCAGACTCTACACCTCAGACTCTACACCTCAGACCCTATTCGAATGATTGTTGTTTCACAATTTTCCATGAACTCAATTTGTTTATTAATTACACTCCGTTTTTCAGACCGGAGTTTTCATATTTTTGTAAAGTTAAAAATTAAATAATTAAAAAACAATACACCTTAAAAATGAGGTAATTAGTGAAATTTTTCTCTTAAGCAGACTATTTTTATTGTCCCGTGGGATCGACTTTCCGATAAAAGGGTTTGGCGCCTACTTGACAATTTAAGACGAAAGGAAAACGCGCAAGTCTAAATGATTCGTTCCGAAGGAACGAGTGAAGGGTGCTCCATGCGCCGTCACCACCTCCAATGCTGTTTCCATTGCTCCGTCCCTTCGTTCTCTTTGACATTCGTAATCTCTTAAGGTTGAGGGACGGTTGAAACTACGGAGAGATAACATCGGCAGTGGATGAAAGAAGCGACGGGTGACGACGTAGACTGTCGGTGCAAGCTAAAGGATTTTCTCTCGTCTCGGTCGTCGTCACACCGTTAGCACTGCGAGCGGTACTAACAAATTAGAATTAACGCACCCCTTTCATCGCGACAACCTGCCCAATCACCTCAATGATCTGCACACTTTGTCCTTACAGACTACGACTCTGCAAATGAGATTTCAATTAATTAGGCTACTAATCAACTCGACAGTTTTTCCACCGAACACAAAATTAAGTTTAACACCAAAACGATATTTAAACATTTTTTAAAAAATCTATATCACAACTTTTTACGGTTTCAAACTAGAAAAACTTTTTCTTTATGAGGCATTCTTATTCAACATTTTCTAAATTAGTCCGTTTGTTGTACTATTTGAGATGGGTGTTTATGATTTTTGTTCAGATTTTTAAAGGGCGCCGTTCAGGATTTACGTTTTTTTTTAAATATCACTAAGTATATCGCAGAAAATATTACTCTCAAAAAATTCTTAAAACCATTAACTTCTTCATTTTCCATCTACTTTCGGGTGATGTTAAAATCATAATTTTCCCAAAAAAGCAATAAATCTTTTTTTTTACGAAAAAAGCACCTTTGATTCCGGTCTTAATTTTACAAGGTGTTTCGCATTGTATGAAGATTCTGAGAAAAAAATCCCAAAGTGGAACCTCCAATTCTTAGGCAGTAAAAAATAAAAAATTAAAATTAATAAATTCTTTCCTGCCCATTTTTTTCCGAATTATTTGACGCAGCCCGTCGCCCGAGGAGTTTCATTTTATCTTTTGGAAATGTGATGAAATCCGCAAGGGAGGAAACCCAAAGTGGCACCTCCGATTCTTAGGCAGGAAAAAATTTATTGATTTTTTTATTTTTATTTTCAATTTTTTACTGCCTAAGAATTGGAGGTGCCACTTTGGAATTTTTTTCTCAGAATCTTCATACAATACAAAATATCTCGTAAAATTGAGACTGGAATTGAAGGTGCTTTTTTCGTAAAAAAAATTATTTATTGCTTTTTTTGCGAAAAATTGATTTTCTTCCGTTGGAAAATTGTGACCATCGCTCGAAAGTAGATAGAAAATGGAAAAGTTAATGTTCTTAGGATTTTTTTGAGACACCAATTTTTTCTGAGATATAGTGATATTTAAAAAAACGTAAATTCAGAACGGCGCCCTTCAAAAATCTGAAAAAAAATTACAAACACTCATCTCAAATAGTACAACAAACTGACAAATTAAAAGAAATATCCGGGTGGTCGACCGAAAAAAGTGGCCCAGTTGATAAAGAATGCCTCTTATATAAAATACCAATTTTCTTTGCTGCCCATCGCATATTTCTAAAGAGGCATCTTCTTTTTTGCTTCCTCATAGAGGAAGCTTTGTTTTCGTGAAATTTTTTTTTTTTCGAGATTTTCATGTCAGTACACTTAGAATAGTTCAAAACGTCGAGAAAAGTGATTTAGAAAAAATGTCTGTATGTGTGTATGTGTGTGTGTGTGTGTGTGTATGTTGCACGCTTAAAAAATGTAATCCTTTATAACTCGGGAACGCCTCAAGATATAGAGTTGAAATTTACACCATAGATAGAGGGATCAATCCTGATCGTTCATACCAATTTTTGTAAAAATCTCCATGATCATTAAATTTTTACGTGGTTTTGAATTTTTTCAAAAATGTCTGTTAACGCGATAACTCTTTTAATTTTCGAGATATTAAGCTCAAAATTGGTATGTACGTGAGCTTTCATACACCGGTGATCCCTATTAAATTTGGTTAAGATCGGTTGAAACATAAAAATTTTATGAGATTTTGATTTTTTTAATGTTTTGTTTTTTTTTCTGCGATGCGAATTTTGGTATCAAATATCGAGCTGGGAGTCAAATGAGTGTCAAATTCATGATTAACAGAAAAATACGTCAGATATAGCCCAAAAATGTTGAACGATAACATATTTTCATAGCGACGTTGTACACACTATATTGCGAAAAGTAGCGATTTATGTCGTATAAACTAGCCATATCCTTACTTCCCAATGAAATTTCGGAAACCACCGATTTCTATCGTGTTCTACAAAAAAAAACAGAGAAGATAGAGTATTCGAGGGAGTTTCTGGACCGTTCGTCCTTATTATATTTTCACAAAGCGAGATTGTGCGCTTATTTATATTTATTTAAAACAAGGATGCAAAGCAGAACCTTGCACATTGCTTTCTCATTATATTTCGCTTTTTACAAAGCTTCCTCTATGAGGAAGCCAAAACCAATTCCCACACTTCCTCTTTTTGCTCATCTTTTGCTCATCCTTTTTTTGCTTCCTCATAAAGGAAGCTTTGTTTTCATGAAAAAATTTTTTTCCAGATTTTCATGTCAGTACACTCAGAATGGGCCAAAACGTCGAGAAAAGTGATTTAGAAAAAATGTCTGTATGTGTGTGTGTGTATGTGTGTATGTTACACGATCGAAAAATGTAAACCTTTATAACTCGGGAATGCCTTGAGATATCAAGGTGAAATTTGGACCATAGATAGAGGGATCAAGCCTCATCGTTCATACAGATTTTTGTTAAAATCCACTTCATCGTTAAATTATTACGCGTTTTTTAATTTTTTGAAAAATGTCTGTTTACGCGATAACTCTTTCAATTTTCGAGATATTGATCTTAAAATTGGTATGAATGTGAGCTTTCATACGCCGGTGATCGCTATTGAATTTGTTTAAGATCGGTTGAAACGTTAAAATTTTATGATGTTTTGAATTTTTCAAAAAATTGACATTATCGCTCTATTGTAACTTTTGCAAAACTTAAGATACCGAGCTCAAATTTTGTATATAAATGAAACAATATTCAGCCATTATATATGTATAATTTAGTGACGAACGGTATGAAATTTTTGATTTTATGGAATGTTGAATTATTTTTAAAATATACATTATCACATTCACTTTCGGAAACGCTCTAATAATCACGAAAAAACGTAATAACGAAATAGAAAGAGCGAATCCACAACATGTATATTAATCTAATTAAAACAAGGATGCAAAGTAGAACCTTGCACATTGCTTCATCATTATTTTTCGCGTTTTACAAAGCTTCCTCTATGAGGAAGCCAAAAATTGAATAACATACTTCCTCATAGAGGTAGCTTTGTAAAACGCGAAAAATAATGAGGTAGCAATGTGCAAGGTTCTGCTTTGCATCCTTGTTTTTTTTTTAGAAAGAATAATTACGGGTCTTTAGATTTGACACGAATGGGCCCATATCCACGTTAGCAGCATTTACATTATTTGACTGCAAGATCGATATCAGTTGGATCACTTTCGTCAGAGATTAAAACGGCAGAAGCTTCCCTCGTTTTCGTAGATGCGTAGAGAATAGCACGTTCTATACGAACGATGTCTGCCCATCTGGTGCTCGAGGGGGAGTAGCAGCCTCGGACGTGCATTAAATCGCTTTCATTCGTACAGATCGAGACGAGTGGAAGCCACGTTGGTTGGCGTGGGTGGTAAACGCTGAGCAAGACATGGATTAACGAGAGAAACCAGTTTAATTTTCGTAATCCCGTTGTTACTCTCGTTGGATTCGTAAATAAGACCTTTGGTTGGGTAGAGTGATAACTCTGAGTGCGCAGGTGGCTTCCACCCAAACGCTGGCAGTAACTGCCCTTTAGTTCAGCTTCTCTTGCTCATTTCGTTTCAACTAGTATTCTTCTTGCTGCTTTACGAGCTACATATACATATACATATAGAATATATAAGATATATATATAAATGGGGTATTTCAGGTAAAATGGATGTGCCAGTTATAATAGATGAAATGAGATTTGCATACTATCAATTTTTTTCCATTTTAATGTCGTATAAAAAAAACGATACTAATCGGACTTCATTTTTTTTTCTCTTCTAAAATTAGTTTGTTCACAATGTTTAAACGTTAGATTTGCAGAAAATTCTTTGTCGGAAAATAATGTTTTTTGAGATTGATCGGAAAATAAGCGGCAAACTCGGACAGCAAAAAAAAGTAATTATAAATATCTATAATTAGTGATTTTTTAAATAAAATATTAATTGAATATAAACTACAATTTATGTGTGACATTTTTAGGTTCTTTTATTTTGCAAATAAAAATTGGAATTTTAAACAAAATTTTGGTGGTTACAAAAAAAAAATAAAAAAGTGGATCATTATTTTGGAGATTTAGCATGAAATGCAGCATATATTACAAACACTTTGGCGGTAAGTATAACGAGACTCGAGAAAGGAAGAGAAACGCTGATGCAGCAAATCCAAGGTGCCTTTAATTTTTCCGCTACACGACACTTTTACCGACGAATCGCTGCCTATATCACTATGATCGCGTCTTTTCCACTGGTAAACCGTAGGATTTGCGCGAGGTAATTTATGTCCTTAGCGCTGCCACAAGGAAAATAATAATCGCTGTGTCTTCTTTTCGTTTATTTTTTTTTACGCGCGTCCCGCCACTTCAGGGATGATCAGGCATACCTTTCGAAACGTACCGATTACCCCAAGACCTCCAACCCCCTGAAGAGCCCGACGTCGAAGATTTATCGAGCCCTCGCTAAAGAATTCGAAGTAGCTTGCCCGGATTTTCTTGATCCTCGAGTGTCCGCCCGCACGTTGGGTTTTATCCCTGGCTCAACGTTGCAGCTATAATTCACCTATCCAGGTGTCAGTACTTCACTGAAGAAATTGCATTCAATGAAATTGCATTGGTGTCTTCAAGCATTTCATTTTTTAATTATTTACTGTAAGACAGCTAAACCAGCTCAGTATTTTTTTAGTAAAAATCATTAATGCCTACTGTTAGAATTAAGAATTAATATTCAGAAATTAAGGTCAACAAAACTACCGATGCATAATTAATAATTTTTGGAAATTAACTGCTGTAAACGTTAAGGAGTTTCTTCATATTTTCTTTATTTAAAAAAAGCAAATGGTGGTTAAAAAATAATGCTTATTAAGTGCATTGTATTTTCATTTCCATTTGTCATTTTTTATTCAATAATTATTCAAAATAGTAAATTGTTTTTTCGAATCGAAAACTCCAAGTACGTTTTTTTTTTTTTTTGGCACCAAAGAGGAAAAAATATTCCGGCAGCCGAAAGCAACAATTTAGTTAATAAGCATTTTTTTTAGATTTTTTTAAGACGCACCTTAACGTGTATATAAGTTGATTTTAAGAAAGTATTAACATTGCATCAATAGTTTTGCCGATATTAATTTTTGTAATTTCGCCGATTTTGACGCTTTCGAGTCTCCAAAAAAAAGCGCGATAAATATTATTTCAAGTACGTGCACGGAAAAGCCCACTTTTTGTTACTGGTAAAAAGTGATAAAAGTGAGTGAGAGAAGATATTCAACAATTTGGGGCTTGGTCTTGGTCGCACGTAGGAATTGCTTGAAAATTCCTTCCAAGTATTCTTAAGCTTTGAAAAAGATGCTTGAGATTGAGATCGTGTGCTGTTGGTACGACGGTACCTAAATTCCCGTTGAACCAAAAAGGGGAGCTGCATTATAACCAAGAAATTATATCCGGCCTGCGAAAAGTCTATCGAGAGTAGTGGGAAAAGAAAAAAATTGTGAAGGGGAGAATTTACACTCTTATAGGATAAGGTATATATCCGCGGGATCCGAAAAAACGAAGAGAGCCAAGTGGAATGAGAAATGGGAAAAAGGCTGACGGCTATAGGGTAATACGCAAAGCATATACGTCCCACATCTTTTATATATCCTCATCACACAGGTAATATTCTACAGCTGTTGGAAAAATCATAAAAAATATTTTGAGCACCCAACATTTCGAACACTACAATATCAGTAGTGTTTTCTGAAGTATTCGAAGTACTTTTCAAGATGCCCGCAGTGCTTTACGTATTTTTCTCCATATTGTAAGTACTTCAAAGTATCTTTTGTAGTCAAAAGTATTCAAAGTACTTTTGTACCCATAAGTATTCAAAGTACTTTTGTACCCAAAAGTATTCAAAGTACTTTTGTACCCATAAGTATTCAAAGTACTTTTGTACCCAAAAGTATTCAAAGTAATTTTGTACCCAAAAGTATTCAAAGTACTTTTGTATCCAAAAGTATTCAAAGTACTTTTGTACCCAAAAGTATTCAAAGTACTTTTGTACCCAAAAGTATTCAAAGTACTTTTGTACCCACAAGTATTCAAAGTACTTTTGTACCCATAAGTATTCAAAATACCTTTGTACCCATGAGTATGCAAAGTACTTTTGTACCCATAAGTATTCAAAGTACTTTTGTACTCAAAAGTATTCAAAGTACTTTGTACCCAAAAGTATTCAAAGTACTTTTGTACCCAAAAGTATTCAAACTAATTTTGTACCCAAAAGGATTCAAAGTACTTTTGTATCCAAAAGTATTCAAAGTAATTTTGTACCCAAAAGTATTTAAAGTAATTTTGTACCCAAAAGTATTCAATGTACTTTTGTACCCAAAAGTATTTAAAGTACTTTTGTACCCAAAAATATTCAAAGTACTTTTGTACCCAAAAGTATTCAAATTACTTTTGTACTCAAAAGTATTCAAAGTTCTTTTGTACCCAAAAGTATTCAAAGTACTTTTGTACCCAAAAGTATTCAAAGTACTTTTGTACCCAAAAGTATTCAAAGTACTTTTGTACCCACAAGTATTCAAAGTAATTTTGCACCCAAAAGTATTCAAAGTACTTTTTCACCCATAAGAATTCAAAGTAATTTTGTACCCAAAAGTATTCAATGTACTTTTGTACCCAAAAGTATTCAAAGTACTTTTGTACCCAAAAGTATTCAAACTACTTTTGTACCCAGAAGTATTCAAATTACTTTTCTACCCAAAAGTATTCAAATTACTTTTGCACCCAAAAGTATTCAAAGTAATTTTGTACCCAAAAGTATTCAAAGTACTTTCGTACCCAAAAGTATTCAAAGCACTTTTGTACCCAAAAGTATTCAAAGTACTTTTGTGCCCAAATGTATTAAAAGTACTTTTTTCGTGTACTGAAATTAATTGAAGCACTAAAAGTACTGATTGTCCTTGTTCAATCTCTGAAAGTACTTGATATACTTCGGAGAGAGTACTTGGTATACTTTGAAGTACTTTTTGAAGATATTAAGTTTCGCGCAGTGAATTTCGATCTCGCACACAGTCCAAACGCAATGAAGCATGCTAGATTACGATACGGTGTGCAATGTCCTGTAGCAAAATATGAGATTTTCTGGACTATGGAATATTTCAGCCGAGCACATATTGTGATGTCCCCTATATTCAAGAGCGTATCAAATGGGGTCCGTTACATCTTGGTTATTCGAGCGAACGGACAGCAATCCCAGCGCCATTTATACTGTCATATATACATATCTCAGCAATGTTCATGGCAAGTGGCAGAGTTGACCAGTGTATTACGCGTGAGAGAAGGTGACGATAAAAGCGTCACTTGCCAGGGCGAACCCCTAACACCCCTAGTCTTATTAATATTCGCGCCAAACGCGTCGTCGACCTTCTATATCCACGTGCACGGAATATAGGGATAATCTTCGTTGCTACCACGGCCACTGTGGCAATGGTAACGGCTTTCTCCGTATTACGTTGGTCAAACTTGATACTGCTATATACTGCTGACGTGCGCAGTTTGGGGTTAATGTGTGACGAGGACGTTACAGGAAGGGATAGGCAATAGGGGAGACGTGTCACATTTTTTCAAACTGTATTTAAACGTCTTTTCCATTTCTGCATCGAAACATCCATAACCAAAAACGGCTTCTTCTTCTTTTTCTCCTTTTCTCCTGGCTATCGCCATCTAGGGACGGCATGTGCCACTTCGCTCACCATTTCCAGCAAATTGATAATTTAGAAAATTGAGCTTGAAGAATTGATATTTTACAAACTCAGTTTTACATAAGTTGTTTCACACCGTTTTGCTTCCTCATAAAGAAAGCTTTGTTTTCGCGAAAATTTTCTTTGCGAGATTTTCAGGTTAGCATACTCAGAATGGTCTAAAGCGTCGAGAAAAGTGGTTTAGAAAAAATGTCTGTGTGTGTGCGTGTGTGTGCGTGTGTGTGCATATGTGCACAAATTTTTGTTAGCACGATAGTCGTCGTAATTTTTAAGATATCGGGCTCAAATTTGGTCCACAAGTGGAGTGTGGGTAAACTAAGCATCAGTTCGAATCTGGCGAGAATCTGTCAAGGGGTTCTAAACTAATGGCATTTAAAAAAATTTTAAACAAGGCTGCAAAGTAGAACTTTGCAAATTGCTCCCTCATTATTATTGGATTTTTACAAAGCTTCCTCTGCGAGGAAGCCAAAATAGATTAACATGCTTCCTCATATAGGTAGATTTGTAAAAATCTAAAGTCGGATTCTGGGTAAACCCCGGATAGAACCTGGCCAAGTCGGATTTTGGGCAAACCCCGGATAGAGCCTGGTCAAGTCGGATTCTGGGCAAACCCCGGATACAGCCTGGCCAAGTCGGATTTTGGGCAAACCCCGGATAGAGCCTGGCCAAGTCGGATTCTGGGCAAACCCCGGATACAGGCTGGCCAAGTCGGATTTTGGGTAAACCCCGGATAGAGCCTGTCCAAGTCGGATTCTGGGCAAACCCAGGATAGAGCCTGGCCAGGATGGATACTGGGCATTCCCAAATAGAATCTAGACAGTCCAGGATGGACAATAGATTCCATCTGGGATTGTCCAGATTCGTCACTTTTACTTGAAGAAAATTGTTCACAATTCGACACGTCAAAGTTGTACACGCCAAAAATTACAAAATGATAGAGAAAAAAGAAAGTTATTCGCGCGGTTGTACTTGACACGCCAAATGTCAGGATAAAAAGATTGAATTTCATAAGCATCAGCTTGCTAAAAATCGTGGGTGTCACATTTGGCCTCACGCTCCCCTAAAACCGACTGGCGGCTTAAGGGTAATATTTTAAGCGAACCGTGGCAATTGCTCTTGTTGAAGGCGGTGTTTGGCTCAGTGGTGCTCTAAATGAAAATTCGAAAAAACGAACTTTAACTCACACCGATAGGCCGGGTCGCAATCGCGCTATTAGAAAAGTTTCACCATTTGTACTCTCATAAAATGCACGCAGCTAATCCCAAGGTAATTTCAAAGTGGTCCTGAATGGGGGAAAAAAACAAATTCGAGGTTTGCTGACGTACGGATCTGCTGCTCCTGCTCGAAGGGTGTTTTTCATGGATAACGCTCGCGCTAATTCTCCATCATTATGAGAAAGGGTTATATTTTTCGTTTTTTTTCTCACCGGTTTCTCCAACCCCTTTTCAACAACCCTCGTGTACTTCCACTCCAGCATTTTGAAATGTTCTGATCCCTCATTATCTGTGTATATTAGTCTTAAAATTTACATGGAAACGAGCCTGTTTAGGAACGCTGGGCGTCACGGGTTATCGTTCTGCTTTCATGGTTGACGTTGATCCCTCTAATTAGACCATTCGACGGTTATGTTTCTTATGCTGTCTGGCGACAATACTGAACCTGCGTCAAGAAGGCTAGAAATTAACTGAAGGCTTCAACTTAATTGTGAAGCTTAATTACCTAAACCACGTAGTGAACTCTCAAAAATCGTAGTAGTTCTGATACACGCAAAAAAAAGCTTGGTTAAATACGCGCCAGCCAATTTCTTGGTTACACGGAGAAAAAAAAGTAGTTGGACAAACCAATAAATGAGTTGAAATAGCGTCACTACTCAGTGGGTTATGACAACTACTCAGTGGGTTATGACAACTACTCAGTGGGTTATGACAACTACTCAGTGGGTTATGACAACTACTCAGTGGGTTATGACAACTACTCAGTGGGTTATGACAACTACTCAGTGGGTTATGACAACTACTCAGTGGGTTATGACAACTACTCAGTGGGTTATGACAACTACTCAGTGGGTTATGACAACTACTCAGTGGGTTATGACAACTACTCAGTGGGTTATGACAACTACTCAGTGGGTTATGACAACTACTCAGTGGGTTATGACAACTACTCAGTGGGTTATGACAACTACTCAGTGGGTTATGACAACTACTCAGTGGGTTATACGAACCGCTTTGGTTGGTTATAGGAACTCGCTGTTGGTTGCGCCACCTATTGTATTGGTGAAAACAGCACTGCGATTGGTTACAGGAGCGAGTTAGTTGCTGCAACTATTCAGCGGTACAGCATATGCTAGAGGTGGTTCTCCCAATTACTTTTTTCTTTCAGTGTAGACCAATCAGATTGTTGGTTATGCCAACCAAGTTATTGGTTGTATTACAATGGCGCTTGGTGGCGCTGACCAATAACTTGGTTGGTCTTTTAGTTCGTGCTCTAACTTTCGCAATTTTTAAGATATCGGGCTCAAATTTGGTCCACAAGTGGACTGTTATTAAATAAAGTTTGGGAGTGAATTTAAATTAGTCCGTTTGTTGTACTATTTGAGATAAGTGTTTGTGATTTTTTTTCAGATTTTTAAAGGGCGCTGTTCAGGATTTACGTTTTTTTTTTAAATATCACTAAGTATATCGCAGAAAATATTACTCTCCAACAATTCTTAAAACCATTAACTTCTTCATTTTCCATCTACTTTCGGGTGATGTTAAAATCACAATTTTCCCAAAAAAACAATAAATCTTTTTTTTTTTACGAAAAAAGCACCTTTGATTCCGGTCTTAATATTACAAGGTGTTTCGCATTGTATGAAGATTCTGAGAAAAAAATCCCAAAGTGGAACCTCCAATTCTTAGGTAGTAAAAAAATTAAAATTAAAATTAATAAATTCTTTCCTGCCCATTTTTTTCCGAATTATGTGACGCAGCCCGTCGTCCGAGGAGTTTCATTTTATCTTTTGGAAATGTGATGAAATCCGCAAGGGAGTAAATCCAAAGTTGCACCTCCGATTCTTAGGCAGGAAAAAATTTATTGATATTTTTAATTTAATTTTCAATTTTTTACTGCCTAAGAATTAGAGGTGCCACTTTGGAATTTTTTTTCTCAGAATCTTCATACAATGCAAAATATCTCGTAAAATTGAGACTGGAATCGAAGGTGCTTTTTTCGTTAAAAAAAAAATTATTTGTTGCTTTTTTTTGCGAAAAATTGACTTTCTTCGAGAAATTGACGTGAATTTAACGTCAATCCGTTAAGGGGTTTAAAGTTCATGGCATTTTGGATTTTTTGTTCGTGCTCTAACTTCCGCAATTTTTAAGATATCGGGCTGAAATTTGGTCCACAAGTAGAGTGTGGGTAAACTAAGCATCAGTTCGAATCTGGCGAGAATATGTCAAGGGGTTCAAAACTAATGCCGTTGAAAATTTTTTAAAAGAAGTCTACAAAGTAGAACTTTACAAATTGCTTCTTCGTTATTGTTGGATTTTTAGAAAGCTTCCTCTGAGGAAGCCAAAATAGATTAATATGCTTCCTCATAGAGGTAGATTTGTAACAATCCAACAATAATGAGGAAGCAATTTGCAAAGTTCTACTTTGCAGCCTTTTTTAACAGTGTATAAGTAATAAATAGGCACAGAATTGACCGACTGGTTACATAAAGTCTTTTGGGAGCACATTTCGATTTATAAACAAATCACGTCATCATTCAAATATCTTTTAGTTGGCTGTTTCGACGTTACTTTTCATCCCCCATTGGAACATTCGCTCACTCTTTTTTGTTCTTGTTCCACTTTCACTCAGGAGTCACCCTTCATGTTGCACCCCTCGCGTTTTGTGAGCCTTTTGCCAAGGATAGCACCCTCGCTCGTTCGTCATCTCTATCCGTTGCTCAACTTTTCTATCTCTATCATACTCGCGCGTCCCAGTCGCCCAATCTGGCGCACATTTGCATGAAACCCTTTCGCCCAACCTCCCCTATCGCCGGTTACGGCTAAACCCGACCGTGAAGCTTCCGGTGGAACGAACAGGCCTGCGCTTTCCAAGCACCAGATGAAATATTCATTTAATTATGACTGATTAAAATATAGATAGCATGTTACGTGCTGCATTACACTGGTGAACGGAGGACGAGAAGCACGCGCGTCCGACGAAAAGTGTAGTCAAAGCATGAATTCCTGTCCTCGTTTAACCGAATAAATATAAAATTTTACAATTGATTAATAAAAATAGTGATCTACAAATTATTATTATTCTTTTTTTTAAAGCAAACCTTCGTCTTTATTGATAATACAATATTTATAAATTTCGTTACTAATATCCCAAAATATTATGTTTTTTTTATAAAATACTATCACATTTATTTATTTTTTTGTATATAATTGCACATAGTGAGTGTGAAAGTGGATGTTCACAAATTATTATAATATTTTTTTTAGAAACCCTTCGTCTTTATTGTGAATACAATTTTTATAAATTTCCTTATCAATATTCCGAGATACTATATATATTTTTTTTAAAATAAATAATAATTTTTTTTATTTAAAATAAACATTATTATTTTTTAATTTTTTTAAAGTATATTTTTAACTATATAAAGAAATAGAGTGAATGTGAAAGTGGATGTTTACGTGTATGCTTGAAAAATATGGTTAACCTTTTATTTACAATTGCCAATGCTAGATTTTCCTCTTGATTTAGATAAAATAAATGAAGTCTTCATTGATTTATTTTAAGCTGGAACAAATTCGTCTTTATTGTGAATACAATTTTTATAAATTTCCTTATCAATATTCCAAGATACTATATATATTTTTTTTAAAATAAACAATTTTTTTTAAATTTAAAATAAACATTATTATTTTTTTAATTTTTTTTAAGTATATTTTTAACTATATAAACAAATAGAGTGAATGTGAAAGTGGATATTTACGTGTATGATTGAAAAATATGGTTAACCTTTTATTTACAATTGCCAATGCCAGATTTTCCTCTCGATGTAGATAAAATAAATGAAGTCTTCATTGATTTATTTTAAGCTGGAACAAATTCGTCTTTATTGTGAATACAATTTTTATAAATTTCCTTATCAATATCCCAAGATACTATATAAATTTTTTTTTTAAATAAATAATTTTTTTTTTAATTTAAAATAAACATTATTATTTTTTTATTTTTTTTAAGTATATTTTTAACTATATAAACAAATAGAGTGAATGTGAAAGTGGATGTTTACGTGTATGCTTGAAACATATGGTTAACCTTTTATTTACAATTGCCAATGCTAAATTTTCCTCTCGATGTAGATAAAATAAATGAAGTCTTCATTGATTTATTTGAAGCTGGAACAAATTCGTCTTTATTGTGAATACAATCTTTATAAATTTCCTTATCAATATCCCAAGACACTATATATATATATTTTTTAAATAAATAATATTTTTTTATTCCAAATAAACATTATTATTTTATTTATTTTATTTGAAGTATATTTTTAACTATATAAACAAATAGAGTGAATGTAAAAGTGGATGTTTACGTGTATGCTTGAAAAATATGGTTAACCTTTTATTTACAATTGCCAATGCCAGATTTTCCTCTCGATGTAGATAAAATAAATGAAGTCCTCATTGATTTATTTTAAGCTGGAACAAATCATTCATGGATTTCACTTACAAATGATTTAGAGATAGGATGACCATTGTTACCATTAGACTTTCATACCCCTATTTTTCCCTGAACGTAGAGAAGTCGAAGGGCGGTTACACCCCAAGAGCAGGAGCCCAGGAGTAGAACCATTAATATCCACTCAACCTCCACTTGACAATTACAGAAATATATCCCAACGGGTTCCACTGGCAGATGGAAGGAGTGAGATGCCCGGACTGGTACAGTTCTCGACCGCTGCTTGCCACTCCCTAATTAACTATTCTTCATTAATATCACTTAACGTTTTCCTCAATTCCTGCTCTTCATACCATCGCAATTCTCGCTTTCATTTTTCACTCGCATCTTTCCCTGGCGCGATTGCAAGAGCCTTTGCTACACTTCAACTTCGCTACCCTTACTTTCTCTTTTGCAACTTGGTGAAAATCTTCCACAACCACGATTCATGGATTATATCCGAGCTTGCGTGCAACAGTGCACACGTCCTCGTACAAAAGTCTCTGGAGAGATGCTCCACGAGCGAAACCACGATTATATGTAACAGGAACACGATACGGGCCTTCATCATTAACGTCGACAAAGTCCAGACGTCGAAACAATTCATAATTTTCCCTAAATTGGTCCATGATTTTCCCACATTGTACGGCAGTTCATACAAAAATAAACCCTGAATAAAAATATCCCATGGATAAAAGCCACTGGAAAAATTAACCCCTGGAAAAAATATCCCCTGGAAAAAATAACCCCTGGAAAAAAATCCCTCTGGGAAAAATAACCCCTGAAAAAAATAACGCCTGGAAAAAATATCACCTGAAAAAAAATATCCTCTGGAAAAAATACCCCCTGGAAAAAATATTCCCTGGAAAAAAATATCCTCTGGAAAAAATACCCCCTGGAAAAAAATATCCCTTCGAAAAAATACCACCTGGAAAAAATATCCCCTGGAAAAAATATCCCCTGGAAAAAATATCCCCTGGAAAAAATACCCCCTGAAAAAAATATCCCCTGGGCAAAATACCCCCTAAAATAATATTCCCTGAAAAAAATATCTCCTGGAAAAAATATTCCCTGGAAACGACCGCTGGAAAAAACTATTCCCTTTAAATATATCTCCCCGAGAAAAAATCCACTCGAAAAAATATCCCGTGGAAAAAATACCGCGTGGAAAAAAATATCTCTTGGAAAAAATACCCCTGGAAAAAAACCCTCTGGAAAAAATACCGCCTGAAAAAAATACCCCTTGAAAAAAATATTCCCTGGAAAAAATATCTCCTGGAAACAATATTCCCCGTGGGAAAAATACCCCCGAAAAGAATATCCCGAAAAAAAACCCAAGAAATATGTTTTTCCGTTAACAGAATTTTCTATTCCGTGGTTATTTTTTTCAGGCAAAATTCGGAATACCTTAAAATGAAATAAACAAACAAAATTCATGTCTCGTTATCTATAAATATTTATCAGAATTGAACATCGTAAAATATTTCATCCGCCCTATCCAATCCTCCCAGCGCCATTATGGCGATGAAAATATATTACTTAACCGTGGATGGACGATACAATTTATATCGTATCGAAAAAAAATAAGAATCGAGAGAGTTAGTACAAAGAAGCTTCTCAAAAGGCGAGCTACCCCGATTTATATCTTTACTGCTTTCATTCCTTTCTTATCCCTTCTTTGTCTGTTGGCTCCGAATTCGCAGGATGTATGAGTTACTTCAGTTATATAACATTACCATCTGATACATCAAATAGTGTTTTTTTCTTCTTTGTTTTTCAATTCGTCGTGGCTTATTTGAATATCTGCTCTTCGAACGGAGATTTCGCTTTCATAACAAATAAATATCGGAATGAGATCGAAGACAGGAAAGGGAAGAAAAAAAAGCAATATACAAGACTTTTGCTTTTGTGGAAAAATTATTTACAAGCCGGTAGGGTAGAAGTACCGGTTATGGCCACTTTAAGAATTTTCTCATTTTCAAGTACTTGTGATTGAGACCAAATATCATAAAACTGTTTTGGACCTATACTTTTCATATCTGAGAAGAATAGAATTTCAGATTTCTAGCATTAAAATCTTCATATGTATCGAGAAAACACTGGAAAATAGAAAAAAGTAGGAGCATAGCCATTTCACCAGTTCTGGCCACCTATGCACCGGTTTTGGCCACAGTAATGTACCGGTTTTGGCCATGCTTAAAATTAGAATAACTCAATATTCATTGCACTTTAAACATTTTTTAAGGTGTGTTTAATAAATCAAAATCGTATTCTTATGAAAGCATCCAATTCCTCTACACGAAAATGTCTTTAAAGCACAGATGCCGTCTGTGAACCTAACTAACCTTTTTTGACATTCGTCTCCTTCGTTTTGCACTTTTTCGTAGCAACTTTCTTTGTCACAAATAGTCATACATTATATTAATGTTTTACTCTTTACACTTTTATTTTTACTTTTACCAGAGTTCTTTCCGAAAGTAGATTTTCGCATTGAATAATGATGGGAATCTTCAACATGAAAGGTGTTCCACCGCTTTACCTTCTTTTTTACTATACATTTCTAAGGATATATTTTTCTTAGCGTTTTTTTGTTTTTTTATTTCTTCTTTACGAATTTATGAATTGATTGTGTAATAATTAACGAAAAATTAATGATTATATTATCATGGCCATATCCGGGGCAACATGCTTATTCCATGTACCAGTTGTGGCCATCGTATTTTTTATAAATGTATAGCTTTATTTCAAACTTTTAGTACATCAACATTTGCAGTGATGACTCTTAAGATTGATATGTGCAAAGCTGCATGCAATTCGCCAACTATATAATCCGAATATGTATCTAGAGCTTTCGTCAAAATCTTGTCGAATTCCGTAAGGAGTTGACAATTTGACGAATCAGCTGATGATTCTTTAATTACTGACACAGTACTTTTTGTAATGGAGACGAACAGACGTCAAAATGACGATAAATGTTTCCAAAATACACAACGTTATGAAAAATTATGATTAAATACAGGTACAGAATTAAAATAGCCACGAAAAACGTATTTAAGTGTAGGGGTGGCCACAATCGGTACTTCTACCCTATATATGATTTTTACAAGAACATAGATATCAACAATTTTTATATGTTGCCTTTAACACATGTAAAATTAATATAATCTAAAGATTTATAAAAATTGCAAAACAAATATTTTTAAATATATAATTTATGAATAAATTCTAGATTATCTAAAGATCCTTCTGATTAATTTTTTTTTAAGGTCTTCTGATTCTATTTATATATAAATATATACATATACGTTATATATAACGGGTAGAAATTCTATATGTATATTTACAAATTATTTACACTGATTTATATATTATTTTTATAGAATCTTGATATAATTTTTCCACCTGCGGAACGACATGTATTTCAATTTGCTACGACTAAAAATACAACGAACACGGTTAGTGTGTAACTTGCTAAGGTCGTGAGTTCGATCCCCTCAGGGAGAAAATACACTGCTATTTCTAGAATATCGCGAGGAAGGCTAGCAGCTCCCCCCCCCCCCCCCCCACTGCGTGTATAACCGTGCAAACCTACCAATAAACCGTGCATACGCATTTTCTTATGGTATGGCAGCGAGTTGGTATACTCGAGTTTGTTCACTGGTGCATTCAACTTCGATATTTGCGTTGAATATAGGAGGGCATTTGCTTCGTGTTGAGTTCATGAAACTGTCGTGAACTCTAGACTGTTGACCGTAGTTTACATGACAAAATTATACCAACTGAAAATGCATTGATGTAACGGAAACTGTGGTTAATTCCATACCAAATGGGCCATTAATTTGCCATCACGCGAATTATTCTGTAGTTTGTAAGCGTATTAATAAAAATTCTGTGAAATTTTGAGAAAAATCGGAATGAAAAAAAATATAATTACTTTATTTTGTCAAAAAATGGCGCAATATTTTTGGAGCGTCCATGGAAATTTTTTTTATTCAAAAGTACATTGAAAAACTTAAGTTTTATATAGGAACATATTTTTTGTACGATCGGTAATTTTGAATGTACAGCGAATTGAAAAAAATTGAAGATAAAAAATCGGTAGTAAATTTTGGGCTAACCGTAAGTGCTAAAATTCTGAAATAATTTGGGGATATTCGTGATACTCCAAACAACTTTCGAAAAAATTATGAATACTTTTTGCGAGCATTTTGCGTAAAATTTTGAATGCTATTTAACTTTAGATTCAACCTTTAAAAAATCGGATCCTTTTTTTTTCAAACGATACGATATTTTCGACTTTACTTTAAATTTATAATGGAAATTTTGTGAAATTTTGAGAAAAATCGGGATGGTCTGTTTCAACGAAAAAAAAATATTATTACTTTATTTTATCAAAAAAGGGCGGATTTTTTGTTAGCGACTATGTAATTTTTATTATTAAAACGTACATTTAAAAACTTAAATTTTATACAGGAACATATTTTTTGTACGGTCGGTAATTTTGAATGTACAGCGAATTGAAAAAAATGAAATAAAAAAAAATCGGTATTAAATTTTAGGCTAACCATAGGTGCTAAAATTCTGAAATAATTTATGGATGTTTCTGATACTCCAAACAACTTTTGAAAAAAATTATGAACACTTTTTGCGAGCATTTTGCGTAAAATCTTGAATGCAATTTTAACTTTGCAATTAACCTTAAAAAAATCGGATTTTTTTTCTTTTTTTTTTTAAGCGATACGATATTTTCGATTTTACTTTAAATTTCACAAAATAGTAAGTATAAAAGTTTCAATAAAAGGAAATATTCTTCTACTGGAAGCAACGATTACTTTTTGACTGATCAAATATCCGAAATCCAAATTACCGATTTTCCTATAAATTTCCCTGCAAAATGGTAAAATTTGAAATTAAATCAAAGATGTCTTATTGTTAAAAAAAAATGATATCGTTATTTTGCTTACAATCATATAAATAAGTATAAAAAAATTTGGTAATTCTAATTTTTTAAATTAGTATAATTTAAATATAGAAAAATTCCGAGTTGATGAGCAAAAAACAGAGACAAAAAATATTTGTTTGCAATCATATAAATACGTATAAAAAATTCTGGTAATTCTAGTTTTTTAAATCTAGAATAATTTAAATATAGAAAAATTCCAAGTTGATGAGCAAAAAAAACAGAGACAAAAAATATCTCGTGTGTTAAATACAATTAAAAGTTCACAAGCCAAACCCATTTACTGATATTAATAACCACCTTATCTTCGTAGAAATTTGACATGTCTGATTCGAGAGGATGATATAATAGTTTGTCTCCCAACGAAACTCTAATTAAGGAGGTTCATTTAATTAAAGACTAGTAATCTATCATAGTAAATGGAAAAGATTAGAGAGCAAAGGGTTAGGGAGAATAAGAATGATCGAACATCAACAGCTTGGAAAGTTGTCGTAGCATTGACTGAGCATTAGCAGCAGTGGAAGTCAATGGTACTAGGTCTGACGGGAGGCTTAAAGTTCGTTTCACGCTACTTTCTGTAGGTTTCTTTGCAAAGACTTGGGGTGAGGGTACGCACCGGGGTTGAGCTCTAGCAAGGCAGCTTATCCATGCATTAATTAAATTAATTAAGTCCAATTAGCTAGACAGTCTTCTCCTGTCGCTCATTCTTTTCATTTTCTTTCGTAAGTCGTGGCAAACGTCAAAACTAAGACATACGATATTTTGCCAAAAACTTGACTAGAAACCTTAAAAAAAAAAATACACCAAAAACAGGAAAATATTATTATCATTATTTTGTATTTTTATCACTATTCTCTTTGCATTTATAATTTATTTATTTTATTCTCCAAAAAATATAAATAAAAGGAAATGAATAATAAAATTTATAATAATTATGAAAATAATTATTCAATTAATTAATTAAAAATTTTCGACTCAAGCAGTTCGATTTTATTTGCATAATTTTGGTAAATATGAATTGATTAATATTTACCAAAATCAAGCAACAAATCGAAGTTACAACTTGTGTCGAAAATTTTTCATTTTTATTACCTGAAACCCTTCACAAAATATAGTGATTTAATTCAACATACTAATACAACGAAAAGAGAACGAGAACGAGTATTTTAATTGCCGCAACAAAAAAAAATTAAAATAAGACTGAAGGAAAACATCGAGAGTGCACATTACGGTGAAATAAGCGACCAAACGTTTCGCGGTTTCACTGCACTCACGTGTATCCATTTTTCTTATTCCTCTACGGGTTTTAAAGTAAGGCAACCGAAATAGAAGGAAAGCAAAGACGGGAATCGCGGGTTTGCAAGCTCGGGCCAACTCCAGTGCATAATGTATCCGGGCATTCTGGTTATCGTGACGAAGCGTCGCAATGTAAAAGTATATGCTCCCGCCAAGCGAATAGTCTCGCGATTACGAGACGATGAAGGAGCGAGCTTTTCGTTTGAAGTTTCCTTCTCATCAACGTGCTTAGCAAAGACGAAACCGCGAAAACTTGCTTTCCTTCTCAGCGAAGCAATGCTTAAGTCCAACGAACATGGATGCCTTGGCAATTGCCTTTTTTTTAAAGAGGCAGCTGAGTTACGAGGAGAAAAGGGGTAGGCTTCACGACTATGTTGACTCGTTATCGCTGAGATGTTTTCTGGCTTATTTGTGCACGACTGCTACTGCTTTCGCTGGAAGAAACCATACAGCCAAAGTTGCTGAAGTTGTACGACTCGATATATTTGCCAGGAGGTGGACGAATTTATGCTGCTGGATAATAATGGAGCACACAAATGTATGCAGTGGATAAAGTCGACGATAAAAGCGTCTCGCGTGTCGACAAGTTTTTTCAACGTTGAATGAATTACTTTTGTCTCGTATTATTTTGTTTGGAGATTAAGTTTGCGAAACATTTTTTTTTATTTAGATATTTGGTGTAGGTAAACTTTGTCAAAATTATGTTAAAAATTAAATGAAACGTTTATTGCAATTAGGAAATAACGGTATAGAAAAAAATCTACCATTGGTAAATGGATAACAAAGCATAAAATCAACTAGGTTACACAGTCCCAGACTTATGACCGATTTTTTTATGAACTCGCGCAGAATGAGATCTGGACAGTCCAGGATGGGATCTGGACAGTTCAGGATGGGATATGGACAGTCCAGGATGGGATCTGGACAGTCCAGGATGGGATCTGGACAGTCCAGGATGGGATCTGGACAGTTCAGGATGGGACATGGACAGTCCAGGATGGGATCTGGACAGTCCAGGATGGGATCTGGACAGTCCAGGATGGAATCTGGACCGTCCAGGATGGGATCTGGACAGTCCAGGATGGGATCTGGACACTCCAGGATGGGAGCTGGACAGTCCAGGATGGGATCTGGATAGTCCAGGATGGGGTCCGGGCAGTCCAGGATGGAGTCTGGACAGTCCAGGATGGGGTCCGGACAGTCCAGGATGGGGTCCGGACAGTCCGGGATGGAGTCTGGACAGTCCTGGATGGTGTTTGGACAGTCCAGAATGGGGTCTGACAGTCCAGGATGGGGTCTAGACAGTTCAGGATGGGGTCAAGACAGACCAGGATGGGGTCTGGACAATCCAGGATGGGTTGTGAACAGTCCAGGATGGGTTCTGGACAGTCCTGGATGGAGTTCGGACAGTCCAGAATGGGGTCTGGACAGTCCAGGATGGGGTCTGGACAGTCCAGAATGGGGTCAGGACAGACCAGGATGGGGTCTGGACAGTCCAGAATGGGGTCAGGACAGACCAGGATGGGGTCTGGTCATTCCAGGTTCGGCCTGGACAGTCCAGGATGGGGTCCGGACAGTCCAGGATAGGGTCTGGAAAGTCCAGGATAGGTTCTGGACAGTCCGGGATGGAATCTGGACAGTCCGGGATGGAATCTGGACAGTCCGGGATGGAATCTGGACAGTCCGGGATGGAATCTGAACAGTTCGGGATGGAATCTGGACAGTCCGGGATGGAATCTGGACAGTCCGGGATGGAATCCGGACCGTCCAGGATGGAGTCCGAGATAAACAATAGTTCGGATCAAATCCCATTCTCTATTCTGGACTACCATGGACCAGAGTCCATCATGGGCTGATAATTTTTACGCGACAACTTATGGACGACCTATGCAATATTTGCAGATAACTCTTACTTAGCAATTACGACAAGTCATATAGATAATTTTTCGAATCATGTCCAATACAAATCTGTCATTAATGCAAATCGGTGATCGTCATTAGAGCAAATCTTATCTTTAAAAATAGAAAAACGCTGCTGCAATGCCAGTAAAACAAAAGCGGGAACAAGTGAATTCGCGCAGGTAGCTAAAAATAAAAGTAAGAAAAAGCGCTCAACGGAACATTGAAGGGCAGCTTAATTGACGCATTAGCTCCGTAGCCACAACCATACGTACCTACTAATGTATGGACCTTCTTTGTCCCTCTTCCAGGTCTTCCAGTACAAGTACTTCCCTTTCTGTTCCTCACTCTGCGGCTAGCCACACCCTAAGACAGACTTATCCTTCCCCACATACATATATATGTACATCTGCGGATATTATGTGTTGGTGCACTTTGCACTTTACCGTTCGACGTACAATTCAATGGGTAAAAAGTGCGAGCGAGGAGCATTCAGAAGCGGAATTCAATTGAAATACGGACTCCTTTGATTCCCAGCTCTACGGTCCACGCGTTGTATGCGACTGCTTTTTAATATTGCATACGTATATACGTTCTCTTTCTAACTCTGGCCTGCACAGCGAGAGGGTCGTTCAATGCTACATACAAACCAGCCACGCTTTGGAGCCCGGAAACTTTGTGAAATATATGTAGACGCACTTTATTCACGGTGCATTATTATGCGTGGATACGGGAGCGATGAAAATCGGGACGGTTGACGTTTCACATTTTGCTTTATCACGCTTTTTTTTTTTACTAAACTCACCCTTTCGTTCACTTTAGCTTTATGCACTAGGGTTGAAATCTCGTTTCACCGGGGATGCACAATATCTTCGTAAATTCAAAAGTATAAGTTTCTTTCTAATTGTGCTTACGTAATAACATTAAATTTTTTAAGCATTTTTTTATGTATGCTTAGTAGGTATTTGGACTATATTAATCGCTTTTTTTAAGGGGGAGCGAGACGGGTCTAAATAATTGAATTTAAAAATTCAATATAATTGATATAATTGTTGTTTATAATAAAAATGAAGGGTTAGTAGGTATTTGGATTATATTAATCGCTTTTTTAAAGATATAATCAGAGGGAGACCTTATGTAAATTTATCGATATAAATTTCGGTCGAAAAATGTAAACTGGATCCAAAAATTAGATGGAGTTATTTAGCGGCCCACATAATTTTTTTTCGTGGCCAACCCCCTTAAATTCTTGAAAACAATATTTTTTTAAATACACAGAAAATTTCAGATTTCTATTTTAAGATTAAACCCTTTTTCTAGGGGGCTAAATTTTGGCATTTAAAATATATGGGATTTCGCTATACTTCGATTCAATTTTTTGATTGGCCGTCGAATTTGTCGGGACCCCAAATAAAAACCACCATAATGCATAAATGCCAATACAATATTGATTAAATATATATTTTTTTTAAGGTTTTGTTAGAAAAAGGAAAAGTTTAATAAACTGCTCAACTGTTAAACAGTTTCTGTTTCTTTCAACCCTGAGGAAGAAGCAACTCTGCTGAGGAAACTCTACTTTATTCATGCTACTAAATTGACGGTATTAACACGCGGTGCTGTAATATTCTCGCGTACAGAAAAGCTATGGGGTCTGGTGAACGAGGGTGAATACTTGCGCACATTATATAATTAAAGAGAAGCGGTACGTCATCGTTATCGTCATTAAATTAATGTTTGTATATAATCGCTCGAAACCATTCTTCATGATTTTGTTAAAACATTGTTTATTCCTGCACAACTGAAATCAATACCTTCTTTACTAAATTACATGTCATCCCCTAAAATATTTTGTATTTAACTTTTTAATATTTCACCAAACGCTTCGGAAAAATGAAACAAATATTTTGAGAAATATACAAAAAGGTCCACCACTAAATTAAAAAATAGTCATATAGGGTATGAGGCATTCTCTGTCAGTTCAGCCACTGTTTTTCGACCCTCTCAGATCTATCCCATAATTGGACACATTTTAGTACCACTTGAAAGCTCTCTTTGTGAATTTTTTCAGATAATACTTTTTTTTCGTAAGAATTTACGTAAGAATTCAGGATCTTAAAAAAATGCGTATGTTTTCTTTTTCAAAATACTATTTGATAAAAAATTGCATGGAAAATTGAGCTGTAATTTCCCATATAGAGTTTACACAGACTACATGTGACCAATTCCATATGTCGAACGATATGTAATTTTTTTACTTGACTTGGAAAAGAGCTTCGATTTATTCCCTTTGATTTTGGCCAAACGAGAGATACACAAGAAAACACATAAAGCTCCGAGAACCACCAACTCGTTCTCAAATTGCCTCAGCTGAAGACTCTGCTTCTCTGAACAGAACTGTCTGTTGACTGTTACGAAATGCTTCGACGAACATTTCCACTTGAGTTGAACTTCACATCGGTTTTCAAGCATTTTTCCAAAAGCACTGATGGGACAAGACTTATCGATTATTCTTGAGGGAAAACTCTAAAAGGAACAGCTTGCAATATCCCACGAAGTTCGTTTTGATACGATAAGGAAAATAAATATATTGTAAATGTAAAAAATACCAAAGGTATGGTATAAAAATCCACAATTTTGTTTTCTACCTTTAACTCTTTGAGGTGTTCATTTTTATTTATCCATAATTCAGTCGATTTCAATAATCAATATTCTTTCAGAATTCAGAAATTTAAAACCCGAATCTTTTTTTTCCAGTCTGAATTCTACAAGAATTTACGAATGAAAAAATACATTTTTTCGCCTCTATGACGAAGTTTCTTTAGTTTATTTTTGGCTTCCTCATAGAGGAAACTTTGCGAAAGAGGAAAATTATTGACGAACCAATGTGCATAGTTCTACTTTGCATTTTTATTTTAAATACAAATTTAAAAATCTCAAATTTATAGAAATTTGAGTCATGAAGAAACAAAATTTGGTAACAAATTGTCAAAAAGAGAAAGAAAAACGAAAAGTCAATACATACTTGTAACCATGTATGATGCCAAAAACAAATTATAGTTATAAAATTGAAAAAAATACATCACCTTGAATAAGAAAAAATTAAAAATCACGTAAAATCTGAACCGTTTTACCGATCATCAGCAAATTTGGTACGCAGCAGGGCTGAATGTTATTTTTCATGTGTAGAAAATTTCATTCGGTTAGTTGAAATTTTACCTGAATTAGAGCAAAACGAAAATTTTTCGATATATTCAAAATCTCACAAAAACCGAACCGCTTTACCGATTTGACCCAAATTCAATACCAAAGGCCGCATCACTTTGTTCAATTTTAATACGAAGTTTCAGTCCGATAGCTAAAAATTCGTTCGAGCTACAGCGTTTACGTACTTTATTAAAAATTTCAAAATTCTTATAAAATTTAAATGCATTAAGCGATTTTTATAAAATTTATACCAATTGAAGATCAGCCAGTACTGTACACGTTGTTCAAATTTGAGCTAATTCGGTCGAATAGTTCACAAGTTACAGTTATTTAAATTTTTGCCTTTACGCACACGCACACGCACACGCACACGCACACGCACACGCACACGCACACGCACACGCACACGCACACGCACACGCACACGCACACGCACACGCACACGCACACGCACACGCACACGCACACGCACACGCACACGCACACGCACACGCACACGCACACGCACACGCACACGCACACGCACACGCACACGCACACGCACACGCACACGCACACGCACACGCACACGCACACGCACACGCACACGCACACGCACACGCACACGCACACGAACACGCACACGAACACGCACACGCGCACGCGCACACACGCGCACGCGCAGACGCGCGCACACGCACACACACGCATACGCGCACATCCAATTTTCTAAACCACTTTTCTCGACGTTTCAAATCATTTTAAATGTTTTGACATGAAAATCTCGAAAAAAAAATAATGAAAACAAAGCTTCCTCTATGAGGAAGCAAATTTCTTAATTCTTCAATTCTTTAAATTGTTTAATTCTTATGTATTTGAAGTTTACATTTGTTACAAAAACTACAAGACTTGGTATGTGGACACAATTTTATAATTTTCAGATAATTAACATCAGTTTAAGTGTTAAATGACCGTGTCTAAAAAGCTTAAGGGACTGGACAAACCAAATTGTCCAGTGATGTATGCGACCAATGAAAAGACAAGACAATTTACCATTTCGTGCACTATATAAGTAGCACTGCGTGTCTGTGCTGCCATCTGTATTTGGTTACTCGGTTGATTTGAGGAACGTGAGAGATTTGCAGAGCAGGAGGAACGGGAGCTGGATAATATTCCAACGAGGATCCAATGTCCCAATGGCAGTGCTTAATTGTACAATCAGTCGTGCACGCTAGTTTCGGGAGAGATAATAGTAGAAACATTCGAGCCACGCACCAATCATCAAACACCGACGACTACGACGACGGAGACTAGATGTATCGGTCGTGTTGTTGTCGTGCACGACAACGACCCATATTACCATATACTTCGTTCGTCGGATACCGCCAAGGATTTAGGGGATGAAGAGGCAACAAGGGAGCCACCGTTTCTCAAGCCACACACACGATTGGTTTTCTCGTAACCACATCAGTTGCTATGTTGCTACACCGTTAGTTGGAAACCACTCCGAAAAGCAGACTTCGAACTTTTAATGAAGACATACCAATGACATTGGAATCCACAAAGTTATTATATAATTTTGCACACTGAGAAAAAAGCATATCGTTGATTTAACGATTTCACATGATAAAACGAATATAAAAAGGCTTGCAATTTTTTATGGTTGAAGCGATGATAATATAGTTCAATAAACGTTATTTGCAAGGTTATTGGAAAGAAACGTTGAAATCGTATATGCAACGAAACGGCATATTATCATTTTGATGATTGCTACTATAATCATTTTTGCTATAACCATAAAATAGAAACGTTCCTCTTGGAAATTATATTTATGGTTCATCCAATTATTTTCTTATATCTGCTATAAAATAGAGACGTTCCTCCTGGGAATTATAGTTTATAGCTAGATTATCGTTGGACTCACTATATTTTTTTGAAATTACTATGTTTTTCTTTCGGTGTAAAATTTTTAAACATCGCGACTCAAATTTAGTGTAATTAGTAAATAAATTGGATAAATCAAAAATGGTTAAATAAGAATCATTCGTATATTATAGTCAGAAGATTACCACACCCTTGACGAATTGATCTGTGGATAGTCCTGGATTGAGTCTGGATAGTGCTAGATGGCCCAGGATAGACAATGGGATTTGATTCGATTTCATACTCCATTTTGCACTCCATCCTGGATTGCCCAGAATCCGAACGTTGGAACTTTCAAAAGTTTGGAAGTTCGAACTTTTAATAAAGACTAACAACGGATGCGCGCTCCGAGCGCTAACCATACAAACCTCCTTATTAACATTTGTATTAGCGTACTTGCATTTTCGATGTAAGAACTTCTGCCATTTTATTAGTTTCGTGAATTGCTGCTAGAAGTGGTGCATGGATGGAAATTATACTACCGTTACAATATCATATTTAATCTGTAACTTGCAGTGATGAATTAGCATTACAATTTATATTTATGAAACGGAGTTGATAATTCGAAGCTCACCCCTCTTCGCAACAAAGCTTGAGACCTATGATGCGAATTTTAGAATCGTGCTAGTCGTGATAACCAATCAAAGAAGCTTTCGCGTCATCGACCGTTCGGAGTCCACGGAAAAACCGTCGACGTTTTTGTCATTTATTATTGTGGACTCCATCTGGAATATCTTGTCGCCGCTGACACTATCCTCCTCCATCTCTAAATATAATTTCCTACTTATTGCCTAACACAAATCACAATCTCACGGTGTGCCAACTTTAGAACTGTCAAAATGAACAACATGCCTGAACCTGAAGACGAACAGCGTCGACGAGTATCAATTTCGCGTTGGTACGACAGCCATTTGCGAAACGAATAAAATGACAAAAATACTTATATCGAAAATGCGAGATATTTCACCCACTGATTTTTTAAAGAGGGACATACCGATGACATTGAAATTCACAAAGTTTTGATAAAATGTATATTCCGTGCAGAAATTTAGTTAGGGCTCTTGCAAGATTCCTTTTAGTTTGTCCCAGTTCTATTAGGGGCTCAGTAAGGAAAACTAAGCACAGCCCTATCTAGGCTGATTACGTTTGAAAGCCTGTGCGGATTCTTTTTTTAGTCCTATAAAAACTTCCATATTTAGATCCAACTAACAATACAATTATGAAAGAATTTAATTTTTCAGGCATTCCTGGCAAATTCTAAATAGGGATTTGGTGAGAAACTCTCCAGTGTGAAAATGATGAGCCCGGGATCCTCGAATTGAGTCTGGATAGCCCTGAAACGAGTCTGGATAGAGTCTGGATGGTCGAAAATGGACAATGGGATCTGATCATCTCATTTGTACTCCATCCTGGAGTGCAGAATGGAGTGCAAAATGTCCAGTACTTGGATTACCCAGAGTCCAGCCTGGAAGGCAGCATGGAGTGCAAAATGTCCAGGACCTGGATTACCCAGAGTCCAGCCTGGAGGGCAGCATGGAGTGCAAAATGTCCAGGACCTGGATTACCCAGACTCCATCCTGGATTACCCAGACTCCATCCTGGATTACCCAGACTCCATCCTGGATTACCCAGACTCCATTCTGGATTACCCAGACTCGATCCTGGATTCTGCCCTGGATTCCATTCTGAACTCCTCATCTTTTCTACGCGGGATGTTAAAAAGATGTTGTTACGTTGAAAATTACGCGACCGGGTAAATCGATTCCCAGAGCATCAAAGGCGCGGTTAGACGTGCATGGCGCGTGACGAAATCGATAGACGCAAACATGAGAAACGCTTTGGGAATTGCGTCAGCAATGTTCTCAACCTACCTATACATAGGTAAAGCTTCAACCTTGGTCAGCTCCCACAGGCTCAGCAATCAAGAATTGTGAGAGCTCAATGAGTTCCCGATTAATCCACCGGGAATATACCCTATCTTCGCGGCAAGCGAAATACGCAGCAGTGATGCAGGAACTTATCGCCTTCTTGGGATTTCCATCATGCAGTTGAAGCTCTAACTAATCGATCACCACAAATATTATGTTTTTCTGGTACTCGAAGTCTTTTGAGGTAACTTTCAACGTAATCGTTTGATCAATCTTCGTCGTAACATAGGATTTGTCCAATACGCTTCTGCATGAAGTTTTGAACATCACTTCTTTAACACCCAAACGATTGCACTATAGTAACAGTCTTAGAAACGTAATTGTCGCTAACTTCACCCAATATAGTTTCGTAATTGATTGAAAATTCTGACGGGGATAAAGAATGTGCATTAATTGAACGGATCCAGACGTTTGACTGACGGCTCATGAGACATGAACCCAGGGGATGAACGAAATTCTACAGGAGTCACGTATAATTCAGCGGATAGATCTTGTGAATTCAGTCATCTCTACTTTTTCCACTCCGATAGGATTTGTCCAAAACGCTTCTGCATGAAGCTTTAGCCATCACTTCTTTAACATCCAAACGATTGCACTATAGTTACAGTCTTAGAAACGTAATTGTCGCTAACTTCACCCAATATAGTTTCATAATTGATTGAAAATTCTGAAGAGCTTCTCCATGTAGTTTTGGACATCACTTCTTTAACATCCAAACGATTGCACTATAGTGACAGGCTTAGAAACGTAATTGTCGCTAACTTCACCCAATATAGTTTCATAATTGATTGAAAATTCTGAAGGGGATAAAGAATGTGCATTAATTGAACGGATCCTGAAGTTTGACGGACTGCTCATGAGAAATGAGAACAACGGATGAACAAAATTGTACAGGAGTCACATATAATTCAGCGGATAGATCTTGTGAATTCATTAATCTCTCCTTTTTCCACTTCGATAGGATTTGTCCAAAACGCTTCTGCATGAAGTTTTAGACATCACTTCTTTAACATCCAATCGATTGCACTATAGTCACAGTCTTAGAAACGTAATTGTCGCTAACTTCACCCAATATAGTTTCATAATTGATTGAAAATTCTGAAGGGGATAAAGAATGTGCATTAATTGAACGGATCCTGAAGTTTGACGGACTGCTCATGAGACATGAGAACAAGGGATGAACAAAATTGTACAGGAGTCACATATAATTCAGCGGATAAATCTTGTGAATTCATTCATCTCTCCTTTTTCCACTTCGATAGGATTTGTCCAAAACGCTTCTGCATGAATTTTTAGCCATCACTTCTTTAACATCCAATCGATTGCACTATAGTCACAGTCTTAGAAACGTAATTGTCGCTAACTTCATCCAATATAGTTTGTAACACGATTCTTTATTCCGAGATAATTCGGGAAAATTATCCCGGAGAATCGCACGAAAAATTCGGCACCCTTAAATACACCAAAAATGCACTAGGGCGCCAGGCCCTTCTTTTATTGCCTGAAGGGCCAAGAGGAAGAAAACTATCAATTATTCGACGCGAATACTCTTCGCACAAGCTGCTCAATCCGAGAGACTAGGTCGTGGGGGGTTAAGAGGGGGGAATCTTCAAAAGTAACTGCAAAACCCAAAAACCGATATAATATATAATGTGCTCGCTTTAATTAATCAAAACAAAATAACTGGCGAGTACAATAGGAGGCTCGGAGCCTCCCACATTCCCAAATACGGTTTTACAAAGAAATGGTTCCCGGATGGGGAACCCGTGCTCACTGGCACAACTGATTCGATATAAACTAAAATTGGTAAGAAATAAATTCAAAATAAAAAACAACAAGAATTACAATTTCACAAATAATAGGCGTGAACGCTACGCGTCACGCCGCAAAATAGTGAGTCTTCTCTCTCACTCTTACGCTACGGGACGGCTGAGGCACGTCTCGTATTTTCCAATAAATTAAATATTCCCCAAAAAAACTATTCAAAATCAAATACAATAAATACAATTTTCTGCTAAAGTTAGAGTCTTTCGTTCGGTCGGCCGTAGCCAAACCGAGCAGACCCCGCGAGATATTCTCTTGGCGAGACGGAAATCGTCTCGCCTCGTGGTGGCAGAAGGCCTGAATTTCTTCCAATAATTACCAAAAACACTATTTATTACGTCACGGCACCTGACAGTACAATATCAAAATGCACTGACCCACCTCTATTACGCGATGCTCCGTGTTAAGGACCGAAACAACGTCCTTCCTTCTTTTCCAATTAAGTCCTATGGTCCGATATAATATTGCCAATACGGTTTCCAATATATTACAATAGTTCGTGCGCTACTGTTCGCACGCGTGTCCAGCCAACAAGTGACGAGTCGCGGCGCGTGCCGGACTCGCCAAAATCGCTCGTGGACGAGAGGAGTGCGCGGAGGGTACGCATCCCTTCGCAGCGACACATTTATTAGTGGTCTGTCGCGAAGACAGACTACCATTCGACGCGGGAGTTCCAAACTCTCGCGTATGAATTTCCAAAATAGGAGGCCGATGTACTGCCGCCACGGTGCCGATTTCTTGATGCGTGGAGCTGCCCTCGCTGCTGGCGTCTCCTCTTCCTCTGAGCTCCTGGATCCCAAAGACCATGCCGATTGGAGGTACTGATGCAGTACCTCACTCGTAGAAGGAAAGAAACGTTGATCGCCAGTGGGAGCGGGGACCGTGACATGTAAAATGTGTTCCAAACGAAATCAATAAATAATTCCTTTAATCTCGCGTAGGTCTGGTCGATTTGACGCGACGCCGCAGTTTTGCCCTATTTTGCCTTGCAGCCGTATCCCGGCTTGCTGGCTGGACCATTTCTATGTCGCGGGCGACGTCGAAGGGGGGAGAGATGCAACGGACACCGCGTAACGCGAAATGCCGCGTTACAAGTTTCATAATTGATTGAAAATTCTGAAGGGAATAAAGAATTTGCGGTAATTGAATAGATCCAGAGGTTTGACTGACTGCTCATGGGACATGAAACCAGGGGATGAACGAAATTCTACAGGAGTCACATATAATTCAGCGGATAGATCTTGCGAATTCACTCATCTCTCCTTTTTCCACTTCGATATCGACTGTATGACGAGCAAGACGAGTAGTCGGAAGGGCGAGGGTCGTATGCTCTTTCGGGTCAAGATCGGTTTTCCCTTTTAGCGTATTATCCTCACCTCGATCATTCCCGCAGCTGTCGTCGCCGAATTCCTTGCTATATAGGCAGGACCGCGTACTCCGAGCGAGGACGAGGGCGAATCCACAAGGATAAGGCTGAGGAACGAGTGGAATTTTCGCGGAACAATGGATACCGGGATTGGTGTTCACGTCGGAGGGTGGAATTAAAAAGGTGGAAGGGCCTCGTGCGTGTATGTCGCCGCGGTGTATGCGTGAATACTGAAGAAGACAAGAGAGATGAAGGAAGAATACGAAGGAGATAGACAGAAGAATAGGGTTCGGGAAAAAAATACTGGGGAAAAAAATGGAGAATCTCGAAGATGGGAATGCGATGCATTATGAAGTGGCTCGAGCGAAAGGTTCGGAGTTGACGGGCCTCAACTTTTCACTGCCTATCTTTTCTCGCTTACCCAGCAGAAAATTTCAGTTCTTTACAAAACTCTGGCTTCTCTCTTATTCAGTGTTCTCTTCACTGTCTCCTTAACGCCAACTCGGTTTTACCGCACCAACATCTCTGTGTGTATGTCTGGAGCGAGGCTCTTGTTACGGCTCCAGTCTTTTGTAAGTCCCGCCGCGACATAGGGATTAGTTACGTTGTCCAAGTACTTGCCTCATCTCTTATTCACCGGAGAACCAGCGAAGGGCGAAGCCTCTGACTCTTGCTCATTTCATTATACGATACCATCCTCGTTGCCGAAATATCTCACTGGTATTACGTCTGCACTCGCCCTTTTTCACCCTCAGACTTGAAGTTACACGTTTTCACGTTGTTTTACCGCGTGATATATTCCAGCGCCTGTTTGCATTGAACTAGACGTTCGAAGGCTCCTGGAGACTGAATAATATTATCATGGGTATGACCGAGGATTCGCGATGAAGATAAAGATCACACCACATGCCACATGTAACCACAGTTCAAGCGACGAACCATCATACGCCAAACATTGACCCTTCAACGTCGTGAAGGTCAAAATCTTGCAAAGCGTTTTTGTCACTTTGAAGCTTTCTGGTAATCCGACCATAACATGTATTCCTGGTAACTACTGGAAGTTCAGTCGCAAAAAAGGAAAAATAACATTATTTTCATTCCACTGAAAGTATCAGAAATTGTCATTGCAAATGTCATTTGATAAAACGTCAAATAGATAGTTTTATATTTTACGAAATAGCAAATGACATATTTGTCATTGTGAGTGACGTTTTGAATGAAATATTAACTAGGGTTAAGGGATATTTAGCAAACATTTTATTAAAGGTTTTTTGTCGTCGTTGAAAAAAATCAATAGTCGTTCAAGGCAGAAATAATGTTTTGAAATTTCAACGGTCGTTTTTACTTCCCTATTGAATAGAGACTCGATCAATACTTGAACCTCGGCGAATGACACGTAAATCGAGGCTGCAGTAATTATTGCGTACTTCGGCTGAACCCTTGAATTACCAAGTGCACGGACTCTGAAGCCATTAGCATCTACAAAATGGTTCCTTTTTCCTCGTTTTTACCTCTGGCGCAGACCACATTCTTGATTGGCTCTATGAAGAAGCATTTTACGTTAAATCAAATGAAGACGAATTTCTGAACGTAGTGTTCGCATTGAATTGTATTATCCCGGCTCTTCAGGAAGTTGAAAAATGCGGGTTATAGGCATGTTACGTAAATTAGTATGCCTCGAGTATTCCGTCGACAATTTAGCATTCGAAATTCTTGTGAAATTACTGGCATTCCTGTTTTATGTCCTGGAAAACTTTTCATGAAACCTTTGGTGTATGTGAGGAACATATTTCGAGTTCCTATAATTAGAGGTATATTAATGTCGTTGTTAAGTCACAAAATTTTTAGGAACAGATACACTTTTTTTTACTTTCTCATCACATACAAAGTATGTAAGAGAGAAAGTATTGCAATCCAAAAAAAATTCGACCCTCAGATTTTGATGGAAATACATGTTTTGAATGTCCTAAATTCCAAAAAACGCATTTACTCATTTCAGTCTGTCTGTCTGTCTGTCTGGTATCTGTATGTACCGTCCGAAACCACAATAACTTTTGAAAAAATCTATGGACTGAAATGAAATTTTTTGTGTGCCTTCTGCATTCAAATCCTGGTTTTGGTATCGAAATCCAATCCAAAATCTTCACTGCTTCTGATACTTGACCTGAAATAGTGAAAAAAAAAAAATGTATTTATTTATTTTTGGACCGCAAGCTAATATAAAAGTTATTATGCTTTGGTATGATACATACAGACAGAATTACTAACAAATGAGCAATGAACAACAAGAGATTTCGTACAGAGAAGATTTAGTGGTCTTTTCCCGGGAAAAACGGTTCATATATAATCATATATAATTGTATATAATTTCATGTATAGTTGTATATAATTATATATAATTGTATATAACGTAATATATCATTGTATATGAAAACATATATGAACATATATGAGTTTATATGTACATATACAGTGGTATACATGATCATATATAATACCAAAACCGCCAGCTTGCGATGTCATATATGAACAGATATGATCATATATAGTTATATACAACTATATATCGCCCATTTTTAGCGCATATATGATTGTATGTGGATCCATATACAAATGTATATGAGCGTATATAACTTTATATGTATATATGCATTGGCATATATGACCCTATATATGACCATATATAACACCAAAACTGCCTGTTTACCATGTCATATATAAACAGATATGATCATATAGGATTGTATATGAGATCTATTCTGTGTGTCGACTGTGCAATATATGATCATATACAATCATATATGACTGCGCACAGAGAACTGACAGCTCATGTATGATCGTGCACGTATGATTATATGGTATTCCATAATCTATTGTTATATAATATTCACGAATTATTTCGATGTTCACGTCTTATTTATACACGGATGTAAAATTTGTTATATGGTTATATAACTAAGCATTTAATATCCGTTTTGTAAATGCGTGAATCATCCGGTTTTGTTTGAAGCGCTCAAGTTATAGGTATTTTTGCATATGCGGTTCTTTTCTTTATAATCACATGCTCATTCGCAACGATTAATGAAGATATTTGGCTTTCCTGGGCGGACGTTTCATTAAAACCTTCCACTTGATGAATTGAAACGGTCGCATATTAATAAGAATGATCAAGATTACTATACTAAATAATATCAACATAAAAGGATCGTGATAATCGTTTATTGTAATAGTGCACAGAAATTAACACGAACAGTTCGGGACCTTATACGTTGTACATATAATCGAAATATAACATTAGTAATGATATTTCTTAACCGTATATCGTGATGAAGTTCAACTTCATTGTATTTTTACATTACTTTCTTCAAGAGATTTTTTTGTCTTGCAAATATACTCTCCAACTTTCAGAAGATTATATCTATTTAGGCATCGTCTTATATAATCACATATAACTATATATGATTGTATATGCTCAGATACAATTATATATGATCATGCATAGTCATATATGATCATGCATGATCATATAGAGACAAAATTCATATACAATCATATATGAGCAGTTTATATATGATTATATATGATCATGCATAGTCATATATGATCATGCATGATCATATAGAGACAAAATTCATATACAATCATATATGAGCAGTTTATATATGATTATATATGATTATATATGAATCGTTTTTCCCGGGTTCAATCACTCACATAAGTCTTCTGCAACTGTATGTTGTGAACAAATTTTATTGCCTGAAATATGGATTGTGTTACACATTCACTAAACAAAAGAACAACTATCAATGATCTTGAACAGTTTTCAATGAGAAATATAATATGAATATTCACACCATATGTTAGATTAAAAGGAAAGTGAAAATTGCAAGAAAAAAAATATTTGAGGTTATTCACAGTCATGATGTTAGACTAGAAACACTCATACACTCATCGTATCATAGTTTTTATCACTCGCATAGCATTTTATACGAATTCAAAATCCTGCGGAGGCTTCATACACGCCATAAGATTCGAAACTTTTGAAATATGAATAATTGAAATATAAATCCGACTTGTCAAACTATCGAAGTGCCGACAATAATACCACCAAACGAAAGAGAGATGTGAAGTGAGGCGCGAACATCGCACGCGCCGCCTTGCGAGTGCGGCTCGTAGCTTGATCTCAAATTTAAAAACGCGTTCTTGACAAATTATAGCGAGAAATGTAATAGATTACAATAAATGTGCGAAATTCACAAATTTCTATTCGTGTAGTTAATCACTATACCCCAATAAATTCACGATAAAAACTTAACGCCAGTAACAATTGTGATGAGAAAGTCATGTGTTGCGAATACGCCAGTAGCAACTTTTTTTTATTCAACTTTTTACTGATATTATGAAGAAACTGATCAACAATTAAATTTATTTTATAGGTTCTTATAGAATTACACTTCTAAGGGATACAATGTATATGGGCATTCCAAGTCAACTAATAAATAACAAAATTGGAAAAAAATCTTACAATTGCTTCCTAATTGGGAAGCTGCGTTTTCGTAAAAAAATTTTTTTTCGAGATATACATGTTAGGATACTCAGAATGGTCCAAAACGTCAAGAAAAGTGTTTTAGAAAAAATGTCCGGATGTATGTGTGTGTGTACCACGCTTGCAAAATTTAAACCGCTGTATCTCGAAAACGGCTTTAACAATCAAGCTGAAATTTAGCATGCTGGTAGAGGAGCAACTCCCCTTCCTATGTATACATTTTCGAAAAAATTGAAAAAGAAATTCAAATTTTATAAGACTTTCAATTTTTCGAAAAATTTGTGTATGTTCTCTAGCTTCCGCAATTTTTCAGCTAATGAGTTAAATAGTTCTGGACAAATAGAGAAATGAAAAATGAAGGTCGGTATTGAATTTGAGCAAAATCCATAAGGCGGTTTAGATTTTATAAAATTTTGAATTTTCGAAAAAATTTTGTTTTCGTTCTTATTCAAGTTAAGTTCGACCAAACCTGCTCAAATCTTTTGCAAGATAAAATTAACATCCAGTTATAGTAGATATCGAATTTGGTGAAGATTGGTAAAGTGGTTCACATTTTATAAGACATTGAATTTTTCAAAAATTCTCGGTATGTTCTCTAGCTGTCACAATTTTTCAGCTAATGAGCTAAATAGTTCTGGACAAATAGAGAAATGAAAAATGAAGGTCGGTATTGAATTTGAGCGAAATCCATAAAGCGGTTTAGATTTTATAAAATTTTGAATTTTCGAAAAAAATTTGTTTTCGTTCTTATTCAAGTTAAGTTCGACCAAACCTGCTTAAATCTTTTGCAAGATAAAATTAACATCCAGTTATAGTAGATATCGAATTTGGTGAAGATTGGTAAAGTGGTTCAGATTTTATAAGACATTGAATTTTTCAAATATTCTCGGTATATTCCCTAGCTGTCACAATTTTTTAGATAATTATTTTAAACAGTTTTTGACGAATAAAGCAATGAGAAATGACGATCGGTATTGAATTTAAACGAAATACATAAAGCGGTTTAGAATTTATGTAATTTTGAATTCATAAAAATTTTTGTTTTCGTACGTCTTTAATTTGTATTTAAAATAAGGATGTAAAGTTGAACTTTGCACATTGCTTCGTCAATAATTTTCATCTTTCGCAAAGCTTCCTCTATGAGGAAGCCAAAAATAAAATAAAGAAACTTGCTCATAGACGCGGCATTGCGAAAGATGAAAATTAATGAGGAAGCAATGTGCAAAGTTCAACTTTGCATCCTTTTTTTTGCATCCTGAATCAAACAATTTTTTGAACTCTTAATAATGTCAATGATATAAAAAAAGAAGAATTTGAAGAGTTTTTTTTCTGTCGTGTTCCAGCGAGTATTTGAAACTTGATCATTCTTAAGACGAGTTTAGTATTCCGTAAAGAATTTTAGACTGGGACGATATATCCAATACCTAATTTTCAAGAATTCGATCTGGAACCCCTCTTAAAAAAAAAGACCTTCCATCAGGGCACGTTGTTGGTGATCGATTCATCCACGATAGGGCGAGCTAACGAAAAGAATTTAATTCAACGTTGCTGGGAGTAGTTTAGCGAGTTCCGGATGCCAATATATATTCCAGACAGCCTCATCTCGTGTTTCTGCTTCAGGAATTCGGTCTGAGAGCGAGGACATGATATTGCCGATTGTATCTATGCGATACAGTGAATTTTAATCGGGTATTTAAGGTAGTTCTAACAGTACAGCCCGGCCAAACTTTTGAAAAATTCTCGATAGCATAAAAACCTGAAAAAAAATTAAGAATATAGAAAGTGCTGAAAAGATCGATTTTGCATAATAATAATTCCGAAATGTTATTAGCAAACTAATTTGAATGAAAATGATTTGATAATTTTTCTGAATACGTATGCATTTTTTTCTGAATTTATTGTAAATTTTTGAAAATTTCTTTTGCAAATTTTGAAAACTTCTCGGTAGGATAAAAATCTGAAAAAAATTAGGAATATAGAAAGTGCTGAAAAGATTGATTTTGCATAATAATAATTCCGAAATGTTATTAGCAAACTAATTTGAAATAAAATGATTTGATAATTTTTCTGAATACGCATGCATTTTTTTCCGAATTTTTTGTAAATTTTTTTAAATATCTTTTGGAAATTTTGAGAACTTCTCGATAGGATAAAAATCTGAAAAAAATTAAGAATATAGAAAGTGCTGAAAAGATTGATTTTGCATAATAATAATTCCGAAATGTTATTAGCAAACTAATTTGAAATAAAATGATTTGATAATTTTTCTGAATACGCATGCATTTTTTTCCGAATTTTTTGTAAATTTTTTTAAATATCTTTTGGAAATTTTGAGAACTTCTCGATAGGATAAAAAGCTGAAAAAAATTAAGAATATAGAAAGTGCTGAAAAGATTGATTTTGCATAATAATAATTCCGAAATGTTATTAGCAAACTAATTTGAATTAAAGTAATTTGATAATTTTTCTGAATACGTATGCATTTTTTTCAGAATTTTTTTTCAATTTTTGAAAATTTCTTTTGGAAATTTAAAAAACTTCTCGGTAGGATAAAAATCTGAAAAAAATTAGGAATATAGAAAGTGCTGAAAAGATTGATTTTGCATAATAATAATTCCGAAATGTTATTAGCAAACTAATTTGAATGAAAATGATTAAATAATTTTTCAGAATACGTATGCATTTTTTTCAGAATTTTTTTGTAAATTTCTGACAATTTCATTTTTTTATTCAGTTAATTTTGAAAAATGTGCGGATAGTCACGAATTTATTATATGCGTCTATCATAAAACTACCCATTAAATCCAAGAAGTGTCCGATCTATTGATCAATTAGATTCGCAAATACAACTCAAACATAAAAAAAAACATAATTTACAAAAATCACATGAAATTCTCAAAATATTCATCCGTAAAAAAAAAAAAAAAACGAAATGAAAATATATAATGAAAAATCAAAATTTTCCGCACTTTCTGTATTTTTTTTTTTTTTTTTTCAGATATTTATCTCATCGAGTGTTTGAAATTTTCTCTGCATCTCACGTTTAGCCTGACTGTATCGCTAGAACTACCTTAAAGTTCTTGCTAACTTTAACGTCGTATATTATGCACTACGATGCAACTATCACATAGACCAGACTTATTCACTCTCGGACAATTCTCGTTATCGATCGACGTACTGGCGAAAAAAAAAAAAAATGAAATAAAAAAAAGTTTTATCATTAATGAAATTGCATATCGAATGCACATTAAATTAATATAACAATAGTAATATTTACGTTATATTATACATAGTCAATTTCCTGTATTCATGCGAAACTTTTTAGAGAAAGACGAATTATCTAATTAAAAGTGCAGCATTACTCAACTAAATAATAACAAATATATATTGCTTCCCCATAGAAGAAGCTTTGTTTTCATGAAATTTTTTTTTTTCGAGATTTTCATGTCAGTACACTCAGAATGGGCCAAAACGTCGAGAAAAGTGATTTAGAAAAAATGTCTCTATGCGTGTGTGTGTGTGTGTGTGTGTGTGTATGTTACACGATCGAAAAATGTGAACGTTTATAACTCGGGAATGTCTTGAGATATCAAGCTGAAATTTGGACCATAGATAGAGGGATCAAGCCTCATCGTTCATACAGATTTTTGTTAAAATCCACTTCATCGTTAAATTATTACGCGTTGTTTAATTTTTTGAAAAATGTCTGTTTACGCGATAACTCTTTCAATTTTCGAGATATTGATCTTAAAATTGGTATGAATGTGAGCTTTCATACGCCGGTGATCGCTATTGAATTTGGTTAAGATCGGTTGAACCGTTAAAATTTGATGATGTTTTGAATTTTTCAAAAAATTGACATTATCGCTCTATTGTAACTTTTGCAAAACTTAAGATAGCGAGCTCAAATTTTGTATATAAACGAAACAATATTCAGCCATTATATATGTATAATTTAGTGACGAACGGTATGAAATTTTTGATTTTATGGAATGTTGAATTATTTTTAAAAATATACATTATCACATTCACTTTCGGAAACGCTCTAATAATCACGAAATAACGTAATAACGAAATAGAAAAAGCGAATCCACAACATGTATATTTATCTAATTAAAACAAGGATGCAAAGTAGAACTTTGCACATAGCTTCCTCATTATTTTTCGCGTTTTACAAAGTTTCCTCTATGAGGAAGCCAAAAATTGAATAACTAACTTCCTCATCGAGGTAGCTTTGTAAAACGCGAAAAATAATGAGGAAGCAATGTGCAAGGTTCTACTTTGCATCCTTTTTTTTATTTTAAATTAAATTTCTTTATTATTTTAGTAAGGACTTAATAGGGCAGCCTTAAAAGGTCCTCATTATTTTGCCTTTAAAGGCCCCTAACATTTAGCCTTTAAAGGTCCCGAAGAAAAAAGCATGACCATCATTTGCGAAACCCTATGAGGCTTCCACATAAGGCCCCTAAGAGAATTAGGGAATATTAATCGGGGTCTTGGAAGAACCCTGATAAGATTTCTTCACGGGCCAGACTTATTCACTCTCGGACAATTCTCGTTATCGATCGACGTACTGGCGAAAAAAAAATAAATGAAATAAAAAAAAAGGAATGGTAAGATACCGAGGGCAATATCGAGAGCGAACGAGCCGGGGAAAGAAAGAATTTAATTCGGTCCGGGGTAATTCGCCGTTTCGAATACCAATGTATTATCGGGTGGGTGAGGCTGATGTCTCATCCTGAATCGGTTCCATGGGCTGAACACGTGAATACATACTATATATCTCCTGGATGAGATTCTCCGTTAGCTTGGAATATACGATGGTACGAATTCGCGTATGTAGTACAATCGTGTTGTAACCAAGTTCTCTTCTCTCATTCACAACGAGGAACGACGATGAATCTCGCGTTGCAAGAGAATCGCACGCTTAGAAATACTCTCTGGCACATATAAAATCTCACCCTTGTTTATGGGGTGTTTTCCGCTGACATGAACCCTCTTCGCCCAATTCCCAGCCACCGGCAACTAGTTGAAGAATATTGGATGCTGGAGGGGTGTAATTGAATTTGCTATCCTTTCCATGTGCGCCAATCGAACAACTTTTTTTTACAGGCATTACTTGAGGCCGTTAGGGACGTATCTTCGTTGAATTATTGAATTTTAAAGGAAAATTTATTTTCATTTCGAATTATACATACATACGATTGAATGTGGTTTTATAGGGATCTAATATTTTTTTATCAAATTTCAGATCTTTACGGAATAACAGAAAAAATGACGTCATTTGTTACTTAGAAAAATGGGATTTAAAAAATGACGACAAAATACCGTAATGTTTACTTAGAAAAGTAGATAAAAAAAATGTCGGCAATTTTATTTAGAAAAGTAGGTGTCAAAATATCGAAATTTTTACTTATAAAAATGGGTATAAAAATTATGTCAAAATACCACCATTTTTGCATAGAAAAATAGGTGAAAAAAGGCAAAATACCGGATATTTTATACAGGAAAATAGGTGAATAAAATTACGGCAAAATACCGTAATTTGTACATAAAAAAATAAGTGTAAAAATTATGTCAAAATACCGGCATTTTTGCATAGAAAAATGAGTGAAAAAAATTTCGACAACATACCGTAATTTTTACCTAGAAAAGTAGGTGAAAAAAATGTCGAAAAAATACCGTAATTTTTACATAGAAAAATAGGTACCAGAATGCCGAATTTTTTTACTTAGAAAAATAGGTTTAAAAAATGATGTCAAAGTACCAAAATTTTTACTTTGAAAAATAGGTATAAAAAATTATGTCAAAATACCAACATTTTTACATAGAAAATTAGGTGAAAAAAAGGCAAAATACCGGAAATTTTACATAGGAAAATAGGTGAATAAAATTACGGCAAAATACCGTAATTTTTACATAGAAAAATAAGTGAAAAAATTATGTCAAAATACCGGCATTTTTGCATAGAAAAATGGGTGAAAAAATGTCGGCAACATACCGTAATTTTTACCTAGAAAAGTAGGTGAAAAAAATGTCGAATAAATACCGTAATTTTTACATAGAAAAATAGGTATCAAAATACCGAAATTTTTTACTTAGAAAAATAGGTTTAAAAAATGATGTCAAAGTACCGAAATTTTTACTTTGAAAAATAGGTATAAAAAATTATGTCAAAATATTAACATTTTTACACAGAAAAATAGGTGAAAAAAATATGGCAAAATACCGGCAATTTTACATAGGAAAATAGGTGAAAAAAATTACGGCAAAATACCGTAATTTTTACATAGAAAAATAAGTGAAAAAATTATGTCAAAATATCGGAATTTTTGCATAGAAAAATGGGTGAAAAAAATGTCGAAAAAATACCATAATTTTTACATAGATAAATAGGTATCAAAATACCAAAATTTTTTACTTAGAAAAATAGGTTTAAAAAATGATGTCAAAGTACTGAAATTTTTACTTTGAAAAATAGGCATAAAAATTATGTCAAGATACCAACATTTTTACATAGAAAAATAGGTGAAAAAAATATGGCAAAATACCGGCATTTTTACATAGGAAAATAGGTGAATAAAATTACGGCAAAATATCGTAATTTTTCCATAGAAAAATAGATGAAAAAAAGGACGACGAAATATCGTCATTTTTGCATAGAAAAATAGGTGGAAAAAAATGATGTCAAATAACGATAATTTTTTGGTCATTTGACTAATCGTCAAAATGACCATCATTTCGCCCGTCGAAACGAACTATCTTGAAACAAGTCGTCAAGTCTTCGCGAGTTCACTCTGACACATTAATTCCTCATTGGTTTATGCATTTTTCACACGAATTCCAATATGATAAAGACAAAATTGGAAATTGAACCACATTCTCCCTCATCGAGTTGACTTTGTGGAAAAAGGGGAAATAATGGGAAACGCAATATACAAGCACACAGCATGTTCAATGCAATATTCCGTATTGTTGAATTTCCATTTTTATCACGAGGACGAGTAATACAGAGAGTTTAAATCTCGAGGGAGTCTAGCAGTAGTACCTCGCAGCTAATTACAGGAAATTAGTTTGGAAGCTTCCCAACGTTACCGTGTACCTTCGCTTCCCGTAAACCACGATTAATTAAGCCTCTGTCCACCAAAGCTTCCACATGCACTATTGGATATGATATCAATATGTTTGCTCGTGGAAAATACGCGAGATATAACAGGACTGAGAGCGATGCTGAATAGCGTTTGAGTTGCATCCTCTGCTAGCTTGTAACAAGAATGTGCGGCTGCATTGAAATTTAGTGAACCAACACATTACGTCATTAGTCCAATCTGCCAATGTATGTCGAACATGGAGTTGAGTGCCTGAATATATTTTTCATTAGCTTATTGATTGGTGGTTTTATCATTAATGAAATTGCATATCGAATGCACATTAAATTAATATAACAATATTAATATTTACGTTATATTATACATAGTCAATTTCCTGTATTTATGCGAAACTTTTTATTCATTTTATATTTTGTGAAATGACAATTATCATTAATGAAATTGCATATCGAATGCACATTAAATTAATATAACAATATTAATATTTACGTTATATTATACATAGTCAATTTCCTGTATTCATGCGAAACTTTTTATTCATTTTATATTTTGTGAAATGACAAATAACCCTTTAGGGTTCAAAAATATTAAGCAAACATTTTATTAAAAGTTTTTTGTTTGTGTTGGAAAAAATCAAAAACCGTTAAAGACAAATGCTAGCTTGTAATAAGAATGTGGGGCTTGATTGAAATTTAGTGAACCAACACATTACGTCATTAGTCCAATTTGCCAATTTATGTCGAACATGGAGTTGAGTGCCTGAATATATTTTTCATTAGCTTATTGATTGGTGGTTTTATCATTAATGAAATTGCATATCGAATGCACATTAAATTAATATAACAATACTAATATTTACGTTATATTATACATAGTCAATTTCCTGTATTCATGCGATACTTTTTATTCGTTTTATATTTTGTGAAATGACAAATAACCCTTTAGGGTTAAAAAATATTAAGCAAACATTTTATTAAAAGTTTTTTGTTTTTGTTGGAAAAAATCAATAACCGTTAAAGACAAATGCTAGCTTGTAATAAGAATGTGGGGCTTGATTGAAATTTAGTGAACCAACACTTTACGTCATTAGTCCAATTTGCCAATTTATGTCGAACATGGAGTTGAGTGCCTGAATATATTTTTCATTAGCTTATTGATTGGTGGTTTTATCATTAATTAAATTGCATATCGAATGCACATTAAATTAATATAACAATATTAATATTTACGTTATATTATACATAGTCAATTTCCTGTATTTATGCGAAAATTTTTATTCATTTTATATTTTGTGAAATGGCAAATAACCCTTTAGGGTTAAAAAATATTAAGCAAACATTTTATTAAAAGTTTTTTGTTTTTGTTGGAAAAAATTAATAACCGTTAAAGACAAATGCTAGCTTGTAATAAGAATGTGGGGCTTGATTGAAATTTAGTGAACCAACACATTACGTCATTAGTCGAATTTGCCAATGTATGTGAACATAGTGCTTATTGATTGGTGGTTTTATCATTAATGAAATTGCATATCGAATGCACATTAAATTAATATAACAATATTAATATTTACATTTTATTGTACATAGTCAATTCCCTGTATTTATGCGAATCTTTTTATTCACTTTCGGGTATCCACTTACCATGTACTTGGACATAATACCGACAATGAAGTTCCTTCTGTTGTATGACCAGTTCGAGGCAGATGGTTCGCCTAGGGGGTCCAGCTTTATCATAGGGGAGCGCCGATTATCTAGGCCACGTGTTCCAATTGCCAAATCGATTCGAAGCGACTATATAGAAAATGTGGTAAGCGGGAATGTGTGATTGCACCGCAAAAAAAACTTTATCGTAATATATGCCGAAAAGTGAATTAGTTCTTTTTTTTTCATTTCCCATTTCAATCGCAAATATATAAGTGACATGTGCGTTCGATTTATCTTTTTTGTTTCTATCGTGGATATTACGAAAATCGGTATTTTTTCGTTTGAACTTTGTATTAATGCTGTTTCATTAAAAAAATACCACTCGCTGCATTAAATTTTTATTCTGTTTTTTACTTTTAATAAATTGACGAAAAATGTTCAGAAAAAGAGTCGGATAACTTCCGACTTGAAAAATGCAACGTCATTTTTTTTCTTTATGATATCGAATTTTGGCCTTCACTATTGTTCTCAAGTCGCATATTGTACCTCAAAAAGTACCATTTACATGACTTTTTACGATGATTTTTGAAAAAGTCACTTTTGGTCGGTTCTGATTTCAGAATTCGCAGATCCGACTTTTGGTCGGTAAATCCAACCTAAAGAACCTAAATTTTTTTCTTCTTCAAGATATCAAATTTTGGCCTTCACTATCGTTCTCAAGTCGCATATTGTACCTCGAAAAGTACCCGTTACATGCCTTTTTACGATGATTTTTGAAAAAGTCACTTTTGGTCGGTTCTGATTTCAGAATTCGCAGATCCGACTTTTGGTCGGAAAATCCAACCTAAAGAACCTACATTTTTTTCTTCTTCAAGATATCGAATTTTGCCATTCACTATCGTTCTCTAGTCGCATATTGTACCTCAGAAAGTACCGGATACATGCCTTTTTACGATGATTTTTTAAAAAGTCACTTTTGGTCGGGTCTGATTTCAGAATTCACAGATCCGACTTTCGATCGAAAAATCCAACCTAAAGAAACTAAATTTTATTTTCTTCAAGATATCGAATTTTGGCCTTCACTATCGATCTCAAATCGCATATTGTACCTCAGAAAGTACCGTTTACATGCCTTTTTACGATGATTTTTGAAAAAGTCACTTTTGGTCGGTTCTGATATCAGAATTCACAGATTCGACTTTTGGTCGGAAAATCCAACCTAAAGAACCTACATTTTTTTTCTTCAAGATATAAAATTTTGACCTTCACTATCGTCCTCAAGTCGCATAAGGTAAACGGGCCAGTTTCGGTCACAGTCCCGGTTTCGGTCATCGACCTTCCATTTATACGAATAATAAATGTATTGTGCGAAAAAAAAAAATTAATGCCATTTTGAAGACCGTTTTTTTACTCTACGTTATTGTCGAAATGCGATTTTTTTAATGAAATTTTTCATCAGGAAGTGTTAGAGTGAGTGGCGCTGCGCGTATGTCTGTAGTTTCGAGCGGCAACCGTTGTCCGAGCGTGCTTGCCGAAGGCTCTCGGAAAACATCGAATTTGATCATTTGTAAGTATTCAGAGGTATAAATATTATATGGAAAGGTTCGCAATGAATCACGTAACCGATTAGTCTAGTTAGAATTTGTTCACGAAAAATTATTTCATTAAAATTGCCGTGTCCGTTACTGCTTCCGCAAATTAGGTTAGGTTGCACTTTCGGTCACTTGTTGCACGAATCACATCTGCAGTCGTGTTCTATCCAATTCAACTTTTTTTATAATAAAATATCGATTAAATGTAGAAAAAAACTTCATTTTTTTATTAGTAAATGGTAATAAATCATCATTTACAACCTGTCGTTTCGCCTGTGACATCGTAAAATATAAGGTAGTGACCGAAACTAGGTCCGCAGGGTGACCGAAACTCCAACCGGCATGACCGAAACTGGTACTCGCGAGGTGACCGAAACTGCGACATGAAGGTTGGAATGTGACCGAAACCCCGGCAGCCGAGCGTCGTTAGTAAAACGATTATTTAAATATTATAACCTAATAATTTAACGTAAACAATTATTTGACTATATTTAGAAGGATTTATTGCATAAATAAGAACAGTTCGTTTTTGAAATTTCGATATAATTTATTCAGAAGCAGCGGAAAACATGGGCTCAGGCTCTAAAGATGACCGAAACTGGGCCGTTCACCTTAGGAAAATCCAACCATAATTTTATTTTCTTCCGGATATCCAATTTTGGTATTCACTATCGTTCTCAAGTCGCATATTCTACTCCAGAAAATACCGGTTACAAGTCTTTTTACCATGACTTAAAAAGTGACTTTTTTCTGTTTCTGATTCCTGACTTCACAGATCCGACTTCCGGTCGGAAAATCTAACCGAATTTTTTTTTTCTTCAAGATATCCAATTTTGGTATTAACTATCGTTCTCAAGTCGCATATTTTACCACAGAAAATACTGGATTCAAGCCGTTATACCATGATTTAAAAGAACAACAAAAATTATGCATAGTACGAACGTTGCTCATTGATTGAATTCAAAATCTGTTTATTTTCCTAGGAATATACTATCTCAATTATAAACACAATTATTTTGGGAGTTATTGCTTGATTTTTCAAGATTTGATGGTCTGAAGTGAAATGAAATAATAGCTCATAAAAATCGTTGGAATTGCTACCAGTATAATGAAAAAATAAATCAACATCGATCATACAGTACGCCGGACATAGCGTGAACAAGAACGCCCTGACTCGGGGATTAGATCGTTTTCGTGTACATCGTGGAATCGCAAGGAAAAGGGGTAGACGACATTTCGATTAATTAAGATTGATTCAAGTGTAATTGTTCATGGGTTGATCAAGATTGATCGCATTCGTTCACTCAACTCACTCTGCGAATAACGTTACGCACTGCAAAACTGATGGAACGTGATGTCACAGCAAGATACGTTATCTAATATAGAATTACTCGCTTCTCCATTAGTAGCCACTTCAATTTCATGAAAGATTAAGAAAACTTTGGGAAATGTTTTATTAAGCAATCATTCATGTTATTTTTCAAGCAACATTTACAAAAACCCAAACATTTCAAGTACAGGTGAACTTGAAATAAATTTTCATTGCGTTTTTTCAAACAGTAATCCGCCATTTGTTTTTCGTATTGAATACATCAAAGGACATTTTGTTTTTCGAAAGTTGCTGCATAAATTCACCACATACATTTTTAGTATTATTAACCGTTAAGAATTATAGAATTTTATTTATAAATAAATATTACGTTCAACAATATCGAAAGTCTTTGTTGTGCAACAAATTTTGGAAAACAAAATGTGCTGCAGCTCACAATAATTTCTACCAAATTCAAGAATCTTAAAAAAAATTTAATGAAAACGTATCTCCATAGAATTATTATTTTTGTTTTTGTACATATATCATGTTGATAGATCTATGATTGATCAGACGAGAACCAATTTATTCGAACACTGAACACCAGAAATCTTTGAAAAAAATAATTAATGTTTAATAATTTGAAGGGTAGAAAATTGAACAATACGTATTCAGAAACGTCGAGAGGGTTCTTGAATCTTTAGGCGTATATTTCTGGATCCACATGGATCCAATGGTAGAAAACAGGCTTCCCGAAAACTTTTGTATCTGTTTCTGACGTATTCACAAGATTCTTTGCCTCCCTCGTTTCCGTTTATTCTTTCTCGCCTTTCCACTCAACTTCCCGATTAGCTATAGTGGCTCATCTCCAGTTCACTCGTTTCTCTCTCTCTTTTATTTCTTTATCATTGCTAAGCCTCCCATATACCTTCCCCTTCGTTTTGTCGTCCAGATCCTCAAGGCCTGTTCTGACGTGTGTCATTCTGTCGGCGACAAAAGTAGAATTTCTTGCGACTCAGTGAGTTCGTTCCTAAAGCAGAATCTCTCTCGTTGAATAAAAGAATGTGGTTGCAGTACTTCGGTATTATGCTGGGAGGCGAATGAGCGAACGAACACGCCTGTCGCCGGCAGATGATCCATTGAAACGAATGTATACAATTTACAGACGACGAGTTATATGCAGCAAATACCAAGTGTACTATACGACACTGTGACGTTCTTCGTCACGTTATGTGTCCTTGATGTTCCACAAGATTCTGCTGTTATCCAATACATGAAGGGTATAACGCTATATCATCACACAGATATGAGGGATTCTCTGTCAGTGCAGCCCCTATTTTTCTGTGCCTGTCAGAAGTTCGGCAGTTTTGACTACAATTGGCAAAAAAAATAACGGACTGCTGAATTTTTGGCGTAATCTATAGCTTGTTGATTTTTCAGATTTCCTTTAATGAAAATTTCAGCAGTTCGTTATTTTTTTGCTTTTTCATAGTAGATTCGGCGTAAAAATGATGCGCCCAGGATGGAGTCTGGACAGTTGTGGATAAAATCTGGGTAGTTCCGGATAAAATCTAGGTAGTCCCGAATTGAATCTGAGTAGTCCCGGATAGAATCTGGGTAGTTCCGGATAGAAGTTGGGTAATCCTGGATAGAACCTGGATAGTCCCGGATAGAATTTGGGTAGTTCCGGATAGAAGTTGGGTAATCCTGGATGGAACCTGGATAGTCCTGGATAGAATCTGGGTAGTCCCGGATTGAATCTGGATAGTCCCGGTTAGAATCTGGATAGTCCAAGTTAGAACCTGGGTAGTCCCGGATTGAATCTGGGTAGCCCTGGATAGAATCTGGGTAGTTCCGGATTGAATCTGGATAGTCCCGGTTAGAATCTGGATAGTCCCGGTTAGAATCTGGGTAGTCCCGGATTGAATCTGGGTAGCCCTGGATAGAATCTGGGTAGTTCCGGATTGAATCTGGGTAGTTCCGGATTGAATCTGGGTAGCCCTGGATAGAATCTGGGTAGTTCCGGATAGAAGGTGAGTAATCCTGGATAGAAGTTGGGTAATCCTGGATAGAACCTGGGTAATCCTGGATAGAACCTGGATAGTCCCGGATAGAATCTGGGTAGTCCCGGATTGAATCTGGATAGTTCCGGATAGAATCTGGATAGTCCCGGATAGAATCTGATTAGTCCCGGGTAGAATCTGGGTACATTCGGATAGAATCTGAGTAGTCCTGCATAGAATCTGGGTAGTCCCGGATAGAATCTGGTTAGGCCAGGATGAAGAATGTGATTTTATCCGATCCCATTGTCCATCTTGGATTGCATTCTGGATTTCCCGGAATGTATCCTGGACAATCCAGATTCCAGCCTGGATTCTGCCCTGGATTCCATCTTCGACGCCCCATTTTTTCTACGCAGGCATTTTCAACATAGTGGTTCTTGCTGTGAACAGTTTTTGTATGTCCACTTTGATCGTCTGATTTTATTAAGTTTCCTGGTATCAAGATTGACTGTGAACATTTTTACAGTGTTGAGTACATGTCATGCACAACTTCGTTATAGTGAACCAGCTGTGATTAAATAAAAAGCAATTTACAACTACTCGTACAGACCAAGTTCTGTAGAAACGTATAATCATTACTCAGTGCGTATTTATACTGCTTAAATGAGAATTTCGAAACGCATACAAATTTGTATTAAAAAAAAAGTTATCTATCATTTTTCATGTATAATTATTCTCTTCCCACACATAAACAGCTTCAGCAACAAAAAAGCTTCATTTTTTGAGAAGACAAATTGATAAAAATGGAAAAAAAAACTCTCACAAGTAGAAGTTGAATGTGAGAAATAATGAGAAACATGCGAGAGGCTCAGAAGAAAAACGGTGACTGAACTGACAGCGAATGCCTCATATACACGTGGGATTATATGCACGTGTTCGACGTTTAACTGCCGCCCGCCCTCCTCTCTTCCGTTTACGAAATTCTGAACACAACTACCTACAGTCGCTAACGTTAATTATAGTTATTTGTCCTAATAACGACGATATAATCCCGATTAAGACGTCGTTCGGTTCCAGTTGAGAAATTGCCAGACCGAGGCCTCGTCAGTATCGTTCCATCAAGCTGTGCTACATAGAAATTGTACCTCTCACCTCCTACAACTACAAACCATCTTAATGGCCATAGCTCAGTATGTTCACCCAATTCTGTAAGCACGTTTCCTAGTACAGGATCATTATCGAGACTTATACGAGCTTCGTGGATATATAACACGTTAGTTCTGCTTTTATATACATCACCAATGTACATACATGTGTGGCTGAAAACATTTCCAAATACATAGAAATAAAATGTACTATATGTGCATAAGGAGAAATAGGAAATGCGGAAGCATCATCCCTCTTAAGGGACTCGAACGATGGTTCTACTGGCAAAACTTGGGGAGCACAACTACACTAGAAACAAATGACAGTTAGGAAAGTTTCTTCCATTTGGAATTCTCCCTTCGACCCTTCGTACCCAATGCCAACCGCGTAGTCTCTGATTTCCTCATTAATTTTTCGAGGATCAATACTAATGCCTGTATTTTTTGTGTCCTCTTCCCGAGCGAAAACAAGCTACCCATCATTTGTACAAGTAGTGTCTTCTTACGTTCATCTCAGTCTGCAGTTTTCTCGTTCTTCGGGTCTGAAGCTTTTCTTCCCTTATTCACTGGGTTCGAGATTTTTTTGTTTGTTTTTTTTTTTAGACTCGTAGCTGATCGACATCTCTATGACTGTCGTCATTGGCTTACACCATATATCTTGAGAGGACAAACATTGGAAAGACACTAAATTTATTCGGTTTCTTCAGTGAAGTAATTTGTTTCGGATGTTACGAGGGTAGAAAAAGAGATGCGAGAGCTAGGGACGCTTTATGGTATATCGGATTTTGTCAAATACGTAACAATTCGCCGATAACAATTTGGCGATTATCCATTGATCAAATAATTTGTTCAAATTATAGTAAAACGATCATCAATGACAAATTTTTGATAAAAATTTAGATTAACGATAATTTGTCATAAGACACCAATTTTTTTTATCAATTGATAAAATCATTTGTTCAAATTATAATAAAACGATTATCAATGACAAATTTTTGACAAAAATTTAGATTAACGATAATTTGTTATAAGACACCAATTATTTTTTATCAATTGATAAAATCATTTGTTCAAATTATAATAAAACGATTATCAATGACAAATTTCTGACAAAAATTTAGATTAACAATAATTTGTTACATGGCAGCAATTGTTTATTTGTTCGCATACAACAAATATATTTTTTAATGAAAAAATATAAAAAGATATTCTGAAAAATGCAACCAACTAAATATCGTTTATTCTGGTAAACTGCTTCCTTAAATCTGTTAGACCCAAAAATCTTCCCGCATTCAACAAAAAGTTGGAAACGTGCCGGGCATTAGGAAAAAGTTTGCCTGCCCGACTGAGAAAAAATAGTTCGATAAAATATGTAGAGTGAAAAACTTACTTTACGGTGAAAGATCACTTTTGTAATTTTTTATCACATCACATACTTTGTATGTGATGTGATAAAGGGCCGGGGTTAAAATTCCGAATGGTAAATACACGAAGGTCTAAAATTTTGAAATGTAATATCTCACCTACATTTTGGCGAAATGTTTTCTAAGCGAATTTTGTCAAAAATGTAGGTGAGATATTAAATTTCGCATTTTTAAACCTTCGTGTATTTACCATTCGGATCTTTGACTTCGCCTCGTATTTAAGGGGGAAAGTATTCCAATCCAAAAAAAAATTCGACCCTCGGATTAGAATTTATTGCAATCCAAAAAAATATTCGATTCCCAGATTAGAAAGTATTGCAATCCAAAAAAAATCGATCCTCAGATTAGAAAGTATTGTAATCCAAAAACAAATTCGAACCTCAAATTAGAAAGTATTGCAATCCAACAAGAAATTCGACTCAGATTTTGATGGAAATACATGTTTGGGGTATTCTAGATTTCAAAAAAGGCATTCACTCATTTTAGTCTGTCTGTCTGTCTGTCTGTCTGTCTGTTTGTCTCTCTGTCTGTTTGCCTGTCTGTCTGTCTGTCTGTCTGTCTTTCTGTCTTTCTGTCTTTCTGTCTTTCTGTCTGTCTGTCTGTCTGTCCGTCCGTCCGTCTGTCTGTCCGTCCGTCTGTCTGTCTGTCTGTCTGTCTGTCTGTCTGTCTGTCTGTCTGTCTGTCTGTCTGTCTGTCTGTCTGTCTGTCTGTCTGTCTGTCTGTCTGTCTGTCTGTCTGTCTGTCTGTCTGTCTGTCTGTCTGTCTGTCTGTCTGTCTGTCTGTCTGTCTGTCTGTCTGTCTGTCTGTCTGTCTGTCTGTCTGTCTGTCTGTCTGTCTGTCTGTCTGTCTGTCTGTCTGTCTGTCTGTCTGTCTGTCTGTCTGTCTGTCTTCTGTCTGTCTGTCTGTCTGTCTGTCTGTCTGTCTGTCTGTCTGTCTGTCTGTCTGTCTGTCTGTCTGTCTGTCTGTCTGTCTGTCTGTCTGTCTGTCTGTCTGTCTGTCTGTCTGTCTGTCTGTCTGTCTGTCCGTCCATCCGTCCATCCGTCCGTCCGTCCGTCCGTCCGTCTGTCTGTCTGTCTGTCTGTCTGTCTGTCTGTCTGTCTGTCTGTCTGTCTGTCTGTCTGTCTGTCTGTCTGTCTGTCTGTCTGTCTGTCTGTCTGTCTGTCTGTCTGTCTGTCTGTCTGTCTGTCTGTCTGTCTGTCTGTCTGTCTGTCTGTCTGTCTGTCTGTCTGTCTGTCTGTCTGTCTGTCTGTCTGTCTGTCTGTCTGTCTGTCTGTCTGTCTGTCTGTCTGTCTGTCTGTCTGTCTGTCTGTCTGTCTGTCTGTCTGTCTGTCTGTCTGTCTGTCTGTCCGTCTGTCTGTCTGTCTGTCTGTCTGTCTGTCTGTCTGTCTGTCTGTCTGTCTGTCTGTCTGTCTGTCTGTCTGTCTGTCTGTCTGTCTGTCTGTCTGTCTGTCTGTCTGTCTGTCTGTCTGTATCGTTCGAAAACACAATAACTTTAGTACAAAGCTGTGAACTTCAATGAAATTTGGTGTGTGCCATCAACATTTAAAATGTAGTTTAGGTATTGAAATCCAATTCAAAATCTTCACTACTTCTGAAACTTTACCTAAAATATTTTAAAAAAAAACATTTTTTTTGCATCGTAAGCTACAATTTTCTTTTTCGTTTTTCCAATGACTTCGAATGTTCGGAAAATGTAGTAGAACATGATGTCAGTCCAGCGTATAAGTAAAACTGACGACAATTAAAAGCATCATCAATGAAAGGCACGGATTTCCGCCTACTTCAGTTCGTCGCGGATGTAATACTCTCAGCGTGAAGCTCGATGGTGGTGTCCTTTCCGGACCTCAAAGCCATTGAGTCCTACAGAAGCGACAGACAGAACAAAAGAGGAAGAAGCATCGAAATTGGAGTGTATAAGAGCGAGAACAGTCGATTCAAAGGGCGAACAGACGTATTTGCATCACAAATGCGTTAATGTCGACTGGATCGCTACTGCTTCTTCCTTTTCCTCGTCAAGATCCTTGGAAGTTGTTCTGAAGTCCCCCACAAACAAGTAGCAACATAGCACCATCACCGCTGGGTATAAGATTAATGAAAAGCCTTGACAATGAAAGAAACACAGAGGGTAAAGAAAAAAAAACAACAAATGGAGATGGAAGAAGCGGTCGATTTGTAAATTCGGGTAGAAAGGGCGTAAAAGAAAGTATTGAAGACAGAACAAGGACTCGGTCAATCAGAGATAACATTTTTCACTTGACGCATTTTTTAAATCAGAACAGCAAACGGTTTTCAGTTTTCGTCATCCCATTTAATGTTAATGAAAATTGTTTGATGGCATTCAAATGTAGTGAGAATTGAAGCAGCCATAATTTCTTATTCTGTTAGCTACTAAGCAATCAACATTCGTTTTCCCATTTCTTAATGGTTTTTCAGCACTTAGAATACAAATTCTTATACTCAAATTGTAAAACACATTGTCTCAAACGAAAGACGACTTCAAAAGCGTAAATCTGGTCATTAGTTTGATCATGTAACTGGCGCAGGTGAAGAATGTAATATTTCCTTTGAAGTTTAGAACATTCAATGCATATATTTTTTTATTTATCGTATCATCATTGTTTCATTTTAGGTGATCCAATCCTCTTGAATTTCCTGACATGAAAATTACGTGAGTAAATGTTTCCATCAAAATGATGCTGTCGCTGAAGGGAAGGAAAATTAAAGAGAATCGTTGGTGGATAGTTAGACATCAGCAGTAAAGGGTGAGAATGTAGATGTTTATCATGATGTTCGTTCTTTGCGGGCGTCGTCGTCATAGCCATAGCCATAGTTTCTTATTCTGTTAGCTACTAAGCAATCAATATTTGTTTACCTATTTTTTAATGGTCTTTCAGCGCTTAGAATACAAATTCTTATACTCACATTGTAAAACACATTGTCTCAAACGAAATACGACTTCAAAAGCGTAAATCTGGTCATTAGTTTGATCATGTAACTGGCGCAGGTGAAGAATGTAATATTTCCTTTGAAGTTTAGAACATTCAATGCATATCTTTTTTTATTTATCGCATTATCATTGTTTCATTTTAGGTGATCCAATCCTCTTGAATTTCCTGACATGAAAATTACGCGAGTAAATGTTTCCATCAAAATGAAGCTGTCGCTGAAGGGAAGGAAATTTAAAGAGAATCGTTGGTGGATAGTTAGACATCAGCAGTAAATGGTGAGAATGTAGATGTTTATCATGATGTTCGTTCTTTGCGGGCGTCGTCGTCATAGCCATAGCCATAATTTCTTATTCTGTTAGCTACCAAGCAATCAATATTTGTTTACCTATTTTTTAATGGTTTTTCAGCGCTTAGAATACAAATTCTTATACTCACATTGTAAAACACATTGTCTCAAACGAAACACGACTGCAAAAGCATAAATCTGGTCATTAGTTTGATCATGTAACTGGCGCAAGTGAAGAATGTAATATTTCCTTTGAAGCTTAGAACATTCAATGCATATCTTTTTTTTATTTATCGCACCATCATTGTTTTATTTTAGGCGATCCAATTCTCTTGAATTTCCTGACATAAAAATTACGCGAGTAAATGTTTCCATCAAAATGATGCTGTCGCTGAAGGGAAGGAAAATTAAAGAGAATCGTTGGTGGATAGTTAGACATCAGCAGTAAAGGGTGAGAATGTAGATGTTTATCATGATGTTCGTTCTTTGCGGGCGTCGTCGTCATAGCCATAGCCATAGTTTCTTATTCTGTTAGCTACTAAGCAATCAATATTTGTTTACCTATTTTTTAATGGTTTTTCAGCACTTAGAATACAAAATCTTATACTCAAATTGTAAAACACATTGTCTCAAACGAAATACGACTGCAAAAGCCTAAATCCGGTCATTAGTTTGATCATGTAACTGGCGCAGGTGAAGAATGTAATATTTCCTTTGAAGTTTAGAACATTCAATGTATATATTTTTTTATTTATCGTATCATCATTGTTTCATTTTAGGTGATCCAATCCTCTTGAATTTCCTGACATGAAAATTACGCGAGTAAATGTTTCCATCAAAATGATGCTGTCGCTGAAGGGAAGGAAAATTATAGAGAATCGTTGGTGGATAGTTAGACATCAGCAGTAAAGGGTGAGAATGTAGATGTTTATCATGATGTTCGTTCTTTGCGGGCGTCGTCGTCATAGCCATAGTTTCTTACTCTGTTAGCTACTAAGCAATCAATATTTGTTTACCTATTTTTTAATGGTCTTTCAGCGCTTAGAATACAAATTCTTATACTCAAATTGTAAAACACATTGTCTCAAACGAAATACGACTACAAAAGCCTAAATCTGGTCATTAGTTTGATCATGTAACTGGAGCAAGTGAAGAATGTAATATTTCCTTTGAAGCTTAGAACATTCAATGCATATCTTTTTTTATTTAACGCATCATCATTGTTTCATTTTAGGTGATCCAATCCTCTTGAATTTCCTGACATGAAAATTACGCGAGTAAATGTTTCCATCAAAATGAAGCTGTCGCTGAAGGGAAGGAAATTTAAAGAGAATCGTTGGTGGATAGTTAGACATCAGCAGTAAAGGGTGAGAATGTAGATGTTTATCATGATGTTCGTTCTTTGCGGGCGTCGTCGTCATAGCCATAGCCATAGTTTCTTATTCTGTTAGCTACTAAGCGATCAAAATTTGTTCACCAATTTTTTAATGGTTTTTCAGCACTTAGAATACAAAATCTTATACTCAAATTGTAAAACACATTGTCTGAAACGAAATACGACTGCAAAAGCGTAAATCTGGTCATTAGTTTGATCATGTAACTGGCGCAGGTGAAGAATGTAATATTTCCTTTGAAGTTTAGAACATTCAATGCATATATTTTTTTATTTATCGTATCATCATTGTTTCATTTTAGGTGATCCAATCCTCTTGAATTTCCTGACATGAAAATTACGCGAGTAAATGTTTCCATCAAAATGATGCTGTCGCTGAAGGGAAGGAAAATTATAGAGAATCGTTGGTGGATAGTTAGACATCAGCAGTAAAGGGTGAGAATGTAGATGTTTATCATGGTGTTCGTTCTTTGCGGGCGTCGTCGTCGCCGTCGTCGTTGAGAGCCAACTGAATCGGTAGTCGTGACGCCGTTACGCCTAGAATTAGTTTAGGATTAACTGGTAGGGCTTCAAGGTGATTATTGGAGCTTTGCCAGTTGAAAGACGATAAGACCCTGTTAATCAGCCCTGGTTCCTTATATCCCACCTTCTACGCAGCTCGGTGCCTCTCCTTGACGATCGCCGCTGCAAACGCCAAGAACCAACAGCCCTAACTAGCTTGCGACATGGTTTAACTATGTTTCGAATTTTAATGCCCAGACAACAATCTCTCGACGCTGATCACGAGGGATCCCCCTTAATCCGTTGAACCTTTTCGCGAATAATCCAACACCTTCGCGCACTATCTTCAATCTTACTGCTTGCATCGAAAACAGAGTCAGGAAGGGCTAAGTTGCAAAAGCGGGTAGCTGTTTCAGAAAAGGGTGACTTGCATTATATCAAGGAGTACAAGAGCATAAATAGGAAGATTTTTTTGTGGACGCCTAACTGGGTTCCCCAATTCTCGAGTATATGTTTTGACATCCTGGTTTTAATATTGTTAGAATTAATAAACATAAAAATAACTCAATATTTAATGTTCCAGTGGTTTAAAAAAAATTATGTCATCTTGTTATGGATTCGATCAGAGTTGTGCTTCAAAGACATTTCAAACTTCAAGGTTCAAAGTGTGTTTTTTATACAGTAAGAAAAATCTTTGATGCAGCGGTCAATAACATTTTTTATTCTTTTCATTCATTTATTTTATTCTTTCGTTCTTAGTGATAGTATATTATATATGGGGTATTCCATCCCAATTCAACCTGGGTCTGACCCTCGACCTCCCCGATTTGGATCTTAATTTGTTTAAGGCTTGGTTAGACCCTCTAATGCACCAGAATATATTTTTTATTTTTTACAATATTTTTAAAATATTTTTTTAAAGTGACATATCGAATGCCATTATTAAAAAATCTGAAAAAATTCTGAAAAATACTTAGTTGAATTTCTAAATTTTCTAGCTTATAGCCAAATTGGGCAAGATTTTTCTTCTTGTAGTTTTTGAGCTTTTGTGATTAAAAAAATTATAAAAAAAAAGACAAAAAAATGAATCTAGTACAGGCGACTGGTCAAACGTTTATTTATCTAAACTCGGATTATTTAGAATTTTTCTAGATTTTTATTTTTTCATATATGAATAATAATTATAATAAATCATAGTATATAAATAATAATTTGTATGTGAACAATCGCTGAATGTTATATAATGTAAAAGAATTTTTTTTTCGTCAATAAAACAATAAACAATAATAGGTAAATAAACCGTCGATATATTGGCAGTTTTTTTTTCTGATTCCCTCTTCTTAATTAAGCCTCAGATTGTTTCAACTGCTGCCCGAATTTAAGTTGGTATTATGGTCAGTGATATAGAGATATCAATCGGTGTTTTAGGCCGTGTAATAAATTAACTTCTCAGTAATCCATACCATAGAGGGTTGCTTCTCTTTTCCCATACACCCGTATACTCCACAGCTAGCGTGAAACACTGCCAATAAAAGTTGTCTTCCGGTCGTGTTCGATATAAAGTAGCGAAGAAAATACTGGCCAACACGCCGTTGGTATACACGGTGAACTGGTGCACACGTACATTACAAAAGAAGGGAAGAAAGAACGAGCAGAGTACAAAGAAACCGAATGAAGAATGGCTCCGGTATATAGAAAGTCTCGCATCCCGTTCGATCGTCGCCCACCAAGGAAACGGAAAAGGAAAGCTATATAAACGGGTCCGTAGGTCAACCTTCGAGGTTCCAGTGCACACGGAAGGGGATGAGCCTACGTTGTATATCTTCTGGTGTTTCGCCACTGGTGAGTGCAAGCGAAAAGCCATAAAAGTGCCCATCGTGCTAACCGTTAAAGCTACAGTCGTTCGTTGACGTTAAAATCCGTCGAGCGTTATCTCACACGATTCTATCCAACTTTACAAAATCCTGATAACACAAATAGTCGTCATGATTCTTCTGCTATGCGGTACTGCAAATGTGCATTTCGAAATCTCTCGTCCGATTCCAATATAAACGTGATTCTCACATGGGATATGGCGATGCCGATAAGCGGCGTGAAGCTGAAAACCCAGAAATTCGACCATCCCATGAGGCTTACCACGAGGGCAGTATGTATGGATTCTTGAAAATTCACAATTTATACGGATTACGGAACAACCCTGTGAAATCGCGTGGCCAATCTTAAATACACGTGTCAGGATTATAGATGTCTTTCTCTTTATCTTTCTTTTCTCGGGGACTCTGGATTTTTTACACACAGAATTTTCTCACTGTACGTGGAGGGAAAAATATACTAATGATTGCCAGCGGGAGGGAAAATTTCTTAGCTTTCAACTTGTGATAGAACTTCACTTACAGGTAAGTTACTGTTTAGTCAATGAAGATTGGAATAATATGATCATTTACATGTACAATTGGGTTGCATTTCACAAACCAACATCATCTTTTTCCACATCATATAAACCCATTGATATTTGAAAAAATTTTTAAAAAGTCGTTGAACATCATTTGGAAAACGAAATGTGACTCGGGCGAAACCATTTGTCCCCTATAAGCCATTTGTTGCACTGAAAATTGAACGCGGTGGATACGCGAGAACATTTCGGAAAATGATACACCAACAAGAAAGGTACGTTGCCACCAAACGTTCTAGTCCTGTTTAAAAAAGGTATTGGGGGGGGGAGGGGGGATTTGGCGATTAACAAAGGGTTACCCTGCTTTTGCGGGTTGTGGTTTCCCTGACATGTACAATTTGATTGTGTCTTGTCAAACCAACATCATCATTTTCCATATCAGCTACACCTATTGGTATTTGAATAAAATTTTGAAAAATCGTCTTGAACGTCATTTGGATAAGGAAACGTGACCGGGGGGACACCACTTGTCCCCTGTCCGCCATTTGTTTCACTGATAAATAAACCTTGGGGTTGGAAACGCCAGAACATTTTGGAAAATGACAGACGAACAAGAAAGGTGCGTTGCCACCAAACGTTTCAGTTTAGTTAGAGAAGCTATGGGAGGCGAATTCGGCGATTAACAGAGGGCTACTCTGCTTTTGCTGGTTGTGGTTTCCTTGACATGTACAATTTAATTGTGTCTTGTCAAACCAACATCATCATTTTCCACATCAGCTACACCCATTGATATTTGAATAAAATTTTGAAAAACCGTCTTGAGCGTCATTTGGATAAGAAATGTGACCCGGGGGACACCACTTGTCCCCTCTCCGCCATTTGTTTCACTGATAAATAAACCTTGGGGTTGGAAACGCGAGAACATTTTGGAAAATGACACACCCACAAGAAAGGTGCGTTGCCACCAAACGTTCCAGTTCAGTTAGAGAAGCTATGGGGGGCGAATTCAGCGATTAACAGAGGGTTACTCTGCTTTTGCTGGTTATGGTTTCCTTGACATATACAATTTAATTGTGTCTTGTCAAACCAACATCATCATTTTCCACATCAGCTACACCCATTGATATTTTAATAAAATTTTGAAAAACTGTCTTGAACGTCATTTGGATAAGAAACGTGATCCGGGGGACACCATTTGTCCCCTGTCCGCCATTTGTTTCACTGATAAATAAACCTTGAGGTTGGAAACGGGAGAACCTTTTGGAAATTGACAGACCAACAAAAAACATGCGTTGCCACCAAACGTTCTAGTCCTGGTAAAAAATAAAAGCTATGGGGGGCGGATTTGGCGATTAACAGAGGGTTACTCTGCTTTTGCTGGTTCTGGTTTCCTTGACATGTACAATTCAATTGTGTCTTGTCAAACCAACGTCATCATTTTCCACATCAGCTACACCCATTGATATTTGAATAAAATTTTGAAAAACCGTCTTGAACGTCATTTGGATAAGGAAACGTGACCCGGGGGATACCACTTGTCCCCTGTCCGCCATTTCTTTCACTGTTAAATAAACCTTGGGGTTGGAAACGGGAAAACCTTTTGGAAAATGATATACCAACAAGAAACGTGCGTTTCCACCAAACGTTCTAGTCCTATTAAAAAAAAAGCTATGGGGGGCGAATTCGGCGATTAACAGAGGGCTACTCTGCCTTTGCTGGTTGTGGTTTCCTTGACATGTACAATTTAATTGTGTCTTGTTAAACCAACACCATCATTTTCCACATCAGCAACACCCATTGATATTTGAATAAAATTTTGAAAAACCGTCTTCAGCGTCATTTGGATAAGGAAACGTGACCCGGGGGACACCACTTGTCCCCTGTCCGCCATTTGTTTCACTGATAAATAAACCTGGGGGTTGGAAACGCGAGAACATTTTGGAAAATGACGCACCAACAAGAAAGGTGCGTTGCCACCAAACGTTCCAGTTCAGTTAGAGAAGCTATGGGGGGCGAATTCGGCGATTGACAGAGGGTTACCCTGCTTTTGCTGGTTGTGGTTGTAATGTTAGGGGGTTAGTCCGCAACACCCGTACCTTCTAGATCCTACATGTTATCTATTGATTGCGTAGTGCGAAAGCTGTCGCCGCCGGTGCACCCCAAGCGAAAATGTACTACGCACCGGAATTGCCCTCCTGGCTTGTCCCGGAGGAAGCGGGTCAGGATGAGCAAGATGCATTTCCAAGCTGAGGCAGAGAGGATATATAGTGTTCCTGGATATGGCCGATCCACGTCGCGGCTTCTACCCTCGCCTCTTTCCGCGAAATTAAGGAAGCCCATTCCAGTATTTCTTCGGGATGCCACTTTATAGCGGTCGCCCCTATGCGGTCAAGGCCCCGGTGACATTTCTTCGCGAATCGAGCCAAACGATAGGCAACATAAGGGAGAAATGGAGAGCGACATTTTTTCGAAGCTGCTGTATCGCTCTTTATCTGTGTTGGTCAATTCCTGTTTGCCTAAATCTACGAGTGCAACCCATAGTACGATGGAATCGGTCCCATCGGGCCAATCTGTTTAATGCTGACTGGAAAAGGAGTTAAAATATAGATCTTTCGTGGTATCAAACTGGGAGGGACGTATTCCTTGAACACTGTTGCATGGAGTGATTTGAAATTTTTATAGTAGCTTCACAATTACATTCTCTATTGAAGTACATCGTTTTTTTTTATTTAATATAAACTTTTGTTCAATAAACAATTTAATGCTTATTTTTGGGCAAAAAATCGATTCCTTTTTTCAAAAGCGCACCATTTCTACAAAATTTGATTTACCAAAAAGAATCCTATGTAGTTCCGCAGCCAATAGTATACAGATTATCAAATTTTTTGGTTTTTCGTTCCAGGTCTTATACTTTACGAGAAAACCGTCCGCCCATGAAGGTCTTTAAAAAAAAAGACGATTTTCAAGATGGGCTCTGTCACCGCCATTTTGTATCAAAATGATGATAAAAAAATTCTTTTCGTACTTCAATATGCGTTAAATAAACCGTCTGAAAAGAAATCCTTATCCTTTTTTCATACTCCCAAAATAAATCGTCAAAGTTAGGCCTTATTTTTCTGACGCTGGAGTGGTGTTAACCCTTAACCCCAAGTGATCCAACACTGGTAAAAAGTCCACACCAGTTGATTTTAACGCGACAGATTTTAAACCATGTATATTCCCTAGGATATGGCCGTTTTTCTGAAGCCCAATGATAGAAAGGAAAAACGATAAAATCGGAGGTCGCTTCATGTGGATTGTGCGGTGTTGGTATACACACACGAACCGCTCGGTAACGTAATACTGTCGCTCTCGTTGCGCTTGTGAGCAATGGGGCAAAACGACGTATCGTCGGGCTCATGGTCCTGCATGCAAACCCAGTCATTAGAGCGACGTTCTGGGAGTATCGAGTTTCCATACTGGCTGTACCATCGGGGGGAAACAAAAAAGTGTACTACACGAGTGGCTCTTGCGTCACTCATTCAACCTCCCGCACTACGCCACCATTAAAGTGATTGACATTTTTGCTCCTGACATATGGCCTGCGAGTGTAGATCGTTCGCTGATATAAATCGCAAAAGAAATCAGCTATTGAGTATTGTTATTTGTCGCCATCAGAACAGCCACACCAGTTACAGTTTTCCCAACCGATTCTTGCTTTGCTCATGGAGAAACTTTGTTTTTGTCCAATTTTAATTAATATGGTTCCTAATTGTAAGAACTTTTACTATGGATATGCTAATATTCCGTCGCTCAGTATTCAAGTCAACCAGATTCAGTAAAATAATTGAGTCATGAATTATTTTGATTACCACAATCAAACAAACCTTCATAACTCAAAATTCGACAAATCGGAATAAAATTTGGCATACAAGTAGAACCATTCTATTGCATATCATAAGCTTTGTCTATGATGAAATCAAAGGCAAAGTTCTTTCAAAAGAAATCAAAAGAGGAACTTTGTTTTTGTACAATTCTATTTTATATGGTTCCTAATTGTAAGTGAAACTTTTACCATGGATATCATTCTAACATTCGGTTAGTCAGTATTCAATTCAACCAGACCAATTAGAACCAACAAAATTATTGGGTCATAACTTTTTTTAAATTGCTACAATCAATCAAACCTACATAACTCAAAATTCAACAAGTCGGAATAAAATTTGACATACAAATGGAACAAATCTATTGGCTTTTATAAGCTTGCTCTATGACAAGATCAAAGTCTAAGTGATTTCTCAGATAAGAGGCTTCGTACAAAAAAATGGAACATAATGAGAAAATAATGTACAAAGTTTGCTATGCTTATTCGAAAGTCAATAAAATGTATAATATCTATGATTCGATTTAAACCTGCGTAGCAGGAATAGAAAATTCATTTTATAGCGATGAACAGGAAAAGACGGAAAACAAAATCTCGGTTTTATATCGCCCTTTGTCGTTTTCCATAGCTTTTATACTTTCGCGTCGTTATTTTCCCAATGGCATACATAAAATCTTTTAATACCGTACTCGGTGTCTCCTTGAATATAGAGTGACGATATGACCTCGGGAATATAAGGTCCCTCGAAAATCCTCGAAAATTCACGATGGTAGCGTAACGTCGCGCGGATTTTCCGACGCTTTCCTTCGTCTTGAAACGTTAAAATTGAACAGTATGCCAACTTTTATAGGTCGCGTGAGTACATGCGCCATTCTTCCTGGTGTTGTCTGGCTCTCTTGGCGTTTTCCATCCAAATAAACCACTAAAAACCGGTGTATGTATGAGATGAAGGCAGTGCATGAAGTATATACGTAACATTACGTCGGCACAAAACCATCTAAACGGGATTAACGATTCGACGAGCTCGAGCGGCATTCCATTCCCCCGAGGATCGTATCCATGAAGTACCAAGAGAGAAAGAGAGAGGCAATGAACAGAACATTCGACAAACGTAGACCAAGAGTCCAGCGAGGGTGTCCCTCACCTTCAGCATGCTTGAAATAAAATATTTAAAGCGTCAGAATCGGTCATTTCGTGAACAGCGTGTATCTGGACGCCCCCAGAACTTTGTCCCTCCAGCAGCAGCCTCAACCGCTACTTTCCATCAAAGACCCAACGTTTCTCTTCTCATAAACTTTGTATCCAACCCCTCGTTCCGGCATTAACATTAAATTGCATCTAACGCAAAATACCTTATATCCTCTGTAACCTGGAATTTTGATGATCCGTCATAAAACTCGACGTATGACTGTAATATTGATTAAGGCATTTCTCAAACGCAAAGGTACGTTTTTTTTTGTGACTGCCTTAAACTCGCAAACATATAAACCTCCGGAATATGAAACGATTTTAGAAGGTTTCATCCAATTCTGCGATGAATGGAATATGCTCGGAATATACAGGTTCAAGAAGAGCAAAGGTCTTTATTTGTTATTGAATGGTATATTCGTGTCTTGTAAATTCTCATTAAATGTATTCGTAAATTTGTGACTGAAGATCAATTGCAATTAGATCAACCAAATTATTGGCTGACAAAATCAAAGAACTTGGTTGATCCAAACACGATTAATTGGCTATCGTATATTTAACTAAGCAGTTGGTTGCCCCGACCAAGTTTTTTTGTTCGAGCCATTTCTTATCCCCTCCTCGTTTGTTTTGATAATACAGCTTTTGTTTTTCCAGGTTCATAATGATTTCAGTAGATCCTTGTCTGAATATTTACCAAAATTAATTGCAGCTTAAGCTTTCCAGCAATGCTGCCCTAAAGAACATGATGCAGCATGATGAAATTGTCCAGTAGCATAAAATTATTCATTTCTGAAGGCAGAAGTTTCACGTTTGCACGGAGCGATATAATTGGTTGCCTCAACCATTAGCATGGCTAAATACGTTCCAAGCGACTAAGTTAGCTGGGTTAACAAATTTTTTCGTTAAACCGACAAATTAGTCGGTTGTGTCAGCAAATTCGTTACTTGCCAACCAATTAATTTGCTGGTCCATCCAACCAATTGATTTATTTCTGTAACCAACTAGTTTATAGTACCAACAAATTTAGTCGCTTGATTCGCTATTCAACCAATTATTTTTTTTCCTGTAGCCAAATGTTGACCGGACCTAAATATCGCAGAAAACCAGACTCTTCATCCCGCTTACAGCAATCCAAATCCCTGATGTACAATAAATAAAGAGGTGGCAGAAAATAAGAAGCCATGTATAAAGAATTCAGACATGCACATATGTCTCTTCATCTTCGTCGTACACCCAGTAAAGGAAGAGGCGAAACGATTTTCCAGCTAACCATGCTTTTTCCACGAGTGTTCATGGCAACATGCAAAAACCGGATGTTAAATTGGCTCTCGCGACGAAACGTGTGCGTTCTCGCGTGCTGCTCTGTCCGCCCCCTTTCGCTGGTTTTCACCCTCGCAAGCTTTCCGGCGCACTTTCGCTTTTGGTTGTACGAAAGCTCGAGGGCGAGCTGTGGCCCGAACCCCCCGACCCCCTTCGCCCCCCTTAGCCTGGTTTGGTCTGGCTGTGGCGCCCTCGCTGTCGGAGACTCCTCTCTGTTTTGCCCTTCTCGTTCTGTTCACTTCTATCGAGAAGTACATAATCCTGGAGGCCTAATAACATATTCCTCTTGGGAACCGAAAACCAGGGAGAGCCAGGTAGAGCGTAATATGTATACGCAGGAGTGAAGTAGAGTAGAGCACCAAGCTGATGTCTGTACGGCCCGCATACACACAGCCAATAACACCACGAGCTGTGTCTTGTCCACCCTCGTCTCTTCTTCCGCTCGCGCTGAACTCGCTGCTCCGCTTCTGGGCTCACTAACCCTCCGATCCAATTCTATCCATCCATAGGGGACGCGAAAAGCAAGAGATACGACGAGATGGATAGAGACTCGAATGGTAGGATGGACAGAGACAGAAAGGTCCTTGTTGGAGTCGAGTGAGATAGTGAGAACAAGGTGAGCTGAGTTTTGCTCCTATGTGTACAGCAGCTTACGTTCACAATCACCAACACCATCACCACGACTACTATATACCACTGCTCGGCGTTACGAAAAGGAACGGATCTATCGAAGGTCACGCGAAATTGGGTGGTTCACGGGCTATTACTTTGGCCGATGCGTAGCTGACGATAAATTTCGTAAACCTCGTTACGCGGACGACTAACACCGACGACAAGACACGATGATACTATTTTGTACCCTTGGAAATTCGCGGCTCGCGATATTTTTTGGGGTTGAATGATTAAGATAGATATCGTACAGTTCTATATCGTAAATCAAACACAGGATCCACTTATGAGCCAGTGAGTGGCTCATTTCACCGCTAATTGGATGTACCCAGATAGGATTATATGACGATCGAAATATGGGATCAATTCCGGTTATTTTCCCGATCATCACAATCGTTCTTGTTTGATTGTTTTGCGGTTAGGAAAGAACGAGACAACTTCAATGTTCTACACTGGCTTGGATGATCTTAAATTTAATGATATGATCCAGAAATGGGCAGAAAGTACTAAGTACTTCAAGTGGCACAGACGACTAAGGCAAAGTACTAAGTATTTACGATGCTCCTCTGATAGGGTTGACCTTAACTATTAATCAGCATAAAGTTCGATACGGATTTTCAATTTCTATGTAGCACTCAAAGTACTTAGACCTTTAAGGACTTTATGCCCAGCTCTGAAATGAACAATCATACAAAGTAACCCACGTTAAAATGATGAGTCCGGAATAGAATCTGGACAGTTCCGGATCGAGTCTGGGTAATCCAGAATTGAGAATGGGATTTGACTCGATCACAGTGTCCATCTTGGAGTCCATCCTGGGACCTGGATTACCCAGACTCCATCCTGGATTCTGCCCTTGATTACATACTGGATTCCATCCTGGATTCTACCCTTGATTACATACTGGATTCCATCCTGGATTCTACCCTTGATTACATACTGGATTCCATCCTGGATTCTACCCTTGATTACATACTGGATTCCATCCTGGATTCTACCCTTGATTACATACTGGATTCCATCCTGAATTCTACCCTTGATTACATACTGGATTCCATCCTGGATTCTATCCTTGATTACATACTGGATTCCATCCTGAATTCTACCCTTGATTCTACCATTGATTCCATCCTGGATTCTACCCTGGATTCCTGAAACCCGAATCGTTTCTACACGAAAAGCAAAGCACAGTCTTCATTCAGCTTATTATGTGCGTCGAAACAAAACAAATGGAATTATTTCAACTTCATTTATTATTCAAAACACTTTTTTTAGCCTCTGTGACAGACTACCATGAAAACTAAAATGGACAATGAGATTAAATCAAATTCCATTCTCCATCCAGGACTATCCAAACTCCATCCTGGATTCTCCCCTAGACACCCCATCCATATCCTAAATCAAACACTCACATGCCAGTATGTGCACCATTTTTCCGACATCATCGATAATTTCACGGGTGGGGGTCGAAATAGCGAATGACCAAAATAGCGAATGGCTAAAATAGCAAATTTCGAAATAATGAACGTCTGAATCTAGAATGGCCATCATTATGAAATTCGCTATTTTAGAAATTCGTTATTTTAAATGTGCAGAGTTTAAAATCATTACTGTCAATTACCATAATTTTTGTGATATATTAGAAATGAATTTAATGTTCCAACGAATATTTCTTTGAAACATTGTAAGCATTACATCTCAACTGAGCTTATTTGTATATTTATTTCTTCGAAAACTAACTCTTCAAATTTTTTTTTTATCTGTAATAATTCGATTAAAAACCAAAGAAACTTTTTTTTCCACAAGAATTTATTGCCCTTCGTTATTTTGATTGCATTTTAATAAGATGGGGTTCAAAATAGCGAATGACTGAAATAGCGGCTTTAAATATAATGAATGTCTGAATCTAGAATAGCTATTATTATGAAATTCGTTATTTTAGCCATTCACTTTTTTGATCATTCGATATCTTGAACCCCAACACCCAATTTCACGCCAAAGTGAAGAAATGTATCATTTCATGGAATGCTAAAAAGCCTCCTCAATGAAGTATCATCACTTTGCTACATGCTGAATGTTCCTCTGCATTCGAGTGTCGAAACTGGATCTCAAGTTCATCACTCATGATGCACCAAATATTTTCCCCGCTCGCACTTGCCAGAGTTAGTGATGTAGATGGAATAAACTCATGGACGCGGAAAATGCAGTGAAGGGAATCAGATTGCGGAAGCGATAAGCAAAACTTGTCGCTCTTCCGCATCTCCCGATGTCTGATGGCGATGGTTCTCGTATCTACTGTAACGTGAGATGTCGAATTCGACATGAAACAGCGAATATGAGATGTTACACATCTGCGGAATGTTCTTCCCTTCTTGCAGACATTCGCCAGAAGCCAATTTTCCGAGTTATGTTTCATACATTTATAATGCGACGAATAACTCGATATTGACGAGGAGGAGACAGACGACGATGATGAAATCAACTAGGACAATGATGATGACAACGAATATCCTACCAAATATATAATGTTCGTTGTGGAGAGTTAAACGAACTCGCAACGGTGACGCCACTAATAAATCAGAGTATCGGCTAATTTGGTTACACAGTCCCACGAGGATTTCTCTCATTTCCTCCGCTGTCCTTAACCCCTGGATCCCTGGATCCCTGGATCCTCTCCCCTTTTCCTCCCCCTTTTCAACCCTCGAACTACCGTACCTCGAAAAAAAAACCTGGCGCCTCTACCAGTGGAATGAAATTCGTTTCTCGTGTTGGTACATTAGCATTTTAATGAATCTCGTTTCACGCAACGCCTTCGAGTTTTACTCTACTACTGCGACAAACGCTCCCAGCACTTGTTACTGTTTGTATGCATATATATGTTTTTTTTTCTTTTTTTTTTTTGCTAATTGCGTTTTGCTGCGTAGATTTTTTTTCGGGGACGACGTGGTGGAATTGACAGAGCCAAACGTGGAATATGTTATAAAGTCGAGTAACTTGTGTACATTAATAAAAACACGGATGCAAAGTACAACGTTGCATATTACTTCCTCATTTTTTTTTTTTTTTTTTTTTTTTTTTTTTGCGAATCTACCTCTATGAGGAAATATATTCATCGTTATTGGCTTCGCGTAGAGGAAACGTTGTAAAAAGTTTTAATAATGAGGAAGTATCACGCGGCGTTATATTTTATATACTTGAAATTGAATAAATTTGTAAAGCTGAAGTATAGCGAAATTTTTCGTTGTCCAGAAATAATAACGAAAATTTTTTATTCATATGGAATCTGAATCTATCTACCGATCTTAAGTTAATTATGTATCTAGTATCAATAAACATTATTCCGTTTATGTACAAAATTTCCGCTCACTATCTCATGTTTTGCAAACGTTAATATAAAAACGTACATTTTTGTAAAATTTAAAAAATCTATAAAATTTGGACGGCTTTTCCGATTTTGCACAAATTCAATACCAAATAATATAAAAATATACTTCCACTTATGAAGAACTATTTAGCAAAATATCGTTAATTTTACGAAAGTAATGCCTTTTTTTGTAAAAATTCAAAAAGCTATAAAATCTAAAGTTCTCCCTACATGTTGTCAAAAATTGCAACAATTAAAGACAGACTGCTGATTCACTTGTGCACCAAATTCCAGCCCAATCAGCAAAACGCTTCTCAAATTATAGGCCACTGAAATTTTGAAGCCCTGCACACAAAAAACACACACACACATGTAAACATTTTTACTTTCTCATCACATACAAAGTATTTAAGGGAGAAAGTATTGCAATCCAAAAAAAATTCGACCCTCAGATTTTGATGGAAATACATGTTTTGAGTGTCCTAGATTCCAAAAAATACATTTACTCATTTCTGTCTGTCTGTCTGTCTGTCTGTTTGGTGTCTGTATGTACCGTCCGAAACCACAATAGCTTTTGAAAAAATCTATGGACTGAAATGAAATTTTTTGTGTGCCTTCTGCATTCAAATCCTGATTTTGGTATTGAAATCCAATCCAAAATCTTCACTCCTTGTGATACTTTACCTGAAATAGTGAAAAAAAAAATTATTTATTTATTTTTGGACCGCAAGCTAATATAAAAGTTATTATGCTTTGGTATGATACATACAGACAGAATTACTAGCAAATGAGCAATGAACAACAAGAGATTTAGTACAGAGAAGATTTAGTAGTCTTTTCAATCACTCACATAAGACTTCTGCAACTGTATGTTGTGAAAAATTTTTATTGCCTGAAATATGGATTGTGTTACACATTCACTAAACAAAAGAACTACTATCAATGATCTTGAGCAGTTTTCAATGAGAAATATAATATGAATATTCACACCATATGTTAGATTAAAAGGGAAGTGAAAATTGCAAGAAAAAAAATATTTGAGGTTATTCACAGTCATGATGTTAGACTATAAACACTCGTACACTCATCGTATCATAGTTTTTATCACTCGCATAGTATTTTATACGAATTCAAAATCCTGCGGAGGCCTCGTACACGCCATAAGATACGAAACTTTTGAAATATGAATAATTGAAATATAAATCCGACTTGTCAAACTATCGAAGTGCCGACAATAATACCACCAAACGAAAGAGAGATGTGAAGTGAGGCGCGAACATCGCACGCGCCGCCTTGCGAGTGCAGCTCGTAGCTTGAACTCAAATTTAAAAACGCGTTCTTGACAAATTATAGCGAGATATGTAATAGATTACAATAAATGTGCGAAATTCACAAATTTCTATTGGTGTAGTTAGTCACTACACCCCAATAAATTCACGATAAAAACTTAACGCCAGTAACAATTGTGACGAGAAAGTCACGTGTTGCGAATACGCCAGTAGCAACTTTTTTGTAGCTGAAATTTGCACATTGCTTGTTTTAAACCACTTTTCTCAATGTTTTGGATCATTCTGCGTATCCTGACATACAAGTCTCGAAAAATTTTGATTTTCATCCAAAATAGAGCTTTTTCTATGATGAAGCAAAATATTGGTTCGTTCAACAAAATAATTCGGCGATCAAATAATTTTTTTTCATATTAAATAAATTCAACTGTCGTTGTTTTTTTTATATAATAAATAATAATTCCTGTATTATTTCACCGTTATTAATTTATCATAATTTTTTTTTACATATTATATAAATATAAATTTTATTTAACATAAATTTATCTTTGAAGCACCTAAAAAAACATCAGAATTCTTTTTAGAGGAGGTTTCGTGAAAATAGTAAATAATGAAGAAACAATATGACTGAAATTTTGAAAGCCCTGTACACAAAAAAAAACACACACATGCGGACATTTTTTTTAAACCACTATTCTGCAGAATGTTTTGAACCTTTTTGCGTGTCCTGACATAAAAATCTCGAAATAATTTGATTTTCATCCAAAACAAAGCTTTCTATACAAAATAATTTGGTTGTCAAACTGTTTTTTTTATATCAACAATATTCAACTTTCGTTGACTTTTTAAAATCTGGCTCGATATTTCCAATCAACTATGCAAAATAGAACCACGCCCATTATTCCTGTATTATTTCTTCATTAAAAATTTTTCATACATTTTTTTTAACATAAATTTTTCTATGAGCCACACAAAAAAAATCATATTTCATTTTCGAGGGAGTTTCGTGAAAATAGTAAATAATGAAGAAACGATATGCAAGAATCTACTTTCCATTCTTTAATATATTTGTCAGTAACCCCAAGGAAAAAAAATGATTCTTTTGTCTGACGTCATATAAAATTCAATATCGCAAGCTGTGTAGTCGTTGCACACGGTACAACAAAACTAACCTTCAACTTTCCAAGTCACAGTTCGTGACTCGTTAGAAACCGTTCAAAATCCTGACACGCAATATTCTCACGAGTAAAAGCTGTCCCGGTCCATTACTGTTGCACCCCTTGCGTCATCGACCAATTCGCAGATGAAGTCTGCGTCGAGGGGGAAGAATAATAAGACCCTCGAGACGCCAATTCTTGTACTCGTTGGAATCTTCGCAGATCCAATGACAGCAATTTCACTGAGAAACATAAAAAAAGCGGCGGATATGTTATTTTTTATTTTTTTTCTCTTTTCTTCTACTCACACCCCCAATTTTTTTCCTCGCTAACTCTGTGTGATGAAGGGTGCGAGCTCGTGCGCAGATGTAAATGTAAATTTTAATAAACGTATAACTGACATTCGTATTACATGTCGCGAAATACGCCATAAGCGCCGACGTACACAACATAGGTTCGTATACGCCATATAAAGACGAAATGTATGCCGCTTGTAAGCGAACAACCCCCCGGTTCAACGTGATATTATAATATATTATTAAACGCAACCCCTGTTTTCAAAGCCGGTGATATCCGCCCACGTAAACGCGTTTAGCGATCGGTATTCGTGTTGCTATGTGTCACAAAATTGCGTAACCGTACCTTCGAAATACCCTAAGCATTACATCTGAACTGAGTTTTTTATTTGTAAATTTATTCCATCGAAAATTAAATCTTCAAAATTTTTTTATAAATCTGTAAAAATTATATTATTTTTTCTACATTAATCCCGAGTCTGGATTTTTTTCTAATTCCCTCATTGGATCTCACAACATATATATATTATAATATATTATTTATTCCTTAGAAAATTAAATCTTTAAAAAATTTATAAATATTCCATTAAAAACCAAAGACACATTTATTTTTCGATAAGTATTTATTGAAAAGTGTAACTAAAATTTAAGTCATGGTAAAATTAATGTGCAGTATTTAAAATCATTACTGTCAATTGTCATAATTTTGGTGACATTAGAAACGAATTTATATTGAAAATTTTTTACATTTCTGCTGTTTTTAATCTTATTTATATCCATTTTCTCATAAATATGGAATGGAGTTAGCGTTACAATGAAAAAAGAATGATTGTTGGATATTTTTTATATAGAGACTAATTTTTTTTATATGTTTTTTATTTTCTTATATTTTGTACGTAATGTTAAGTTTTCTAAGATTTAAATATCGTCTCTGTGTTTGGGTGCTTACAAGTGATTAATAGGCTCAGCATATAATAAAGTATAATAAACTATAATAAAAGTATAATAATAATAAATATTCAATTCTACACAAGTAATTCTATACACAATTCGACACAGCAGAATTATAAAACTCTCAAATCCACTTCACCATGATCTATCATCGGATGACCAAAAAACAGAAATGGTCCATTGATTCAACTGGTCCAATGACGTAATTTCTCTTCTACAGTGTAAATTAGTAGAATTCTAATCTCATTAAATTAATCACGATTAGTAGAATTAGGGTAGAAGTACCGGTTGTGGCCACTTTAAGAATTTTCCCATTTTCAAGTACTTGTGATTGGGACCAAATATCATAAAACTGTTTTGGACCTATACTTTTCATATCTGAGAAGAATATAATTTCAGATTTCTAGCATTAAAATCTTCATATGTGTCGAGAAAACACTGGAAAATAGAAAAAAGTAAGAGCATAGCCATTTCACCAGTTCTGGCCACCTATGCACCGGTTTTGGCCATGCTTAAAATTAGAATAACTCTAGATTCATTGCACTTCAAACATTTTTTAAGGTGTGTTTAATAAATCAAAATCGTATTCTTATGAAAGCATCCAATTCCTCTACACGAAAATGTCTTTAAAGCACAGATGCCATCTGTGAACCTAACTAACCTTTTTTGACATTCGTCTCCTTCGTTTTGCACTTTTTCGTAGCAGCTTTCTTTGTCACAAATAGTCATACATTATATTAATGTTTTACTCTTTACACTTTTATTTTTATTTTTACCAGAGTTCTTTCCGAAAGTAGATTTCCGCATTTCATAATGATGGGAATCTTCAACATGAAACGTGTTCCACCGCTTTACCTTCTTTTTTACTATACATTTCTAAGGATATATTTTTCTTTGCGTTTTTTCTTTTTTTTTGGTTTCTTCTTTACGAATTTATGAATTGATTGTGTAATAATAAACGAAAAATTAATGATTATATTATCATAGCCATATCCGGGGCAACATGCTTATTCCATGTACCAGTTGTGGCCATCGTATTTTTTATAAATGTATAGCTTTATTTCAAACTTTTAGTACATCAAAATTTGCAGTAATGACTCTTAAGATTGATATGTGCAAAGCTGCATGCAATTCGCCAACTATATAATCCGAATATGTATCTAGAGCTTTCGTCAATATCTTGTCGAATTCCGTAAGGAGTTGACAATTTGATGAATCAGCTGATGATACTTTAATTACTGACACAGTACTTTTTGTAAGGGAGACGAACGGACGTCAAAATGACGATAAATGTTTCCAAAATACACAACGTTATGAAAAATTATGATTAAATACAGGTACAGAATTAAAATAGCCACGAAAAACGTATTTAAGTGTGGGGGTGGCCACAACCGGTACAGTGGGCACAACCGGTATTTCTACCCTAAATGAATATATTTGATACCATCTCTCAACAATTATATAACAGACAAAATTTACAGAGCATGTTTTCCTTCAGTAGCATCACTGTCCCGGTTTCGGTCATCGACCTTCCATTTATACGAATAATAAATGTATTATGCGAAAAAAAAAAAATTAATGTCATTTTGAAGACCGTTTTTTACTCTACGTTATTGTCGAAATGCGATTTTTTAAATGAAATTTTTCATCAGGAAGTGTTAGAGTGAGTGGCGCTGCACGTGTGTCTGTAGTTTCGAGCGGCAACCATTGTCCGAGCGTGCTTGCCGAAGACTCTCGGAAAACATCGAATTTGATCATTTGTAAGTATTCAGAGGTATAAATATTATATGGAAAGGTTCGCAATGAATCACGTACCCGATTAGTCTAGTTAGAATTTGTTCACGAAAAATTATTTCATTAAAATTGCCGTGTCCGTTACTGCTTCCGCAAATTAGGTTAGGTTGCACTTTCGGTCACTTGTTGCACGAATCACATCTGCAGTCGTGTTCTATCCAATTCAACTTTTTTTATAATAAAATATCGATTAAATGTAGAAAAAAAGCTTCATTTTTTTATTAGTAAATGGTAATAAATCATAATTTACAACCTGTCGTTTCGCCTGTGACATCGTAAAATATAAGGAAGTGACAGAAACTAGGTCCGCAGGGTGACCGAAATTCCAACCGGCATGACCGAAACTGGTACTCGCGAGGTGACCGAAACTGCGACATGAAGGTTGGAATGTGACCGAAATCCCGGCAGCCGAGCGTCGTTAGTAAAACGATTATTTAAATATTATAACCTAATAATTTAACGTAAACAATTATTTGACTATATTTAGAAGGATTTATTGCATAAATAAGAACAGTTCGTTTTCGAAATTTCGATATAATTTATTCAGAAGCAGCGGAAAACATGGGCTCAGGCTCTAAAGATAACCGAAACTGGGCCGTTTACCTTATTCGTTCATTAATTTAGCGAATAAAGCTCTCGCGCTCTCGTTTCTCTCCGACAGTATAAATTAGTATAATTTTAATGTCATTAAATAAATCAAGAAAAGTATAATTAAATGAATTTATTTTGTAGAATCTCTCAACAATTATATATCGAGCATAGAATTAACAGAAAATCTTTTGCTTCAGTAGCATCCGTTTCGTTTTTTTTTCTCATCTCCTCTTCGCTGTATTCGTTCAGTAATTTAGCGAATAAAGCTCTCGCGCTGTGGTCGACCGGTCCAAGTGGTAAATCTACTAAAGACGTTTGTTAAATATTTAATTGGCGAATGTTGGTGAGCGAGAGACGCGGAGGGGCTTGAAGTAGGAAAAGGTTCTGGGCTTTGGGTTTGCAGGACAGGCGGTTCTGTGGTTGAGACGCTTTATCCTGGCGATTCTCAAGGGAACTTCGACCGTCCGGGAAACCCTCTTCGCACCCTGTTGCCCTGTCGCTTTCCTTTCCTCTCTATCTCACTCTGTTTCACACTCACTGTGCCTTACAAATTCTCCCTTCTTTCATCCTCGTCGGTTTTCGTTTCCGACAAGAGTGTTGCCCTCGCCTTTGCCTCCGTTTTTGCCTCTCTTCGTCTCTCTTTTCCAACGCAATTCCCTCAACGCGCTACTTACATTAGATAATCGCTGTTTTCCAGAGAGCGGCGCACATGAAAACGGAAAGATTCGTTTCCCTCGCGGCTTCCTTCGCCGCTGTGTACTTAATTCGCATGGAGGCAATGAGTTCTGTCCCTGAAGGTCCCTAAGGGCTGCGGAACTTTAAAACACGTTTGATGATCGAACTTCCGAGTGAACCCAACTCAAAATTATTAGGTACAGGAATAATCAGACACTGATATTTGAAACAAAAAAGTTCTCTGAAGTTTGACAATTTGAACAAACGCATACTTTTTTCTGGAGTAGCTGAAAAGCATTCGTATAATTAGTCGAGTATGAATAAGAAAAATTAGTCATGTTTCTTCTTGAGGAAAATCCATAATTGAGTATTTTTCTGTATTTAAAAAATATCTCGTTGCCGCCGCCATACTTGACATCGAATGTCAAAATGGTCGTCCAGGCTCAATTTTTTCAATGCCACTTATGGGCCCCTAAACCTGGATTTTTTTCTAAGTCCCTCATGAAACTCTAGGCTTGTATTTTTTCTAAGTTCCTTATGGACCGCCGGGCGTGGATTGTTTCTAACTACCTCATGGGTCCCCAAGTCTAGATTTTATTCTAACTCCCTCATGGGCCCTGAAAACTGGATTTTTTAAGTCCCTTATGGGACCCCAAACCTGAAATTTTTTTCTAAGTCCCTCATGAGTCCCAAAGACTGGATTTTTTCTAAGCCTCATGGGCCCTTAAACCTTGATTTTTTGTAAGTTCCTTATGGACCGCCGGGCGTGAATTTTTTTCTAACTACCTCATGGGCCCTCAAAACTAGTTTTTTTCTGAGTCCCTCATGGACCCCTACGCCTGGATTTTTTTAAGTCCCTCATGGGCCCCCAAGCCTGGATTTTTTAAATTCCCTCATGAACCCCTAGGCCTGTATTTTTTCTAAGTCCCGCAAGAGCTTCCAAGTCTGGAATATTTTATAAGTACCTCATGGACTCACAAGCCTGGAATTTTTCTAAGCCCCAAAGATTGGATTTTTTCTAAGTCCCTCATGGGCCCTTAAACCTAGATTTTTTGTGAGTTCCTTATGGGCCCCCAGGCCTGGATTTTTTTCTAAGTCCCACAAGAGCTCCCAAGCCTGGAATATTTTAAAAGTGCCTCATGGACTCACAAGCGTGGAATTTTTCTAAGCCCCAAATCTGGATTTTTTACTAAGACCCTCATGAGCTCCCAAGCCTGGATTTTTGTAAGTCCCTCATGAACCCCTAGGCCTGTATTTTTTCTAATTCCCACAAGAGCTTCCAAGTCTCGGATATTTTATAAGTGCCTCATGGACTCACAAGCCTGGAATTTTTCTAAGCCCCAAAGATTAGATTTTTTCTAAGTCCCTCATGGGCCCTTAAACCTAGATTTTTTGTAAGTTCCTTATGGACCCCCAAGCCTGTATTTTTTCTAAGTTCCACAAGAGCTCACAAGCCTGGAATATTTTATAAGCGCCTCATGGACTCACAAGCCTGAATTTTTTTCACCTTCCTCATGGGCCATCAAGCCTGGATTTTTTCCAAGTCCCTCATAGGCCCAGGGGTCAGGGGTTTCGAGCCCCTTCTAATTATATGGTAGATTTTAATGTACCTACTGGTACTTTTTAGAATATACTAGAAAAACAATTTTGAGTATTCTGTCATTCGCAAATCTCATCACAAGTTGGTTTTTATGAAATAAAAGCATTTTATATAAATGAACCATGATATGACTTTATTACAAAAGTCATGCTCACCCGAAATATACATGGAATGCCAGTATTTAATGACTACTACGCCTTAAATTTTCTATTCAGAAGGAACGAAGATAATAAAAGTTGAATTGAATATAATGATCGTTCCCCGTAACTTCATAAGTTACCCTCTATCGACCTCTGTGGGAATGACACATGGGCGATAAAATGAAGGACAAAGATGTCGACAACGGCAAGGAAAATCTTTCGGCAACGGTGAACAGCCCAGAACTGCACCAGGTGTCATCAAATCGTAAAATTTGACCGGAATGTGAGATAAAAAATTGGAAACACTCTTTCCTGATCATATATAATACCGAGCGACAGCGACAGCAGCGCCGGCAGCTCGGTTTTACTTGCTTGTCGCTCAACGAAGAGCCGGGAGAGGGCGGGACTCGTAAATCTCGTTATACGAGCTTGTGAGAACGACAAAGCATCGTAAAATTCGGTGTCTAACACGATGTGTTCTTCATTCTGTAGTGTGTGCTATGTTTGACTATGGCGCGGCTTAAAAATATGGTCTTTCGTGAAATTTCATGTTAACCACGAACTTTTTATATATGTGTGAGCGCCATCGAAGATACGCGACGATTTTTACCGACGCAATTTCAACGTAGCCAACGAGTGCTTCCTCATTGGGCGAAATGAGATAATATACGTATTTTGTATTATTTTTTTTAATTTACGTTTTTTTATGTTTGAGCTGTATTTGCAAATCTATTTGATCAATCAATCGAAAAATGTGTGAGACATAAATTTCCACATGTTTAAAAAAATTGAAAAAAATTTACAAAATTCGGAAAAAAATTACACAAAATTCTGCAGAAATTACGGAGAGTTTTGAATAAATTACACATAGATCGGAAAAAATTACACAAAATTCTGAAAAAATTCTGAATTTTTTTTCCAGGATTCTGAAAAAATTACCCAGAATTCTGAAAAAAATTATACTAAATTCTAAAAATATTACCCAAAATTCTGAAAAAAATTACACTAAATGCTGAGAAAAAAATCATACATACACGGAGAAAAATCATTTTCTAGCATAGTGACAGCAAACTTTATTTGTTGGCCTAACAAATAATTTTGCTGGCCTAGCAAATAATTTTGATGGTCCAGCAAATTTTTTGACAAGCCTAGCAAATAATTTTTGTTAGGCTAAGAAATAAGGTTTTGCTGTCACTATATTAGCAACTGATTTGTTGATGCAACAAAAGTTATCTCTCCGTGTATACAGAAAAATGAACAAATTATCTTCATTTGAAAAAAACGTTATGTTTGACTATGTTGCGGCTTAAAAGTATGGTCTTTCGTTAATTTTCATGTTAACCACGATATTTTATATATGTGTGAGTGCCATCGACTAAATAATAAATAATAAATAATAAATAATAAATAATAAATAATAAATAATAAATAATAAATAATAAATAATAAATAATAAATAATAAATAATAAATAATAAATAATAAATAATAAATAATAAATAATAAATAATAAATAATAAATAATAAATAATAAATAATAAATAATAAATAATAAATAATAAATAATAAATAATAAATAATAAATAATAAATAATAAATAATAAATAATAAATAATAAATAATAAATAATAAATAATAAATAATAAATAATAAATAATAAATAATAAATAATAAATAATAAATAATAAATAATAAATAATAAATAATAAATAATAAATAATAAATAATAAATAATAAATAATAAATAATAAATAATAAATAATAAATAATAAATAATAAATAATAAATAATAAATAATAAATAATAAATAATAAATAATAAATAATAAATAATAAATAATAAATAATAAATAATAAATAATAAATAATAAATAATAAATAATAAATAATAAATAATAAATAATAAATAATAAATAATAAATAATAAATAATAAATAATAAATAATAAATAATAAATAATAAATAATAAATAATAAATAATAAATAATAAATAATAAATAATAAATAATAAATAATAAATAATAAATAATAAATAATAAATAATAAATAATAAATAATAAATAATAAATAATAAATAATAAATAATAAATAATAAATAATAAATAATAAATAATAAATAATAAATAATAAATAATAAATAATAAATAATAAATAATAAATAATAAATAATAAATAATAAATAATAAATAATAAATAATAAATAATAAATAATAAATAATAAATAATAAATAATAAATAATAAATAATAAATAATAAATAATAAATAATCACCTTGAAACTGCTGAATGTCCCACGCTGTAATTTTGCACAATTTACATATTTTGATTGCAGAATATAATAAAAATGTTATAACCCAGATATCTGTAGAATTTTTATGGAAAAATTCGGTTTTAAGCATTTTTTCTTAGTAGGTTAATGGCGTTAAAAAAATTGCAGACCGATTAATATACATATAGACCCCGCAATATATTTGTAAATTATAGAAAATTTTTAGTTGTTTCAAGTAATGATTTAATGTGACAGTTGCAGAATATATTTTTTCGACTCTTAATATTGGCGTTGACTTGTGAGTCAACGTAGAAAAGAGATTAATATGTAACCATAGTATCGTAAGATCAAGAGGGTGAACTATGACACTGGGAGAAAGAAAGCGAGGCAGAGTCGAGTGAAATTTATTGCCAACGTTGGCAGAGGCGAAATACAGAGACTGTTTTCAGAAAATTAATCCGTCGGGGCAGTTGGAAAAAAATTTCACGTTGAATTATGACTTAAATTATGACATACTCGCAAACAGAGGTCTTAGGGGAGTGAATGTGTAACAAGAGACGAAGATTGTATTCTTCTGCAGAAAAATGTAGCAGAATAATTCCAATCGCAAAGAAAGTACACTGTGAGTCTCGCTGGAACGTTTTTCCATCGAGGGATGCGGAAAAACGGTTTTGTCGAGAGGGAAAATAAGTTTCCACGAAATTTTTCGTCGAGACATTCTGACGTTTGTTCACCAAAGTTCGTATATCACTTTCGATATTGCGATTATCTCACGAGAATTTAATTCTACGTTACCCGAAACGACTTCTTACTTCCGATTTCATTTTTACCTATTGCATTGAGGAAATTGAAGTGCTGGACGTAGTCATCACTCTGATTGACTTATTGCCAAGTTCTCTTGATTTATTGCAAAGTACTAGACAATCGAAAAAATGCTCCACCGAAAATTATTCTTAATTTTAAGAAAATATCATAATTGAAAAAGATAATATTGTAGTTAGTGATTTGGATTTTTTTTATTATGAAAATTAATGAAAAGTTAATGTAGTGAAAAAAACAAAAAAAAATCAATGAAAAGATAATCTAGTGAAACCAAAAAAAAAATCAATGATAAATTGAAGGGAAACCAAAAAAACGGTATTAAAATAAAGTTGTCAATACTGGAGAAAAATTATATTTAGTAGACACTTTATTGCAAAAAAAATGTTTCGTAGATATTTTGTCACGAAAAGAAAATCTTGTAAACATTTTGTAACGAAAAAAAAATGACTAGACCAAAATTTGATAATCCGATAATACGAATTATAGATAAGGATTTAAACTATATCTCAATTTACAGAGAATTTACGTGAAAAAAATTTAAAAAGAATGTAAAAATTTAATAAAAATCTAAAAAGAATGTAAAAATTTAATGAAAAATGTTTTATATGTGCACAAATTTGAAAAGTGACTATAGCTTCCCCTTAAGAGCACTGAACAAGCATCGAGGTTAACGAATCTAATTGTAAAGCAGTAGTTAAAAAAAGGCGTTGGTGATTATAAATCACCAGATGTCGAATATTGTTCTATGACGTGGCGTAATAGGCAAAAAAGTGGGTTAGTGGTTGAAAAAAAAAATCGACTAACCAATAAAAACACAAGAGCTCACACATGGAAAGCCACTTAAGGGAAGTAATGCGCAGCACACTCCCGGAAATAGAAGAAAAAAAATTCTAAACTAGTAATAGAAATGCATATAGTGTTCGATTATGCTCGATATTGCTTTAATACATGCGACGCTTTACGAAATTATGCTTCACGGAATCCAATCAAATTGTGACAGGGCACGAGCTCACTAATGATGAATTATTCGTGTCAAATTATAGGGTATATGGCTCTATTTCGTTCAGTGGATTATACACCTTTCTCATTTTTGAAATTATAGCAAGCTATTATAGTACTAAAATGGTGTGGCCTGAAATGTATTTATTTTATGGAAAATATATGGTACCATGTGAGTGTACAAATAAGTTTGACACAGAGGAAATTATACAATAAATCATCCGTCAAACTAATTTTTTTTTTCATATGAAAATGATTTTTTAATTTTTGTAAATACGAATTGCAATTTGTGTATTGCTTCCTCATAGAGGAAGCTTTGTTTTCGTGAAATTTTTTTTTTCGAGATTTTCATGTCAGGACACTCAGAATGGTCTAAAACGTCGAGAAAAGTGGTTTAGAAACAAGACGTGACTTCTTTCTCATCACGATTGCTACTGGAGTCACGTTACTGTCGTGAAGTTAGTTTGTGAAGTTATTATATTATTTTACACACTTTGTATGTGATGAAAAAGTAAATATTTGTTACTGGTGTGAAATTTTTATCGTGAATTTACTGGGTTATAGTGACTAATAATGTGTGAATTTCGCACATTAATTGTAATCTACATTGTTCGCTATAATTTGGCAAGAACGCGTTTGTAAATTCGAATTTCGCGCGCGCCGGAAAGCAAGTGTGACATCGCGCGCCTGCTCGCGCCTTCACATCTCTCTTTCTTTTCGATGGTATTATTGTCGGCATTGCGATAGTTTGACAGTCGGATTTACATTTTATTTCATATTTCAAAAGTTTCGAATATTATGGTGTGTATGAGCAGCATTTGGAATTGGTATAAATTGCTATACGAGTGATAAAATAAATTTTAAAAAAGTTGCTACTGGCGCATTCGCAACACGTGACTTTCTCATCACAATTGTTACTGGCGTTAAGTTTTTATCGTGAATTTATTGGGGTATAGTGACTAACTATACGAATAGAAATTTGTGAATTTCGCACATTTATTGTAATCTATTACATTTCTCGCCATAATTTGTCAAGAACGCGGTTTTAAATTTGCGTTCAAGCTACGAGCCGCACTCGCAAGGCGGCGCGTGCGATGTTCGCGCCTCACTTCACATCTCTCTTTCGTTTGGTGGTATTATTGTCGGCACTTCGATAGTTTGACAAGTCGGATTTATATTTCAATTATTCATATTTCAAAAGTTTCGAATCTTATGGCGTGTATGAGGCCTCCGCAGGATTTTGAATTCGTATAAAATGCTATGCGAGTGATAAAAACTATGATACGATGAGTGTATGAGTGTTTCTAGTCTAAAATCATGACTGTGAATAACCTCAAATATTTTTTTTCCTGCAATTTTCACTTTCCTTTTAATCTAACATATGGTGTGAATATTCATATTATATTTCTCATTGAAAACTGCTCAAGATCATTGATAGTAGTTCTTTTGTTTAGTGAATGTGTAACACAATCCATATTTCAGGCAATATAAATTTTTCATAACGTACAGTTGCAGAAGTCTTATGTGAGTGATTGAAAAGACCACTAAATCTTCTCTGTACTAAATCTCTTGTTGTTCATTGCTCATTTGCTAGTAATTCTGTCCGTATGTATCATACCAAAGCATAATAACTTTTATATTCGCTTGCGGTCCAAAAATAATTAAATAATTTTTTTTTTTTTCTCTATTTCAGGTAAAGTATCAGAAGCAGTGAAGATTTTGGATTGGATTTCAATTACAAAATCAGGATTTGAATGCAGAAAACACATAAAAAATTTCATTTCAGTCCATAGATTTTTTCAAAAGTTATTGTGGTTTCGAACAGTACATACAAACGCCAGACAGACAGTCAGAAATGAGTAAATGTGTTTTTTGGAATCTAAGACACTCAAAACATGTATTTCCATCAAAATCTGAGGGTCGAATTTTTTTTGGATTGCAATACTTTCTCCCTTAAATACTTTGTATGTGATGAGAAAGTAAAAATCATATGTATTTAGGAAAATTAACAAATTATTATCATTCGAAAAAAATGTTAGGTTGTCGGATCATTTGTCGTACAACAAATTTTTCAATTCGCTACTGAGCCTTTAAATATTTCTCCCAGACTAAATTCTTTGTGTGAATAAAATTTTGTAGGCGAAACTAAAAATAAATAAAAATATCTAAATATCGAAACCCAATAATTTTTAAGTATTGACTCACCAATATTATCATGTTTTCTTAAAAAAAACAAATCTAATCATTTATGGAATAGATAAATAAATAAAAACTTAGTTTTAAGTACAATTGCAGCAAATGTATATATCTTCTACATATATACATTTTTGTGTGTGGATTATTCATAAAAGGTTAAGAGCCCGTCGGTACTTTTACAAAGCACTGACGCGAAACGTGAGGGAACCATTTGCTTTAACGACAGAAAAAAAAATATATATATATATATATATACAGAGAATCGTTCGCTAGCTTAGTTCCTATCGTCGATCGGCAGTTAATGCGACAAACGTGCGTCCGGCGGTTAAAACCACTAACACTAGCTATTTAAGAAACATACTTTTGCGGTCTGCCGAGCGAGCTTTTTGAATTATGCTTGCACGCGGGTTGAACACCTGCTGCTTCTTTCACACACCAGCAATCGAATTTTTTGTTACAGCCATTTAACATGCGAGCGCAGTGTTAAAGATGTATCACAACTACCTTACACTCCCAATCAAAAGTTTGATTGCACACAAATTTGTTTATTTAATGTCAAGAAGGAAAATCGAAAAAAGAAAAAAAAATTACGAAAAATTATTAATCGGGAAAAAAAAAAATTAATTAACATACAAATTATTATTTAATTAGTAATATTATTATTGTTACTATAATTATTAAAAATAAAATATATTATTATTATATTATTATTTAAAATATAAACATTAAAAATTATTGTATCTTTTTTTAAATTAAATTTATTAGCAACATATTGGTCAGAATGAATATTCTTTGTATCTTGAAATACAATGATTTATTTTTTAAATGTTCATTTAACGTAAAGTACTGAAATACTTATCGAAATAACCTATTGGTTGAAAATATATGTGCAGTACGTACTTAAAAGTGTCTCTTATCCCTTGCATTTTGTCTTTTTTTTTTTGTTTTTTCGTTACTGGTTCATTGATGAGCAACTGATGGGTTGTATCGCAGGTAAAAATCCACAAGAGTCACGAACCGAGCGGATTCTCAAGAAGATAAGAGAATTATTGTCATCATAATTTCAACTGGAAAAGTAATGTATTGTTCGTTTAAATAATGCAAACGGCACTCGTGGGTAAAGTGAGTGTGTTCACCTTTTTAATAGCTGCTTCTTCAACAACTACAATTATTGCAACGAGAATAGCATTTTTTTTTTACCAAATAACTTTTTTGTGTTGATTAAGGGAAGACTAGAATTATATTTTTTTTCGTTCCCCAAAATTTTCCTTGATTTATTTTTTCGACCTGAAACAATTATTATCGCTTTATGAAAATTGGGTTTTGTATTTTTACTAGCAGATGATGCGCGCTTCGCGCGCTAACCTTCGAACCTAGGTATTAAAATTTTATATTAGCTTACTGTGACCAGAGTTGTAACTGCCTAATACTTAAACAGAAATAAAGATGATGATACAATGATCTCTATAATTATGATTTTATAATAATAACATGTAGTTATTATAATACGATGTCTAAACTTTTGAATAGCTGCAAGAATTATTATTCTTTAAATAAAATTTCATGGTAAACTTTTTGAAAACATGAAGAAACATAATTAATGCATTAAGAAAGTAATGCATTAATTATTTCTTCCATTTTTTCCACTGTTTCTTCCAATATTTAAGCGAAAAAGAGTATTTTTGCAGCCATTCAAATATTTGCCCTCTATTTTATAATCTCTACATATTATTATTATGAAATCATAATTACAAAACAAACTGTATTGTAAACAATGTTTCATGAATTAATGAGAATTTACAACTCTGACTGGGAGTGGAATTTACAACTCTGAATGGGAATTTACAACTCTCTGGGAAAATTCGATATCTTGAAGAAAAAATAATTTAGGTTCTTTAGGTTGGATTTTCCGACCAAAAGTCGGATCTGCAAATTCTGAAATCAGAACCGACCAAAAGTGACTTTTTTAAAAATCATCGTAAAAAGGCATGTAACGGGTACTTTTCGAGGTACAATATGCGACTTGAGAACGATAGTGAAGGCCAAAATTTGATATCTTGAAGAAGAAAAAAATGTAGGTTCTTTAGGTTGGATTTTCCGACCAAAAGTCGGATCTGCGAATTCTGAAATCAGCACCGACCAAAAGTGACTTTTTCAAAAATCATCGTAAAAAGGCATGTAACGGGTACTTTTCGAGGTACAATATGCAACTTGAGAACGATAGTGAAGGCCAAAATTTGATATCTTGAAGAAGAAAAAAATTTAGGTTCTTTAGGTTGGATTTTCCGACCAGAAGTCGGATCTGCGAATTCTGAAATCAGAACCGACCAAAAGTGACTTTTTCAAAAATCATCGTAAAAAGGCATGTAACGGGTACTTTTCGAGGTACAATATGCGACTTGAGAACGATAGTGAAGTCCAAAATTTGATATCTTGAAGAAGAAAAAAATTTAGGTTCTTTAGGTTGGATTTTCCGACCAAAAGTCGGATCTGCAAATTCTGACATCAGAACCGACTAAAAGTGACTTTTTCAAAAATCATCGTATAAAGGCATGTAACAGGTACTTTTCGAGGTACAATATGCGACTTGAGAACGATAGTGAAGGCCAAAATTTGATATCTTGAAGAAGAAAAAAATGTAGGTTCTTTAGGTTCGATTTTCCGACCAAAAGTCGGATCTGCGAATTCTGACATCAGAACCGACCAAAAGTGACTTTTTCAAAAATCATCGTAAAAAGGCATGTAACGGGTACTTTTCGAGGTACAATATGCGACTTGAGAACGATAGTGAAGGCCAAAATTTGATATCTTGAAGAAGAAAAAAAATTAGGTTCTTTGGGTTGGATTTTCCGACCAAAAGTCGGATCTGCGAATTCTGAAATCAGCACCGACCAAAAGTGACTTTTTAAAAAATCATCGTAAAAAGGCATGTAACGGGTACTTTTCGAGGTACAATATGCGACTTGAGAACGATAGTGAAGGCCAAAATTTGATATCTTGAAGAAGAAAAAAATTTAGGTTCTTTAGGTTGGATTTTCCGACCAAAAGTCGGATCTGCGAATTCTGAAATCAGAACCGACCAAAAGTGACTTTTTCAAAAATCATCGTAAAAAGGCATGTAACGGGTACTTTTCGAGGTACAATATGCGACTTGAGAACGATAGTGAAGGCCAAAATTTGATATCTTGAAGAAGAAAAAAATTTAGGTTCTTTAGGTTGGATTTTCCGACCAAAAGTCGGATATGCAAATTCTGACATCAGAACCGACCAAAAGTGACTTTTTCAAAAATCATCGTAAATAGGCATGTAACGGGTACTTTTCGAGGTACAATATGCGACTTGAGAACGATAGTGAAGGCCAAAATTTGATATCTTGAAGAAGAAAAAAATTTAGGTTCTTTAGGTTGGATTTTCCGACCAAAAGTCGGATCTGCGAATTCTGAAATCAGAACCGACCAAAAGTGACTTTTTCAAAAATCATCGTAAAAAGGCATGTAACGGGTACTTTTCGAGGTACAATATGCGACTTGAGAACGATAGTGAAGGCCAAAATTTGATATCTTGAAGAAGAAAAAAATTTAGGTTCTTTAGGTTGGATTTTCCGACCAAAAGTCGGATCTGCGAATTCTGAAATCAGAACCGACCAAAAGTGGCTTTTTCAAAAATCATCGTTAAAAGGCCTATAACGGGTACTTTTCGAGGTACAATATGCGACTTGAGAACGATAGTGAAGGCCAAAATTTGATATCTTGAAGAAGAAAAAAATTTAGGTTCTTTAGGTTGGATTTTCCGACCAAAAGTCGGATCTGCGAATTCTGAAATCAGAACCGACCAAAAGTGACTTTTTAAAAAATCATCGTAAAAAGGCATGTAACGGGTACTTTTCGAGGTACAATATGCGACTTGAGAACGATAGTGAAGGCCAAAATTTGATATCTTGAAGAAGAAAAAAATTTAGGTTCTTTAGGTTGGATTTTCCGACCAAAAGTCGGATCTGCGAATTCTGAAATCAGAACCGACCAAAAGTGACTTTTTCAAAAATCATCGTAAAAAGGCATGTAACGGGTACTTTTCGAGGTACAATATGCGACTTGAGAACGATAGTGAAGGCCAAAATTTGATATCTTGAAGAAGAAAAAAATTTAGGTTCTTTAGGTTGAATTTTCCGACCAAAAGTCGGATCTGCGAATTCTGAAATCAGAACCGACCAAAAGTGACTTTTTAAAAAATCATCTTAAAAGGCATGTAACCGGTACTTCCTGAGTTACAATATGAATTTTTTTTCACGAAAACGAACCTTCCTCTATGAGGAAGCAAAAAAAGAATTCGAGCTCAAGGCGTAGAGAAAATCGACAAAGTCTGGATACTCTACGATTTATCGATTTCAAATCGGCGAAATAGCCAAGTACAGTGTTGTGGCCAATAACTGTACCTCTTAAACTAGCATAGAACATTGCCCATGGCAATGTTCCTTGTGTGGTTATCCGAAAACGAGAAGATCCCAACGTTCTAGGTCGTATTTGGCATCCGGCCACTTGGGGAGTCATAGGGGTAGCCGCCCCCCCCCCACCCCACCCTTCTCTTCCAACACCTCAAATGCAACAGCAAAGCAACAGGAGTGGAGTTCTCGTCCCCCTGATTTTATTATAGGTCGACCGTCACCCCTCTTAGCCCCCCTGGCGCTCGTTCCGGCAACAGCCAAGAATTATTAGCGGTTATTACGCGTGCGGACGACAAGAGGGCGAGGAAAAGTGATCAAGAGAAAGAACGAAGGGGTCTATGGGATCTGATCTCTGAGGAAACTAAGAAGCGAGAACGAGAAAAAAAAGGCGGCGGGGGGGGGGGGGGGGATTTCGGCACGGGCTGCGCCTGAAGCCAGGAAGTCCCTTAATCCCCGCTGGGACGCGTTATTAAGAATGCGCTGATAGTAAAGGTTTTAATGAGCGAGAGCTTTCACCCGGAAGCAGAGCAGGAGACACGCGAAATATACTGATATTGCGTTTAGGATATCACGTGACCCTCGTTTTTATGACGAGTCCGGTTTGCTCAATGCGTTGTAGCTAATTTTTTCTGCCTCTTCCGAAAATCCGTTTTATTCGTTCCCTCATTAGCTGGTGGTAATAATGAAGCGAAAGATTCTTGCAAAGTAGCTTCTGTCTCGTTCTAGCAAAAAGATCTAAACTAATAAGATAAAACATGAAACAGTAAGCCGGAAATGGGAAACGAAATTAATTGGCATAACTTCGTGTGACAGATAAGAATTGGCAAAGGTTTTTTTTAGTTGTAAAGAATTTTTGGTTTTTTTTTAAGAGGAGAAATTTTTTAATTTTTATATTTGTGAAGCATTTATAACAATTTTTTTTTCTTCCATTAAAAACCCTCCAAATTTTTAGATATTTTTAAGAGAACTTTTCTTTAAAGAGAACTTCTGAATTTTCGACAATCGTGAAGCATTTCCACAAAATTTGCACATTTTTAAATAATCATTTTCATTTGTCCATTTTAATTTTTCCGTATAATCGAAAAAAATATAATAATATTCGCCATTAGATAATCAAGAAATTAACAAATCTGTCTCATAAATAAATAAATTTAGCAAACAGTTGAAAAGGTACAGATGACAATGGGAAAAAAAAACAAAAATGTCACCATATTTTTCAGGATCATCGAAAATCAAAACTAAAAATAAATAACTACCATTAAGGTAAACGGCCCAGTTTCGGTCACTGTCCCGGTTTCGGTCATCGACCTTCCATTTATACGAATAATAAATGTATTGTGCGAAAAAAAAATGAATGTCATTTTGAAGACCGTTTTTACTCTACGTTATTGTCGAAATGCGATTTTTTAAATGAAATTTTTCATCAGGAAGTGTTAGAGTGAGTGGCGCTGCGCGTGTGTCTGTAGTTTCGAGCGGCAACCGTTGTCCGAGCGTGCTTGTCGAAGGCTCTCGGAAAACATCGAATTTGATCATTTGTAAGTATTCAGAGGTATAAATATTATATGGAAAGGTTCGCAATGAATCACGTAACCGATTAGTCTAGTTAGAATTTGTTCACGAAAAATTATTTCATTAAAATAGCCGTGTTCGTTACTGCTTCCGCAAATTAGGTTAGGTTGCACTTTCGGTCACTTGTTGCACAAATCACATCTGCAGTCGTGTTCTATCCAATTCAACTTTTTTTATAATAAAATATCGATTAAATGTAGAAAAAAAACTTCATTTTTTTATTAGTAAATGGTAATAAATCATAATTTACAACCTGTCGTTTCGCCTGTGACATCGTAAAATATAAGGAAGTGACCGAAGCTAGGTCCGCAGGGTGACCGAAACTCCAACCGACATGACCGAAACTGGTACTCGCGAGGTGACCGAAACTGGGACATGAAGGTTGGAATGTGACCGAAACCCCGGCAGCCGAGCGTCGTTAGTAAAACGATTATTTAAATATTATAACCTAATAATTTAACGTAAATAATTATTTCACTATATTTAGAAAGATTTATTGCATAAATAAGAACAGTTCGTTTTCGAAATTTCGATATAATTTATTCAGAAGCAGCGGAAAACATGGGCTCAGGCTCTAAAGATGACCGAAACTGGGCCGTTTACCTTAGATAATTTTACAAAAATTTTTTTAAAATCTACATCAGAAATAAATTAATTACTTGAACAAATAAAGCGATAATACGAAAAAAAGATGGCAAAAATAATTCCTAATTTGTTATTATTCTTTTGTATTCTTTTTTCCCTACATATATCATTATAGTAAAAGTTCAATATATGTACTACATACAAGTTCATAATACGAAAAGTGTACATATATATATATATATATATATATAACACACAACATAACCATCCTTTTATATGTGGAAAACTGCGGGGAGCAACTGACATGCTTTCCGCCATGGTCCTTTTCGCTTTCACCATACGCATCACCCCTCCCCCCCTCCCCGCAACATCGAAGCACACAAAATATGAACGTCAATGATGAGCCTATAGTCGTTGAGCACGTGGTGGTCCCCCGTGATTTACGTCCTTCCCTTCGCCACTGTTGAAGCTCTCATCCTTTGTCTACGTGCTTTCACCAACCGTAGAGATTCCTTTTTTTCCCTGTATCCTGTGTGGCATCTCGCTGTGTGAATTATGTCCATGAGTTCGTGAGTGTCTTTCCCTGTGAATGACGAACCCACTTGTGTCCCTTCGATCGTAGGGCTCTCCTATAATATCGTACAATACTGTATATATATATATATATATATGTATGTGTATATGTATTTATATTGTATATATATATTGCTGATATTCTTCTACAATATCATTGTCAGTCGTAAATAACCCTACCAAGAGACACTATAACGTTAATTGGTAAAGGAACGAGTATCATAACTTTTTCGTACGTCCAATGATCGAAATGATTAAAAGAACGAGAGCTTCTCAGTTTGAGGAAAATGGTAAGGGGAAAGTCAGTTATTTATCGTGCTATATTTATTTTGCTCCTTTTGGAGATTAGCATCGCCTATTTCATACACACTTGCTGTGATATTATTCCTTTTAATATTTTTTTTATTTAATTATTTATTTATTTTTATTTTCAATATTTAATATTATTTTTTTTCATTTACTTATTCCTTTTAATATTGCCTCAATAATCGCCTGTGAGCTATGAAATTAAAAAAAAATCACTTTATTCTTTATTTTTAAATGAAATATGTGTGAGTAATTTATTATTATTTACTATCTTTATATTGTTTTATTTCTTGTTTTTCATTAATACATTGTTGTTAGTTGTTATGCACTGATTATTATTTAAAAATTTTTTTTATCGTTTTGTTGTTTTGTGCCTTTTCCTGTAAATTATGAACCCACTTGTGTCCCTTTAATCGTAGGGTTCCCCTATAATATCATACAATATTGTATATATATTATATATATATTGCTGATATTCTTCTACAATATCATTGTCAGTCGTAAATAACCCGACCAAGAGACACTATAACGTTAATTGGTAAAGGAAAGAGTCTCATAACTTTTTCGTACGTCCAATGATCGAAATGATTAAAAGAACGAGAGCTTCTCAGTTTGAGGAAAATGGTAAGGGGGAAATCAGTTATTTATCGTGCTATAATGAGAGCGACTGCTGTGCTGAAATGAGCTAGAATATCCACGGACACGGTTTCTTCGTTATCTCTCACATTTTGCTCCTTTTGGAGATTAGCTTCGCTCGCCACTTTCGTACACTCTTGCTGTGATATTACTGCTTTTAATATTATAGTACTCCAATAATTGCCCGTGAGCTATGAAATTTTTTTATAAAATAATGTTATTATTTCTTTTGCTTCCTCATGAAGGAAGTTTTGTTTTCGCGAAAAATTTTTTTTTCGAGATTTTCATGACAGGACACTCAAAATGGTCTAAACCGTCGAGAAAAGTGGTTTAGAAAAAATGTCTGTATGTGTGTGTGTGCGCGTATATGCACAATTTTTTGTTAGCACGATAGCCGTCGCAATTTTTAAGATATCGGGCTCAAATTTGAACCACGAGTAAACTGTCCTTAAACAAGGTATGGGATTAAATATAGAGTTAATCCATCAAGGTGTTCAAAATTTATGGCATTTTGAATTTTTTGGAGAATGTCAGATCGGGCTCTAACTCCCGCAATTTTTATGATATCCGGCTCAAACTTGGACCAGAAGTGGACTGTTATCAAATAGTGTTTGGGATTAAATTTGGTGTCAATCCGTTAAGGGGTTCACAATTTATGGCATTTTTTAATTTTTTGACATTTTTTGTTCGTGCTCTAACTTTCGCAATTTTTAAGATATCAGGCTCAAATTTGGTCCACAAGTGAACTGTTATTAAATAAAGTTTGGGAGTGAATTTGACGTCAATCCGTTAAGGGGTTTAAAATGTATGGCATTTTGAATTTTTTGTTCGTGCTCTAACTTCCGCCATTTTTAAGATATCGGGCTCAAATTTGGTCCACAAGTAGAGTGTGGGTAAACTAAGCATCAGTTCGAATCTGGCGAGAATCCATCAAGGGGTTCAAAACTAATGCCATTTAAAATTTTTTTAAACAAGGCTGCAAAGTAGAACTTTGCAAATTGCTTCCTCATTATTGTTGGATTTACAAAGCTTCCTCTATGAGGAAGCCAAAATAGATTAACATGCTTCCTCATAGAGGTAGATTTGTAAAAATCTAAAGTCGGATGCTGGGTAAGCCCCGGATACACCCTGGCCAAGTCGGCTTTTGGGCAAACCCCGGATAGAGCCTGGCCAAGTCGGATTCTGGGCAAACCCCGGATAGAGCCTGGCCAAGTAGAGTGTGGGTAAACTAAGCATCAGTTCGAATCTGGCGAGAATCCGTCAAGGGGTTCAAAACTAATGCCATTTAAAAAATTTTTAAACAAGGCTGCAAAGTAGAACTTTGCGAATTGCTTCCTCATTATTATTGGATTTACAAAGCTTCCTCTATGAGAAAGCCATAATAGATTAACATGCTTCCTCATAGAGGTAGATTTGTAAAAATCTAAAGTCGAATGCTGGGTAAGCCCCGGATACAGCCTGGCCAAGTCGGATTTTGGGCAAACCCCGGATAGAGCCTGGCCAAGTCGGATTCTGGGCAAACCCCGGATAGAGCCTGGCCAAGTAGAGTGTGGGTAAACTAAGCATCAGTTCGAATCTGGCGAGAATCCGTCAAGGGGTTAAAAACTAATACCATTTAAAATTTTTTTAAACAAGGCTGCAAAGTAGAACTTTGCAAATTGCTTCCTCATTATTGTTGGATTTACAAAGCTTCCTCTACGAGTAAGCCAAAATAGATTAACATGCTTCCTCATAGAGGTAGATTTGTAAAAATCCAACAATAATAAAGAAGCAATTTGCAAAGCTCTACTTTGCAGCCTTGTTTAAATTACATATGTTTGAGTGAGTGATTTATTATTATGTACAATCGTGATATTATTATATTTCTTGTTTTTCACTATTACGTTGTTTTTAGTTGTTATGCACTGATTCTTGTCTTTTTATTTTTTTGTTTTACTTTGTATCGAGTTTCATTTTTATAATTTTTTGTATGTTTGTTGTATTTGACGTTTGAATGACTAAATAAAACTAATAATAATTATTAGCTTATTATTATAAAGAATTTTCAACTTGTTGTTAAAATAAAAGGCATCGGCACTCCGAAAATCACGAATTTTAGTGGTCTTAGGGTCAAGCTCGTAAATTAGAGCGAAGAGAATTCGAAGAACCTGAATTTATTGGCTGAGTGGCTGTTGCTGTCTCGTTCTCGACCACTTAAAAGGCCCTAATGGAATAAGTTCTGATTTTCGGCAGCCCCGAAACAAGCATAACATAAACTTCACGTCGTCAACAGAGCTTGAATTATTTTTTTCTTTATTTCTGCATTGTAAAAAAAAGGTTGATAGCGACTTTAAAATTTTTATTTTCTCAGAATTTTCAGAATTTTATTATTTTCTGGTGTTTCCAAATACTTTTGATTTTTAATTAGAATTACGTAGTAATATTCAAATTTCCTTTTTTGAGAATTTTTTGAGATTGTTTTTATGCAAATTTTTGTCGAATGATCTTGAAACTTCTCATATGTAATATGGAACCTTTTTACAAAAACATATTCAAAATCTGCGATCCTTCAACAATATTTCGAACTAAACCCACAATTTCAATTTTTTTAGAAACTTTCACCAAAATCACCTATTTACTAATTTCATATCATAAAAATTGTCTATCGAATTTCTTCACCTTTTTTACTTCCTCATAGAGGAAGCTTTGTTTTCATGAAAAATTTTCTTTTCAAGATTTTCATGTCAAAACGTTTAAAATGGTCTGAAACGTCGAGAAAAGTGGTTTAGAAAAAATGTCCAGATGTATGAATCAGCTAAAATTTAAACAACGTGTACAGTACTGGCTAATCTTCAATTGATATAAATTTTATAAAAATCGCTTAACGCATTTCATTTTCATAAGAATTTTGAAATTTTGAAACAAGTACGTAAATGTTCTAGCTCGAACGAATTTTTAGCTATCAGACAAAAACTTCGTATTAAAATTGAATACAGTGATACGACCTTTGGTATTGAATTTGGGCCAAATGGGTAAAGCAGTTCGGTTTTTATGAGATTTTGAATTTTTCGAAAAATTTTCGTTTTGCTCTAATTCAGGTAAAATTTCAATTAATCGACTGAAATTTTCTACACAGGAAAAATAACATTCAGCCCTGCTACGTACCAAATTTGGTGATGATCGGTAAAGCGGTTCGGATTTTACGTGATTTTGAATTTTTTAAAAATTTATTGGTGTCGCTCTGGATTTCGTAAGACGTCAGAAATCATCAACTTCGTCAATAATTTTCATCTTTCGCAAAGCTTCCTCTATAAGGAAGCCAAAAATAAAATAAAAAAACTTTCTCATAGAGGTGGCTTTGTAAAAAGCGAAAAAGAATGAGGAAGCAATATGCAAGGTTCTACTTTGCATCCTTTTTTCCTATTTTTTATTTGTTCTTAACAGAGAGTCAGGAAATTACTTTACGGGAAAATATTTTCTTTTCCCATAAATCGGCTAAAAAGCGAGGCACGTCATGTGGAAAACGCTAATATTTATCGAATTCGCAAATCCTATTTTTCCACTGCATATCTTCTGCGTCCGCAAATTCCGCTTTTTTTATCAAACTAAAAAAATCAGCACGAAAGTAGAAGCGATGCTTTGAGGTCTTCGATACTAGCAATCGGTATTGGAAGCCCGATATTTACACTGGAGATGTGAAGAAGCTGTAGTTCGTAAACCATATATAGTAGAATATATGAGGCATTCTCTGTCAGTTCAGCCACTTTTTTTTCGACCCTCTCAGATCTATCCCATAATTGGCCACATTTTAGTACCACTTAAAAGCGCTCTTTGTGAATTTTTTCAGATTTTTGAATCCATCTATTTAGGAAATGTATATTTTTTTTGTTATTCATATAACTTCGATGGAGTAAATCTGACAAAAAAATCACACATACAAAAAAATGTTGTTTTTCAATTAACTTTGTATTGCAATATATCTCATATTTTTATTCGTGTTGCAAAAGCTATTTACAGCAAAAAAAAATGTTAAAAAATTTTTTTTACTCATTCGGATACCTTCGATATCACTGCCAATTTTATACAAGTTACAGGGATATGTCAAAAGCATACCAAAAAATTGGCATAGTGGGCATCGACTATTTGAAGGAGGAAAAAAATATTTTCCAAAATTTTCGATCCATAAATGGCTATACTCACGAATAACTGTATGTAAACACTGAAGGCTGTGTCGTCGTTACACGTCAAGTAGCTCAGTGGATCGATTATTTGAAGGAATAACAAAAAATAAGTGAAATAAAAAAATATATAAAAATAAAAAAACAATTAAATAAATTTAATTAATTTTCTTTCTTTTTTGAATCCTTCAAGTAGTCGATGCCCACTACACCAATTTTTTTGTAGGTTCTATACATGTCCCTACAGCTTATAAAAAATTGAGAGTAATATCGAAGGTGTCCGAATGAATGAAAAAAATTGTTTCACATTTTTTTTGCTGAATATCGCTTTTGCAACACGAATAAAAATATGAGACCTATTGTATTACAATGTTGAGTGAAAAACAACATTTTTTTATACATGTATTTTTTTGTCAGACTTGCTCCATATCAAAGTTATATGAATAATAAAAAAAATATATATTTCCCAAATGGATTGTTTAAAAAATCTGAAAAAATTCACAAAGAGTGCTTTCAAGTGGTACTAAAATGTGTCCAATTATGGGATAGATCTGAGAGGGTCGAAAAAAAGTGGCTGAACTGACAGAGAATGCCTCATATACATCACTGAGTTTGGTAATAATAATATATAGAGTGGGGCAATATGGACCAACAGGGCAAAAGTGCTACCCGAATTTTCAGTGAAACATTAATTTTTGGAAAGAAACTCAGATCATGGTTTTCATTCAATGAAAATGTGTGTAAAATACTTTTTGTATAATCTCAAAATTTTCACATTTATGCAATAATTATGAATTATTTAGATGAATTATTCTTTTACAATATATTGTAATATTTAATAGATTTAAGAATCCTTAATCATTCAATCATCCACACAAAGTATTTTAGATAAATTCTTATTGAATGAATGTCCATCCCTGACAATGAGTCAGATAGCGATGGGAACGAAGTGCGGGTCTCAAACTCGATTTAGTGACGGAGTACATCGGACCCTCTAAATACGACGTAGTGATGGGTCAAAATGGATTTCCCAAAAAATATTTTTAAAAAAACTGACGATTACTTGACTCTGATCTTATTTTAAATTAATGTAAATTAATCTCCCGATTAAAATATGCGAATGATTCTTATTTAACCATTTTTCATTTACCCAATAAGCAGTTTATTAATTACACTAATTTTTTCTCAGTCGGGAGTTTTTTAATTTTTATAAATTATTTTTATTTTTGTCCGTTTTGTCCCACCCTCTCCTACGTGCGTAAGATTACTACACCCTTGAAAAATTAATATCCTGATAAAAATATGCGAATCAATCTTATTCACCCAATTTGTTTGTTAATTACACTAATTTTTTCAGTCGGGAGTTTTTTAATTTTTATAAATAATATTAATTTTTTATTTTTGTCCGTTTTGCCCCACCCTCTCCTACGTGCGTAAGATTACTACACCCTTGAAAAATTAATCTCCTGACAAAAATATGCCAATCATTCTTATTTACCCAATTTGTTTGTTAATTACACTATTTTTTCAGTCGGGAATTTTTTAATTTTTATAAATAATATTAATTTTTTTATTTTTGTCCGTTTTGCCCCACCCTCCCCTACGTGTGTGAGATTACCACACCCTTGAAGAATTAATCTCCCGACAAAAATTTACGAATAATTATTTTACCATTTTTCATTTACCTAATTTATTTATTAATTACACTAATTTTTTTCAGTCGGGAGTTTTTTAATTTTTATAAATAATATTAATTCTTTATTTTTGTCCGTTTTGCCCCACCCTCCCCTACGTGTGTGAGATTACCACACCCTTGAAGAATTAATCTCGCGACAAAAATTTACGAATGATTATTTTACCATTTTTCATTTACCTAATTTATTTATTAATTACACTCATTTTTTTCAGTAGGGAGTTTTTTTAATTTTTATAAATAATATTAATTTTTTATTTTTGTTCGTTTTGCCCCATCTACCTCTACGTGTGCAGCATGGCGGCATTGTGACGCTGATCAAACAGCGATACAGTAGTACCTTCATCCGGATCTGAACATACACGCTTGCGCTCGATTACACGAACGTACGAGGGGGCTTATATTTACCCCGGGAATTAAAAATCCCTTCGCGGTGGATCGAGCTTGAAAGGCTCCATCGATGCATGAGTCCGAAGACCATCATTCCCTTTGCGCTTCTTCGAATCAGTATTACTCTATATCTTGTCCTATGTGTATCATGTTGGATATGGTATAGAGAAAGATATGAGCATTATACGGAAGCTCTAGTAAATAAAGAGTGAGGACTGTATAAGGGCGGAGTTCGCCATCAACCGAATTGCGATTAGTCTCACTCATTGATTTCTGTTAACGCATCATTGAGTACACCTGCCATCGGAAGAGTTCAATACTGTGTGAAGCGCTGAAGATAAATGTAAGAGCGAGGAATAGGCGAAAAAATGAAAGGGGTTCAAAAAAAAAATACTGTAATCTTAGGTGGAAAATAATAAAAAATGTTAATGGTCGTATTTTGCGTTCACCGAGAGAAAAGATTTCATTGACGCCAATGAAATGGGTGGATTGATTTTTTTTCATTGATTTCAACGAAATATTTCTTTGATTTCAATGAAATAGTGCATTTGAATTTCCAAGAGAACATTTCATTGCCTGGAAATAAATATTTACTTACTGAGCATATAATAAAGAAACAGTTTAATTGTTTTAAAGAGACGTTTTCATTGGTTCGAAGTAACGTTTTCATTGATCTCTCTCTCGCACCTAACCTCACTTTTTTGTTTTTCGGTTCTCCCGAACGAACGGCTTCGAGTTTCGAGGAGCCAGAAGCTTAGCCTATTTCTGCCGTACTTCCTTACATACTCACAAAATGTGAGCTTTATCTGCCGCGTACTTCAGGAAAAAATAGGTTTTGAAATTTTGAGCTGGTAAGAAGAAGGTTTCATTGAATCAGAGACGATATCTTTGGAATCAATGAAAATGGTTCATTGGTTTAAAGAAATGTTTCTTCGAATCAATGTCACTACTTTTATTGAGTTTGAGATCATTCAAAGAAGAGATAGTATTGAAATTCAAGTATTTCATTTAATTGGCAACGATTTCCGTGAATCAATGAAACTTTTTCTCTCGGTGTAAAGATAATGAGCATGGGATGGAATCTGGGTACTTCGATCTCATTGTTCATCTTAGAGTGCATACTGGATGGATCAGAATCCATTGTGAATTGTCCAGAATCTATTCTGGACAGACGGCCGTGGATTCTGTCCTGAATTCAGGTCTGGATTGTCCAGAATCTATCCTGGATGGCCCAGATTCCATCCAGGCAAGCCCAGAATCTCTCCTGGACCGCTCAAACTCCAAACTGGATTATGCTCTGTATTCCATCCTGGATAGCCCAAAATCTCTCCTGGAGAGCCCAAACTCCAACATGAATTATGCTCTGGATTCCATCCTGGATAGCCCAGATCCCATCGTGGATAGCCCGGAATCTCTCCTGGACAGCCCAAACTCCAACCCTGATTATGCTCTGGATTCCATCCTTGATAACCCAGATCCCATTCTGGACAGCCCAAACTCCAACTTGGATTATGCTCTGGATTCCATCCTGGATAGCCCAGAATCTCTCCTGGACAGCACAATCTCCAATCTGGATTTCATCCTGGATAGCCCAGATCCCATCCTGTATAACCCAGATCCCATCCTGGATAGCCCAGATCCCATCCTGGATAACCCAGATTTCATCCTGGATAGCCCAGATCCCATCCTGGATAGCACAGATCCCATCCTGAATAGCCCAGACTCCATTCAGAATTTTGCCCTGGATTGGTTCTTGGATTTCCCAAAATCTATTCCGGACAGCCTGGACTCCATCCTGGATTCTGCACTGAGTTCAAGTCAGGATTGTCTAGACACTATTCTGAACAGCCCAAACTTCATCCTGGGTTCTGCCCTGGATTCCATCCTGGATAGCCCAGACTCCATCCTGGATGCTGCCCTAGATTCAATCCTGGATTGCTCAGGATCTATCCTGGACAGCTCAGACTCTATCCTGGACAGCTCAGACTCCATCCTGGATTTTGCCCTGAATTCAGGTCTGGATTGTCCAGAATCTATTCTAGATAGCCCAAACTTCATCCTGGAATCTGCCCTGAATTCCATCCTGGATAGCCCAGTATCCACCCTGGATTGTCGAGTACCTATCCAGGACAGCTCAGACTCCATCCTGGATTCTGCCCTGGATTCCATCCTGAACTCCGCATATTTTCTACGCGGATAATTTCTAAACTTGATCAGTTAATTTGTTGTTATCATCTGGGTTAATTCCCAGTTCCATGCAGTCACGGAAAAATCGGCCCAAATATTGCCCAATAGTACGAACATTGCACGGAGAGAAATTTCTGTGTTGTGACAACATAAAAAGAGGACAACAAAAATCGTTACGTTAGGCTGGCAAATCTTTTGTTCGGCTGACAAAACAGTTTTGCTACGCTGACAAATCTTTTGTTCTGCTGATAAATCTTTTTGCTGCGCTAAGCAATTTTTTTGTTAGCCCAACGTAACGATTTTTGTTGTCCTCGTTTTATGTTGTCACAACACAGAAATTTCTCTCCGTGTGGAAAATCCGAATTCGGCGTAGTAGCCAAAAACCACATGAACATATACTTTCTCGTAGAAATGGTTTTGTGAACGTGGGAAAATAATGAGTTAGCAATCACAACCTCATTATATCATTAGGACCTTCAATATCTTCAGCAAACTCGTTCAGTCCGTCTTTGTCGAAACTAACCATTCTTATTCTCTATTGTCCAGTCATTTCCGAATTATGCAGATCAACTAAGAAAGTTCTACAAAGAAATTACGAAATACAACCAACATTGAAAAATTCGATCTAGATAAGAGACCATGTAAACTACATAAACAAAATTGTGCAATTAGTTCCACTCGTTAATTCCCATTTACACTTTATCAATTACACCTCACATTGGAAAACTTCAATGCTGCATGGAAGTGGATAATAAAATGCTGCGGGAAGTTGTCCAATAGATAGGAAATGTAGGAAAATGCTGGACGTTGGAAAAGCCCTAATTTTTGCGATCTCTTGATGGTTTGGCTGCTGCTTCTATCTTTCCGTTTGTTGACTGGTTCGATAGGTCGGATTTGGACCGGGAAATGAAAAGTGATTATTGCCAGCACTTCCAGAGCACGCGCACAAGTAACGGGGCTCTTCGGAACAGCCGTTTTCAATTTCCCGGAAAGTTTGATCCCCTTCTTCATCCCCAACATGCACCATTGCTGTCAGCTCGGTGCAAGCTCCATTCAAGGATCACTTACCGTTCTTGTTAATTACACTCTTGCGCACGTCCAACTACAGGGTCATTCCATACCAAGTGAGCCATTCATTCGCCATCAATTTTTCTGTACTTTGTAAGCATGATAATAGAAATTCTGTAAAATTTTGAGAAAAATCTGAACGATCTCTCTCAACGAAAAAAAATATCATTACATTATTTTGTCAAAAAATGGCGGTAATTTTTTTGAAATACACCCATGGCCGTGGCTCACGCATTACTGATACACTTGAAACTGAAATGAGATTTCCTTGGACAGCACATGTATGTCAACTTTTCAGCAAACTTAAAATGATAAAGTCGCACCTGAGAACAGCCATGGGGCAAGAACAATTGACAAACCTGGCTAAATTATCAATTAAAAATGAAATAGCAAAAAATATTCATTACAACTGCATAATAGACGATTTTGCGAGTGCAAAGGCAAGACGTGTTAAATTTTAAGGTATTTTCTGTCACATTTATATTGCTTTGTTTTTAACTATTTAAAAAAGATTTTCTGTGTTTTAAAGAACTTTATGCCTTTTTTTTGTCTAATTATTACAAAATTGCAAAAAAAGTTGCAATGAAACAATTTTTTTTTATTTCCCTCTTCTTTGGAGATATAGGATTTATGCACTTTATTTGGCTCGCGTAATTTGTGGCAAAGAAGGGCGCCAAATAGGTGGTCTGCACAGGACGTTCATATGCCTAGTTACGGCACTGATTCTGAGTGTCCTGACATGAAAATCTCGAAATTTTTTTTTTTTACGAAAACAAAGCTTCCTCTATGAAGAAGCAATATGCGAACTGAGACTCGCTTCTATTGCGGTAAAATCTATCCATTACAACATTTAGAGCTGTCGCCAGGCTCTGAACCCTCGACACCGTTAACTCTTGGTGCAGTCGGGCTAAGCAGAGAGGTATATGGGAGGACAGAAGCACGCACGCGTGTCCATGACAGATACGTGGTTGCACCGTTGTAATTACACGAGGTCGCGTGTATTATAAATTCGGGAGGTCGCCATGCCGCTATATATATATATATACAACAGTGACAGTTGTAGTAATCGGAGCGAACGGTGGTAGTCACACTGTACGAGGAGAAACCCAAGTGGTTTTAGCCGTGTAGGAGCTTATGGATGGCTGTTAAATTCATTAGGGTGACACTAGTAGAGGGTGGTCGATTCTCCGCGGAATATCAATGAATCCAATACAGCTTCGTGTGCGATACTATAGAACTGTACGTAACATAGGTTATCTGGACACATATTGGACAAGGGTAAAAAATAATGTGTTGCCGTAACCAAAATATCGGTTGCCGTTAAAAATTCAACCCTGTAGGAAAATCCGTTTGATAAAAAATAACAAGGATGTTTCTTACAAAGCTACCTCTATGAGGAAGTATGTTATTCAATTTTTGGCTTCCTCGTAGAGGAAGTTTTGTAAAACGCGAAAAATAATGAGGAAGCAATGTGCAAGGTTATACTTTGCATCCTTGTTTTAATTAGATAAATATACATGTTGTGGATTAGCTTTTTCTATTTTGTTATTACGTTATTTCGTGATTATTAGAGCGTTTCCGAAAGTGAATGTGATAATGTATATTTTTAAAAATAATTCAACATTCCATAAAATCAAAAATTTCATACCGTTCGTCACTAAATTATACATATATAATGGCTGAATATTGTTTCATTTATATACAAAATTTGAGCTCGCTATCTTAAGTTTTGCAAAAGTTACAATAGAGCGATAATGTCAATTTTTTGAAAAATTCAAAACATCATAAAATTTTAACGGTTCAACCGATCTTAACCAAATTCAATAGCGATCACCGGCGTATGAAAGCTCAAATTCATATCAATTTTAAGATCAATATCTCGAAAATTGAAAGAGTTATCGCGTAAACAGACATTTTTCAAAAAATTAAAAAACGCGTAATAATTTAACGATGAAGTGGATTTTAACAAAAATCTGCATGAACGATGAGGCTTGATCCCTCTATCTATGGTCCAAATTTCAGCTTGATATCTCAAGGCATTCCCGAGTTATAAAGGTTTACATTTTTCGATCGTGTAACATACACACATACACACCCACACACATGCAGACATTTTTTCTAAATCACTTTTCTCGACGTTTTGGCCCATTCTGAGTGTACTGACATGAAAATCTCGAAAAAAAATTTTTCATGAAAACAAAGCTTCCTCTATGAGGAAGCAATAGTGAAATTAATAAAAAATTTGTTGGTAATTACGATAATTGGTATTCCGAAAAAGATCCGACTTCCGGTCGGAAAAACCAACGTAATTTTTTTCTTCTTTAAGATATCGAATTCTGGCCTTCATTATCGTTCTCAAGTAGCATATTCTACCCCAGAAAATAGTGGTTACAAGCCTTTTTACCATGATTTTAACAAAAAAGTGACTTTTTTCCATGTCTGATTCCAGAATTCACAGATCCGACTTTTGGTCGAAAAATCCAAACTAATTTTTTTTTTCTTTGAAATATCGAATTTTGGCCTTCACTATCATTCCCAAGTCGCATATTCTACCCCAGAAAATATCGGTTACAAGCCTTTTTACCATGATTTAAAAAAAAAACAAAGTAGAACTTTGCAAATTGCTTCCTCATTATTGTTGGATTTTTACAAAACTACCTCTATGAGGAAGCATGTTAATCTATTTTGGCTTCCTCATAGAGGAAACTTTGTAAAAATCCAACAATAATGAGGAAGCAATTTGCAAAATTCTACTTTGCAGCCTTGTTTATATTGGCCAAAAATTTTTGCAATTCCCTCCCATTTTTCGAAAACTTACTTGACCTCAGCTTAATGCGCAAGGACTACCTTAATCGAAATAACGAAAACGGAGTTTATCCTCTCGTGCAGAAATTAGTTCGGGCAGCCGCGATTAAATAAGGAGCCTTTTTAGGTATAAACGTGGCATCCACTATAGGGAATCTACTCTAGAACCCTACTAGGCTCAACAGAGGCGGCCACGATAAACTTCGGAGCCTAATCAGGCTTAAATGTGGAACCCTCACTAGGGTCGACCATATTGAGCCTCTAAAGTCCCCGTACTTCAAGCGTGACTAGCCTAGTAGGGCCCCTAATAGAACTGGGGCAAACTAGAAAGGAGCCCCAACTATATTTCTGCACGGGCTCCTCTTTTGTGTAAAATTTCATTTCGATTCGTCGCGCTGTTCGAGAGTTATGAGCAATTCTATTTTGGGACAAGCGGTCATTATAAATTTTAAAAAATAAAAATTATATATGAAGCAATGTGTAAAGTTCTACTTTGCATTCTTATTTCCATTGAGTACAAACTTTTGTCTCGCATTATCAACTTTTGCTGATGTTAGAGCGAAAATCGTTTTTTTTTTTTTTTGTAAATTTCAAAATGTCGTAAAATCTGAACCACTTTACCGATCATCGTCAAATTTGGTACGTGGCATAGCTGCATGTTCCTTTTCGTCTGTAAAACATTTCAGTTAAATTGGTGAAATTGGACGTGATTTATTAAAAAAATGATTTTTTTCGAAAAATTCAAACATCTATAAAATCTGAACCGCTTTACCGATTTCGCCCAAATGCAATGCCAAACAACATTGAACGTATATTTATTTATAAACAACTATTTAGCAAAATCGTCTAATTTTTACGAAAGTTAGAGCGACCACGCCCCTTTTTAAAAAAAATTAAAAGTACCATAAAATCAAAATGGCTGATTTTTTTTCTTCAAAAATCTCAACATTCAAAGCGGGGCAACTACTCCACTTGCGTGCCAAATTTGAGCCATATCGCTCGAACGGTTACTGAGTAATAGTTCATCGAATTTTCGGAGCCCAGAACACACACAAACACACATACATACGGACATTTTTTCTAAACCACTTTTCTCGACGTTTTGGACAATTCTAAGCATACTGGCATAAAAATCTCGAAAAAAAAAAATTTCATGAAAACAAAGCTTCCTCTATGAGAAAATAACGGTTACGAACAATTTTACCGTGATTTTAAACAAAACAAAAAAAAAGTATGCAAAGTAGAACCTTGCACATTGCTTCCTCATTTCACTTTTTACAAAGCATTCTCTATAAGAGAGCTCAAATCGATTAACATATTTCCCCATAGAGGAATCTTTCTAAAAACCAAAAAATATTTGATAAACAGTAGAATGTCATTATAAATGAATTCTATATTTTTTATTTAATTAAAGAGAGTCACATAAACACGTGAAAAATGAAAAATATATTTTGTAAAAGATTCTGAACACCGTAACATTAATAAACACTGAAAAAAAAACCAATTACCATAAAACCAAAGCTTCCTCTATGGACAAACCAAATTCATAAAATACACTTCCATACACAGAAGTGTATACTCTATTTAAATGTGAATGCACTGAAGTGTAAGTTCATTCGTGAATATATATCATCATATACAATGAAACAGAAAAAAATACATGTATAATGCATAGACATAAAGGATATACCTTATCTATACAGCATTTAGGGTCCTTGAGGGTATCGAATGGGGTTGGGTTAGTGGCTTGGCGACCAGCAGTAGACCGACCAACACATAAATCGAGACATGCTCGATAAAATGGTTGAAAAAATACGAGTTGCACCCAGAATAAATAACAGTGACATGGAAGCAGGGATAAAAGAAAAAAAGAAAGAGATAGCAAATTCGTGCAGGAAAACCTTCGAGTGGAGGATGAAGGAATAAAAAAATGGACTGAGGGTTGCTCTGCGGTCAAACGTATGAATTACTGCGCCGAGGGTGCAGAAAACTTGTCGCGAAGCATTAACGAAAGCGTTGTTGGGGAATGGGACAGTGAAACCCCTTAAACGAATTAGATAATGGTCGAAATCAACAGGTACAAGATTTAGTCCATTTCTACGAAAAAGTTCAAATACCCAATCGATTTTAAGGAAATATTTAAAATCAAACAAATTTTTTTTTCACTAGTAAAAAGAAAGCAGACATTTTTATGATTACATTGACAGAAAAAGTTTCTTTGATTCAAAGAAATCTGTTGAATTATATATTCAAGTTAATATTGTATTTTCTTTGAATTGTCTGAAATTCAGTGAAATTTAGTGACATTGAATTAAAGAAAATTTTCTTTATATCTATAAACCATTTTTCATTAATTTCAAAGAAATTATCTTCGGGGAAAATGAAACAAAAACTTCCATCAATGGAGACATTTTTTTTAATCAATGCAACTCACTTTTCTTTGAAATTCAAATGCAACATTTCATTGAAATCAATGAAAAAAATTCAATTCACGCTTTGGAATCAATGAAATCTTTTTTCTCGTTTCAGCATTTGAATATTTCCGAATAAAGGCAACTTTGATGCTTATAATTATTTTAGTAATCCTTTGATCCCAATTTTTCAATATTGCATGATCAGTTTTGAAATAACTGAACAATGCGTGTCATATTATAGATTGATTCCATGTTTGATTTTGTTCTTGCTAGATTTCTAAAATACTAACGTATCTATCCATTAGATACAACAACAAAGTTATCTATCAAGCTCTTCACCACTTTTAATACAAAATGAAAAGGACATGAAACACTGACAAGGAACTTTCTTTTCTTTTTTTTTTTTAGGTCAAAGCGAACAGAAAGGGTCGAATCTAACCAAAAAGGTGGCAATAATCACATCACGATATACAATTCAGGGTAAGACTACGAGGCAACGGAAGAAAGAGACAGGACAGGATTCTCCTGCACACACTCGAGTAAAAATGCCGCTCGTGACGGATGAGTGCGAGTAAGCTTTGGACAGGGCCCCATACAGTGATCCCTTGGGATCTGCCGACGAGATTGATGCGTTATGGGAGGCGATCACAACAAGCCATGCATTGCCAATGACGCCTGTGAAAGTTAGCGTCGCTTTGCCGGTTTCGCACAACGTAAGCCAACGAAGGTTCTCTATAGATGGCCCGTCAACTTTATGAAATTTAAAGCACAGTTAAACGAGACGAGCTTGCCGAATTCTCTGTTTTTCACGCATATCCCAAGCGGTCTGCACGTGTAGCACATCAACGAAATCTGGATAGAACGAATATGCGAAGGGGGAGGTTCTTGGCAGGCGGACATGCTCCCTCGCCTCGAATCTGCTTAGTTTTCGAATCGACCCACCTCATCACTCACCTTCTGCTTTGGTTATCTTTTGCTATCCATTTTTCTTTCTATCTTGTTACGACTAACCTTGTTTCCTCATGCAATTCGGACGGTGCATCAAATTCACAACGAATTTTTGTTACGTTCTGATATGGATTTTGCCACGAGATTTTTTAAGAATTACTCGCCCGCGTAAAAACGATGCGGTGTCTAGGATGGAATCCAGGGCAAAATCCAGGATGGAATCCAGGGCAAAATCCAGGATGGAAACCAGGGCAAAATCCAGAATGGAATCCAGGGCAAAATCCAGGATGGAATCGAGGGGAAAGTTCAGAATGAAATCCAGGGCAAAATCCAGGATGGAATCCAGGGCAAAATCCAGGATGGAATCCAGGGCAAAATCCAGGATGTAATCCAGGGCATAATCCAAGATGCAATCCAGGGCATAATCCAAGATGCAATCCAGGGCAAATTCCAGGGAAAAATCCAGGATGGAATTCAGAAAATCCAGAATGGAATCTAGGGCAAAATTGAAGATAGAATGCAGGGCTAAATCCAGGATTGAATCCATGGAAAAATCTAGGATGGAATCCAGGAATGTAATTCAAGATGCAATCCAGGGCAAAATCCAAGATGCAATCCAGGGCAAAATCCAGGATGGAATCCAGGGCAAAATCCAGAATGGAATGCAGGGCAAAATCCATGATGGAATCTAGGGCAAAATCCAAGATAGAATGCAGGGCTAAATCAGGATGGAATCAATGGCAAAATCTAGGATGGAATCCAGGGATATAATCCAAGATGTAATCCAGGGCCAAATCCAGGATGGAATCCAGGGAAAAATCCAGGATGGAAACCAGGGCAAAATCCAGGATGGAAACCAGGGCAAAATCGGGGATGGAATCCAGGGCAAAATCCAGGATGGAAACCAGGGCAAAATCCAGGATGGAAGCCAGGGCAAAATCCAGATTGGAATCCAGGACAAAATCCAGGATGGAATCCAAGGCAACATCCAGTATGGAATCCAGGAGAAAATCCACGATGGTATGCAGGGTAAAATCCAGGCTAGAATCCAAGGTAAAATCCAGGATGGAATCCAAGGCAAAATTCAGGATGAAATTCAAGGCGAAATCCAGGATGCTATCCAGGGCAAAATCCAGGATGGAATCCAGGGCAAAATCCAGGATGGAAACCAGAGCAAAATCCAGGATGGAATCCAGGGCAAAATCCAGATTGGAATCCAGGATGGAATCCAAGGCAAAATCCACTATGATATCCAGGGAAAATCTACGATGGTATGCAGGGCAAAATCCAGGCTAGAATCCGGAGCAAAATCCAGGATGGAATCCAGGACAAAATTCAGGATGGAATCTGGAGCGAAATCCAGGGTGGAGTCTGGGCAGTCCAGGATGGAGTTTGGTCAGTCTAAGATGGAAGGAGTCCAAGATACACGATAGAATCGGATCCCATTCTCCATCCTGGGCTACTCAGACTCCATCCGGAACTGTCCACACTCCAACTTGGAGACATAATTTTTACGCGGAAGTTAGAGCCTCAACCATTCTTGCCGTATTGTTGGCAAAAAAAGATTCTAATCAGTCTTTTATATCTATTTCATTTCGCATTATAAGTGATAAGTTGCTTGATGGATGACTTTGGCTATGGGTGTACATAATGGATAAATTGGTCATTCAGAAACCACGCAAGCGAGAATCACGCGAGGGTAAGTTCCTATCTAGTTAGCGCCCTAACCATTATCCATCCTCTGATCACCATCTACGTTGCTTCGATCAAAAGACAGTATGTCGTTCAAATGGCCTACGATAACAATGCGAATAATTTTCAAACACCGATTGAAAATTATTTTGGTTTTGCCCAAAAACTTGTAGTTGTAGTTAGTTAGAATACTACAGTTAGGAAACTCTTTAGCGAGAAACAAAGTCGATTCAAACCTCCAGGTTTTTCTTATTTCGTTTCCATCACTGATATATACAATCTCCATCGCAAAATCCCACAACCATTTCCTTCACCCTTGCCCCGTCGCTATCTTTCACTTTCAAACCTTGCAAATCCCCGAAAAATGCAGGCTAAATCCAGGACCGGAACCATTGTTTGAGACGCTAAGTACAAGAATCCCTAGAACGCTGGCGTTAAGTATAGGAATGGAGATGTTGCGAAGGATCCTCCGTGGAAGATCCTATGGGGGTTTTCTTGATCCCAAGATCAATGCCCGTGTGGAAAAAACAAAGGTTGAGGGACAAGTTCTCGGTGTTACGATCATCGGCACCCTCGGTTGGTCGACCCCCTACAGTCCGGTCGCGATGCCAATATCCACCAAGATTCTCCCCTCAAACTATCGCAAACCTATTCGCTTATCTACATACGCATGTTTACATCGAGATCGTGAAATGTCCCAGCAATGTATGTCGTTCAAGCCTAGAGGATATGCTCTGGTAAAAGTAACAGCGGCAAAAGGAGAAAGAGATGAAAGGAAAAGCTCGATACACTCGGTGGTGGATGAACGAGATGGTTGTGGTCGTGATGGTGATGGTTGTAGTGGTGCACTCTACGGTCTATCTATGTCCGAGACGTTGACCAAGAATATCGGGAAGAGTGGGGCAAAATGGCGACGCGGGGCATAATGGAACAGCTCCATGTCTAAAAAAACTTTGACAAACAGAACTTAACAGGAGGGAGTCAGGTAAAAAAAAATTGATTTTGGAAATTCAATATCATCCAAATCCTATTGCATATAAAAATGCCCAATGCACTATATTGTTGGTGCTCGATGAAAGGATTTTTTACTGACGTCTGACTTGCATATGCTTTTCAATATTATCTTAAGCAAAGTTCTTAGGTTTTCCATTCTGCGCATGATTCAGATCAAACTACTAGGCAGATTGGGATGGTTGACGTCTCATTTTCTTCTTCATGAAAAGATACACCAGTTAAGTGGAGCAAACTATTTTTTTTCATTCTGAAAGCCAAGTTAATCACTGATTTAGAAAATAGCATAAAATTTATTTATTAATAATTATGTCACTTAAAAAATATTACCTTTTATTAGCATTTGCTCCATTTAGCCGGTGTATCTTTTCATGAAGAAGAAAATGACACGTCAACCATTCCAATCTGCCTAGTAGTTTGATCTGAATCATGCGCAGAATGGAAAACCCAAGAACTTTGCTTAAGATAATATTGAAAAGCATGTGCAAGTCAGACGACAGTAAAAAATGCTTTCATCGAGCGCCAACAATATAGTGCGTTGGGCATTTTTATATGCAATAGGATTTGGATGATATTGAATTTCCAAAATCCATTTTTTTTAAACTGACGCCCTCCCCTTAACAAAAAGAATTCCAGCAAAAGAACTTGAACACAAATAACACCGATGAAAATAGCACAAAGCCATTCTACATCGTAAGATTATATTTCAACCATCGATTAATGAACCGAATTAAATTCGTCAATTGACCATTAATCAATTAATTAAATGATTTTAATTCATTCAAGCCACATTCTGGCACCAGTATGCCATAATTTAAAAATCTGAAAAAATTCTACAAAACACTATATTGAATATCAACATTTTCTAGCTTATTACCGAAGTGAGAAGATTTTTCTTCATATAGTTTTTAAGCCTTTTTGAATTAAAAAATTATTTAAAAAAATAGAAATAACATCAATCTACTATGGACGAATTGTCAAACATTTCTCTATATGAAACTGTATTTTTCAGAATTTTTTCAGATTTTTAATTATGACATGCTAGTGCTAGAATGTGGCTTGTATGGTGCTGGAATAGTCTTAGTGCAGAAAAATGTGATCAATTCCTAAAAATCTGAAAAAATCCTAAAAAATCCGAGCTTACATAAGTAAACTTTTGACCAGTCGCCTGTAGTAGATTTTTTTTCTATTTTTTAATAATTTTTTTAAATAAAAAAAGCTTAAAAACTGTAAGAAGAAAAATCTTGCCCACTTTGGCTATAAGGTAAAAAATGTTTATATTCAACAAAGTGTTTTTCAGAATTTTTTTCAGATTTTTAAATTATGGCATTCGAAATGTCACTGTAAAAAAATATTTAAAAAAAAGTTTCCATAGAAGAAATAAAAAATAAAAATCTGGTGCACTTGAGGATTTAACTAATCCGCCAAAATTCTGAAATCTGGGCGAATTGGGATGGAATACCCCTTATATTCCATTAAATTTAATTTCAATGATATCGTGAGATTAACCATTAAACCGTAAAATAATTTTTTTACGATTTCAGTGTACGATGGTGCCATTTTGACGAAGTGTGACATTATGCCCCTGTTCCATCGTGCCCCGTGGCCATTTTGCCCCGTTACATCTATTCGCGTGCGCGCAACCGAGGTGGACAGAAATTGGAAGAGGGATAAAGTGAACCCTTCGCAAATCCTTGAAAAAGCCCTCTTGTCCTCGCGAGCCAACGGGGATCACCGTTGCTGCCTTGTACCTAGTCGGAATATAGGTAATTCCATACCAATTGTGCCACCGAAATTAAGCATGGTCGCAAAAAGTGTTCATAATTTTTTCAAAAGTTGTTTACAGTATCACGAATATCCACCAATTATTTCAAAATTTTAGCACCTATGGTTAGCCTAATATTTAATAACGATTTTATTTTTTCATTTTTTTTCTTTCAATTCGCTGTATATTCAAAATTACCGATCGTACAAAAAATATGTTACTGTATAAAATTTAAGTTTTTGAATACTCTTTTTAATAATAAAATTTCCATAGACGCTCAAAAAAAATTTACGCCCTTTTTTGACAAAATAAAGTAATAATATTTTTTTCGTTGAGACAGACCCAGAGATGGGCATCATTCCAATAAAAATGTATGCACAATATTTTTCAATTTGAATAACTCCCAATAATTCGTAACTAAGACCAATAATACGATTTTTTATCATGAATTAATTTAATTGACTTTTTGTCATTTAAGAAAAATATAACGCTCATGTAATTTAATTACAATTACTCATAGTTATTCAGAGCGAAATGTATATTGAATACAATTTTATTCAAATATTGCCCAACCCTGGACCGACCATTCTAATTTTTCTCAAAATTTTACGGAATTTCTGTTATTATGCTTAGAAACTGCAGAAAAATTGGCGTGATGGCAAATGAATGGACCACTTGGTATGGAATGACCCATATGGGTCCTCGGTCCTCCACTCGCTTTTCCTTCATCTTCTTGTCTCTTCTTTTTCTTTTCTATCCGCGAATCCATGGCCGGATATCGCAGGATATGGACACTCAACGACCGCAATGCTGTCTCTGGGATTTTCAGTGAAATCGTCTCAAGTGTCTGCAGCGAATGAAAGGAAGCCCCATGCTGTAGATTCTGAACCGAGTCCAGAAAGCGAGGAGGATTTTTGCTCGGTCCAGCAGACGTGTGTAACACTGGAAAAGCGAAGGGGTGCGAACCTTAAGAGGCTCGTGCCTTGGATCTTGTGACCAAATCTCCGTAGATGTCGACGCGTGCAACGTGAAAATTGTGAGTTTGGGGTGACGCTAAAACCTCCGAAGATTGGTGTAAAGTTTTATAAAGTATATTCGTTATACCTTATCTCTGGACGTTTGGAGGAGGATTTCCAGTGACGAGGGTACTGACATATCATTTTCATGTGTCTGAATGTTACGATAGCTTAGGACATACAATATATTGTTCAATTATAAGTGAATTCTTCATTTTGGCTTCGACGAAAATGAAAAAGTCGCAAAGTCGAGCCTTGCCCAATACTTCGTCATTTTTACTTTCTCATCACATACGAAGTATGTAAAAGAGAAAATATTGCAATCCAAAAAAAATTCGACTCTTGGATTTTGATGAAAATAAATATTTTGGGTGTCGTAGATTCCAAAAACACATTCACTAATTTCTGTCTGTCTGTCTGTCTGTCTGTCTGTCTGTCTGTCTGTCCGTCTGTCCGTCCGTCCGTCCGTCTGTCCGTCCGTCCGTCCGTCCGTCCGTCCGTCCGTCCGTCCGTCCGTCCGTCCGTCCGTCCGTCCGTCCGTCCGTCCGTCCGTCCGTCCGTCCGTCCGTCCGTCCGTCCGTCCGTCCGTCCGTCTGTCTGTCTGTCTGTCTGTCTGTCTGTCTGTCTGTCCGTCTGTCCGTCTGTCCGTCTGTCCGTCTGTCCGTCTGTCTGTCTGTCTGTCTGTGTCCGGCATCTGTGTCCAAAAGTACAATAACTTCTGAAAAAATCTATGGACCGCAATGAAATTTAGTGTGTGCCTTTTGCATATAAAATATAGTTTTGGTATTGAAATACGATTTGCTGTCATATCAGCAAATGGATTTTTTTCCGTGTAGATTTTCATAAAAATGTAGTTTCTATAGCTGTAAAAACAAATTCAGAATGAAATGTTTGAAACTGCAAAAATTTTCTACGAAAAATATTTCCGTTTTCCTAATATTTAAAATTAAAGGGTGCTCGGTTTTTTAGATTATTGATTGTACGCCCAAAAATATTTAAGAGTTTTCCCGAATGTTCATATCTACTTTAAAATACAAGAAAAATTCTACGAGCAATGGCGCGCATAAATTTTACTTAATTGGGTAGTACGATTGTTATCGAGGTGTTTTCAATAGGCGAACCCCCAAATGGTGATTTTATACAACGCTCACGAAACCTCTTTACGGCGACTTTGTTGTCGAAAAAAAAGAAAATTAACATAAATGCGTGTAGCACCTCGAGGGTCGTCACAGCGCATCGATCACGTATTTTCACTTAAACTCCATTCACTCGGGGCATTGAATTTTATCGTGATTTTATATTATTTCGCTTAACAGTGACGGTGTCTCCTAGATATGGGCCATAGTGTAAAATCAAATCTCCCCTTGCGTTAGTCCCTTTATCTTCATCTCGTTTCGCCTTCAGCTCTTCGTCATCTCTCGCGCGAGCTAAGATCTGTCGATCGTGTCTAGGCCATTGAAATTTCCATACGCAAAAAGCTGGGCGTAAAAAGGAGAACCAAAGCAGTCAATCCGTGCCTCGGATCTATACTAAGCGAGGGCGAGACAAGAGAGACATGCGATGAGATAAGAATCGGTCACGTAGCGGTTCGTGAACGAGTGGTGGATTTCGACAATCGTTTATCTAGATTTATTGTTCCTGGTACAGTAAATGTTGCAGTTCTCGTAACATCAAACAAGAACTTGCTCTTTCCTATGTACAATGGTGTAAAAAGTGAATTTTGCCTGTAATTCTTTTTGCCGCCCCATAAAACAAAATTTTTTTTTGCGCGAAAAAGATGTTTTTGAGATTTTTGTCATTCCGCGTAGGAAAGATAAGTCCAGGATGAAGTCCAGGCTGGAGTCCAGGATTCCAGGACGGAGTTCAGGACTTCAGGACGGAGTTCAGGATTCCAGGACGAAGTCCAGGTTTCCAGGATGGAATCCAGAATTCCAGGATGGATTCCAGGATTCCAGGATGGAGTCCAAGATTCCAGGATTCCAGGATGGAGTCAAAAATTCCAGGATTCCAGGATGGAGTCCAAGATTACAAGATTCCAGGATGGATTCCAGGATTCCAGGATGGAGTCAAAAATTCCAGGATTCCAGGATGGAGTCCAAGATTCCAAGATTCCAGGATGGAGCCCAAAACTCGAGGATTCCAGGATGGAGTCCAAGATTCCGGGATTCCAGGATGGAGTCCAAGATTCCGGGATTCCAGAATTCCAAGATGGTGTCCAGAATTCCAGGATGGTGTGCAGAATTCCAGGTTGGTGTCCAGAATTCCAGGATGGTGTCCAGAATTCCAGGGCGCGGTCCATGATACTAGGATTCTAGTATGGAGTCTAGCATTCCAGTATGGAGCTCAGGATTCCAGTATGGTGTCTAGGATTCCAGTATGGAGTTCCGGATCCCAGTATGGATCCTAGGATTCCAGTACGGAGTCCAGGATTCCAGTATGGAGTCCAGGATTCCAGTATGGAGTCTAGGATTCCAGTATGGAGTCCAGGATTCCAGTATGGCGTCCAGGATGGAATCCGGAATAGATTCTAGATATTCTAGGACTCCACCCTAGACTTTTCGATTACTTTCTGACTCACGTAATTTATGTATTTATTTATTTATGTATTCAATAAATAAATAATCTCATGTTAATTGTTTTATAATATCTAACTACACTTTACCATATTTCTAAGAACATATATAAATATTCTATTTGATACAATTTAAAAAAATGTTCGTTCACACATCCAGCCTTTGATATTTTAACTATTTTAATATCAATCTATTTATGAAATGTATTAACCCATAATGGGAATTTGAACATAATGGTCATAACTCTGGTTACGCTTGAGTCTTACAATATAGTCATCATTACAATAAGTAACAGTAATAACTATAGTTGCTGACATACTTTTATCTCTTCCCACCCAATGTTAGCTTTAAAGACCAATTTCTCTAGGGTGGCCATAGCCCAAAAACGATGTAGAGGACCAGGAATATAGTGGAAATCCTAACTATAACTAGTGAAGTAGTGAACAGGGGCTTTTGAATCCTACGAAGCAGCTTCGGCTGAATGCTGAGGACCCTCGTAAAAACGTGTCTCACTTTTCCTCGCAGGGGACACAATGACGTTGGTCACGTGTTAACATCCCCTATTGAGCCATAGAGCATTGAGTCGACCGCCACCGCGTGCCACCGGCAAACACGTGTCACTCGGTCACACCTCTCGATTCCTGGGAACTATGACATGTAAGCCAGAAACAAAAATCAGCAGGATACGGAACCCAGTGCCTGGAAGATGAAAAGCTATCTACAGGAATATACATAAATTCCCAGCAGTGAAAATCGGAGGTTCATATTCGCCACGTCTTTCTGTCTTTTTTCACCCTCAACCATGACTAATAATACTCTCCCACTCATTCTTTGTATCTTCTTCCCTCTCCATTGACAACTAACCGCAAAGCATAAAAATTATTATTATTTTGTGCCCGTGGGGAGTAAACTGAAGAATCAAAAGGAGCCGTGATGGCTTTCTCGTCACGCCGACAGGCACTATCATTAAAAACGAATGGTCGCGCATCTACTTATTTTTCAATCAAGTACTCAATTAATCACAAAACCGTCTGTCTTGCTTTTTCGTCGTCATTCTCCTTCTGACTTACCGACTGACAAAAAAATCAAGGAGGGTGCACGCCCACAGATTTTAATGAAGATTAAGGGTACTGTCTCTTCGCTAAATCCAAAGCGAAGCAGGAGTCCTTCAAGTTTGACGGGACGCTTTAAAAAGTACTCTCACTTTTGCGGTACGTTCTAGGGTTGAAGACGAAAGTGACACGCCGGAACGTCGAGACGCAGCATGACGTGAAATCAAATCCCTGCAGCGCGTTCAGGGCGGGCTAGGAGGTAGTTTTAACTTTTAACAGTGAGTAAAATTGAACGAGGTGGGCGTTTATGTTTGCGATAAAATCATTGATCGACAAAGTTCACGGAGCCCTTGAACCTTGGGATTACCATATAATGAACTTTATATGAAATATCATTTTTTTTAAACCAGGTTCTACTTTGTATTCTTGTTTTAAATAAGTTTGAAACATTGAAGCTTAGTGAAATTCTAGAAGTGAAAGAATAGTAACGAATAATTCAAATTCCTATATAATCCGAACCCTCCTACTAATCTCCACTAAATTATGTTTCTAGTATCACTGAACACTATGCCGTTTACGTACAGTATTTGAGCTCACTATCTCAAGTTTTGTGAAAATTATAGCAAAACTGTAACATTTTTGGAAATTTAAAAAAATCCATAAAATCCGAACCGTTGTTTCGATTTCGGCCAGGTTCAATACCCAATAACATTAAATGTACTTACACTTGTAAAAAAACTATTTAGTAAAATATCGTAAATGTTACGAAGCTTAGAGTAGCCACGCTCTTTTTTGGAAATATTGAAAAAGCCATAAAATTTGTATACATGTATACATTTTGCCAAAAATTACACCAATCAAAGACGAGCTGCGGATCCACTTTTGTACCAAATTTTAGCTCAATCGGTTGACCGGTACTTTAGTTATACAAACACATAGACGATTTCGACCATTCCAAATATCCTAACATGAAAATGTCGAAAAAATGAATTTTCATGAAAACAAAGCTTCCTCCATGATTAGGCATTTCTAAAAAAATTCCTATCCCTTCTTCCCCCCACGTTTATATTGCCTTCGCACTCTTGCCCGAGAGTGTTTCATGGTAATAAGGCAACAGTTGACAGTGGCACATACTACAGAGTTCTTTTTTGGAAAAATAGAAAAAGCCATAAAATTTAAACACGTGTATACATTTTGTCAAAAATTGCACCAATCAAAGACGACCTGCGGATCCACTTGTGTACCAAATTTTAGCTCAATCGGTTGACCGGTTCTTTAGTTATCCAAACACATGAACGATTTCGACCATTCCAAGTATCCTAACATGAAAATGTCGAAAAAATGTATTTACATGAAAACAAAGCTTCCTCGATGATTAAGCATTTCTAACAAAACTCTCTCCAATGTATTCTAATCATTATTATTGCCATAACTGCAATAATAATTATTATCATCGTGCCAATAACACCAAATCAATGACTAGGAATAGAACCATTCTACTAAATCATTAAAAAATGATAATAAACGTTTCGTACAGGCATAATTTCACGACATAATTATTATTACTACCATCATATCGAGAATATCAGAAATCGTGCCAATAACGCCAAAGACATAACTCCAGAGACCGTAACATACTTCAATCAAGTGCGACGCATTGGACGTTTACTATTGTGCAACAGTAAAGCCAAAGCTTTCCAAAGTCCATACACGACCCATCTCCCACTGTCTCTGTCTATTCCTTCTTCTCCCCACGTTTATATCGTCTTCGCGCTCTTGCCCGAAAGTATTTCATCGTACTAAGGCAAGAGTTGATAGTGGCACATACTACAGAGCTCTTTTTTGGAAAAATTGAAAAAGCCATAAAATTTAAACACGTTTATACATTTTGCCAAAAATTGCACCAATCAAAGACGACCTGCGGATCCACTTTTGTACCAAATTTTAGCTCAGACGGTTGACCGGTTCTTTAGTTATCCAAACACATAGACGATTTCGACCATTCCAAGTATCCTAACATGAAAATGTCGAAAAAATGTATTTACATGAAAACAAAGCTTCCTCCATGATTGAGCATTTCTAACAAAACTCTCTCCAATGTATTCTAATCATTATTATTGCCATAACTGCAACAATAATTATTATCATCGTAACAATAGCACCAAATGAATGACTAGGAACAGAAGCATTCTTCTAAATCGTTAAAAAATGATAATAAACGTTTCGCATAGGCATAATTTCACGACATAATTATTATTACTACCATCATATCGAGAATATCAGAAATCGTGCCAATAACACCAAAGACATAACTCCAGAGACCGTAACATACTTCAATCAAGTGCGACGCATTGGACGTTTACTATTGTGCAACAGTAAAGCCAAAGCTTTCCAAAGTCCATACACGACCCATCTCCCACTGTCTCTGTCTATCCCTTCTTCTCCCCACGTTTATATTGCCTTCGCACTCTTGCCCGAGAGTGTTTCATCGTAATAAGGCAACAGCTGACAGTGGCACATACTACGGAGCTAAAAGCAATTATCAAGCTGCCATCCCGTAGATTTGTATGGGTGCTTCGGTGGCTCCATCTCGCTTGCACCAACCTTCCCCATATATTTCCTCTCCACCACGCTGAGTAATATCCACTACTGGGTCAGATGTGTGCTCACTCGAGTGGGTGTTTGTTACTCGTTTTTGAACTTGTATTAGTAACCAAGGGTTCGTCGGTGTCTCTCTGGTGTACACATTGACATCCACTACGAGAATATTTGTGTGCTCGTGAACCCCTTGGGTGGATTCTGGTCTCGAAGCAAAAGTAAAACGTAAAAAAAAACGAAAATACACACGAACGATTGAGAGTGAAAGACAGATACGTCGTTGGAAAAGCAGAAAAGGGACGAGATGATGTGGATAGCGAAGAGGCTTTGGGGTGTGTGAGTTTCGCGTCTGTTTCGACAGAAACGAGGGGGTCCCCACCGAACGCGACCTACCGAGGGGTCCGAGCTTTATGAAGATTAGAGGCTTTTATTGTTATTAGGGCTAACGTCCTTCTCTTTTTTTTACACCCACAATAGCCAGCCAGAGCGAAACGTGGAATTCTCGTAGCTGTCCTACAGGATTTTCCATTCGGCCTTCCACCGTAACCCCCTTTTTTCCAAACTGACTGGTTTATTTAATTGGGTCTAATTAAAGCGCTTTTTTGTTTGCCTATCCACTTGGTTCTACGAAATTTAACAGGAATGCCTGATGCTAAAGAGAAGAAGCCTTTTTTAAGGCTCAATAAGAAATTGCAGTAGATTTCGTGAACGGAATTGTAAGTGGATTATTGTGAGGTCGTAAAACAGATAATCGTTTCTACTGAATTACATTAAATTTTGGAATAATTCTCAAGGAAACACGACAGAAAAAATTCGAAAAATTCTGAAAACATTCTGAAAGAAATACTACAGAAAAGTTTTGGAAAATTCTGAAATAATTCTCAAGGAACCACTACAGATTTTTTTTTAATTCTGAAAAAATTCTTAAGAAAACACCACAGAATTTTTTTTTAATTATGAAAAAATTCTTAAGGAACCACCTCAAAATTTTTTTTTTGATTCTGAAAAGATTACGAAGGAAACAATACATAACTTTTTTTTTTAAATTCTGCACAATTTTTTTAATTTGTGCAGCAATTTAAAATATTTCACTTTATGAAGGGTGTAAAATAATTGGGGCTTAACTACTATCGAGAATTCTTTTCTCCTTTTAGGCATCCAGAAAATAATATTTGACTTCATTTTCTGCTTTACTGACAACACCAGAAATTTGTATTGGATTTTGCAATTTTTTTTTTCAACAAAACTGCGTTTCTATTTCATGTTAACACCAATAACCATCAGAAAATTCCATACTTTGTCTCTGTCAATAAATTAACCGTTATCCGGGGTTCGTGCAGCACCGGAAGCGTTTGTGGCGGATATAAATACCAATAAAAGCCGCTTCGCAGTTAATTTATACAACCTTACGTAGATTGCAACGTGGATATACAATTATTTATGTTTACGTTTATAATGGACTGTATAAAAACAACGTATTTCTCACTGGACATCACCATCTAAAAATTATCGCAAACTTCAGAACCGAACGTTATTTTTAGCGTTTTTCCAAAAAGATACAACAAATATGAATATTTTTTAACGTAAGGTTAATTTGTATTGCTTGCCATCGATTTTTCATTCTTCGGCCCAATTGAATGAAACAACTGGAATTCAATAGCCCAATTGAATGAATCAATTGGAATTCACTTGCCCAACTGACTAAATCAATATGAATTCAATAGCCCAATTGAATGAATCAATTTTAATTCAATGGCCCAATTGAATTAATCAACTGGAATTCAATGGACTAAATGAATGAATCAATTGGAATTCAACGGACTAAATGAATAAATCAATTGGAATTCACTGGCACAATTGAATGAATCCACAGGAATTCAATGGACCAATTGACTGAAACAATATGAATTCAGTTGCCCAATTGAATGAATAATTTTTAATTCAATGGCCCAATTGCTGACTAAATGAATGAATTAATTGGAATTCAACGGACTAAATGAATGAATCAATTGGAATTCACTGGCACAATTGAATAAATCCACAGGAATTCAATGGACCAATTGACTGAATCAATATGAATTCAGTAGCCCAATTGAATGAATCAATTTTAATTCAATGGCCCAATTGAATGAATCAACTGGAATTCAATGGACTAAATGAATGAATCAATTGGAATTCAACGGACTAAATGAATGAATCAATTGGAATTCACTGGCCCAATTGAATAAATCCACAGGAATTCAATGGACCAATTGACTGAAACAATATGAATTCAGTAGCCCAATTGAATGAATCAATTTTAATTCAATGGCCCAATTGAATTAATCAACTGGAATTCAATGGACTAAATGAATGAATCAATTGGAATTCACTGGCACAATTGAATAAATGAACAGAAATTCAATGGGCCAATTGAATAAATCAATTTAGATTCAATAGCCCAATTCAATGAATCAGTTTGAATTCAATAGCCCAATTGAATGAATCAATTTGAATTCAATGGCCCAATTGAATGAATCAATTCGAATTTAATGGCCCAATTGAATGAAGCAACTAGAATTCAATGGGACAATTGAATTAATCAGTTGGAATTCAATGGCCCAATTGAATGAATCAATTGGAATTCGATGGCTCATTTGAGTAAATCAAGCGGTATTAAATGGCTCAATTCAATGAATCAATTGGAATTTAATGGCTCATTTGAATAAATCAATCGGTATTCAATGGCTCAATTGAATGAACCAATTGGAATACTCGATGCTGTTCGAATTGGATATCAAGTTGTTCGATTATGTTTCTCCTAGGGAAACTAATGTGTTATAAAAATTCAATTGTACGATCTTTTTCCTCATTAAATAAAAAAACAACTTGCAAGGTTATATAGATTGTGGTAAATGTAAGTGAATCAAGAGGACGAGGGAACTACCGGTACATCAAGTAACAACAGTATGGTGAAGAAGGTTGAGAAATGCCTGGAGATCTCGTGCAGGGATCACAAAGTGTTCCGAAGGTTATTGCACAAAAACGTTTCTGGAGAAGGCGCGCATTATTGCACTTTCAAGGTGGGCAATACATCGGACAAGCGTGCCGCTTGTGGAAAAATGTACTGACGCATCGCGACGAAGCACCGTAATCAATATTGTACTGTGAAACGGCTCGTGCACGGAGAGAGACATGGACAGCGAATAATGCGAGGAAAGAGTACAAGAAGGATAGAAAACGAAAACACACTCCCAATCCCTCGGGAATTACCACCTGATAGTCGTTACGAGATCGCTGTTCTCAGCCTTAATATACCTACCTACAAGGAATAGAAAAAAAAACACATTCTGAAGTTCGAGATCATTGATGCCATTATTTGATATGAGAGAGTACGAGCCTTAAGGGGATGCTGGAGTAGATTTTGATACCAACTTTGGTCGGTAAAAAGCTTCGGTTTCGTAGTTTACAAACTACGTTGTTAATATATTACATATATGTTTCCAATTGCACAGGTTTATAATATTAACATAGACACATCGGCGTCCGCTCGAATTTTGGATGAAAACACTTGAAAAATAAAGAAAATCGTAATTTTGTAAACCTACCGATAACCAATACGATTTTTTTTTGTCTTATCCATTAGTATATACAGTCAAAAATATCCTGTCACATTTTTAAAGCGAAATTCGAAATACTTCACTGGCATCGCCGATTAGTCGTAAGTACACAATTTAGGTATATGAAATTTCTACACTCGAAACTTTAAACGCGTTTTTCTTGAAACGGCATTTTTCAAAACGGTGGACATTCTCCAGGGAACAGTTTTCAAGCGAACGTTTTCAAATTTTAGGAGCACATTCTTCACGCTACTCTCTATCGTGCTATGGAAGCTTTTTTTTTTTTAATCTTCCCATTTTTTTTTTAAAGAAAAACTGTCGAAAAAAACGGCTAAATTCGGTACTTTTTGTTCAAACCGCCGCCATTTTGTCAATTTTGATTTTAAAAAAGCCTCCATAGCGCGGTAGCCAATCGCATACTAATTAATAATCGTTTGGGTTTTTTTTTTTCAGATTAAATTTGCGACCCCCAGGATGTCCGCCATGAGGCTATCTTTTTTATCAACATTATTTTCAACAATTAAAAATAAATATTTAAACAATGAAAATCGTCTTATAAAAAATAATTTTCTGTCATTCATGATTACCTTAATATGTCATAAAAATTTCAGATTGATCGGCGTATAGTAAACGTCCGAAAAAAATCGTGAAAATAGGCTCTTTTTCGGGCCGTCTTTTCAAATCACAATAAATTGTCCTTTTTTCTGAATGCGTATGAATTTTTTCCGAATTTTGCTAGATTTTTGGAAAATACATTAAACATTTTTTTGACGTTTTGAAAAATGTGTGGACAAACACGAATATGCGTTTGTTATAAAATCGACCATCGCATTGAAGATGTGTCAAATACAGCTCAAAAATTGAAAAAAAGAAATTTTCAAAAATTTCACACGATTTTGAAAAAAATATCATACGTGTTCGGAAAAATGATTAAATCGTTTTCGTTTGAAAAAAAAAGTTTAGATTGTTGGGTGATTTATTAAACAATCTTATTTGTCATTAATTTTTAAGAACATTATCGGTTAATTATTATAATGCTAAATAAGAAAGATTTTTATCCCATCGAGAATTGTTTGAATATTCTAATATTCCTGGCAATTGATACGAAATTAAATAACCAACAAAAAAAAATAATAAAATTTATCCGAAGATATCGGTGGGTAAAAAAAAAATATTTACATTCGTTAATGAACAAGCAAAAGTGCATAAAATTTTTAATGGTAGCAAATCAACGATTTTCTGCTGTAACGTACTTTTTCTATGAATCTATTGATGCAGGATAGTCGCAGAGCAGGTAGATGGAAATAGAATCCAAATATATATGGGTAAAAATTCATTAATCCCATGTCCCACTTAAAAGGGGAGTTAGCTCAAAGTTTATTCACGTGCGAATAGGGTGGTAGTATAAGTATAGTGCGATGTACGTTGAGCTATGTTATAAATCACGATAATTCAATAACTCTAGTAGATGGCATCTGCTATATCTACGAGCTCGCGTGGAACAGCTGAAAATAGTTAAAAACTCATTTTCCACTACAGTGTGTCGCGCGAGCTTTTCACTTTGCTTCCTTCTCACTTCCTCTTGTATTTTCCTGTCAGCGTATGTATATACATATATCTATATACATAAATATAGATTTTCACATGCAGCAGTGAGCTATCGTATAGTCGTTCGCGATGCCTCAATTTGTCCGCCCGCGTGATGTTTCCATACACAAGTCATAAATCATCCTAGTGCACACCTAGTAAACACCGTCCGTGATGTAACAAAAAAAGGGTCCCCGGGTGCAAGTCTAGTGTGCACGATTTGACTTTCGACTTTCGAAGTCCCTCTAATGTATTTACGCGTTCTTGTGTAACGCAGGAATAAATTACAGCGTATGCCACGGCCTGTACTTCAGAATATTTGATTTTTTTTACTTGATGACCTGTCCGCTATAATATTCGTGCGCTCGCTAGAGTTCGATTCAAACTTTCAAATTTATTTGTTCGAAGATTGCGAAGCTCTCTTCGAAGATCGGAAAATTTGTTCGAAGATCGGAAGATTTGTTCGAAGATCGGAAAATTTGTTCGAAAATCGGATAATTTGTTCGAAGATCGGAAAATTTATTCGAAGATCGGAAGATTTGTTCGAAGATCGCGAAGATTTGTTCGAAGATCAGAAGAATTGTTCGAAGATCGGAAAATTTGTTCGAAGATCGGAAGAATTGTTGGAAGATCGGAAGATTTGTTCGATGATCGGAAGATTTGTTCAAAGATCGCGGAGATTTGTTCAAAGATCGGAAAATTTGTTTGAAAATCGGAAATTTGTTTGAAGATCGGAAAATTTGTTCGAAGATCGGAAGACTTGACCGAAGATCGGAAAATTTGTTCGAAGATCGGAAGACTTGACCGAAGATCGGAAAATTTGTTCGAAGATCGGAAGACTTGACCGAAGATTGGAAGATTTGTTCAAAGATCGCGGAGATTTGTTCAAAGATCGGAAAATTTGTTTGAAGATCGGAAAATTTGTTCGAAGATCGGAAAATTTGTTTGAAGATCGGATAATTTGTTCGAAGATCGGAAGATTTATTCGAAGATCGGAAGATTTGTTCGAAGATCGCGAAGATTTGTTCGAAGATCAGAAGAATTGTTCGAAGATCGGAAAATTTGTTCGAAGATCGGAAGAATTGTTCGAAGATCGGAAGAATCTGTTCGAAGATCGGAAGATTTGTTCAATGATCGCGGAGATTTGTTTAAAGATCAGAAAATTTGTTTGAAGATCGGAAAATTTGTTCGAAGATCGGAAGACTTGACCGAAGATCGGAAAACTTGATCGAAGATCGGAAGCCTTGATCGAAAATCAGAAGACTTTCGAAAATCCGAAAAAAAAATTAGAAAATCCGAAGATTCTTTCGAAGATCCGAATATGTTTTCGAAGATCCTGTACATCACATGATCTTTACGTGTTCTTGTGTAACGCTGGAATAAATTATGTCACATGCCACGTCCTGTTCTCTATAATATTTGATTTTTGTACTTGATGGCTCTTCGTCATAAAACATGGATGTCGTGCAGTATTGAAATTCGTCAGGCAACCACAAGCTCATTTTTTTTGTAATCCTCTAGTACTATATGTTTTCATCAGCCTGTTGAAGAAAACGATACGCAGAGCTGCTCGAAATCTCATGGTGTAGAGTTACGTCGTGCACGTTCTGTAGTCCCTTGACCTCACTCGCTGGTCTTCTTGTGCGACGCACGATGACGTCACCACGTGATTTTGGGTTATTCAGCGATTTAATAATAGCAAATAATCCAAAGACATCTTCATTTTTCAAATCCTCAGTTTCTGACCTTTCACACTTAGGAAAATCGTAAAAATTCTGACAAGTATAAAGTGACAGCTATTTATTTTCATTTATTTATGTCCTATTTATTGATGCCCTTACGATTCTACAAATAATAATGGTATATACACTCAGAGAAATCGTAGTAGTACAGTCAACTCTAAAGTGACAATTATTAATTTTTAGTCCATGCAACTATTTTTATAGTTAACGGTAACTATGAAAATAGTTATGGTAACTATTTGGTACTTATAGTAACTATTACAAAATTGTTCGTACGAACTAAAAATGAATAGTTGTCACTTTATAGCTACTAATACAATAATTTTCTTTCAGTGTATTATAAGCTCCGTGTATATAAATATACTAACGATATCTTCTTGTTTTTGCTTCCTCATAGAGGAAGCTTTGTTTTCGTGAAAACATTTTTTTTCGAGATTTTCATGTCAGGCCACACAGTATGGTTTAAAACGTCGAGAAAAGTGGTTTCGAAAAAATGTCTGTATGTGTGTGTGTGTGCGTATGTGGACAATTTTTTGTTAGCACGATAGCCGTCGCAATTTTTAAGATATCGGGCTCAAATTCGAACCACGAGTAAACTGTCGTTAAACAAGATATAGGATTGAATTTGGTGTTAATCCATCAAGGTGTTCAAAATTTATGGCATTTTGAATTTTTTGGAGAATCTCAGCTCGGGCTCTAACTCCCGCAATTTTTATGATATCTGGCTCAAATTTGGACCAGAAGTGGACTATTATCAAATAGTGTTTGGGATCAAATCTGGTGTCAATCCGTTAAGGGGTTCGCAATTTATGGCATTTAAAAAAATTTTCGACATTTTTTGTTCGTGCTCTAACTTTCGCAATTTTTAAGATATCGGGCTCAAATTTGGCCCACAAGTGGGCTGTTATTAAATAAAGTTTGGGAGTGAATTCGACGTCATTCCGTTAAGGGGCTTAAAATTTATGGCATTTTGAATTTTTTGTTCGTGCTCTAACTTCCGCAATTTTTAAGATATCGGGCACAAATTTGGTCCACAAGTAGAGTGTGCGTAAACTAAGCATCAGTTCGAATCTGGCGAGAATCTGTCAAGGGGTTCAAAACTAATGTCATTTCAAATTTTTTTAAACAAGGCCTCAAAGCAGAACTTTGCAAATTGCTTCCTCATTATTGTTGGATTTTCACAAAGCTTCCTCTATGAGGAAGCCAAAATAGATTAACATGCTTCCTCATAGAGGTAGATTTGTAAAAATCCAACAATTATGAGGAGGCAATTTACAAAGTTCTTCTTTGCAGCCTTCAGAGTTGTAAATGCCTAATACTTATAGAAATAATGATGATGATACGATCAGCTCTATAATTATAATTTTATAATAATAACATGTAGCGATTGTAATACGATAATTAAACTTTGGAATAACTGCAAAAATTATTATTTTTCAATAAAAATTCACGGTAATCCTTTTGATAAAATGGAAATAAATAAGTAATGCATTAAGAAAGAAATGCATTACTTATTTCTTCCATTTTTTCCCACTATTTCTTACAATATTAAAGCGAAAATTAATATTTTTTTCATCTATTCAAATGTTTACACTCTATTTTATAATCACTACATATTATTATTATGAAATAATAATTACAAAACAAATTGTATCTCATGAATTAATGGGGATTTACAACTCTGGCAGCCTTGTTTTCATTTCAGATGAAAATCCAGATTTATCACACTTGCCACAAGAAATGATTTGAAAAAAATAAGTATTTCCGGGCAACTCCAATTGTCAAATATTTTCGCATTGAAAAATTTCTACAAGTACCTCGAAACATGGTACTAATCGATACTCTATAGTGTTTTTCAACAAAATCTTGTTAACATGGTTAAAAAAAAATCATGAAAATTCCTTAATTTTTCCGAGCACACTTAGAATCCTTAATCGGCTCATATTTACCGATATTTAACCCTAAAGGATAATTTCATCAATTGAATTCCCTGTTTACCCCGAATACAAATGGCCATGGAACAGCTACGAGTCAAAATCTTTCACTGTTGCTGAATGCAATTGCGTCGTCATTGCATCGCCTTATAATGGGAGAAACCAGAAGCACAACGACGATTATATACTATGCATGAGTTGGGCACGGGCTTACAGTAATGACACACCGCAAGTGGCTTGCAAAAAAAAAAAAAAAAAAAAGAAAAGAAAAGAAAAAAAAAGAAAAAAAGTACAAACCACAACGCAACCTACGTTTAAGTCAGGCGAGGGATTTCTCCATGCGGAAGATATGTGTGATGCTCTCTCTGGGACACAAGCGTAAAAGAGAAGAAAAAGAAGAAGAGGAAGAAGAAGAGGAACAGGAGGAAAAAGAAGAAATAAGAGCAAATGTGCTCCAGGCCGAAAACAACGCACGTGGCCCCACAAAAACATAACACAGAAATATATGTACACAGCACTGAGTACACACGTGAAAGTACGTATATGTATATAGGCATATCACGATGAGATGAGTATGTGGTTGAAGAGAGAACGAGAGCATCGCTGGTGTGTACATGGGTGACCGGTGTGCGTCACCGAGAAACACACGAGTCTCTGTCATCTGGCCAGCAAGTGGTCGACGGCCCTGCACTGGAAGCTCTCGGACGATTTATGTCAAAGACGAGAGCAAGAAGTACCGCGGCACCATAATGGCCCCGCGAGTCAAACGTGCATGCGAGAAATAACTCGCGTGTACGTGATGTGTTCCCCTCTTTTCGTTCTTTTCATACTCGCTTCTAACTTTTTTTGTGCGACGCTTTATTTTCAAGATAACTAGGTGCGACGTTATCAAGAAGACTGAACAAAATTAATGGAAATGCATAAAATATATCCTGACTTTTTTAAAAAATTTTCTCTCTTATTATTTATTTATTTATTTACAATAATTGTGAATCTATAATTTATTCAAAAAATAAGCCCTTAAAGGTTCTATTGAAATTTATAGTATTTCCCAATTTTGCTTCAATTTAAAATCCCTTCATATATTTCAAAAGGATTAATTTTTTGTAAGTTCGAAATTCATTATCATCCATATCTCAATGTATGTAGTTTTCAGTTTTTTCACTATCCTAATGAATCAAAATTTCGGTAATGTAAATTCGTCAATATTATGAACACTGCTTAATAAAAATATTATTACAATTACAATTACGAATACTGCTTATGCTTAAGAAAAAAAAAAAGTCATGCGTAACTCAAACGATAGAAAATAAAATAAACGATAGAAAATACTATCATCAACTGCGAGCAATCTAGGTCTTAGCTAATTTTTATCTACATTACGATGAAAATAATATTGATTTTTTAACTTAAATTATGTAGACCTAACTCTCGCCCCTTAATTCATTTGATGGGAAAAATAATTTAACACCATACTCACACCTTACGTCTCATCCCCCTGTGAATAAAATATGCACGTTCGCCGTTTTGACGGTCTCGAACTACAAGAGCCCGTCATTACTGGCTTTTACTTTACGCGAGAATCGACAAATTTTCAAAGAGGCGAGGGTGCTAAGTATCCACAGTGGATGCTGCTGTGGGAGAGAACGCCGGGAAAAACCCGCTTGAGCGATGTGCAAGGGACCAAGAAGCAGGGAAAAAGTAACAGCAGCATCAATGCTGGGGCCCCCTGCTCTCGAACACCCCCCTTTGTGATTCAATTCGATACAATCGGAGAGTAGATTTCCACGCTTCCGAAATATATTGCTCGCACACGAACGCACGACTCTCAGTCGCCCTACGATCCTCTCAGCACTGTCGGCATATAGATAGAGAAGTGCGGGGCAAAATGGTCACCATAAGGGGATGCTGGAGTAGATTTTATTACCGACTTTGGTCGGTAAAAACAGGCTTTTTCGTAGTTTTTATTATTCTTCGTTAATACGCTACACACATGCTTCAAATTGTACACGATTGTAATATCAACATAAACGAGTAGACGTACATTCGAATATTTGGTGAAAACGTACAATAAATGAAAAAAATCGTATATTACGAAACCTCCCGAAATCAAAATGGCCGCCAGGGTTTGACAGCATCGCTTGTTTGGTAAGATATAAAAGATTCTGGAACTCACATACGTTAAATCGAAATGTACGTCCATACTTTAGCGCTCTCTGAATATTCTACGAGCGTCGAAAAGTCAATTACACAAAAGGAATCCACGCAAAACCCAAACTACGTTCACGTAGTCTGTTCGCGATCAGAGTGGATCAAGAAGAGCGCGAATAAAGTTTTCCGATTAGAACACAAGTGGCGCCGATGTAGTCTGTTTTCTTTTGGCAAAAGCTCCGAGCCTTTGCAACGCGACCGTAGTATACACTATACATGGATTTGGCTTGTGTATTTGACATTCTGATGGTTTTCGAATATTCAGAAATCATCACAGAATTGACGTCCCGTCTGATTTACACATCTAGTTTCCAGAAACAATTAAACCTTATGGCAAAGGTTAGCTGACATATCGTGTGCGGCCATATTGCTTTTCGGTAGATTCAGTATCTTTTGCCAAAAGTAAACAGACTACGTCGGCGCCACCTGTGTCCTGATCGAAAAACTTACCGACCAAAGTCGGTAAAATAGTTTTTTCCGACTTTGGTCGGTAAAAACAGGCTTTATCGTAGTTTTGATTATTCTTCGTTAATACGCTACACACATGCTTCAAATTGTACACGATTGTAATATCAACATAAACGAGTGGACGTACATTCGAATATTTGGTGAAAACGTACAATAAATGAAAAAAATCGTATATTACTAAACCTCCCGAAATCAAAATGGCCGCCAGGGTTTGACAGCATCGCTTGTTTGGTAAGATATAAAAGATTCTGGAACTCACATACGTTAAATCGAAATGTACGGCCATTCTTTAGCATTTTCTGAATATTCTACGAGCGTCGAAAAGTCAATTACACAAAAGGAATCCACGCAAAACCCACACTACGTGCACGTAGTCTATTCGCGATCAGAGTGGGCCAAGAAGAGCGCGAATGAAGTTTCCCGATTAGAACACAAATGGCGCCGATGTAGTCTGTTTTCTTTTGGCAAAAGCTTCGAGCCTTTGCAACGCACCCGTAGTATACACTATACATGGATGTGGCTTGTGTATTTGACATTCTGATGGTTTTCGAATATTCAGAAATCATCACAGTATTAACGTCCCGTCTGATTTTACACATCTAGTTTCCAAAAACAATTAAACCTTACGGCAAAGGTCAGCTGACATATGGTGTGCGGCCATATTGCTTTTCGGGAGATTCAGTATCTTTTGCCAAAAGTAAACAGACTACGTCGGCGCCACCTGTGTCCTGATCGAAAAACTTACCGACCAAAGTCGGTAAAATAGTTTTTGCCGACTTTGGTCGGTAAAAACAGGCTTTTTCGTAGTTTTTATTATTCTTCGTTAATACGCTACACACATGCTTCAAATTGTACACGATTGTAATATCAACATAAACGAGTGGACGTACATTCGAATATTTGGTGAAAACGTACAATAAATGAAAAAAATCGTATATTACGAAACCTCCCGAAATCAAAATGGCCGCCAGGGTTTGACAGCATCTCCTGTTTGGTAAGATATAAAAGATTCTGGAACTCACATACGTTAAATCGAGATATACGTCCATTCTTTAGCGTTCTCTGAATATTCTACGAGCGTCGAAAAGTCAATTACACAAAAGGAATCCACGCAAAACCCAGACTACGTTCACGTAGTCTGTTTGCGATCAGAGTGGGTCAAAAAGAGCGCGAATGAAGTTTCCCGATTAGAACACAAGTGGCGCCGATGTAGTCTATTTTCTTTTGGCAAAAGCTCCGAGCCTTCGCAACGCGACCGTAGTATACACTATACATGGATTTGGCTTGTGTATTTGACATTCTGATGGTTTTCGAATATTCAGAAATCATCACAGAATTGACGTCCGGTCTGATTTTACACATCTAGTTTCCAGAAACAATTAAACCTTACGGCAAAGGTCAGCTGACATATCGTGTGCGGCCATATTGCTTTTCGGGAGATTCAGTATCTTTTGCCAAAAGTAAACAAACTACGTCGGCGCCACCTGTGTCCTGATCGAAAAACTTACCGACTAAAGGCGGCAAAAAAATCTACTCCGGCATCCCCTTAAGGAAATATAAGCAAAAAAAAGTACAAAAAGCGTAGCCCAAGTGAAAATATTATAAAAATTCAGCATGATCACAAAAAGTCTTCATAATTTTTTAAAAATTTGTTTAGGGTATCACGAACATTCATAAATTATCTCAGAATTTTAGCATCTATAGTTTGCCCAAAATTTAATAACGATTTTTTTTTTTCATTTTTTTTTCTAGTCGCTGTACATTCAAAATTACCGATTACACATAAATTTGTTACTATATAAAATTCAAGTTTTTAATGTTTTTTAATTAAAAAATTTCCGTAGCCTGTCAAAAAAAATTTTCCCCATTTTTTGAGAAAATAAAGTAATAATATTTTTTTTTCGTTGAGACTAATAATTCCGATTTTTCTCAAAATTATATATAATTTTATATAATTTTAATATAACCTTTATATAATATTTTCGCTTCGGAGGTCAACTACTGGTAACCTAAAAATGATATTAATAATATTAATAACAATAAAATAATTAATAAAATAATATGATACGCAAAAAAAAATTGTCATAATTATAGTAAATATTTGTGATTTTTTTTTTTACAGCAACTATCTAACCGAGTCGTTTTTACATTCATTAAGTATTTCTTACTTCATTCCGAAACGCGATTCATCACCAATATCACTTTATTTTCCCGTCGCTATATGAGCTTATTAAAAATTAATTTTTTTAATCAATTAATTTTTCTTGCTGAAAATTCGGGTAATCCATTTTGGTCCATCCCTACATCTGAATTGGGGTGTCCGTTTTGCCCCACTTTCCCCTATATATATATATAATATGTATGGATTTCATATATATATAGTATATGTGTGTGTGTGTATATATATATACTTGGAAACTCAAGTTCGTCGTCTTCCTCGTTTCCCTCCCGTTGCGTTAATATTACTGGCTATACATTTTCTTCTCCCTTACATCACTCGGCGCGCTCGTTTTTTTATTATTTATCCGAACGAACCGATGTATACCACTCGAATGAGTGACGAAGCAAATCGTTACGAGGACGTGGATAAAGAAGAGGACATTCCGTCGCACTACAGCAACTTCAATCTTTTAGTTACATGTATAGTTCAGTGGATATAGAACTGCGGACACATCGTCTTGGGAAATATCGAAACTCGTGAGAGCACACATTATGGGTAATGCAATGAACGATGTCAGAAATTGCCGATTTATGAGTGGGAATGGACATTAGTCTGTTGTTAGAGATATTCCTGTGTCTTTTGGAGGGATTTTTGATTTTCTCATTGAACACTTTTTTACAAGTACATGCTTTATTCTCAACATTTGCTATCCCATTTACTCCAAAGATGTGTAACTGAAAAAAATATATTACTATTAAAACTATAAAGTTTGTAGGTTAACATTACTACAAGCTTTGCATAAAAGAAAGCTCATAATTAAGATTCTTCGAATTTAATATCTTAACTTGCTACTTCGATGTCGCCTAATAAAAATCGCACATCGATTAATCGACCAACAAAAAAATCGGACGAATCTAGTCGATTAATCGAATAAAAATATCGATTCTTTCGACTAATCGAGAAACATCGCCCATCCCTATACATTTCCCCTGGGTATATATATTGACGAACAGAAAATTAATTCTAACTTTCATTTACAACAATGCAAAACGAAGATGTTATCAAGAGCAGCACATTTTAGAGGCATAACATTTAAAACCCGAGATCTCCAAATAAAACATCTTGTGAAAATATATAAGAGTATTTGCAGGCCGATAATTAGCCTTTTTCGCCAAGTATGAAAAAGTCTCCGCCAGGGCGGCGCTGGCTGTAGGGGGGGGTACAAACAAACATCAGAATCCATAGCGTTAGATAGTTAAAGTAGTTATATAAATATGAATTTAACTGAGGCAGATGTGCCCGGAGCTAAGTTAAAATTTAATCCTCTCTTAAAAAAGACATGGCACATCGAACTCGAAAGACTGAAGCCGCTTTTCGAGTCTTCTGATTGGTCGGCGACGGCTGTTTCAGAGCCAACTTCAGTCTGTCGAGGGTGGCGCTGCAAAGTCGCCGCGTATGGCGCGCATTTTGAACTGCCGATTTCGCTGTTCTGCCATGGCCGCTGTAGAGTCGAGTATCGCCAGTGACTTTAATGGCTGCCTTTTTCGTAGTTGTGATATTGAATAGAACTATCTCCATACAAACAAAAAGTAATCGATGGATAGATCATTATTTTTTGCATAGAGGTGTGAAAGGTTCTCTTTTTTTATTTCTAAACAAAAGCGACGCTGATCTTGGTGATGAATAGAGTTGTAAATCCGTAATTCTTTTGGAAATAGAATTTATAATACAATTGACTTTGTGATTATGTTTTTGAAAATAATAAGTTGCAGCGATTATAATATCCTCTCTTAAAAACACAGCACATCGAAAGTAATTATTTTAAGGGATGAAATAGGAACGCTGTCCATTAGATATATCAGTTCTAAGGAATGTCTAATAAAACTGCCTTTTTATAGCATCTGAAATTGATGGTGATTGGTAGAGCGGTTTTAAAGAGGATATGTAATGACTACATCAAAAGTATAATAAATATATTTATTCTAATGTATATAATAAACATATCAGTCCCTAATTTTTTCCATGTATATGTTTTTTATATTCAGGATATATTGATCGTAAAAAAAAATTTCGATTTTACAAAGAGCACATAAAATAAAATTATATTTCATTTTCAACTCCCCAAAATTGAGTTTGACGCAAGACCTAGCGTTTCGCGCGAAAATTGGAGTACGCACTATACCTCGAAGCTCGCCCTGTCCGCGCTCAAAAAGAAATCCGATTTCCTTTACGCTCTTTCGCTCCTGCCCTCGCCAGCCTTAAGCTGTCTAACAGGAAATCCCCTCATGAGCTGTCGCGCCTTTACTCTCGCGCCCTTATAGTCGCCACGAGCAAATTTGCACCATCATCCCTCAATTTCCAAGGGCGTTTTGAGAGCTAAGGCATACGCTTGACTTGCTACCACTGGTTCAAAGGTTTTCATGGGTATTAAGAAATTTTGCTTGAAAACTCGAATAATTCAAGACAATTTGTCTTCTATCTTTGAGGCTCCATAGTTTCATCTTAAACTTAAATTTCACAAATATATTTAAATTAAATAATTTAAAAAGTAGAACTTTGCAAATTGTTTCGTCATTATTGTTGGATTTTTACAAAGCTACCTCTATGAGGAAGCATGTCAATCTATTTTGGCTGCCTCATAGAGGAAGCTTTGTAAAAATCCAACAATAATGAGGAAGCAATTTGCAAAGTTCTACTTTGCAGCCTTGTTTAAAAAAATTTTTAATGACATTTGTTTTGAACCCCTTGACAGATTCTCGCCAGATTCGAACTGATGCTTAGTTTACCTACACTCTACTTGTGGACCAAATTTGAGCCCGATATCTTAAAAATTGCGGAAGTTAGAGCACGAAAAATAAATTCAAAATGCCATAAATTTTAAACCCCTTAATGGATTGACGTCAAATTCACTCCCAAACTTTATTTAATAACAGTTCACTTGTGGACCAAATTTGAGCCCGATATATTAAAAATTGCGAAAGTTAGAGCAAGAACAAAAAATGTCAAAATTTTTTAAAATGCCATAAATTGTGAACCCCTTAACAGATTGACACGAAATTTAATCCCAAACACTATTTGATAACAGTCCACTTCTGGTCCAAGTTTGAGCCGGATATCATAAAAATTGCGGAAGTTAGAGCCCGATCTGATATTCTCCAAAAAATTCAAAATTCCATAAATTTTGAACACCTTGATGGATTAAGTCCAAATTCAATCCCATATCTTGTTTAACGACAGTTTACTCGTGGTTCAAATTTGAGCCCGATATCTTAAAAATTGCGAAAGTTAGAGCACGAACAAAAAATGTCAAAAAATTTAAAAATGCCATAAATTGTGAACCCCTTAACGGATTGACACGAAATTTAATCCCAAACACTATTTGATAACAGTCCACTTCTGGTCCAAGTTTGAGCCGAATATCATAAAAATTGCGGAAGTTAGAGCCCGAACTGATATTCTCCAAAAAAATAAAAATGCCATAAATTTTGAACACCTTGATGGATTAACTCCAAATTCAATCTCATACCTTGTTTAATGACACTTTACTCGTGGTTCAAATTTGAGCCCGATAATTTAAAAATTGCGACACACACACACATACATACATACATACAGACATTTTTTTCTAAACCACTTTTCTCGACGTTTTAAACCATTCTGAGTGTCCTGACATGAAAATATCGAAAAAAAAAATTTTCACGAAAACAAAGCTTCCTCTACGAGGAAGCAAAAATGTAATAATTTATTTAACGTCGGTTTAAAAAAAATGAAATCTAAAGACAGAATGAAAAATTCAATCGTCAAGTATATAAATAGACAGAAATGTAATCATCAAATAAATAAATATATTCTTTTTTTATAAAGTTCTTTAAAAATTCGTAAGCTTTTTTCAAATTGCTATAACTCTGGAAATAAATTAAATTTTGAAATGATAAAAAGCTTAAAATATTTTCTAAAGTATAAACAACAAATCGAGCCAAAAAAAAATCGATTTTCTGAAAATCTCAAGGTCCTATAATCTCTGAATAATTATTTTCGCTCGGAGCTTCAAAAACATTGCCACACTGAGAGAAAATTATAGTACTGGTAACTATAAAGTGACAACTATTTACTTATGGTTGGTACAACAATTTTTTTATAGTTGACACAACTATCAAATAGTTACTATAACTAGCAAATAGTTACCATAACTATTTTCGTAGTTATCGTAACTATAAAAATAGTTGCATGTAATAAAAATGAATAGTTGTCACTTTATAGTTGACTGTACTATTACGATTTCTCTGAGTGCAGGTATGAAAAAAAATCACGATATTTATTTTTAAAACTAGAATTAATATAATATCCTTGATATTCCCATGTCATCCAGGAATTTACTGATCACTGGCTAGTAAATTTTACTACATTCACCAAAATGTCAAATAAATAAAATCTAAGAAATTGGATTATCCATCCCAAGGCAATCACTGAAATTACACTAAAAAAGCGACATTTACCAATGCTGACCCTTCGCTACTTTTTCTTAGCCCCGAATAAAATTGATTAGTTGCAATTCTTTACCCACTGGAAATTGAAAAAAAAAAAAGAACGAATAAGTAAAGTACCGAAGTGGACCTGCGGCTCTGGGTAGGACGTTGTATACGATTGAATGGCCCCAATGTACGTTCGAAAGCATTTTACGTAATAAGAAATTGCTCCCTCAAACCCGTGCGTACGTTTTCGATTCTCCTGTTGACCCTTCGCTGACCGGGTCTATCGTCTCATTCTGCTTAAAGGGCAAATTTGGGTAAAAGTTTCGCGTTCACCATCGAAAGCCCAGGAGTGACCCTGTCGGGATGACCCTTCGAAAATCGTATTGGCGAGAGGAGCCTTCACTGCCATAGGGTTGGAAAAACCAACATAACGTCGAACCAACCCCCTGAACGTCGTTGTTGCTTGGTCAGACGAGACACCTCGTTCTTTTGCTCCATTTCAGCGCAATCAGCTGAGTGGATTGCTGGAAAGTTCGTTCTGCCTTGTATGAGGGAAGCAGAGACTGGTTCAGGAGCTTCGTCGTGGTCCACGCAGCATCCCAGGGGTGCGGAACGCACCCGGTGGCCCTCTTCATCTCTTCTGGCTCGTGTTAAAGGGTTTTCGAAATTTAGCTGTAGAAACTTAAGGGTTATCTGCTTGGCAAGTATATATTAAGGGACGAGAACTCGAAGCGAATTTTGGTAACACCTGAACCACCCATATCTTCCGGTTCCTTGGCCGGGGTTATTTTAATTAGACTCTATTTTGTCCTTTTGTTACGAAAAAGAATTTTCGAAAAAGAATTCACGAAAAAGAGTTCACGAAAAAGAATTCACGAAAAAGAATTTTCGAAAAAAATTTACGAAAAAGAATTCACGAAAAAGAATTTACGAAAAAGAATTCACGAAAAATAATTCACGAAAAAGTATTCACGAAAAAGAATTTACGAAAACGAATTTTCGAAAAAGAATTTACGAAAAATAATTCACGAAGAAGCATTTACGAAAAAAAATTTACGAAAACGAATTTTCGAAAAAGTATTTTCGGAAAAACTTTTCGGAAAAATTCTTCGAAAAAACTTTTCGGAAAATTTCTTCGGAAAAACTTTTCGGAAAAATTCTTCGGAAAATCTTTTCCGAAAAATTCTTCGGAAAAATTCTTCGAAAAAATTCTTCGGAAAAACTTCGGAAAAATTTCGGAAAAATTCTTCGGAAAAACTTCGGAAAAATTCTTCGGAAAAACTTCGGAAAAATTCTTCGGAAAAACTTCGGAAAAACTTTTTTTTTCTTACTTCGGTTTTTGGAAAAACTGAAGTAAGCAGAAGCTGGTTTATAGCTCTTCGTCTCTTCTGAGTCGTGTTAAAGGATTTTCAAACTTTACCTCCGTAAACTTAAGGGTTATCTGTTTGGCAAGTATATATTAAGGGACGAGAACTCGAAGCGAATTTTGGTAACACCTGAACCACCTATATCTTCCGGTTCCTTGGCCGGGTTGGTTTAATTGGACTGTATTTTGTCCTTTTGTCTCCAGGAAATTACTTTTGAATTCTGCACGCCTGATCACTTTTGTAAATTAGTATTTAGATGGCCGTGTAATGTAAAATAAATTTCACGAGAATGTGCAATAAAGGTTAACGAATAGAATGGAAGAAACAGAATTGTCGATACCAATATTGATTTTCGGAATCTTCGCGTCAACTCAAGGTCGTCGTAACAAAAAAAAATCGAAAACAATGTCAACCTTTTTTTGGAATCTCAAAAATAAAATTCAACGATTTCAATTTTTTCTCGCCATATTTTATTGTATACTGAAATTATATGTTCTATTTCAAAAAGACAAAAGTGTTATTTTTTTCATTTTGTTCTCGTAATTCAGTGATTAAATAATTAATAATATTATTTTCATAAATGAGAAGAAAAATATATTTTCCTTTTCAAACTGAGGAATTTAAAAACACATTTTTAGTTTTTACCATTTTACCATTTTAGATCCACATTAAAGAGAGAACAAAATGTCAGTCTTTGATTTCCACTAATTTACATTAGTTGATTACTGATTGTATCCTCCTAGAAAATCGGGCTCAAGTATCCGCTAAATAAGTCTTTGAGTCAACGAGGACAATTGGAAGTCTCAACACGCTTCAACCACTCCACCTATAGTTGTCTTATCTCCCGCTCGTCTTCACAGCATCAATCGTAAACACTGCTCTTTTCCAATTTCGTCTGCGTTAATGTTACTTTCAGCGAGTAACGTTATCCGGCAGAAGGGTGATTAGGCAGAGGGGACTGCGTCCCAGAGACGAAGCTGGACGTTCAGGATCTTCCCGATTATTTCGTACACGCGCGCGTTAGCCGACTCTCGTTATTCCTCGGAGACTGCGAGAAATCCGCGGAACGAGAGACGCGTTAATGGGCAATAAAACGAGCCACGATTTTTCGAGGCTACGAGCGAAGATCGATACCCGTAGATAGTATACAGAGGGGACTAACCTCAATCACCAAGTCCGCACGGAAATGCTGCATCAAATCAAAGAATATTTGATTGTCCATTCAGATAGTTAATTATGCAAGTTAGTAGCATTTTATAAAGCAGAACTACGGTCATGCCAATTTTTTTCAGGAACATAGAATTTTCGGAAAAACAGAATTTTCGGAAAAGCAGCATTTTCGGGAAAGCATGATTTTTGGAAAAGCAGAACTTTCGGAAAAGTAGTATTTACGGAAAAGCAGAATTTTCAGGAAAGCAGAACTTTCGGAAAAGCAGAATTTTCAGGAAAGCAGAACTTTCGGAAAAGCAGAATTTTCGGAAAAGCAGAATTTTCGAAAAAACAGAATTTTCGGAAAAGCAGTATTTTCGGAAAAGCAGAATTTTCGGAAAAGCATGATTTTTGGAAAAGTAGCATTTACGGAAAATCACAATTTTCCGAAAAACAGTATTTTCGGAAAAGCAGAATTTTTGGAAAAGCAGAATTTTCGGAAAAGCAGTATTTTCGGAAAAGCAGAATTTTTGGAAAAGCAGAATTTTCGGAAAAGCAGTATTTTCGGAAAAGCAGAATTTTCAGGAAAGCAGAACTTTCGGAAAATCAGAATTTTCGGAAAATTTTTTTTTTTTCGGAAAAGCAGAATTTTCCGAAAACCAGTATTTTCGGAAAAGCAGAATTTTCGGAAAAGCAGTATTTTCAGAAAAGCAGAATTTTCGGAAAAGCAGTATTTTCGAGAAAACAGTATTTTCCGAAAAGCAGAACTTTCGGAAAATCAAAATTATCGGAAAATCAAAATTTTCGAAAAATCAAGATTATAGGAAAATAAAAATTTTCGAAAAATCAAAATAATAGGAAAATAAAAATTTTCAAAAAATCAAAATAATAGGAACATAAAAATTTTCAAAAAATCCAAATAATAGGAAAATCGAAATTTTCGGAAAATCAAAATTATCACACTAAATAATATCAAAAAATAAATCTCTATTGACTGACCTCAGGAGTCCAGAAAAATTAATTCAACTCACAAAATTATTTCTTTTCGCACGAAACAAATTGATTTTCGCGCAAAGCCGAAGTAGGCACCGACTTACATTAAGCCGTCCACGATATAATAAAGGCAAAAGTCCTCAAAGAAACGGCAAAGACAGAATTGGAAGTAACACAATCCAGATAAGCCTCGTGAGTGTCTATCCAGATCTCTACTTTGAGAAACCGCGAGCGACAGGAGGACCCTCCCGCTGTTCGAGTAAACCGTACACCCAATGGTTGTACCAAAGTGCAGATCCTGAAAACCGAAACTCATCCATTTCTAATGTACGCGTGTCACGCGCGCCATTCTATTCTCGCGAGGGATTGTCGAGTCCTTCGCGCTCTTTTGCGCTTTCCTTTTGTACTATACTTTCCCATTGCCGGCGTTTATCCCTCGTGGGAGTCGTTTCATTCTCCGTGTGCTGTCGGGATTTCAATTTCATGCGTGAAAAAAAAAAGAAAAAAACCGACCACTGTCACAGCGATGATTCCGGAGTAAAGAGCGAAGATAGCACATACAAAGTGAATTCGTATTTTCGATTGTGATTAAATTGAAAGTGCTTTTTTTTTGGTCGAGATCACAGCCTCGATAACCACCATCAGATATAATATAAATTTCATATCTACGAGCAGATCAAGCCATAATCATATTACTTAGGTGCGAGTCACACCATTTTTTTTTCATATATTATTTTATAGTTATTATTTTCCCACATTCCGTACGCTGTTTGAAAAATTGAAAAAAAAGCGAGAAAACTGTCGTATGCAATTTTTGTTTGTACTGGAGTTGTCAAAATTGAAATAATGAAATAATGTTTGCAATACTTATAGTTATGATTATTAATTTTTTCGGAAAAATTGAATTTTCGGAAAATCTGAAATTTCGGAAAAATTGAAATTTCGGAAGAATTGAATTTTTGAAAAAACTGAATTTTCGGAAAAATTGAATTTTCGGAAAAATTGAATTTTTGGAAAAATAGAATGTTTGGAAAAATAGAATTTTTAGAAAAATAGAATTTTTGGAAAAATAGAATTTTCGGAAAAATAGAATGTTTGGAAAAATAGAATTTTTGGAAAAATAGAATTTTTGGAAAAATAGAATTTTTGGATTAATAGAATTTTTGGAAAAATAGAATTTTTGGAAAAATGGAATTTTTGGAAAAATAGAATTTTTGGAAAAATAGAATTTTTGGAAAAATAGAATTTTTGGAAAAATAGAATTTTTGGAAAAATAGAATTTTTGGAAAAATAGAATTTTTGGAAAAATAGAATTTTTGGAAAAATAGAATTTTTGGAAAAATAGAATTTTCGGAAAAATAGAATTTTCGGAAAAATAGAATTTTCGGAAAAATAGAATTTTCGGAAAAATAGAATTAAATTGATAAATATTTTTTTGAAAACGAAAGAATGTTCTGCAATTACCTTTTTTTTAAAACTGGACCGATAAAAATGGAAATAATGAATTACCGTTTGCATTACTTATATTTATTATTCTTAATTTTTCATTCATGATTTTTCGTAAAAAACCATTTTTTTTTCATAAAGCCCAGGAAAATTGAAAAATATTATTATCATTAATTTCTCATTACTATAAAAAAAGATCTATATAATAAAAGATCAATAACTAAAATTATGCATCTTCATGACTGTGGAGAGAATTGTACCTATAATTTCGGATACCTTAGGGGACGTGTTTGACTAATATACGATAATAGGGATGGCCTGCACCTTTGTACCTGTGGCAACGTCGAAAAGGGGAGGATTCTTTAATCGAAATAGTCAAAGAGAGATGCGGATAGTGAGAAAGTGAGAATGAGATTAATCAGTTCTTTGTATGCGAGGACAAATGATGAGAACTCAAAGCAGCAGGCATATGGAGGGCCTAAAGTGTTTTCGCTTCGGGGGTCGTGGTCTCCCTCTCGATTTCTCTGCCTTGACGCTTCGCCCACGGGGGATTTATAAATTTTACTAAATGACATATTTAATTAAACTCGGTGGAAAGATGGATCATCCACAGGCGTTTTCTTCTACTACGCCATCGTTCTTTCTGTACGTAGGAGAATGAAGGGACGAAGTTCTTCCCTCCCTTTAAGTTAACTGGCCTCAGGTTCCGGAAAAATGTTCGATTCTCATATGACTTTTCATAAGACGAAAGCTGTTGAACAGGCGAAGGCATTTTTTTTAAATGGCCTGAGGGTTAAACCTAAGAAGGGTTGCGGCAGCTTGTTAATAAAGTAAATACGGTGAAATTCGACTGTCAACAAAGTTTTACGGAGAAAAATTCACTTGTTTATGTTGAAATTTTACTAAGTTTGCTGAATCTTCTTTATCGAGGTTTTGGTCAATTTATAGAGATTTGTAAGGCTTGAAAATCTACGTTTTTATGGATAACCTTGAATGGATAAATTTTACACGGTTAGAAATTGTATTTTTATTGGGTTTGTTTGAAGTTGAAATGAAGTTTGGTTGAAGCTGAAAACATTGGCTTTGGTTTGGTACAGGAGCAAGTTTGGGCAGTCCCGGATGGAGTCTGGATAGTCGGGGATGGAGAATGGGATAGGATCAAATCTCATTCTCCATTTTGGATTGCCCAGACTCCATCCTTGATACCGCCCTGGATTCTATCCTGGTCTGCTCATTTTTCATGCCAAAAACCGCATAGACCTATAGGATGCTATGGACAGAAATTGACAAAACCAACACAGACCCTAATAAAACCCTATGGACAGAAATGGACAAAACATAAACCCTGATAGAATCCTATGGAAAAAATTATCCAATAATCACATAGATCTTGCTAGAATCCTAAGGCCAGAAATGGACAAAAATCACATAGACCCTGATAGAATCCTGTGGATAGAAATGGACAAAAATCACATAGACCCTCATAGAATCCTATGGACAGAAATGGACAAAAACCACATAGACTGTGATAGAATCTTATGGACAGAAATGGACAAAAACCTAATGGACTCTGATAGAATCTTATGGAGAGAAATGGACAAAAATCACATAGACCCTGATACAATCCTATGGACAGAAATTGACAAAAACTGCATATACCCTGACAGAGTCGTATAGACAGAAATGGACAAAAACCACATAGACTCTGATAGAATCTTATGGACAGAAATGGACAAAAACCACATACACTCTGATAGAATCTTATGGACAGAATTATACAATAACCACATAGATTCTGATAGAATTCTATGGACAGAAATGGACAAATCCACATAGACCCTGATAGAATCCTATGGACAAAAATGGACAAAAACCACATAGACCCTGATAGAATCCTATGGACAGAAATGAACAAAAACCAGATAGACCCTGATGGAATCCTATGAAAAGAAATTAACAAAAACGACATAGGATCCCATATAGGATCCCATGAGAATCTATTCAATTCTTGTTCATTTCTATCAGTTTCTACCATTTCTTTTCAACAGTTCAGACAATTCAGAAATTCTAAGCAGGAGTCGATCCCTCCCATCATTCCATTTTATTGATCCCAATCAAACGGTATATTCTTCAACGTCATAAAAATATATAGCTCCATTTAGATCACAGTGTAACGTCCCCGATTTTTTGCCTAATAAATGCCCTCAACGACCCACCACCAAAAAAATGAACAACAAAAAACAAAAAAAAATCATGTATACCATGTAACATCATGGACCACGTTGCTTCACAGTTTCCAGTATTATACACCAATGTTGGCACGTCATTGCCAACGGAAACATCAATGTTTCCTTACAAGCAACACTTTCATACACAGCAACAAGAAACAAACCCCCTCACTCTGCTCGATTGGTAGTTTCAGGTAGTTGATAGTCGCAGTGGTACTATAGTATAAACATATATATATATACATATATATATATATGTATATATATATATATACAGGACGGTAGCCCAAGCGTGTACGGCTGGTTGTTCGACAAGCCGGCATGTGCCGGTAATAGGTCGTAAAGGGTCGCTCGCTAATCAAACGCGATTTTAACGAGCTGAGACGCCGTCGGCTTGGCCGAGGATATACCAACGTAGTATAACGTAGAGAAACGAGTCGAACCCGCAATGGTTCTACGCTGGGCTAGTCGGAAAGCTGCTGCGCCCATATGAGACCTTCCTGATGGATAACGTAGGCTGGAGGCGACCTGTTATATAGTAGTATTACAGTTAAGGTGGTAGTAATACGACTAGCTATATGCCAGTAGTACAGTTCACGTTTTATATGATACAACTGGTATATAGTGTATAGTGGGCTAACAAATACCAGAATCCGAGGAAGTAAAATGAACGTATACCTACGTACGATATGGAATACGGACTATGGGATTGCCCATAGCCCCATGGGTGATGCTTGCCTGCTTTCAAGGTATTACGACTAACAATCGGATTAATAAGATGGTTTACGAGAGAATATCACCCTCCACCCCCTCAACTGGGGCGAAGAGAACTAAGCCCACAGTCGTCAACGTATGCAATAAACTTGGCTGACGATAACCCCAAAATCTTCTCGTGCGGTTGCTTTTCATAGGTTGATTGTCGGAATTCTTGGATAATCCTCCCTACCATTATTTCGTTTCGTGGTCGACGAATATTATGTATTTAATTGGATTTGAGGAATATATTGCAAGTTTTCCGGAAATGTTGAGTTCACGTTTGGTCATATTTCATAGGTTTTACTACCATATGGATTTTTTCAGAGTCACATAGACTCTGATAGAATCTTATGGACAGAAATGGACAAAAATAACATAGATCCTGATAGAATGCTATGGACAAAAACCACATAGACCCTGATAGAATCCTACCCGCGTAGAAAAAAAAGAATCTTGTGAAGAATCTTAAAAAAAGTCTTGAAAGAATCTTTGAAAGAATCTTTAAAGCAATCTTGAAAAGAATCACGTATAGGATCCGGAGCAAGATTCTTTCCAGGATTCTTTTCAAGATTCTTTCTATCCGAAAGCGTTCTGAGAATCTTTCAAAGAATCTTCGAAAGAATCTTGAAAAGCGTCTTTAAGAGAATCGTGAAAAGATTCCGTCCATTAAACAGAAAAATCGTTGAAAGAATCTTAATGACAATTTTCAGAGGAATCGAGCGAAACCTGTTGTTGCTTTCCCTTGGTGTCAGAACAGTACATTTCGATACGTCAACCAAGGGTAAACCCCTCGTGTATAGTCGAACTCAGGACAGCTTTGCAGTCTTATATACGTTCAGGCTTCAAGTCACTTGCAAGAAACGCTTCGACCCCTCGCCATCTAGCGGAGTATTATCCACCAGTGTTTCGAATGATGTCACTAGGTGGCGAACGGACGGAGCGTTTCTCGCAAGTGGTTTGAAGCCTCATTATTTCGTTTCGTGGTCGACGAATGTTATGTATTTAATTGGATCTGGCAGATACATTGGAAGTTTTTCGGAAATGTTGAGTTGACGTTTGGTCATATTTCGTAGGTTTTACTACCATATGAATTTTTTCAGAGTCACATAAACTCTGAGAGAATCTTATGGACAGAAATGGACAAAAATCACATAGATCCTGATAGAATGCTGTGGACAAAAATGGACAAAAACCACATAGGCCCTGATAGAATCCTATGGACAGAAATGGACAAAAACTACATAGACCCATATAGGATGCCATGAGAATCTATTCAATTTTTGTGTTATTGAAAACCTTTTCGTGTGGTTCCTTTTCACAGGTTGATTGTCAGAATTCTTGGATAATCCTCCCTACAGTATATAAAAATCTACTATAGTTAACTATAGTAGATTTATAATCCTAAAATATTGTTCAAGCCAAAAAAAAAATCGATTTTTTGAAAGTCCTAGAGTAATGTAACCCCTTAATCACTTATAAATACATTTGTTTAAAATTTGTATCATTCTGGACAAATTTTTTTGTAAAATTTGAATTTTTTTTTAAATTTGACAAAAATTTTTGCAAAATTTTGTACAATATTTTTGATTATGTATTAATAAATAAATAATAAATAAGTGGAAAAATTAATATTTCATTACCGGCATTTCGAATTGTCAAAAACAAACAAACAAAATTTTATTACTCGAGTATTACAATTGCCTCGATACTCCAGGGAGGAAAATGGTCATCAAAAGTTTGTAATTTCTCTAACTTGAAACGCAACTGACAAATGTCCCCTCTAATAACCACGGAATACGTGATCTTTTGAATTCATAATATTCAATTTCTGGAGCACTGGAGAGACGGTGTATAATAGCCTAAAGCGGAAACTTTGTCTCGGTTGTCGGGAAAGTAAGAAAGTCGCAGACCGTATTGCGGGAACTCCGGATTAATTTTGCGTCCAATCTAACTACAGCGACCACGACAGAAAGCCAGACTGAAAGCTAAGGTCTCATATAAACACCCATTTTAGACTCTGATAATACACAGGCTATGCTGGAATGGTCATTATCACGGTAGCAAAGGAACTTATGACCTTTCCTCTCTTTCGTTCCAAGATCCTTTCCATTTGTTCTACGTGTTTTATTCTATTTTTACGGTTCATAAACAAGACTGAAATATGCATGTGTATGCCAGTAGCGTTGAGGGACGATAAGCAGAAAAAGCTATGGGCGGTATTCTCCAGAATCCAGATAGCTACTAAATTATATTCATAATACGTTTTAATGGGGTATAATCATTGAAGCGATAATACTATATTTGTTTCCACTTTTTTCATTGCATAACTAAACAAAGTAAGTATCTAGGAGGTGGTATTTTTTTTGCTTTATCGATTTATCTTCGTAGAACCTCAGGAAATGTCAGATATTAGACATTTGGCGGTAACAGAGAAAACCAAGGAGTGAAATTTGATGTTTGGATCTCTAATTAGGTTCTACAGAGTGAGATGAGGTTCTTAACCGCGTAGAAAAGATGAGGAGTCCAGGATGGACTCCAGGATAGATTCTCGGCTCTCAAGGATAGTATCTGGGCAGTTCAGGATGAAGTCCAAAATGGACAATGGGTTCAAATCAAATCCCATTCTCCATCCTGAACTATCCAGACTACATCCGGGAATGCTCATACTCCATCCTGGACTGTCCGGACTCCATCTGGGACTGTCCAGACACCATCCGGGACTGCCCGCAATCCATCCGGGGCTGCCCGGAATCCATCCGGGACTGTCCAGACTCCATCTGGGAATGCCTAGACTCCATCCGGGACTGCACAGACACTATCCGGGAATGCCTAGACTTCAGCCGGGACTGCCCAGACTTCATCCGGCACTGCCCAGATTCCATTCGGGACTGCCCAGACTTCATCCGGGACTGACCAGAATCCATCTGGGTGTGCCCACAATCCATCTGCGTCTGCCCAGAATATATCCGGAACTGCCCAGACTTCATCCGGCACTGCCCAGACTCCATTCGGGACTGACCAGAATCTATCTGGGTCTGCCCAGAATCCATCAGGGTCTGCCCAGAATCCATCTGGGTCTGCCCATAATCTATCGGGAACTGTCCAGACTTCACCTGGCACTGCCCAAACTCCATCCGGGACTGTTCAGAATTCATCCGGGACTGTTCAGAATTCATCCGGGACTGCCCAGACTCCAACTGGGTCTGCCCAGAAACCATCTGGGACGGCCAGACTCCATCTCGGTCTGCCCAGACTTCATCCGGTACTGCCCAGAATCCATCCGGGACTGCCCCGACTCCATCTGGGTCTGCCCAGAAACCATCTGGGACTGCTTAGACTCCATCCAGGTCTGTCCAAACTTCATCCGGATCTGATCGGACTCCATTCTGGACTCAGGTGGCATGTTTCACCCATTTTTATGTAATGAAGGACGTTTGAAGGGTCTAAATTTTAACTTGGGAACATAATTGCGAATGGGAACCACTGCGCATCGGGTAGCAGAGTTCGCACAGCAATAGTCAACTTCTGCGACATAATAAAACTTGCTAGTTTTTCCATTTCCTTTCCACCGGGTAGGTGTCTCTTAGTTACTTTTCACAGTTCATACATGTCAAAAACCGACCGCTGCCGTTAATGACTTTCCAGTTCATTGCAGAATCGCTAAGGTATGATCAAATCGAGCGATACGAAAGAATTCTTATGTTAATGCAACCAACTCAATTACTCTACGTTGTTTTGTGTGCCGATAAGCAGTAAAAACTTTAAGCGGCCTTGTAAAAAATCCAGATAGCTACGAAATTACATCTCTAATTCGCTTTAATGAGGTATAATCGTTAGAGCGATAATAGCCTGTTTTTCTTTTTGCGAAAAAAAATAATCTTTCATACAAGACGATACGAAGGGTGGATGAATGGAAAGCGAAGGAGAAAGCATGAACTGACGATGCGGTGAGATCCCATTAAAAGTTTCTAAGGGTCAATTTCCAGTCAAATACACTTGAACGGTGTTAGAGCTGGCGGTGGCTAGCCGGCGGCTCAGCTCTGCTGCTTCAGACCGTGGAATCAATATTAAAGTGGAAGCCGTCAGGCTGCTCGCGTGGTATTCGCAAATGTCGGCAGCAGCAACGACCACGAGGCAAATCCAGAGAGAAATGAACGAGGAGAGGTGTTCAATGGAGTGTCGGAGTGTAGGAGCTACTGCTTATAGTGTGTATTGATCTATGGTTTGGTATAATAACCGTGTGGCTAGCAATTTTTGATTTTTCAGGGACTTTGGGTTGGTAAAGATTTTCGTTCTGCCGAGATATGAAAGTCGCAGTACCTAAATTACCGTGTATAATCCAACAATCAACTACAGTCTGAATAGTAACTTTTTTCCCGACTTCGCAAGAATAACCTCATTTCGTGGGCATAACGTGAACGCTAAATCGTTCATTTTCAACTTGTGACACGTACGCATACGCAATCCAGTTTCATTACTCCCTAGAGAGTAATGAAACTTCTGAAAAAGTTGATTTTTACGCACTACAGCGGAAAAGTGGCTTTTTATGCACTAGACCAAGTGTCGTTTTCCGTACTGGAGCGTATAAGTGTCTTTTTAAACACTAGAGCGAAAAAATGTCTTTTTACATACTAAAGTGAAAGAGTGGCATTTTACGTACTAGTCCGAAAAATTGTTGTTTTACGTACTAGAGCGAAAAAGTGTCGTTTTACGTACTAGAGCGAAAAAGTGACTTTTTTGCACTAGAGCGAAAAAGTGACTTTTTTGCACTAGGGCGAAAAGTGGCTTTTTTGCACTAGAGCGAAAAAGTGGCTTTTTTGCACTAGAGCGAAAAAGTGGCTTTTTTGCACTAGAGCGAAAAAGTGTTTTCCGCCATTCTCTCTGACGTTCATCACGGTTTATATCAACGATAAAGAGTGCTCGATTGGGGATCACAATGAAGGTGAAGAATTAGCAAATTTCATATTTGCGTACGTCAATTTAGTTTTTTTCGAAAACAGTAATGTGTAAAATAGTACTTTTTGGACTTGGTTTATGTGAAAAAGTGGACTTTTTGTGCCTTTAATCTGTGCGCAGAGACACTGTACGCAGATTGGAATATCCAGGTTTTTTTGCTCACTCGAGCGAAAAAATGTCTTTTTACGTACTAGTGCAAAAAAGTATTGTTTTACGTACTAGAGCGAAAAAGTGTCGTTTTACGTACTAGAACGAAAAATTGACTTTTTTGCACTAGGGCGAAAAAGTGGCTTTTTTGCACTAGAGCGAAAAAGTGGCTTTTTTGCACTAGAGCGAAAAACTGGCTTTTTTGCACTAGAGCGAAAAAGTGTTTTCCGTCATTCTCTCTGACGTTCATCACGGTTTATATCAACGATAAAGAGTGCTCGATTGGGGATCACAATGAAGGTGAAGAATTAGCAAATTTTATATTTGCGTACGTCAATTTAGTTTTTTTCGAAAACAGTAATGTGTAAAATAGTACTTTTTGGACTTGGTTTATGTGAAAAAGTGGACTTTTTGCGCCTTTAATCTGTGCGCAGAGACACTGTACGCAGATTGGAATATCCAGGTTTTTTTGCTCACTAGAGCGAAAAAATGTCTTTTGACATACTAGAGCGGAAAAGTGGCTTTTTACGTTCTAGTGCGAAAAAGTATTGTTTTACGTACTAGAGCGAAAAAGTGTCGTTTCACGTACTAGGGCGAAAAAGTTGATTTTTACGCACTACAGCGGAAAAGTGGCTTTTTATGCACTAGAGAAAGTGTCGTTTTCCGTACAGGAGCGTATAAGTGTCTTTTTACAAACTAGAGCGAAAAAATGTCTTTTTTGTCCTAGGGCGAAAAATTGGCCTTTTTGTCCTAGGGCGAAAAAGTGACTTTTTTGCACTAGGGCGAAAAAGTGTCGTTTTACGTACTAGGGCGAAAAAGTGGCCTTCTTACACTAGGGCGAAAAAGTGGTTTTTTTCACTAGAGCGAAAAAGTGTTTTCCGCCATTCGCTCTGACGTTCATCACGGTTTATATCAACGATAAAAAGTGCTCGATTAGGGATCACAATGAAGGTGAAGAATTAGCAAATTTCATGTTTGCGTACGTCAATTTAGTTTTTTTCGAAAACGGTAATGTGTAAAATAGTACTTTTTGGACTTGGTTTATGTGAAAAAGTGGACTTTTTGTGCCTTTAATCTGTGCGCAGAGACACTGTACGCAGATTGGAATATCCAGGTTTTTTTGCTCACTAGAGCGAAAAAATGTCTTTTGACATACTAGAGCGGAAAAGTGGCTTTTTACGTTCTAGTGCGAAAAAGTGTCGTTTCACGTACTAGGGCGAAAAAGTTGATTTTTACGCACTACAGCGGAAAAGTGGCTTTTTATGCACTAGAGAAAGTGTCGTTTTCTGTACCGGAGCGTATAAGTGTCTTTTTACAAACTAGAGCGAAAAAATGTCTTTTTTGCCCTAGGGCGAAAAAGTGGCATTTTTGCCCCAGGGCGAAAAAGTGGCTTTTTGCCCCAGGGCGAAAAAGTGGCTTTTTGCCCTAGGACGAAAAAGTGGCTTTTTGCCCCAGGGCGAAAAAGTGGCTTTTTTGCCCCAGGGCGAAAAAGTGGCTTTTTTGCCCTAGGGCGAAAAAGTGACTTTTTTGCCCTAGGGCGGAAAAGTCGTTTTTTGTCCTAGGGCGAAAAAGTGCGTTTTTTAATCCTAGGGCGAAAAAGTGCCTTTTTTGCCCTAGGGCGAAAAGTGGCTTTTTTGCCCTAGGGCGAAAAAGTGACTTTTTTGCCCTAGGGCGAAAAAGTGGGCTTTCTTCCCTAGGGCGAAAAAGTGACTTTTTTGCCCTAGGGCGAAAAAGTGGCTTTTTTGCCCTAGGGAGAAAAAGTGGCTTTTTTTTGCCCTAGGGCGAAAAAGTGCGTTTTTTATCCTAGGGCGAAAAAGTGGGCTTTCTTCCCTAAGGCGAAAAAGTGACTGTTTTGCACTAGGGCGAAAAAGTGTCGTTTTACGTACTAGGGCGAAAAAGTGTCGTTTTACGTATTAGGCGAAAAAGTGGCCTTCTTACACTAGGGCGAAAAAGTGGTTTTTTTCACTAGAGCGAAAAAGTGTTTTCCGCCATTCTCTCTGACGTTCATCACGGTTTATATCAACGATAAAGAGTGCTCGATTGGGGATCACAATGAAGGTGAAGAATTAGCAAATTTCATATTTGCGTACGTCAATTTAGTTTTTGTCGAAAACAGTAATGTGTAAAATAGTACTTTTTGGACTTGGTTTATGTGAAAAAGTGGACTTTTTGCGCCTTTAATCTGTGCGCAGAGACACTGTACGCAGATTGGAATATCCAGGTTTTTTTGCTCACTAGAGCGGAAAAGTGGCTTTTTACGTTCTAGTGCGAAAAAGTATTGTTTTGCGTACTAGAGCGAAAAAGTGTCGTTTTACGTACTAGGGCGAAAAAGTTGATTTTTACGCACTACAGCGGAAGAGTGGCTTTTTATGCACTAGAGAAAGTGTCGTTTTCCGTACTGGAGCGTATAAGTGTCTTTTTACACACTAGAGCGAAAAAATGTCTTTTTACATACTAAAGCGAAAGAGTGGCATTTTACGTACTAGTCCGAAAAATTGTTGTTTCACGTACTAGAGCGAAAAAGTGTCGTTTTACGTACTAGAGCGAAAAAGTGGCTTTTTGCACTAGAGCGAAAAAGTGGCTTTTTTGCACTAGAGCGAAAAAGTGTTTTCCGCCATTCTCTCTGACGTTCATCACGGTTTATATCAACGATAAAAAGTGCTCGATTGGGGATCACAATGAAGGTGAAGAATTAGCAAATTTCATATTTGCGTACGTCAATTTAGTTTTTTTCGAAAACAGTAATGTGTAAAATAGTACTTTTTGGACTTGGTTTATGTGAAAAAGTGGACTTTTTGCGCCTTTAATCTGTGCGCAGAGACACTGTACGCAGATTGGAATATCCAGGTTTTTTTGCTCACTAGAGCGAAAAATTGTCTTTTGACATACTAGAGCGGAAAAGTGGCATTTTACGTTCTAGTGCGAAAAAGTGTCGTTTCACGTACTAGGGCGAAAAAGTTGATTTTTACGCACTACAGCGGAAAAGTGGCTTTTTATGCACTAGAGAAAGTGTCGTTTTCCGTACCGGAGCGTATAAGTGTCTTTTTACAAACTAGAGCGAAAAAATGTCTTTTTTGCACTAGGGCAAAAAAGTGGCCTTTCTTCCCTAGGGCGAAAAAGTGCGTTTTTTAATCCTAGGGCGAAAAAGTGGCTTTTTTGCCCTAGGGCGAAAAAGTGACTTTTTTGCCCTAGGGCGGAAAAGTCGTTTTTTTGTCCTAGGGTGAAAAAGTGGCCTTTCTTCCCTAGGGCGAAAAAGTGCGTTTTTTAATCCTAGGGCGAAAAAGTGGCTTTTTTTTTGCCCTAGGGCCAAAAAGTGACTTTTTTGCCCTAGGGCGAAAAAGTGACTTTTTTGCCCTAGGGCGAAAAAGTGGGCTTTCTTCCCTAGGGCGAAAAAGTGACTTTTTTTGCACTAGGGCGAAAAAGTGTCGTTTTACGTACTAGGGCGAAAAAGTGGCTTTTTTGCACTAGAGCGAAAAAGTGTTTTCCGCCATTCTCTCTGACGTTCATCACGGTTTATATCAACGATAAAAAGTGCTCGATTGGGGATCACAATGAAGGTGAAGAATTAGCAATTTTCATGTTTGCGTACGTCAATTTAGATTTTTTCGAAAACAGTAATGTGTAAAATAGTACTTTTTGCATAAAAAGTGGCTTTTTATGCACTAGAGAAAATGTCGTTTCCCGTACTGGAGCGTATAAGTGTCTTTTTACACACTAGAACGAAAAAATGTCTTTTTACATACTAAAGCGAAAAAGTGGCATTTTACGTACTAGTCCGAAAAATTGTTGTTTCACGTACTAGAGCGAAAAAGTGTCGTTTTACGTACTAGAGCAAAAAAGTGGCTTTTTTGCACTAGAGCGAAAAAGTGGTTTTTTTCACTACAGCGAAAAAGTGTTTTCCGCCATTCTCTCTGACGTTCATCACGGTTTATGTCAACGATAAAAAGTGCTCGATTGGGGATCACAATGAAGGTGAAGAATTAGCAAATTTCATATTTGCGTACGTCAATTTAGTTTTTTTCGAAAACAGTAATGTGTAAAATAGTACTTTTTGGACTTGGTTTATGTGAAAAAGTGGACTTTTTGTGCCTTTAATCTGTGCGCAGAGACACTGTACGCAGATTGGAATATCCAGGTTTTTTTGCTCCCTAGAGCGAAAAAATGTCTTTTTAGGGCGAAAAAGTGGCCTTTTCGCACTAGGGCGAAAAAGTGACTTTTTTGCACTAGGGCGAAAAAGTGTCGTTTTACGTACTAGGGCGAAAAAGTGGCCTTCTTTCACTAGGGCGAAAAAGTGGGTTTTTTTTCACTAGAGCGAAAAAGTGTTTTCCGCCATTCTCTCTGACGTTCATCACGGTTTATATCAACGATAAAAAGTGCTCGATTGGGGATCACAATGAAGGTGAAGAATTAGCAAATTTCATGTTTGTGTATGTCAATTTAGTTTTTTTCGAAAACGGTGATGTGTAAAATAGTACTTTTTGGACTTGGTTTATGTGAAAAAGTGGAGTTTTTGTGCCTTTAATCTGTGCGCAGAGACACTGTACGCAGATTGGAATATCCAGGTTTTTTTGCTCACTAGAGCGAAAAAATGTCTTTTTACATACTAGAGCGGTAAAGTGGCTTTTTACGTTCTAGTGCGAAAAAGTATTGTTTCACGTACTAGGGCGAAAAAGTTGATTTTTACGCACTACAGCGGAAAAGTGGCTTTTTATGCACTAGAGAAAGTGTCGTTTTCCGTACCGGAGCGTATAAGTGTCTTTTTACAAACTAGAGCGAAAAAATGTCTTTTTACATACTAAAGCGAAAGAGTGGCATTTTACGTACTAGTCCGAAAAATTGTTGTTTTACGTACTAGAGCGAAAAAGTGTCGTTTTACGTACTTGGGCGAAAAAGTGTCGTTTTACGTACTAGGGCGAAAAAGTGGCCTTCTTGCACTAGGGCGAAAAAGTGGTTTTTTTCACTACAGCGAAAAAGTGTTTTCCGCCATTCTCTCTGACGTTCATCATGGTTTATATCAACGATAAAGAGTGCTCGATTGGGGATCACAATGAAGGTGAAGAATTAGCAAATTTCATATTTGCGTACGTCAATTTAGTTTTTTTCGAAAACGGTAATGTGTAAAATAGTACTTTTTGGACTTGGTTTATGTGAAAAAGTGGACTTTTTGTGCCTTTAATCTGTGCGCAGAGACACTGTACGCAGATTGGAATATCCAGGTTTTTTTGCTCACTAGAACGAAAAAATGTCTTTTGACATACTAGAGCGGAAAAGTGGCTTTTTACGTTCTATTGCGAAAAAGTATTGTTTTACGTACTAGAGCGAAAAAATGTCGTTTTACGTACTAGGGCGAAAAAGTTGATTTTTACGCACTACAGCGGAAAAGTGGCTTTTTATGCACTAGAGAAAGTGTCGTTTTCCGTACCGGAGCGTATAAGTGTCTTTTTACAAACTAGAGCGAAAAAATGTCTTTTTACATACTAAAGCGAAAGAGTGGCATTTTACGTACTAGTCCGAAAAATTGTTGTTTTACGTACTAGAGCGAAAAAGTGTCGTTTTACGTACTTGGGCGAAAAAGTGTCGTTTTACGTACTAGGGCGAAAAAGTGGCCTTCTTGCACTAGGGCGAAAAAGTGGTTTTTTTCACTACAGCGAAAAAGTGTTTTCCGCCATTCTCTCTGACGTTCATCATGGTTTATATCAACGATAAAGAGTGCTCGATTGGGGATCACAATGAAGGTGAAGAATTAGCAAATTTCATATTTGCGTACGTCAATTTAGTTTTTTTCGAAAACGGTAATGTGTAAAATAGTACTTTTTGGACTTGGTTTATGTGAAAAAGTGGACTTTTTGTGCCTTTAATCTGTGCGCAGAGACACTGTACGCAGATTGGAATATCCAGGTTTTTTTGCTCACTAGAGCGAAAAAATGTCTTTTTACATACTAGAGCGGAAAAGTGGCTTTTTACGTTCTAGTGCGAAAAAGTATTGTTTCACGTACTAGGGCGAAAAAGTTGATTTTTACGCACTACAGCGGAAAAGTGGCTTTTTATGCACTAGAGAAAGTGTCGTTTTTCGTACCGGAGCGTATAAGTGTCTTTTTACAAACTAGAGCGAAAAAATGTCTTTTTTGTCCTAGGGCGAAAAATTGGCCTTTTTGTCCTAGGACGAAAAAGTGACTTTTTTGCACTAGGGCGAAAAAGTGTCGTTTTACGTACTAGGGCGAAAAAGTGGCCTTCTTACACTAGGGCGAAAAAGTGGTTTTTTTCACTAGAGCGAAAAAGTGTTTTCCGCCATTCGCTCTGACGTTCATCACGGTTTATATCAACGATAAAAAGTGCTCGATTAGGGATCACAATGAAGGTGAAGAATTAGCAAATTTCATGTTTGCGTACGTCAATTTAGTTTTTTTCGAAAACGGTAATGTGTAAAATAGTACTTTTTGGACTTGGTATATGTGAAAAAGTGGACTTTTTGTGCCTTTAATCTGTGCGCAGAGACACTGTACGCAGATTGGAATATCCAGGTTTTTTTGCTCACTAGAGCGAAAAAATGTCTTTTGACATACTAGAGCGGAAAAGTGGCTTTTTACGTTCTAGTGCGAAAAAGTGTCGTTTCACGTACTAGGGCGAAAAAGTTGATTTTTACGCACTACAGCGGAAAAGTGGCTTTTTATGCACTAGAGAAAGTCTCGTTTTCTGTACCGGAGCGTATAAGTGTCTTTTTACAAACTAGAGCGAAAAAATGTCTTTTTTGCCCTAGGGCGAAAAAGTGGCATTTTTGCCCCAGGGCGAAAAAGTGGCTTTTTGCCCCAGGGCGAAAAAGTGGCTTTTTGCCCTAGGACGAAAAAGTGGCTTTTTGCCCCAGGGCGAAAAAGTGGCTTTTTTGCCCCAGGGCGAAAAAGTGGCTTTTTTGCCCTAGGGCGAAAAAGTGACTTTTTTGCCCTAGGGCGGAAAAGTCGTTTTTTTGTCCTAGGGTGAAAAAGTGGCCTTTCTTCCCTAGGGCGAAAAAGTGCGTTTTTTAATCCTAGGGCGAAAAAGTGGCTTTTTTGCCCTAGGGCGAAAAGTGGCTTTTTTGCCCTAGGGCGAAAAAGTGACTTTTTTGCCCTAGGGCGAAAAAGTGGGCTTTTTTGCCCTAGGGCGAAAAAGTGACTTTTTTGCCCTAGGGCGAAAAAGTGGGCTTTCTTCCCTAGGGCGAAAAAGTGACTTTTTTGCCCTAGGGCGAAAAAGTGCGTTTTTTATCCTAGGGCGAAAAAGTGGGCTTTCTTCCCTAAGGCGAAAAAGTGACTGTTTTGCACTAGGGCGAAAAAGTGTCGTTTTACGTACTAGGGCGAAAAAGTGTCGTTTTACGTATTAGGCGAAAAAGTGGCCTTCTTACACTAGGGCGAAAAAGTGGTTTTTTTCACTAGAGCGAAAAAGTGTTTTCCGCCATTCTCTCTGACGTTCATCACGGTTTATATCAACGATAAAGAGTGCTCGATTGGGGATCACAATGAAGGTGAAGAATTAGCAAATTTCATATTTGCGTACGTCAATTTAGTTTTTGTCGAAAACAGTAATGTGTAAAATAGTACTTTTTGGACTTGGTTTATGTGAAAAAGTGGACTTTTTGCGCCTTTAATCTGTGCGCAGAGACACTGTACGCAGATTGGAATATCCAGGTTTTTTTTGCTCACTAGAGCGGAAAAGTGGCTTTTTACGTTCTAGTGCGAAAAAGTATTGTTTTGCGTACTAGAGCGAAAAAGTGTCGTTTTACGTACTAGGGCGAAAAAGTTGATTTTTACGCACTACAGCGGAAGAGTGGCTTTTTATGCACTAGAGAAAGTGTCGTTTTCCGTACTGGAGCGTATAAGTGTCTTTTTACACACTAGAGCGAAAAAATGTCTTTTTACATACTAAAGCGAAAGAGTGGCATTTTACGTACTAGTCCGAAAAATTGTTGTTTCACGTACTAGAGCGAAAAAGTGTCGTTTTACGTACTAGAGCGAAAAAGTGGCTTTTTGCACTAGAGCGAAAAAGTGGCTTTTTTGCACTAGAGCGAAAAAGTGTTTTCCGCCATTCTCTCTGACGTTCATCACGGTTTATATCAACGATAAAAAGTGCTCGATTGGGGATCACAATGAAGGTGAAGAATTAGCAAATTTCATATTTGCGTACGTCAATTTAGTTTTTTTCGAAAACAGTAATGTGTAAAATAGTACTTTTTGGACTTGGTTTATGTGAAAAAGTGGACTTTTTGCGCCTTTAATCTGTGCGCAGAGACACTGTACGCAGATTGGAATATCCAGGTTTTTTTGCTCACTAGAGCGAAAAATTGTCTTTTGACATACTAGAGCGGAAAAGTGGCATTTTACGTTCTAGTGCGAAAAAGTGTCGTTTCACGTACTAGGGCGAAAAAGTTGATTTTTACGCACTACAGCGGAAAAGTGGCTTTTTATGCACTAGAGAAAGTGTCGTTTTCCGTACCGGAGCGTATAAGTGTCTTTTTACAAACTAGAGCGAAAAAATGTCTTTTTTGCACTAGGGCAAAAAAGTGGCCTTTCTTCCCTAGGGCGAAAAAGTGCGTTTTTTAATCCTAGGGCGAAAAAGTGGCTTTTTTGCCCTAGGGCGAAAAAGTGACTTTTTTGCCCTAGGGCGGAAAAGTCGTTTTTTTGTCCTAGGGTGAAAAAGTGGCCTTTCTTCCCTAGGGCGAAAAAGTGCGTTTTTTAATCCTAGGGCGAAAAAGTGGCTTTTTTTGCCCTAGGGCCAAAAAGTGACTTTTTTGCCCTAGGGCGAAAAAGTGACTTTTTTGTCCTAGGGCGAAAAAGTGGGCTTTCTTCCCTAGGGCGAAAAAGTAACTTTTTTGCACTAGGGCGAAAAAGTGTCGTTTTACGTACTAGGGCGAAAAAGTGGCTTTTTTGCACTAGAGCGAAAAAGTGTTTTCCGCCATTCTCTCTGACGTTCATCACGGTTTATATCAACGATAAAAAGTGCTCGATTGGGGATCACAATGAAGGTGAAGAATTAGCAATTTTCATGTTTGCGTACGTCAATTTAGATTTTTTCGAAAACAGTAATGTGTAAAATAGTACTTTTTGCATAAAAAGTGGCTTTTTATGCACTAGAGAAAATGTCGTTTCCCGTACTGGAGCGTATAAGTGTCTTTTTACACACTAGAACGAAAAAATGTCTTTTTACATACTAAAGCGAAAAAGTGGCATTTTACGTACTAGTCCGAAAAATTGTTGTTTCACGTACTAGAGCGAAAAAGTGTCGTTTTACGTACTAGAGCAAAAAAGTGGCTTTTTTGCACTAGAGCGAAAAAGTGGTTTTTTTCACTACAGCGAAAAAGTGTTTTCCGCCATTCTCTCTGACGTTCATCACGGTTTATGTCAACGATAAAAAGTGCTCGATTGGGGATCACAATGAAGGTGAAGAATTAGCAAATTTCATATTTGCGTACGTCAATTTAGTTTTTTTCGAAAACAGTAATGTGTAAAATAGTACTTTTTGGACTTGGTTTATGTGAAAAAGTGGACTTTTTGTGCCTTTAATCTGTGCGCAGAGACACTGTACGCAGATTGGAATATCCAGGTTTTTTTGCTCCCTAGAGCGAAAAAATGTCTTTTTACGGCGAAAAAGTGGCCTTTTCGCACTAGGGCGAAAAAGTGACTTTTTTGCACTAGGGCGAAAAAGTGTCGTTTTACGTACTAGGGCGAAAAAGTGGCCTTCTTTCACTAGGGCGAAAAAGTGGGTTTTTTTTCACTAGAGCGAAAAAGTGTTTTCCGCCATTCTCTCTGACGTTCATCACGGTTTATATCAACGATAAAAAGTGCTCGATTGGGGATCACAATGAAGGTGAAGAATTAGCAAATTTCATGTTTGTGTATGTCAATTTAGTTTTTTTCGAAAACGGTGATGTGTAAAATAGTACTTTTTGGACTTGGTTTATGTGAAAAAGTGGAGTTTTTGTGCCTTTAATCTGTGCGCAGAGACACTGTACGCAGATTGGAATATCCAGGTTTTTTTGCTCACTAGAGCGAAAAAATGTCTTTTTACATACTAGAGCGGAAAAGTGGCTTTTTACGTTCTAGTGCGAAAAAGTGTCGTTTCACGTACTAGGGCGAAAAAGTTGATTTTTACGCACTACAGCGGAAAAGTGGCTTTTTATGCACTAGAGAAAGTGTCGTTTTCTGTACCGGAGCGTATAAGTGTCTTTTTACAAACTAGAGCGAAAAAATGTCTTTTTTGCCCTAGGGCGAAAAAGTGGCATTTTTGCCCCAGGGCGAAAAAGTGGCTTTTTGCCCCAGGGCGAAAAAGTGGCTTTTTGCCCTAGGACGAAAAAGTGGCTTTTTGCCCCAGGGCGAAAAAGTGGCTTTTTTGCCCCAGGGCGAAAAAGTGGCTTTTTTGCCCTAGGGCGAAAAAGTGACTTTTTTGCCCTAGGGCGGAAAAGTCGTTTTTTGTCCTAGGGCGAAAAAGTGCGTTTTTTAATCCTAGGGCGAAAAAGTGCCTTTTTTGCCCTAGGGCGAAAAGTGGCTTTTTTGCCCTAGGGCGAAAAAGTGACTTTTTTGCCCTAGGGCGAAAAAGTGGGCTTTCTTCCCTAGGGCGAAAAAGTGACTTTTTTGCCCTAGGGCGAAAAAGTGGCTTTTTTGCCCTAGGGAGAAAAAGTGGCTTTTTTTTGCCCTAGGGCGAAAAAGTGCGTTTTTTATCCTAGGGCGAAAAAGTGGGCTTTCTTCCCTAAGGCGAAAAAGTGACTGTTTTGCACTAGGGCGAAAAAGTGTCGTTTTACGTACTAGGGCGAAAAAGTGTCGTTTTACGTATTAGGCGAAAAAGTGGCCTTCTTACACTAGGGCGAAAAAGTGGTTTTTTTCACTAGAGCGAAAAAGTGTTTTCCGCCATTCTCTCTGACGTTCATCACGGTTTATATCAACGATAAAGAGTGCTCGATTGGGGATCACAATGAAGGTGAAGAATTAGCAAATTTCATATTTGCGTACGTCAATTTAGTTTTTGTCGAAAACAGTAATGTGTAAAATAGTACTTTTTGGACTTGGTTTATGTGAAAAAGTGGACTTTTTGCGCCTTTAATCTGTGCGCAGAGACACTGTACGCAGATTGGAATATCCAGGTTTTTTTGCTCACTAGAGCGGAAAAGTGGCTTTTTACGTTCTAGTGCGAAAAAGTATTGTTTTGCGTACTAGAGCGAAAAAGTGTCGTTTTACGTACTAGGGCGAAAAAGTTGATTTTTACGCACTACAGCGGAAGAGTGGCTTTTTATGCACTAGAGAAAGTGTCGTTTTCCGTACTGGAGCGTATAAGTGTCTTTTTACACACTAGAGCGAAAAAATGTCTTTTTACATACTAAAGCGAAAGAGTGGCATTTTACGTACTAGTCCGAAAAATTGTTGTTTCACGTACTAGAGCGAAAAAGTGTCGTTTTACGTACTAGAGCGAAAAAGTGGCTTTTTGCACTAGAGCGAAAAAGTGGCTTTTTTGCACTAGAGCGAAAAAGTGTTTTCCGCCATTCTCTCTGACGTTCATCACGGTTTATATCAACGATAAAAAGTGCTCGATTGGGGATCACAATGAAGGTGAAGAATTAGCAAATTTCATATTTGCGTACGTCAATTTAGTTTTTTTCGAAAACAGTAATGTGTAAAATAGTACTTTTTGGACTTGGTTTATGTGAAAAAGTGGACTTTTTGCGCCTTTAATCTGTGCGCAGAGACACTGTACGCAGATTGGAATATCCAGGTTTTTTTGCTCACTAGAGCGAAAAATTGTCTTTTGACATACTAGAGCGGAAAAGTGGCATTTTACGTTCTAGTGCGAAAAAGTGTCGTTTCACGTACTAGGGCGAAAAAGTTGATTTTTACGCACTACAGCGGAAAAGTGGCTTTTTATGCACTAGAGAAAGTGTCGTTTTCCGTACCGGAGCGTATAAGTGTCTTTTTACAAACTAGAGCGAAAAAATGTCTTTTTTGCACTAGGGCAAAAAAGTGGCCTTTCTTCCCTAGGGCGAAAAAGTGCGTTTTTTAATCCTAGGGCGAAAAAGTGGCTTTTTTGCCCTAGGGCGAAAAAGTGACTTTTTTGCCCTAGGGCGGAAAAGTCGTTTTTTTGTCCTAGGGTGAAAAAGTGGCCTTTCTTCCCTAGGGCGAAAAAGTGCGTTTTTTAATCCTAGGGCGAAAAAGTGGCTTTTTTTTTGCCCTAGGGCCAAAAAGTGACTTTTTTGCCCTAGGGCGAAAAAGTGACTTTTTTGCCCTAGGGCGAAAAAGTGGGCTTTCTTCCCTAGGGCGAAAAAGTGACTTTTTTTGCACTAGGGCGAAAAAGTGTCGTTTTACGTACTAGGGCGAAAAAGTGGCTTTTTTGCACTAGAGCGAAAAAGTGTTTTCCGCCATTCTCTCTGACGTTCATCACGGTTTATATCAACGATAAAAAGTGCTCGATTGGGGATCACAATGAAGGTGAAGAATTAGCAATTTTCATGTTTGCGTACGTCAATTTAGATTTTTTCGAAAACAGTAATGTGTAAAATAGTACTTTTTGCATAAAAAGTGGCTTTTTATGCACTAGAGAAAATGTCGTTTCCCGTACTGGAGCGTATAAGTGTCTTTTTACACACTAGAACGAAAAAATGTCTTTTTACATACTAAAGCGAAAAAGTGGCATTTTACGTACTAGTCCGAAAAATTGTTGTTTCACGTACTAGAGCGAAAAAGTGTCGTTTTACGTACTAGAGCAAAAAAGTGGCTTTTTTGCACTAGAGCGAAAAAGTGGTTTTTTTCACTACAGCGAAAAAGTGTTTTCCGCCATTCTCTCTGACGTTCATCACGGTTTATGTCAACGATAAAAAGTGCTCGATTGGGGATCACAATGAAGGTGAAGAATTAGCAAATTTCATATTTGCGTACGTCAATTTAGTTTTTTTCGAAAACAGTAATGTGTAAAATAGTACTTTTTGGACTTGGTTTATGTGAAAAAGTGGACTTTTTGTGCCTTTAATCTGTGCGCAGAGACACTGTACGCAGATTGGAATATCCAGGTTTTTTTGCTCCCTAGAGCGAAAAAATGTCTTTTTAGGGCGAAAAAGTGGCCTTTTCGCACTAGGGCGAAAAAGTGACTTTTTTGCACTAGGGCGAAAAAGTGTCGTTTTACGTACTAGGGCGAAAAAGTGGCCTTCTTTCACTAGGGCGAAAAAGTGGGTTTTTTTTCACTAGAGCGAAAAAGTGTTTTCCGCCATTCTCTCTGACGTTCATCACGGTTTATATCAACGATAAAAAGTGCTCGATTGGGGATCACAATGAAGGTGAAGAATTAGCAAATTTCATGTTTGTGTATGTCAATTTAGTTTTTTTCGAAAACGGTGATGTGTAAAATAGTACTTTTTGGACTTGGTTTATGTGAAAAAGTGGAGTTTTTGTGCCTTTAATCTGTGCGCAGAGACACTGTACGCAGATTGGAATATCCAGGTTTTTTTGCTCACTAGAGCGAAAAAATGTCTTTTTACATACTAGAGCGGTAAAGTGGCTTTTTACGTTCTAGTGCGAAAAAGTATTGTTTCACGTACTAGGGCGAAAAAGTTGATTTTTACGCACTACAGCGGAAAAGTGGCTTTTTATGCACTAGAGAAAGTGTCGTTTTCCGTACCGGAGCGTATAAGTGTCTTTTTACAAACTAGAGCGAAAAAATGTCTTTTTACATACTAAAGCGAAAGAGTGGCATTTTACGTACTAGTCCGAAAAATTGTTGTTTTACGTACTAGAGCGAAAAAGTGTCGTTTTACGTACTTGGGCGAAAAAGTGTCGTTTTACGTACTAGGGCGAAAAAGTGGCCTTCTTGCACTAGGGCGAAAAAGTGGTTTTTTTCACTACAGCGAAAAAGTGTTTTCCGCCATTCTCTCTGACGTTCATCATGGTTTATATCAACGATAAAGAGTGCTCGATTGGGGATCACAATGAAGGTGAAGAATTAGCAAATTTCATATTTGCGTACGTCAATTTAGTTTTTTTCGAAAACGGTAATGTGTAAAATAGTACTTTTTGGACTTGGTTTATGTGAAAAAGTGGACTTTTTGTGCCTTTAATCTGTGCGCAGAGACACTGTACGCAGATTGGAATATCCAGGTTTTTTTGCTCACTAGAACGAAAAAATGTCTTTTGACATACTAGAGCGGAAAAGTGGCTTTTTACGTTCTATTGCGAAAAAGTATTGTTTTACGTACTAGAGCGAAAAAATGTCGTTTTACGTACTAGGGCGAAAAAGTTGATTTTTACGCACTACAGCGGAAAAGTGGCTTTTTATGCACTAGAGAAAGTGTCGTTTTCCGTACCGGAGCGTATAAGTGTCTTTTTACAAACTAGAGCGAAAAAATGTCTTTTTACATACTAAAGCGAAAGAGTGGCATTTTACGTACTAGTCCGAAAAATTGTTGTTTTACGTACTAGAGCGAAAAAGTGTCGTTTTACGTACTTGGGCGAAAAAGTGTCGTTTTACGTACTAGGGCGAAAAAGTGGCCTTCTTGCACTAGGGCGAAAAAGTGGTTTTTTTCACTACAGCGAAAAAGTGTTTTCCGCCATTCTCTCTGACGTTCATCATGGTTTATATCAACGATAAAGAGTGCTCGATTGGGGATCACAATGAAGGTGAAGAATTAGCAAATTTCATATTTGCGTACGTCAATTTAGTTTTTTTCGAAAACGGTAATGTGTAAAATAGTACTTTTTGGACTTGGTTTATGTGAAAAAGTGGACTTTTTGTGCCTTTAATCTGTGCGCAGAGACACTGTACGCAGATTGGAATATCCAGGTTTTTTTGCTCACTAGAGCGAAAAAATGTCTTTTTACATACTAGAGCGGAAAAGTGGCTTTTTACGTTCTAGTGCGAAAAAGTATTGTTTCACGTACTAGGGCGAAAAAGTTGATTTTTACGCACTACAGCGGAAAAGTGGCTTTTTATGCACTAGAGAAAGTGTCGTTTTTCGTACCGGAGCGTATAAGTGTCTTTTTACAAACTAGAGCGAAAAAATGTCTTTTTTGTCCTAGGGCGAAAAATTGGCCTTTTTGTCCTAGGACGAAAAAGTGACTTTTTTGCACTAGGGCGAAAAAGTGTCGTTTTACGTACTAGGGCGAAAAAGTGGCCTTCTTACACTAGGGCGAAAAAGTGGTTTTTTTCACTAGAGCGAAAAAGTGTTTTCCGCCATTCGCTCTGACGTTCATCACGGTTTATATCAACGATAAAAAGTGCTCGATTAGGGATCACAATGAAGGTGAAGAATTAGCAAATTTCATGTTTGCGTACGTCAATTTAGTTTTTTTCGAAAACGGTAATGTGTAAAATAGTACTTTTTGGACTTGGTATATGTGAAAAAGTGGACTTTTTGTGCCTTTAATCTGTGCGCAGAGACACTGTACGCAGATTGGAATATCCAGGTTTTTTTGCTCACTAGAGCGAAAAAATGTCTTTTGACATACTAGAGCGGAAAAGTGGCTTTTTACGTTCTAGTGCGAAAAAGTGTCGTTTCACGTACTAGGGCGAAAAAGTTGATTTTTACGCACTACAGCGGAAAAGTGGCTTTTTATGCACTAGAGAAAGTCTCGTTTTCTGTACCGGAGCGTATAAGTGTCTTTTTACAAACTAGAGCGAAAAAATGTCTTTTTTGCCCTAGGGCGAAAAAGTGGCATTTTTGCCCCAGGGCGAAAAAGTGGCTTTTTGCCCCAGGGCGAAAAAGTGGCTTTTTGCCCTAGGACGAAAAAGTGGCTTTTTGCCCCAGGGCGAAAAAGTGGCTTTTTTGCCCCAGGGCGAAAAAGTGGCTTTTTTGCCCTAGGGCGAAAAAGTGACTTTTTTGCCCTAGGGCGGAAAAGTCGTTTTTTTGTCCTAGGGTGAAAAAGTGGCCTTTCTTCCCTAGGGCGAAAAAGTGCGTTTTTTAATCCTAGGGCGAAAAAGTGGCTTTTTTGCCCTAGGGCGAAAAGTGGCTTTTTTGCCCTAGGGCGAAAAAGTGACTTTTTTGCCCTAGGGCGAAAAAGTGGGCTTTTTTGCCCTAGGGCGAAAAAGTGACTTTTTTGCCCTAGGGCGAAAAAGTGGGCTTTCTTCCCTAGGGCGAAAAAGTGACTTTTTTGCCCTAGGGCGAAAAAGTGCGTTTTTTATCCTAGGGCGAAAAAGTGGGCTTTCTTCCCTAAGGCGAAAAAGTGACTGTTTTGCACTAGGGCGAAAAAGTGTCGTTTTACGTACTAGGGCGAAAAAGTGTCGTTTTACGTATTAGGCGAAAAAGTGGCCTTCTTACACTAGGGCGAAAAAGTGGTTTTTTTCACTAGAGCGAAAAAGTGTTTTCCGCCATTCTCTCTGACGTTCATCACGGTTTATATCAACGATAAAGAGTGCTCGATTGGGGATCACAATGAAGGTGAAGAATTAGCAAATTTCATATTTGCGTACGTCAATTTAGTTTTTGTCGAAAACAGTAATGTGTAAAATAGTACTTTTTGGACTTGGTTTATGTGAAAAAGTGGACTTTTTGCGCCTTTAATCTGTGCGCAGAGACACTGTACGCAGATTGGAATATCCAGGTTTTTTTTGCTCACTAGAGCGGAAAAGTGGCTTTTTACGTTCTAGTGCGAAAAAGTATTGTTTTGCGTACTAGAGCGAAAAAGTGTCGTTTTACGTACTAGGGCGAAAAAGTTGATTTTTACGCACTACAGCGGAAGAGTGGCTTTTTATGCACTAGAGAAAGTGTCGTTTTCCGTACTGGAGCGTATAAGTGTCTTTTTACACACTAGAGCGAAAAAATGTCTTTTTACATACTAAAGCGAAAGAGTGGCATTTTACGTACTAGTCCGAAAAATTGTTGTTTCACGTACTAGAGCGAAAAAGTGTCGTTTTACGTACTAGAGCGAAAAAGTGGCTTTTTGCACTAGAGCGAAAAAGTGGCTTTTTTGCACTAGAGCGAAAAAGTGTTTTCCGCCATTCTCTCTGACGTTCATCACGGTTTATATCAACGATAAAAAGTGCTCGATTGGGGATCACAATGAAGGTGAAGAATTAGCAAATTTCATATTTGCGTACGTCAATTTAGTTTTTTTCGAAAACAGTAATGTGTAAAATAGTACTTTTTGGACTTGGTTTATGTGAAAAAGTGGACTTTTTGCGCCTTTAATCTGTGCGCAGAGACACTGTACGCAGATTGGAATATCCAGGTTTTTTTGCTCACTAGAGCGAAAAATTGTCTTTTGACATACTAGAGCGGAAAAGTGGCATTTTACGTTCTAGTGCGAAAAAGTGTCGTTTCACGTACTAGGGCGAAAAAGTTGATTTTTACGCACTACAGCGGAAAAGTGGCTTTTTATGCACTAGAGAAAGTGTCGTTTTCCGTACCGGAGCGTATAAGTGTCTTTTTACAAACTAGAGCGAAAAAATGTCTTTTTTGCACTAGGGCAAAAAAGTGGCCTTTCTTCCCTAGGGCGAAAAAGTGCGTTTTTTAATCCTAGGGCGAAAAAGTGGCTTTTTTGCCCTAGGGCGAAAAAGTGACTTTTTTGCCCTAGGGCGGAAAAGTCGTTTTTTTGTCCTAGGGTGAAAAAGTGGCCTTTCTTCCCTAGGGCGAAAAAGTGCGTTTTTTAATCCTAGGGCGAAAAAGTGGCTTTTTTTGCCCTAGGGCCAAAAAGTGACTTTTTTGCCCTAGGGCGAAAAAGTGACTTTTTTGTCCTAGGGCGAAAAAGTGGGCTTTCTTCCCTAGGGCGAAAAAGTAACTTTTTTGCACTAGGGCGAAAAAGTGTCGTTTTACGTACTAGGGCGAAAAAGTGGCTTTTTTGCACTAGAGCGAAAAAGTGTTTTCCGCCATTCTCTCTGACGTTCATCACGGTTTATATCAACGATAAAAAGTGCTCGATTGGGGATCACAATGAAGGTGAAGAATTAGCAATTTTCATGTTTGCGTACGTCAATTTAGATTTTTTCGAAAACAGTAATGTGTAAAATAGTACTTTTTGCATAAAAAGTGGCTTTTTATGCACTAGAGAAAATGTCGTTTCCCGTACTGGAGCGTATAAGTGTCTTTTTACACACTAGAACGAAAAAATGTCTTTTTACATACTAAAGCGAAAAAGTGGCATTTTACGTACTAGTCCGAAAAATTGTTGTTTCACGTACTAGAGCGAAAAAGTGTCGTTTTACGTACTAGAGCAAAAAAGTGGCTTTTTTGCACTAGAGCGAAAAAGTGGTTTTTTTCACTACAGCGAAAAAGTGTTTTCCGCCATTCTCTCTGACGTTCATCACGGTTTATGTCAACGATAAAAAGTGCTCGATTGGGGATCACAATGAAGGTGAAGAATTAGCAAATTTCATATTTGCGTACGTCAATTTAGTTTTTTTCGAAAACAGTAATGTGTAAAATAGTACTTTTTGGACTTGGTTTATGTGAAAAAGTGGACTTTTTGTGCCTTTAATCTGTGCGCAGAGACACTGTACGCAGATTGGAATATCCAGGTTTTTTTGCTCCCTAGAGCGAAAAAATGTCTTTTTACGGCGAAAAAGTGGCCTTTTCGCACTAGGGCGAAAAAGTGACTTTTTTGCACTAGGGCGAAAAAGTGTCGTTTTACGTACTAGGGCGAAAAAGTGGCCTTCTTTCACTAGGGCGAAAAAGTGGGTTTTTTTTCACTAGAGCGAAAAAGTGTTTTCCGCCATTCTCTCTGACGTTCATCACGGTTTATATCAACGATAAAAAGTGCTCGATTGGGGATCACAATGAAGGTGAAGAATTAGCAAATTTCATGTTTGTGTATGTCAATTTAGTTTTTTTCGAAAACGGTGATGTGTAAAATAGTACTTTTTGGACTTGGTTTATGTGAAAAAGTGGAGTTTTTGTGCCTTTAATCTGTGCGCAGAGACACTGTACGCAGATTGGAATATCCAGGTTTTTTTGCTCACTAGAGCGAAAAAATGTCTTTTTACATACTAGAGCGGAAAAGTGGCTTTTTACGTTCTAGTGCGAAAAAGTATTGTTTCACGTACTAGGGCGAAAAAGTTGATTTTTACGCACTACAGCGGAAAAGTGGCTTTTTATGCACTAGAGAAAGTGTCGTTTTCCGTACCGGAGCGTATAAGTGTCTTTTTACAAACTAGAGCGAAAAAATGTCTTTTTTGTCCTAGGGCGAAAAATTGGCCTTTTTGTCCTAGGGCGAAAAAGTGACTTTTTTGCACTAGGGCGAAAAAGTGTCGTTTTACGTACTAGGGCGAAAAAGTGGCCTTCTTACACTAGGGCGAAAAAGTGGTTTTTTTCACTAGAGCGAAAAAGTGTTTTCCGCCATTCTCTCTGACGTTCATCACGGTTTACGTCAACGATAAAAAGTGCTCGATTAGGGATCACAATGAAGGTGAAGAATTAGCAAATTTCATGTTTGCGTACGTCAATTTAGTTTTTTTCGAAAACGGTAATGTGTAAAATAGTACTTTTTGGACTTGGTTTATGTGAAAAAGTGGACTTTTTGTGCCTTTAATCTGTGCGCAGAGACACTGTACGCAGATTGGAATATCCAGGTTTTTTTGCTCACTAGAGCGAAAAAATGTCTTTTTACATACTAGAGCGGAAAAGTGGCTTTTTACGTTCTCGTGCGAAAAAGTATTGTTTCACGTACTAGGGCGAAAAAGTTGATTTTTACGCACTACAGCGGAAAAGTGGCTTTTTATGCACTAGAGAAAGTGTCGTTTTCCGTACCGGAGCGTATAAGTGTCTTTTTACAAACTAGAGCGAAAAAATGTCTTTTTTGCCCTATGGCGAAAAAGTGGCATTTTTGCACTAGAGCGAAAAAGTGGCTTTTTTGCACTAGAGCGAAAAAGTGGCTTTTTTGCACTAGAGCGAAAAAGTGTTTTCCGCCATTCTCTCTGACGTTCATCACGGTTTATATCAACGATAAAAAGTGCTCGATTGGGGATCACAATGAAGGTGAAGAATTAGCAATTTTCATGTTTGCGTACGTCAATTTAAATTTTTTCGAAAACAGTAATGTGTAAAATAGTACTTTCTGCATAAAAAGTGGCTTTTTATGCACTAGAGAAAGTGTCGTTTTCCGTACTGGAGCGTATAAGTGTCTTTTTACACACTAGAGCGAAAAAATGTCTTTTTACATACTAAAGCGAAAGAGTGGCATTTTACGTACTAGTCCGAAAAATTGTTGTTTCACGTACTAGAGCGAAAAATTGTCGTTTTACGTACTAGAGCGAAAAAGTGGCTTTTTTGCACTAGAGCGAAAAAGGGGCTTTTTTGCACTAGAGCGAAAAAGTGGCTTTTTTGCACTAGAGCGACAAAGTGGCTTTTTTGCACTAGAGCGAAAAAGTGTTTTCCGCCATTCTCTCTGACGTTCATCACGGTTTATATCAACGATAAAAAGTGCTCGATTGGGGATCACAATGAAGGTGAAGAATTAGCAATTTTCATGTTTGCGTACGTCAATTTAGATTTTTTCGAAAACAGTAATGTGTAAAATAGTACTTTTTGCATAAAAAGTGGCTTTTTATGCACTAGAGAAAATGTCGTTTCCCGTACTGGAGCGTATAAGTGTCTTTTTACACACTAGAACGAAAAAATGTCTTTTTACATACTAAAGCGAAAAAGTGGCATTTTACGTACTAGTCCGAAAAATTGTTGTTTCACGTACTAGAGCGAAAAAGTGTCGTTTTACGTACTAGAGCAAAAAAGTGGCTTTTTTGCACTAGAGCGAAAAAGTGGTTTTTTTCACTACAGCGAAAAAGTGTTTTCCGCCATTCTCTCTGACGTTCATCACGGTTTATGTCAACGATAAAAAGTGCTCGATTGGGGATCACAATGAAGGTGAAGAATTAGCAAATTTCATATTTGCGTACGTCAATTTAGTTTTTTTCGAAAACAGTAATGTGTAAAATAGTACTTTTTGGACTTGGTTTATGTGAAAAAGTGGACTTTTTGTGCCTTTAATCTGTGCGCAGAGACACTGTACGCAGATTGGAATATCCATGTTTTTTTGCTCCCTAGAGCGAAAAAATGTCTTTTTACGGCGAAAAAGTGGCCTTTTCGCACTAGGGCGAAAAAGTGACTTTTTTGCACTAGGGCGAAAAAGTGTCGTTTTACGTACTAGGGCGAAAAAGTGGCCTTCTTTCACTAGGGCGAAAAAGTGGGTTTTTTTTCACTAGAGCGAAAAAGTGTTTTCCGCCATTCTCTCTGACGTTCATCACGGTTTATATCAACGATAAAAAGTGCTCGATTGGGGATCACAATGAAGGTGAAGAATTAGCAAATTTCATGTTTGTGTATGTCAATTTAGTTTTTTTCGAAAACGGTGATGTGTAAAATAGTACTTTTTGGACTTGGTTTATGTGAAAAAGTGGAGTTTTTGTGCCTTTAATCTGTGCGCAGAGACACTGTACGCAGATTGGAATATCCAGGTTTTTTTGCTCACTAGAGCGAAAAAATGTCTTTTTACATACTAGAGCGGAAAAGTGGCTTTTTACGTTCTAGTGCGAAAAAGTATTGTTTCACGTACTAGGGCGAAAAAGTTGATTTTTACGCACTACAGCGGAAAAGTGGCTTTTTATGCACTAGAGAAAGTGTCGTTTTCCGTACCGGAGCGTATAAGTGTCTTTTTACAAACTAGAGCGAAAAAATGTCTTTTTTGTCCTAGGGCGAAAAATTGGCCTTTTTGTCCTAGGGCGAAAAAGTGACTTTTTTGCACTAGGGCGAAAAAGTGTCGTTTTACGTACTAGGGCGAAAAAGTGGCCTTCTTACACTAGGGCGAAAAAGTGGTTTTTTTCACTAGAGCGAAAAAGTGTTTTCCGCCATTCTCTCTGACGTTCATCACGGTTTACGTCAACGATAAAAAGTGCTCGATTAGGGATCACAATGAAGGTGAAGAATTAGCAAATTTCATGTTTGCGTACGTCAATTTAGTTTTTTTCGAAAACGGTAATGTGTAAAATAGTACTTTTTGGACTTGGTTTATGTGAAAAAGTGGACTTTTTGTGCCTTTAATCTGTGCGCAGAGACACTGTACGCAGATTGGAATATCCAGGTTTTTTTGCTCACTAGAGCGAAAAAATGTCTTTTTACATACTAGAGCGGAAAAGTGGCTTTTTACGTTCTCGTGCGAAAAAGTATTGTTTCACGTACTAGGGCGAAAAAGTTGATTTTTACGCACTACAGCGGAAAAGTGGCTTTTTATGCACTAGAGAAAGTGTCGTTTTCCGTACCGGAGCGTATAAGTGTCTTTTTACAAACTAGAGCGAAAAAATGTCTTTTTTGCCCTAGGGCGAAAAAGTGGCATTTTTGCACTAGAGCGAAAAAGTGGCTTTTTTGCACTAGAGCGAAAAAGTGGCTTTTTTGCACTAGAGCGAAAAAGTGTTTTCCGCCATTCTCTCTGACGTTCATCACGGTTTATATCAACGATAAAAAGTGCTCGATTGGGGATCACAATGAAGGTGAAGAATTAGCAATTTTCATGTTTGCGTACGTCAATTTAAATTTTTTCGAAAACAGTAATGTGTAAAATAGTACTTTCTGCATAAAAAGTGGCTTTTTATGCACTAGAGAAAGTGTCGTTTTCCGTACTGGAGCGTATAAGTGTCTTTTTACACACTAGAGCGAAAAAATGTCTTTTTACATACTAAAGCGAAAGAGTGGCATTTTACGTACTAGTCCGAAAAATTGTTGTTTCACGTACTAGAGCGAAAAATTGTCGTTTTACGTACTAGAGCGAAAAAGTGGCTTTTTTGCACTAGAGCGAAAAAGGGGCTTTTTTGCACTAGAGCGAAAAAGTGGCTTTTTTGCACTAGAGCGACAAAGTGGCTTTTTTGCACTAGAGCGAAAAAGTGTTTTCCGCCATTCTCTCTGACGTTCATCACGGTTTATATCAACGATAAAAAGTGCTCGATTGGGGATCACAATGAAGGTGAAGAATTAGCAAATTTCATATTTGCGTACGTCAATTTAGTTTTTTTCGAAAACAGTAATGTGTAAAATAGTACTTTTTGGACTTGGTTTATGTGAAAAAGTGGACTTTTTGCGCCTTTAATCTGTGCGCAGAGACACTGTACGCAGATTGGAATATCCAGGTTTTTTTGCTCACTAGAGCGAAAAAATGTCTTTTGACATACTAGAGCGGAAAAGTGGCTTTTTACGTTCTAGTGCGAAAAAGTGTCGTTTCACGTACTAGGGCGAAAAAGTTGATTTTTACGCACTACAGCGGAAAAGTGGCTTTTTATGCACTAGAGAAAGTGTCGTTTTCCGTACCGGAGCGTATAAGTGTCTTTTTACAAACTAGAGCGAAAAAATGTCTTTTTTGCCCTAGGGCGAAAAAGTGGCATTTTTGCCCCAGGGCGAAAAAGTGGCTTTTTTGCCCTAGGACGAAAAAGTGGCTTTCTGCCCCACGGCGAAAAAGTGGCTTTTTTGCCCTAGGACGGAAAAGTGGCTTTTTGCCCCAGGGGGAAAAAGTGGCTTTTTTGCCCCAGGGCGAAAAAGTGGCTTTTTTGCCCTAGGGCGAAAAAGTGACTTTTTTGCCCTAGGGCGGAAAAGTAGTTTTTTTGTCCTAGGGCGGAAAAGTCGTTTTTTAATCCTAGGGCGAAAAAGTGGCTTTTTTGCCCTAGGGCGAAAAAGTGACTTTTTTGCCCTAGGGCGAAAAAGTGCGTTTTTTAATCCTAGGGCGAAAAAGTGGGCTTTCATCCCTAGGGCGAAAAAGTGGGCTTTCTTCCCTAGGGCGAAAAAGTGACTTTTTTGCACTAGGGCGAAAAAGTGTCGTTTTACGTACTAGGGCGAAAAAGTTGATTTTTACGCACTACAGCGGAAAAGTGGCTTTTTATGCACTAGAGAAAGTGTCGTTTTCCGTACCGGAGCGTATAAGTGTCTTTTTACAAACTAGAGCGAAAAAATGTCTTTTTACATACTAAAGCGAAAGAGTGGCATTTTACGTACTAGTCCGAAAAATTGTTGTTTTACGTACTAGAGCGAAAAAGTGTCGTTTTACGTACTTGGGCGAAAAAGTGTCGTTTTACGTACTAGGGCGAAAAAGTGGCCTTCTTGCACTAGGGCGAAAAAGTGGTTTTTTTCACTACAGCGAAAAAGTGTTTTCCGCCATTCTCTCTGACGTTCATCATGGTTTATATCAACGATAAAGAGTGCTCGATTGGGGATCACAATGAAGGTGAAGAATTAGCAAATTTCATATTTGCGTACGTCAATTTAGTTTTTTTCGAAAACGGTAATGTGTAAAATAGTACTTTTTGGACTTGGTTTATGTGAAAAAGTGGACTTTTTGTGCCTTTAATCTGTGCGCAGAGACACTGTACGCAGATTGGAATATCCAGGTTTTTTTGCTCACTAGAGCGAAAAAATGTCTTTTTACATACTAGAGCGGAAAAGTGGCTTTTTACGTTCTAGTGCGAAAAAGTATTGTTTCACGTACTAGGGCGAAAAAGTTGATTTTTACGCACTACAGCGGAAAAGTGGCTTTTTATGCACTAGAGAAAGTGTCGTTTTTCGTACCGGAGCGTATAAGTGTCTTTTTACAAACTAGAGCGAAAAAATGTCTTTTTTGTCCTAGGGCGAAAAATTGGCCTTTTTGTCCTAGGGCGAAAAAGTGACTTTTTTGCACTAGGGCGAAAAAGTGTCGTTTTACGTACTAGGGCGAAAAAGTGGCCTTCTTACACTAGGGCGAAAAAGTGGTTTTTTTCACTAGAGCGAAAAAGTGTTTTCCGCCATTCTCTCTGACGTTCATCACGGTTTATATCAACGATAAAAAGTGCTCGATTAGGGATCACAATGAAGGTGAAGAATTAGCAAATTTCATGTTTGCGTACGTCAATTTAGTTTTTTTCGAAAACGGTAATGTGTAAAATAGTACTTTTTGGACTTGGTTTATGTGAAAAAGTGGACTTTTTTGCCTTTAATCTGTGCGCAGAGACACTGTACGCAGATTGGAATATCCAGGTTTTTTTGCTCACTAGAGCGAAAAAATGTCTTTTGACATACTAGAGCGGAAAAGTGGCTTTTTACGTTCTAGTGCGAAAAAGTGTCGTTTCACGTACTAGGGCGAAAAAGTTGATTTTTACGCACTACAGCGGAAAAGTGGCTTTTTATGCACTAGAGAAAGTGTCGTTTTCCGTACCGGAGCGTATAAGTGTCTTTTTACAAACTAGAGCGAAAAAATGTCTTTTTTGCCCTAGGGCGAAAAAGTGGCATTTTTGCCCCAGGGCGAAAAAGTGGCTTTTTGCCCCAGGGCGAAAAAGTGGCTTTTTGCCCCAGGGCGAAAAAGTGGCTTTTTTGCCCGAGGGCGAAAAAGTGGCTTTTTTGCCCTAGGGCGAAAAAGTGACTTTTTTGCCCTAGGGCGGAAAAGTCGTTTTTTTGTCCTAGGGTGAAAAAGTGGCCTTTCTTCCCTAGGGCGAAAAATTGCGTTTTTTGCCCTAGGGCGAAAAGTGGCTTTTTTTGCCCTAGGGCGAAAAAGTGACTTTTTTGCCCTAGGGCGAAAAAGTGGGCTTTCTTCCCTAGGGCGAAAAAGTGACTGTTTTGCACTAGGGCGAAAAAGTGTCGTTTTACGTACTAGGGCGAAAAAGTGCGTTTTACGTATTAGGCGAAAAAGTGGCCTTCTTACACTAGGGCGAAAAAGTGGTTTTTTTCACTAGAGCGAAAAAGTGTTTTCCGCCATTCTCTCTGACGTTCATCACGGTTTATATCAACGATAAAGAGTGCTCGATTGGGGATCACAATGAAGGTGAAGAATTAGCAAATTTCATATTTGCGTACGTCAATTTAGTTTTTGTCGAAAACAGTAATGTGTAAAATAGTACTTTTTGGACTTGGTTTATGTGAAAAAGTGGACTTTTTGCGCCTTTAATCTGTGCGCAGAGACACTGTACGCAGATTGGAATATCCAGGTTTTTTTGCTCACTAGAGCGGAAAAGTGGCTTTTTACGTTCTAGTGCGAAAAAGTATTGTTTTGCGTACTAGAGCGAAAAAGTGTTGTTTTACGTACTAGGGCGAAAAAGTTGATTTTTACGCACTACAGCGGAAGAGTGGCTTTTTATGCACTAGAGAAAGTGTCGTTTTCCGTACTGGAGCGTATAAGTGTCTTTTTACACACTAGAGCGAAAAAATGTCTTTTTACATACTAAAGCGAAAGAGTGGCATTTTACGTACTAGTCCGAAAAATTGTTGTTTCACGTACTAGAGCGAAAAAGTGTCGTTTTACGTACTAGAGCGAAAAAGTGGCTTTTTGCACTAGAGCGAAAAAGTGGCTTTTTTGCACTAGAGCGAAAAAGTGTTTTCCGCCATTCTCTCTGACGTTCATCACGGTTTATATCAACGATAAAAAGTGCTCGATTGGGGATCACAATGAAGGTGAAGAATTAGCAAATTTCATATTTGCGTACGTCAATTTAGTTTTTTTCGAAAACAGTAATGTATAAAATAGTACTTTTTGGACTTGGTTTATGTGAAAAAGTGGACTTTTTGCGCCTTTTATCTGTGCGCAGAGACACTGTACGCAGATTGGAATATCCAGGTTTTTTTGCTCACTAGAGCGAAAAAATGTCTTTTTACATACTAGAGCGGAAAAGTGGCTTTTTACGTTCTAGTGCGAAAAAGTATTGTTTCACGTACTAGGGCGAAAAAGTTGATTTTTTCGCACTACAGCGGAAAAATGGCTTTTTATGCACTAGAGAAAGTGTCGTTTTCCGTACTGGAGCGTATAAGTGTCTTTTTACAAAGTAGAGCGAAAAAATGTCTTTTTACATACTAAAGCGAAAGAGTGGCATTTTACGTACTATTCCGAAAAATTGTTGTTTTACGTACTAGAGCGAAAAAGTGTCGTTTTACGTACTAGAGCGAATAAGTGACTTTTTTGCACTAGGGCGAAAAAGTGGCTTTTTTGCACTGGAGCGAAAAAGTGTTTTCCGCCATTCTCTCTGACGTTCATCACGGTTTATATCAACGATAAAGAGTGCTCGATTGGGGATCACAATGAAGGTGAAGAATTAGCAAATTTCATATTTGCGTACGTCAATTTAGTTTTTTTCGAAAACAGTAATGTGTAAAATAGTACTTTTTGGACTTGGTTTTTTGTGCCTTTAATCTGTGCGCAGAGACACTGTACGCAGATTGGAATATCCAGGTTTTTTTGCTCTCTAGAGCGAAAAAATGTCTTTTGACATACTAGAGCGGAAAAGTGGCTTTTTACGTTCTAGTGCGAAAAAGTGTCGTTTCACGTACTAGGGCGAAAAAGTTGATTTTTACGCACTACAGCGGAAAAGTGGCTTTTTATGCACTAGAGAAAGTGTCGTTTTCCGTACCGGAGCGTATAAGTGTCTTTTTACAAACTAGAGCGAAAAAATGTCTTTTTTGCCCTAGGGCGAAAAAGTGGCATTTTTGCCCTAGGGCGAAAAAGTGGCATTTTTGCCCCAGGGCGAAAAAGTGGCTTTTTTGCCCTAGGAAGAAAAAGTGGCTTTTTGCCCCAGGGCGAAAAAGTGGCTTTTTTGCCCTGGGGCGAAAAAGTGACTTTTTTGCCCTAGGGCGGAAAAGTCGTTTTTTTGTCCTAGGGTGAAAAAGTGGCCTTTCTTCCCTAGGGCGAAAAAGTGCGTTTTTAATCCTAGGGCGAAAAAGTGGCTTCTTGCCCTAGGGCGAAAAAGTGCGTTTTTTTATCCTAGGGCGAAAAAGTGCGTTTTTTTATCCTAGGGCGAAAAAGTGGGCTTTCTTCCCTAGGGCGAAAAAGTGACTGTTTTGCACTAGGGCGAAAAAGTGTCGTTTTACGTACTACGGCGAAAAAGTGGCCTTCTTACACTAGGGCGAAAAAGTGGTTTTTTTCACTAGAGCGAAAAAGTGTTTTCCGCCATTCTCTCTGACGTTCATCACGGTTTATATCAACGATAAAGAGTGCTCGATTGGGGATCACAATGAAGGTGAAGAATTAGCAAATTTCATATTTGCGTACGTCAATTTAGTTTTTGTCGAAAACAGTAATGTGTAAAATAGTACTTTTTGGACTTGGTTTATGTGAAAAAGTGGACTTTTTGCGCCTTTAATCTGTGCGCAGAGACACTGTACGCAGATTGGAATATCCAGGTTTTTTTGCTCACTAGAACGAAAAAATGTCTTTTGACATACTAGAGCGGAAAAGTGGCTTTTTACGTTCTAGTGCGAAAAAGTATTGTTTTACGTACTAGAGCGAAAAAGTGTCGTTTTACGTACTAGGACGAAAAAGTTGATTTTTACGCAGTACAGCGGAAAAGTGGCTTTTTATGCACTAGAGAAAGTGTCGTTTTCCGTACCGGAGCGTATAAGTGTCTTTTTACAAACTAGAGCGAAAAAATGTCTTTTTACATACTAAAGCGAAAGAGTGGCATTTTACGTACTAGTCCGAAAAATTGTTGTTTTACGTACTAGAGCGAAAAAGTGTCGTTTTACGTACTAGGGCGAAAAAGTGGCCTTCTTTCACTAGGGCGAAAAAGTGGCTTTTTTGCACTAGAGCGAAAAAGTGTTTTCCGCCATTCTCTCTGACGTTCATCACGGTTTATATCAACGATAAAAAGTGCTCGATTGGGGATCACAATGAAGGTGAAGAATTAGCAATTTTCATGTTTGCGTACGTCAATTTAGATTTTTTCGAAAACAGTAATGTGTAAAATAGTACTTTTTGCATAAAAAGTGGCTTTTTATGCACTAGAGAAAGTGTCGTTTCCCGTACTGGAGCGTATAAGTGTCTTTTTACACACTAGAGCGAAAAAATGTCTTTTTACATACTAAAGCGAAAAAGTGGCATTTTACGTACTAGTCCGAAAAATTATTGTTTCACGTACTAGAGCGAAAATGTGTCGTTTTACGTACTAGAGCAAAAAAGTGGCTTTTTTGCACTAGAGCGAAAAAGTGGTTTTTTTCACTACAGCGAAAAAGTGTTTTCCGCCATTCTCTCTGACGTTCATCACGGTTTATATCAACGATAAAAAGTGCTCGATTGGGGATCACAATGAAGGTGAAGAATTAGCAAATTTCATATTTGCGTACGTCAATTTAGTTTTTTTCGAAAACAGTAATGTGTAAAATAGTACTTTTTGGACTTGGTTTATGTGAAAAAGTGGACTTTTTGTGCCTTTAATCTGTGCGCAGAGACACTGTACGCAGATTGGAATATCCAGGTTTTTTTGCTCCCTAGAGCGAAAAAATGTCTTTTTAGGGCGAAAAAGTGTCGTTTTACGTACTAGGGCGAAAAAGTGGCCTTCTTTCACTAGGGCGAAAAAGTGGGTTTTTTTTTCACTAGAGCGAAAAAGTGTTTTCCGCCATTCTCTCTGACGTTCATCACGGTTTATATCAACGATAAAAAGTGCTCGATTGGGGATCACAATGAAGGTGAAGAATTAGCAAATTTCATGTTTGTGTATGTCAATTTAGTTTTTTTCGAAAACGGTAATGTGTAAAATAGTACTTTTTGGACTTGGTTTATGTGAAAAAGTGGAGTTTTTGTGCCTTTAATCTGTGCGCAGAGACACTGTACGCAGATTGGAATATCCAGGTTTTTTTGCTCACTAGAGCGAAAAAATGTCTTTTTACGTACTAGTGCAAAAAAGTATTGTTTTACGTACTACAGCGATAAAATGTCGTGTTACGTACTAGGGCGAAAAAGTTGATTTTTTCGCACTACAGCGGAAAAATGGCTTTTTATGCACTAGAGAAAGTGTCGTTTTCCGTACTGGAGCGTATAAGTGTCTTTTTACAAAGTAGAGCGAAAAAATGTCTTTTTACATACTAAAGCGAAAGAGTGGCATTTTACGTACTATTCCGAAAAATTGTTGTTTTACGTACTAGAGCGAAAAAGTGTCGTTTTACGTACTAGAGCGAATAAGTGACTTTTTTGCACTAGGGCGAAAAAGTGGCTTTTTTGCACTGGAGCGAAAAAGTGTTTTCCGCCATTCTCTCTGACGTTCATCACGGTTTATATCAACGATAAAGAGTGCTCGATTGGGGATCACAATGAAGGTGAAGAATTAGCAAATTTCATATTTGCGTACGTCAATTTAGTTTTTTTCGAAAACAGTAATGTGTAAAATAGTACTTTTTGGACTTGGTTTATGTGAAAAAGTGGATTTTTTGTGCCTTTAATCTGTGCGCAGAGACACTGTACGCAGATTGGAATATCCAGGTTTTTTTGCTCACTAGAGCGAAAAAATGTCTTTTGACATACTAGAGCGGAAAAGTGGCTTTTTACGTTCTAGTGCGAAAAAGTATTGTTTTACGTACTAGAGCGAAAAAGTGTCGTTTTACGTACTAGGGCGAAAAAGTTGATTTTTACGCACTACAGCGGAAGAGTGGCTTTTTATGCACTAGAGAAAGTGTCGTTTTCCGTACTGGAGCGTATAAGTGTCTTTTTACACACTAGAGCGAAAAAATGTCTTTTTACATACTAAAGCGAAAGAGTGGCATTTTACGTACTAGTCCGAAAAATTGTTGTTTCACGTACTAGAGCGAAAAAGTGTCGTTTTACGTACTAGAGCGAAAAAGTGGCTTTTTGCACTAGAGCGAAAAAGTGGCTTTTTTGCACTAGAGCGAAAAAGTGTTTTCCGCCATTCTCTCTGACGTTCATCACGGTTTATATCAACGATAAAATGTGCTCGATTGTGGCTTTTTACGTTCTAGAGCGAAAAAGTATTGTTTTACGTACTAGAGCGAAAAAGTGTCGTTTTACGTACTAGGGCGAAAAAGTTGATTTTTACGCACTACAGCGGAAAAGTGGCTTTTTATGCACTAGAGAAAGTGTCGTTTTCCGTACCGGAGCGTATAAGTGTCTTTTTACAAACTAGAGCGAAAAAATGTCTTTTTACATACTAAAGCGAAAGAGTGGCATTTTACGTACTAGTCCGAAAAATTGTTGTTTCACGTACTAGAGCGAAAAAGTGTCGTTTTACGTACTAGAGCGAAAAAGCGGCTTTTTACGTTCTAGTGCGAAAAAGTATTGTTTTACGTACTAGAGCGAAAAAGTGTCGTTTTACGTACTAGGGCGAAAAAGTTGAGTTTTTCGCACTACAGCGGAAATGTGGCTTTTTATGCACTAGAGAAAGTGTCGTTTTCCTTACCGGAGCGTATAAGTGTCTTTTTACAAACTAGAGCGAAAAAATGTCTTTTTACATACTAAAGCGAAAGAGTTGCATTTTACGTACTAGTCCGAAAAATTGTTGTTTTACGTACTAGAGCGATAAAGTGTCGTTTTACGTACTAGAGCGAAAAAGTGGCTTTTTTGCACTAGGGCGAAAAAGTGGCCTTTCTTCCCTAGGTTTAAAAAGTGGCCTTTTTGCCCTAGGGCGAAAAAGTCGTTTTTTCCACTAGGGCGAAAAAGTGGCTTTTTTGCCCTAGGGCGAACAAGTGGCATTTTTGCTCTAGGGCGAAAAAGGGGCTTTTTTTGCCCTAGGGCGGAAAAGTCTTTTTTTCCCTAGGTCGAAAAAGTGGCTTTTTGCCCTAGGGCGGAAATGTTGTTTTTTTTGCCCTAGGGCGAAAAAGTGGCCTTTCTACCCTAAAGCGAAAAAGTGGCCTTTCTACCCTAAAGCGAAAAAGTGGCCTTTTTGCCCCAGGGCGAAAAAGTCGTTTTTTTTCACTAGGGCGAAAAAGTGGCCTTTTTGCACCAGGGCGAAAAAGTGACTTTTTTGCACTAGGGCGGAAAAGTGCCTTTTTTGCGTGCGTAAAAATCAACTTTTTCGAATATGGTACATTACTCCCTAGAGAGGAAAATGGTATATTACTCCCAAGAGAGGAAAATGGTATATTGCTCCCTAAGGAGAAAAATGGTATATTACTTCCTAAGGAGGAAAATGGTATATTACTTCCGAAGGAGGAAAATGGTATATTACTCCCTAAGGAGGAGAGTAGTTCATATTTGCCCCGCTGTAGTATTACTCCCCAGTGAAGAAAACACTTAATTACTCCCGAGGGAGCAAAATGGTAAACTTCTCCCAAAGGAGGAAAATAGAGCATTACTCCCGAGGAAGGAATATGGTACATTATTCCCTAGAGAGGAAAATGGTATAGTACTTCCTAAGGAGGAAAATGGTACATTACTTCCGAAGGAGGAAAATGGTATATTACTCCCTAAGGAGGAAAATAGTTCATATCTGCCCCGCTGTATTATTAAGAACCGTCCTGCACTAGCGAAAACGAGAAAAAAGTATCGTATGTTACTGAAACTTCACTCTCGGCTAAAATCACGGACGAAAATCCCCATTTCTACACCGTATGAAAGAGAATAACTTTTTATTTCTGCACAATTCTACATCGCGAGATAATGGCATATACATTGTTACTTTTGCCCTTGCCAACGATTGCGACCTGACAATCAGAATCATTATAATATAAGGTACGAAAAGGCCCAAAGATTTCACCCTCGACCTATACGAGCACAATTCGCATTGACATCTGAATTTTGACTTAACTGAATTTCGACAGTCGAATAGGCAGGATCGTCGATTACGAAAAAGCTCAATAGATAAAGTCCTTTCTGTAATAAAAGGCATACAATCTGGCAATAGATACTGCAATAAAATGAAGTTATATTAATGATTTTTGGTAGAAGCGAAAGAATGCCTACATCAAAAGGGACATTATTGTCATGGGACACTAAGGCACTTAGCCAATATATATATATATATATATAGCAATATAATTCACGAACCATGATCGTTCATTAATCACCAGAGATCCCAACGGGTACGACTCCTCTTCCCGAAAAAAAAACCGCTACAACGCACAGTATGCAATACTATACCACCAATCAAAGATCATGAGAAACTACCCTCGATCGTCGAAAATTTGACGGACCGTGACCCGGTATACCAATAATCACAATTATCCAGCAACCCATCAAAGGGCTATGTGATGCGAAGGAAACGACCGAGTTTCTTCTAACGTTTCATGAACGAAGGGCTCCCAATTCAGAGTTGGAATCATCTGAAACAATTCTGTACGAAAATGGCAGTCGAGAAAAGGACTTTTCTCTCTGTTCGCTAGGGAAGGGAAAAAAAACTATGGTTTCCCTGCTCTCCCGACGTTGACGGAAACATGCTGAAGGAAGGAAGGGATTCGTCTCGTAAGTGTGTGACGAATAAGGAGTGATGTGCCCTACGTTTCACGAGACAGAACGAGAAATCGAGGACCATACGAACAACTGGAAGTGAAACGGTGCAAGTCTATTCCTTTCCTGGTGCTCTCGTTAGGGTGAGCTTTCCTTATTCCGATACGCTTGTAGCGGGGTAAGTGTGTGTGTGTGTGTATATAGTAAGGGGTTACAAAACTTGGGATAGGAGAGGCTAATATAGAATCGGATTGACACCCTTGTGTTTGGCCTTGACAGGTTCTAATGGAAAAGATGTGTTTCTGATATGCGTGCGGGTACAAAGTATGTTTCCACCTCATGTGGATGGAAACTAAGGCATACATCTTTATTCTGAGAATCGTGGAAGGCCGCAGCAATGGGGTGCGAAATCAAGTCCTTGAAGAATTTGTCATTGTTAGTGCGTAAAGCTACTCGTGAAATAAGGTCAATTTGTATGCGGGTCATTCTTTAAAAAATTTTGGCCCTCTCGTGGGATTCGTGGGAATTCTCAAATTGGATATGGAGAGGTTATGTCACTTCACCACTTCAAAGATTGTGAAGCCTTTTTTTTTCGAAACCACTTGATAAATTGGACGCAAATTTTGAGAGAATACACGGAATTATGGCAGAAATGGGATAAGCTTCTGGGCTCTACGATACTCAAAGCCGTTTTTTCAAGACTGTCGAAAAACCAAAACTATAGGCGTTGAACATTGGGCAACTAAATTCCCACACCTCTTAATTAACTTCAGGATATGTTGATCTATAACATCCAACTTTGATAAAAAATATTCATATTATTTATTTATGTAAATTAAAAATTAAAAATAAATTCACTATATATAAATATTTTTGTTTTAAACTGCTTCACTTATGGTAAGTAATTGGGATAAATGAGTCTTGGGTAATATTGCAATAAAATAACGGACACATTTTTGTTAAAACTCACAACGCTTTGAATAGGGCAGACCGCGCTAGTTGGAACACTTTTAGTTTGCCATTTATTATTTATTTTTTCAGTTGAAAATTCGCAACACCTATACTGAATTTATATTCCACAACCGATTGATTATATTGTGCGCAATCTTCAAAATTCTGTACAGTCCTGACTATTTGTGGGAATAAATAATTCAATAAATTTTTTTGCAATTGTATCGTTTCGAAAATAGGAAATAATAATATAATAATTATGCGGTCATTAAGTAGACCATTTAAAGATGACTGACCCCTAATTATACATAATATCGGTAGTCCTAAATCGTGGAATATGCAAGAACCGTGTCGGATCGGAATTTTTTTTTTAACTGTAACGTTTCGAAAATATTAAATAATAATAATGCGGTCATTAAGTGGAAGATTTAGAGATCAATGACCCCTAATTATACATTATATATCGATAGCCCTAAATCGTGGAATATGCAAGAACCATATCGAATCGTAAAAATGGCCATAGATTTCGAGTCAATGAACATCGGTTTTACGATCAATCTATTGGGAATCCTGAAGGGATTACGAAAGCCAAGTCGAAGTAGATTCAGTGGATAATGGAAGAGGGATGATTTTCGTCGGCTGCCCCAAGCATCGTCTGCTATACCTTCGCCTCAACACTCGTTCAACGCTTTTTTCTCTCGTTTTTTTTTTTTTTCAACTTATAGCACAGCAGCGCCGCGGTGAAAGATGAAAGATATATCTGAGATTGGCCTAGACGTTCCAACTATGGGTTCCCTCGGCCGGATATGGGTTTATATTGCCTGACTCGAGAATCCCCGGTTTATGGCGTTGGAATATATCCTCGCGGTACTGCGATTTTTCGTAAACCTGCAATACTTTCAGTAAGTAGAGGAGACCGGGGCTATTTGGATCAGGGATAAGTATAAGTTGAGCTAAGACCATCTTGTCCATTTTTATATTCTTCTTATATATTGGTAAGATACAAATTTTACTAAAATTTCGACCATGAGCAAAAAAAATTCAAAAAAATATACAATACACTTTTTAAATATTCAAATAACTCATAAATATTTAACTTAAAAATAATAAAAATTTACAAATTTCTTTTAATGTTCATTTCTTTTTAAAAAATTTCGGTTTTAAGTTCTATGTTAAAAATGCTTTCACAATTTTATTGAAAATTCAAACTTTCAAACTTCCATTTTTTTTTTTTGAGATTTTATATTCTCCTTATATATTGGTAACATACAAATTTTACTAAAATTTCGACCATGAGCAAAAAAAAAATTCAAAAAATTATACAATCTATTTTTTAAATATTTAAATAACTCATAAATATTTTACTTTAAAAAAGATAAAAATTTACAAATTTCTTTTAATTTTCATTTCTTTTAAAAAATGTTCGTTTTTCAGTTCTATGTTAAAAATGCTTTCACAATTTTGTTGAAAATTCAAACTTTCAAACTTCCATTTTTTTTTGGAGATTTTAATATACGAATTTTACTAAAATTTCAACCAGGTCAATTCAACAATCAATAATAAATAAAAATATATGTATTTCAACAATAATTTATAAATATTTTACTTTTAAAAAACAGATTTTTGGATTTAAATGCTATGTTAAAATTGCTTTTAAAATTTTATTGAAAATTCAAACTTTCATTCTTCCATTTTGTTTCTGGCTGGTTCGAGAAAATCTTATAAATTCATCTCATAATTTGCTTTCACCTGAGTCATCTTCACACTTGCTCTGTTTATTACACATTACTCACGTTTACGTAAAGATTTAATTTCTGTACCTGCCGATATACTGCTATGATTTGGATTTTACATAACAGTGGCACGTACGAAGCAAGTGGCGACTTAAGCTCCCCGCCAGGCCAAACGCTCAGTTTCCTTTCGTCCTCCGTTCGCAGTATGCCTTCAACAGAAGCTACGCTAAATAACTTAACTCTCCACAGGGAACCCATGTATGGAATAATAATGCATATATGAACTCCCGTTTCTCTCCGAACATGAGCTATATATATTTCTAACACCAAAGGCATACGCAGTCTCAACGACCCTGGCACCAAGGAGAAACACTGGACTGTATATTGGCCTTAACGAGACGTTGCAAGACAAAATGAATTGGAAGTCATTCTTGCTTTTTGCATACCGCAATCAAAAATCAAATAAATGATAGAAGAGCGAAGTGAGGAAAAAATAAAAGATTTAAAATATGAGAGTTTCGATGAGGATGTCATTGGAAATTTTCGAATAATTCTAAATGGTCGTAAAATTGGAAATGGTCGAATTATTCGAAATCGTCAAAATGGTCGTAAAATTTGAAATAGTCGAATAATCCGAAATTATCGTAAATTTTGAAATGGTCGAATAATTCGAAATGGTTGAATCATTTCAAATGTTTAAATAATTCGAAATTGTCGAACAATTCGAATTGATTGAGCAATTCAAAATGGTTGAATAATTCGAAATGGTCAAGAAATCCGAAATGGTCGAATAATACGAAATCGTCGAATAATTCGAAATGGTCGAATAATTCAAAATGGTCGTAAAATTTGAAATGGTCAAATAATCCGAAATGGCAGAAGAATTCGAAGTGGTCGAATAATTCGGAATGATCGAATAATTCGAAATGGTCGAATAATTCGAAATTGTCGAACAATTCGAAACGGTCGAACAATTCGAAATGGTCGAATTATTCGAAACGGTCGAACAATTCGAAATGCTCGAATAATTCGAAACGGTCGAACAATTCGAAATGGTCGAATAACTCGAAACGGTCGAACAATTCGAAATGGTCGAATAATTCGAAATGGTCGAACAATTCGAAATTATCGTTAAATTTGAAATGGTCAAATAATTCGAAATAGTTAAACAATCCGTAATGGTCGAATAATTCGAAATGGTTAAATAATTCGAAATTGTTGAATAATTCGAAATGGTCGAACTATTCGAAATCGTCGAGTAATTCGAAATTGTCGAACAATTCGAAATGATCGAATAATTCGAAATGATCGAATAATTCGAAATGGTCGAACAATTCGAAAAGATCGAACAATTCGAAATGGTCGAACAATTCGAAATGGTCGAACAATTCGAAATGGTCGAACAATTCGAAATGGTCAAACAATTCGAAATGGTCGAATATTTCGAAATGGTCGAATATTTTGAAATGGTTGTAAAAGTCGAAATGGTCGAATATTTCGAAACGGTTGTAAAATTTGAAATGGTCAAATAATTCGAAATAGTTGAACAATCCGTAATGGTCGAATAATTCGAAATGGTTAAATAATTCGAAATTGTTGAATAATTCGAAATTATTGAATAATTCGAAATTATTGAATAATTCGAAATTATTGAATAATTCGAAATTATCGAATAATTCGAAATTATCGAATAATTCGAAATTCTTGAATAATTCGAAATTGAATAATTCGAGCGCCATTCATACAATCCTAATGTAAAAGTTCTTTGAAAATAAGTTTTGGTTCAACAATAGGTTTACAAAGTAAAAACTTACCATTTAATACAAAAAATTGCAAAGTCAGGCTTTGCACATTATTTCCGAATTTACCACCCTTTTAAAAACTTTTTTTTTTAAAGAATCCAAAATTGGCCACATACTTCCTCGTGGAGGTAGAAAATGAAGAAACAATTTGCAAGATCCCACTTTGCATCTCTTTTTCGTTTTCATGTAATTATTTCTATCGTAGAGTACAAAATGTAGTGCAAAGTATATCTACCCTTGATTGCAACAATATTGGCAGGACATTTTCGAAAAAAATATATTATATATCCATATATATTCTATATACATACGTCACCGTTTCGCCATATACATGAGGCGCGTGGCTGGTGATTGCACGGCCTACGGAAAATCGGTAGTAATTCGATATTCCAAAGGGGATATATATTCCATGCGCCAGGTTTCTCATAATTGTGGGGGACCAGTTTTCCCCCCGAAAATTAATTGGACTGTCGGTGATCACGAGAACGGGACTCGTATTTTTCACGAACAAAGCCGAATCTGCCAATTATTCGCTCTTGCGTAAATGGATCCCTTCAAACCGGTACGAATTACGAATTTAACAAGATAATATCTAGAATAAACACAATTTCGCAACGTTCGTCCGTCACCGAATTAGCTTTTAGTAAAATGCAATAAGTATATTAGAAAAAAAAAATACCAAATAAAAACCATTCATTTAAATATGTATATGAAAATTAAACAATTATGGATTACGATGTTAATAAAATATATCGATCAGTGATTATTTAAAAATATTTTATTTATACAATATTTCATGGCTTTTTTCGTCCCAGATCCAAAAAAAAAAAAAAAGAAAAACAAAAAAAAATGTACAAGTGAATTTACACAAATCTAAAACGTCGTCGTGGTTCACGTCAAGCACGAAAATTCTCAAAAAGGACATTATTAAATACTTACTGCTACAAATTACTTGAACTTTCTTTCTATTTTTTTTTCTTTTTGTTTTGCATTTAAAATATACTTTTTTAAATGCTGACAATTATACTTCGGACACTACAATCGATATCGACAATTCTGCTTGCCATCCAATTATGCTTCGTACATTTCTAACCATCGTCTAAAATATATACCTTTTTTTTCAACGCTTACGATTAATCGTTCTAAATTTTTTCTTTTTTTCTAAACCGACTCAATGAAAGTATTTCGCCACACTATTCAATACGTCGTGTTGTGCATACCAGTAGCTTGAGTTAGAATTCGTAACCATTTTTTTTTTCTTTTTTTATAAAGGTAATTTAATCCCTGATGGCGATCCGGTAACTATAAAAATTGAGTATTCAAACAGCGTTTGTAAAAATAACTTAGAAGTAGAAACTTAGCGGCAGAAATAAAATCCGCACGTATACATGCATAAATTGTGTGTGCAAAGTTTGTACACTTAATCACAAATTTGACAGAAATCACTGAATCTCTTATGGAGAATTTTTTTTAATTTTCTCATTTTGAAATAACGTTTTATTGGGCTGCTAATTAATATTTTAGATTGTTGTAAAAAAAAGGTTTAAAAAAAAATTTACATTAGTTACACGGATTTAAAAAAAATTTGAAAAAAGTCGCTTTTCCATTAACTTTAAATGCATTCATGACAGAAATTCTACAATACATATATATAATTTATGACAAGACGAATGTTTATGCTTAACTCAACGAAATTTCAGATCTTTGCTTCTGTTTTTATTTTTCTGCAGACATAAAAAAGTTCATATTTTGATACAAAATACGTACTTTTTCATAAATTCATATGTGAAAAAATTACAATTTTATGACATATATTCAACAAGTCACGGATTTAAAAAAATCCATGAAATAGAAAAAAAATGCCTTATCATATTCGAACTTTGCAAAAACTTTAGTCACATCACAAACGATATATACATAAAATTATATGTGCCATATTTGTATTTTATGTTGAGCGAAAAACACTATTCCATACTGGCGTGTGAGGTAAAAAAAAATTTCTAATTTTAGTACCGGATTTTTGCATAAGCCAATGTTTCTTTTTCATTTACCAAAAATCTCGTTGGACAACTGAATAAAAAAAAATAAAGCGCTTTTTTTAACCGCCCAATTTAGAGATGGGCGATGTTTCAAGATTAATCGAAAGAACCGATATTTTTATTCTATTAATCGAAAGAACCGATATTTTTATTCGATTACTCGAAAGAGCCGACATTTTTATTCGATTAATCGAAAGAACCGATATTTTTATTCGATTAATCGAAAGAGCCGATATTTTTATGCGATTAATCGAAAGAACCGATATTTTTATTCGATTAATCGAAAGAACCGATATTTTTATTCGTTTAATCGAAAGAGCCGATATTTTTATTCGATTAATCGAAAGAGCCGATATTTTTATTCGATTAATCGAAAGAACTGATATTTTTATTCGATTAATCGAGACCCGATATTTTTATTCGATTAATCGAAAGGGCCGATATTTTTATTCGATTAATCGAAAGAACCAATGTTTTTATTCGATTAATCGAGAGAACCGATATTTTCATTCGATTAATCGAAAGAACCGATATTTTTATTCGATTAATCGAAAGAACCGATATTTTTATTCGATTAATCGACTAGATTCATCCGATTTTTTTGTTGGTCGATTAATCGATGTTCGATACTTATTAGGTGACATCGAAGTAGCAAGTTAATATATTAAATTTGAAGAATCTTAATTATGAACTTTCTTTTCTGTAAACCTTGTAGTAATTTTAATCTACAAACCTTGTAGTTTTAATATTAATCCATTTTTCCAGTTGCACATCTTTGGAATAAATGGGATAGCAAATGTTGAGAATAAAGCATGTACTTGTAAAAAAAGAAATGTTCAATGTGAAAACAAACCTATTTTTTAATCATTATTTTTATATTTATTAAGTACCAGATTTTTTTATTCGATTAATCGGTTCATCGATGCTTTATATCGATAGTTTTTCGCCAATAGATTTTTTTTATTCGGACATCGCCCATCACTAGCCCAATTGCGGTGAAATATTGGGACCTAAACTTTTTTCTGCTCCTGTGCAATGAAATATCGAGTATTACTTGATAATCTAAACAATAATTACAATTCACACAATATTTTTCTTCGTATCAGGCATTAAAAAGTATGAGATCTTGTTTTTTTTTTAAAGAGATCGCCACGTCGAGTGACATTTTTTAATAATTTTTCAATGTTTCCAGTTTCTCAGCAACAATTCATTCTTGTATAACAATACGTAATACTTAACACGAGCAAAAGATCGTGTTATTTGGGTGTAATTAATTAAATATTCGCTGCTTTGTTAACACACGTGCATCGCAAACCGACAGGACGACTTAAATCCATGATTGTGGTGTTTAAGCAACTTTGACACTTCGATATTTCTGTTTAATTTATTATCCGACAATAAATATACGGAACGAATAGCGCCGATAACTTTCGCATGACATTTAGTTATTATTAATTACGGCAGTACGGCGATGTATGTATCTCAACATGTAAATTACTTAAGATATTTCATTCGAGTTCCCATTTAAATCGCGGTTTAATTTTTCTTTTTTTTTTCTTTGCAAAAATAGAATCTTCCCTCAAATCGGGATTCGCTATGATTAGTTGAATTACAATAAAGCAATGACTTTTCAGCATTGTTCTTTAGACAAAATGCCACTAAACGAAACGTCATTCGATGAATTAACTAAAGAAAGAAAAAAAAAATTAGGAAAAACGCATCGCAAAAATCGTTGGAAACGGAGACATATTCAGGATTTTCTAAAGAACTAGCTAAGAAAAATCAATGCATTTATTTCGTCTGCGTGTCGACACATACCGACCGAGCTTTACATTTGCTATTCGTATTTTCGTTTGAGGTTTACAGTGTTTTTTTGTTTGTTTTGTTGTTGTTGTCTTGGAAAAATTCCATCGCACATACGGAACGATTTATTTCAACCAATTGCTACGCAAACCCATCGCAGAATAAATATAATTTATGCGGCTGAAAATGTGTCATTTCCGTAAGTTCGAAAAAAATCATTTTTAAATCATTTATAAATAATACAAACATCCAAGTTCGGAACAAATTGAGTAAATTGACGAACAGAGTATCTCGAGGGTTCCGCTATTATCGGAATCTAATGTGTGCTTTGAATTTTAACGATTTACTTACGTATAATCAACATTTCAGCCGATAAAATCGTTGTATATTCAGTGCATAAACCACATAAACTAATTCCTAATTTCCGCGTAGATTTTCTCCGTTACGCTGGAAAATTGTGGCGATAAGACAGATCTGAAAGTCACTTCAACTAATTAACAATAAAACATGAAGTTTTTATCAGACAACAGATAAAAACTCTATTTTATTCTGATACCGACGGAAATTTCAATATTTCATGATGATTCAATGGAATGTGTTCATCATTATTCGGCAAAATATTGATCGAAAAAAAAACGTTAGTACTTTGTTCGATTCAGCGTTATAAGCAACCGATTACTTTTCGCTCTATTATATTTATTTATTCCGCAAATTTTATGCATTTTCTAAATTAGAAATATCCTACCACATTAATGAGGAAATGTGTGTACAAATTTTCCTAAAAACAAACAGTTGGTTTTCCATAACAATTAATTTGCAAATGGCCAAACACAATCAATTATTGATTAATGGCATTTTAATTGAATTTATGCGAAAAAAATGGGATTTACAATTTTTTTAATCTCAACTTTTCCTTAAAAAAAAAATGGTAAACGTTTTATTTTACTTTTTTCGCGAGAAACGCTATTTCTAATTTATTTTGTATTTTTCTTCGATCGATAATTCCATTTAATTCTGTATTTTTTAATTTTTTATTATGGAACAGATTTTTCCATTGCTGAAAAAAATGTTAATATCAAATGTGAAATTTATGAAATAAACAATTACACTGATTTTCGAAGTAAAACGATGATTAAAACGCTGTTTCGATCGCAATAAACGATAAAGCAATAACAGATAAATTCGATCGTGACTTTCAGAAGTTAACATGAGACAAATTTAGTATTGAAATGTGTTTCGAGTCATTGGTGATAGATGGCAATAATTAAGGAGGTTTCTGCGCTTCACACTAGTCAAATGATTGCCAAACTTTTAAAAGCATTTCTATAATTTCCGATGGTTTAATCAAATGTTTTAAGGCTTTACTCACGTAGCAGCATTAGTTATTAATATACAAATACATTCACAGTTGTGATTTGAAAAGTAAATCGATTGATATCTGCAAATATCTGATGTCATGTTTTTTTCATTCAGTATTTAAAAAGCCTAAACCGTAATATAAGTCCGAACACGACGAGCAATAACTCATTTTGTATATTGAAAAATTCTTTATCGATTGGCCGTCCTAGATTTTAAATAATATTTGTAGTTTGAAAGATATAACCATTTGATTATCAAGTCCTAAACTAACATCGGACATAAAAATGACTGTAACTTTTGAAAAACTAATATGATCAAAAATCTGTCACGGTCAATCGATTAACGATCTCCCGATAATCAAAATGAGCCATTGCTCGTCATAATTCGACAATTATTAGGGATAAACCTTTTGAAAAACTGACCGAAAGAAACATGACATCGGGCATAAAAATGCCTGTTACTTTTGAAAAAATAATACCATCAAAAATTTGTACGGTCAATCGATTAAGGATCTCCTGATAATCAAAAAGAGCCATTGCTCGTCATAATTGGACTATTATTAGGGATAAACCATTTGAAAAACTGCACGAAAAAACATGACATCGGGCATAAAAATGCCTGTTACTTTTGAAAAACTAATACCATCAAAAATTCTGTACGATCAATTGATAAAGGATCTCCCGATAATCAAAATGAGCCATTGCTCGTCATAATTGGACTATTATTAACGTCGATTTTCTATTCGAATCATGGCTGTGAATGTATTTAAATATTAACAACTGATTGTGCTTCGTGAATAAACCCTCGAAACTGTTAAATTAAACGATCAAAAATTATAAAAACGTTTTTGTTTTTTCCCCACATTTACCACTAATTCTACTAGTCTAAATTGCAGATACCTCCTTAAAAAAAGAAAGAAAAAAAAAAGAACTAGAAAAAAATGAAGGTAATATGTACATTTGATTTACAAAAAATATGTTACAGTCTTTTCTTTGGTAACGAACCGAAAGCCGATATAACAGTTGCTTTTGTACCCGTTGCCGACGAAGTTAATGTGGTAGTTAACGTAGGTTGTGACAATAAAACGGTGGGTTTAAGGGACGTTGTTGTTCCAGTAGCAACTTGGTCCCATTTGCTTTTTCTTCTCTTGGCCTCCTCTTCCGCAGTGGTAGTGGAGCTGTTTGGTCGTTTAGCCGTACCCGATACTATTTCGATTTTCGTTTTTTCCTTCCTCGCTTTCTCCAATTTGTCCATTTCCGTTTTCTGTACCTTAGCGAGTTCCTCGTAGTACGAATCTTTTCCCCATTTGAACGGATCAAAACGATCCGGTGGATAATTCGTGCCCAATTCGTTGATGCTACAAAATTGAATTAACTTTTCATAAATCGATGGATTCCTAAAGTCCTTTCGTTGCTGAATAACTTTATTCATGTCCATCCCTCCGCTCTCCATTTTCCTGTAAAGTTTTGTTATTTTTTCCTGCAACTCGGTGGGACATTGTGACGATGGTTCTGGTGGTATTACAACGCCCCATGAATCTGCCTCGCCATCTGAAACTAAGTCTCCTTGACGGTTTGGGGACTGGTCAGCAATGTTATTTAACGACGAACCGCCATTCTCCGTGAGATGTTCATGATGAAAAGCTAACGCAGTCCCCTCGTCATCAGAGACAACTGTATCATCAAAATATGAAACCAATCGTTGAACCTTCGACGTAACGTCCGTTACTAAGGTGGGCGCGTTCGCAAGCAAGTTGATATTAGACTTGCCGCAAACGCCGCCGCCGGAAGCAACTTCGGGGCTATTCGAGGCTGAACGGCCAAATTTTGGACTGTTGATAGCCTGGGGCTGAACGACTTGGGCATTTTGTGGGGCAGCCCCCTTGGGAGTGTTCGAATTATCCTGAAGATCTTCATCCACCCCGTCCTCGCCCTCCGAGTCGGTATAGGTGGCCGTGAGAGATGCCAGAGCAACACTTTGTACAGACATTGTTAGTTGGCTTTGAGTGTCCGCTTTGCTACCAAGCAATATTTTGTCTTGCAACTCACCGGTGTAGCGTTGATAATTTCAATTCGTATTTGCGTTTATATTTTATTTATATCGATATATCTCGTTTGTCGAGGATAATCGTTTTTTAAATGCCCCTCAACTTTAGCTGGAATGTCAGTATCTGAAACAAAAAAAAAAAAGATTTATTTTACTTTATTATCAATGAAATTTATTCATATATAATATATATTATATTTTAAAGTATCATATCCTTAAGCCAATCCATCAGCGGAGGTTCTTAAACTATGTTGTAAGAAAATACTGAAAGTTTTTATGCTCATTATCAAAATTTAATATACAATTGTGGTAGAATATTCATGTACTGTAACAATAAAATTAAGGCAAATTATTAAAATTCAAACAATTTTACTGTAAAATTAAAGTAAATTATTGAATGTGCTGTACCAAAAATTAATTTTATATTACACTTGTTTATTAAATTTAATTCACCAGTTTGTGCATAAAAACTTCCAGTTTTTTTTACAGTTTAGTATATTTACAGTAGCTCATGATAAGCACAAGATGCTTGGGTTTTGGTGTGTGTATGTTATTGTTTTTATTGTGTTTGTGTTTATTCGGGTGTAGTTTTATTCCCTAGTTTGTGCGAGTTTGTTAATTGTGTATATGTGTGGACTTTATTTTTTTTTCTAATTTCTCTGTGCATCATTGGGCATATTTGTATTTAGTTTAAATTCAATTCTAATTTCACGTAGTGTGTATTTATTTTGATTTACTTTGATTTGTCTCTAGTTATATTTTGTTTGTTGTCGATCTATCAGAGGATTATCAATTTTTTACTAATATTTGCATGTAAATCTCTTAAAAATTAATCAGCGGTGTTGGTAAATTGAAAGAGCAATTTTCAAAATAATTTTCAACTATACATGGCGAAAAATTAGGGATAAAAACAAATTTATCAGGAATTCAGATGCTTGTTGTTTTTATATTATTAAATTAATTTAACAATCTTTCCAAACACATGATTTTTTTTCTTTCTTTTTTTTATATCTATTTTTTATATTTGGTGAAAGATGATAAATTCTTCAGGTTTTAATGATTAAACAATTTCAGAATGAGTTGAGAAATTTTCAAAAAACAAAGTTTAAAAAATGGAATTCAAAGGAATTCAAAATATTTGTATTTAGAAGTGTTCTAAAATAATTTTAAATAATTCATTATTATCTTTTGGACATTATTGTAACTTAAAATCAATCCCATATATATTTAAAAATCGTCAAATCATCAATGAAAATTATGCTTTCTTCATTTCTTTTTTTACTCTTGTCATATACTGAAATTTATTTGATAGTTTTGATAATGAACCAAAATTTACAATCCTCATATTAAAATGCTACATCAATAAAATAACTATTACACGAGTGAAAAATTATAATATTACTTAAACTTAAATCTTGAACGCAATTTGTCGCCCAGATTTTTAGTTAAACAATGATCAGATATCGTTATTATAGATACAACAAATATTTTGTATATCTATATCAATTGCAATTGCATCATAAATTAAATGAAATTTATAAATATACAATTTGAATAAATATTACGATGCAAAAAAGCCAACAATTTTATATGATCGTTTGTTTCATTGTCTCCGTTTTGTGGTGTAAAGTCTAATAATAGCAATTGCGCACTAACGTGAACCGATTACTCACAATTCGTTACGATTCTTTTCTATCAATTTCCGATTTTATTCTACGTTACTAAATTTTCTAACTTAAAACGAATTCAAAGATTAAGAATAAACACGAGACTCGATATTTGCGATAAAAGAGAATTGAATTGCACGACAAATTTAATTTAGAGATTTAACCGCATTGATTTTTGGACTCAAGACAGATAAGACGTAATCGATGCATCGTAGCAGAAAAAAAAATGTTACGACGCACCCAAAAATAAATAGTAGCTTCAAAAATACGAATAAAAATACACAAACATAAAATGGAGATTTTAATCAATCGATACGAATAATATTTATTTGAATGTGTTAAAGTTTTATTCGAAGTCTATGAAAACGAGCAATTTTCAAATGTCGTCAAAACGATTTCGTAATCAATTCTACGACGCTACGAAAGATTTTAACAAAGTTGAGGTAATAAGTTCACGTAATTAGTGTTATAAGTAACTGATATATTGATAATGAACGTAGACGATGAGAACGTCGTTCAAAGTAGTTGTCAAACTAGGTTATCCTACAAGAAATATAGATTTTCAGTGATGAAAATAATCGTATAAACTCACCTCAAATTCCAGGCGCGCCGAAGACTCTTAGAGCTCGTTCAAGCGTATTTGTACATTATCACTGATACATTGTACCTCCTCAGTGATGAATTAAATAAACATAACGTCGATAATCATTAAAAGAGCCAGCCGAGGTCGCCGTGGTATTTCGCTATTCGCTTTGTTGCGAAATCGAGAGGGCACTCGCGTAGCGTTACTTGCCGGCCATTTTGCGTTGCTTTAAAAAAGAATAAAGGCGATCTTCTATGTAGCGTAATACACTAGTAAAGTGTCACTGAAACGCGATTCGCGCGCCTTTCGTACCCGGTACACCAAACTTTAGGTAACAGATTCACAAGTTCTCATTGGCTGCTTATCGAATTGTCCGGGAACACGACTATGTTAGATGCACTCACACACACACACACTGCTTGCTTTGCCCGCCAATCAGTATTGTCTATCGAATCAGCTGTGTTACTGAAAGTTGCGGATTGTTACGTCCGCCGAGTCGCGTATATCTTACGCGTTCGTACTTTGAATTACAGATATTGAAAATAGGAATTTCCGTTCACTGTAGTTTTAGTAGTACAAAATTGTCTGGTACTGTTTAATAATACAAAATTGATAACTGGTCTGCGTCTTGGCTTGTCGAAACGAGAGTACAGCGCGATCCGACGACAACGAGAGCCAAGCACAATCTGATATCTTCTAAACAAAATCTGAATACTTATAGTGTCTATCGCTGAAACTGGAAAAAAGGGATGAGTTTGTCTCGCGTTTAATTTGACCAATCATACACGTGTTTAGATGCAGACACGCCCACGCATTTCCCTTTCCCTCGCAGGGGACGTAGCGCATTTCGCTTGGCACAACCCTTGCGCTTTCTTTTACCGAGTACCGAGCCCTTTTTGTTCTAGACCGTTCGAAGACCCTTGAGCCGGCGCCGGTCATAAACTTTATATCCCGAAAAGTCGGTGGCCCATTTGGTAATCGTCTTTTATTAAACGGACCACCAACAATTCGGTTCACACACTCAAAAAGGCTCGGCGTTCGATTTTGGTAATTTCTGCAGGGGTATTTAACAAAAGATAGGAAATAACTTTGTATGGGTTTCTGAGAATCCAAGTGCGTTCGAACCAAAGGAGTTTACCTGATTGGAGATGCCAATCACTAAACTTCTCACGTGAATTTTATTTTTAACGTATTTTACCGTATTTTATCACATTTTATTGTGTTTTATCACATTTCATTGTATTTTCTCGAATTTTCTCGTATTGTTTCGTATTTTCTCGTACTTTATCGTACTTTATCGTATTTTATCGTATTTTACCTATTTTACCGCATTTTACCGTATGTTATCGTGTTTTATTACATTTCACCGTATGTTACAGTAGCCTCCCGCTAAGTACTCGCCTACGGAGCTGTAGGGGTAAAAACGAGCACTTAGCGAGTTACCACCTCTCCGTAGAGATTCTGCAAGCGCGGGCCGCATTCGGCCGAGATCGGCAGGGCTCGGGCGCATTCGTCCACGATCGCCCGGGCTCGGTAGAGAATCGTCGGTGGGGGAACATTAACGCCTCCCGATCGAGGGGAAGGCGCCTCGGCGAGCACTTAGTGGGAGGCTACTGTACTGTATTTTATCACATTTTATCGTGTTTTATCGTATTTTTTATCTTTTACAAATTTTGTAAATTTATCGTCAAAAAATTGAGCTCCATAAAGTTAGCCATGCAACTTTTACAAAAAAGTTTTTTAATTAATTCCAATCGATTGGTGGTCGTTTGGTAGTGATTGGTAGTCTAATTAAAAGGTTTGGCAGTAAATCGTTTAATCGTTTAAGGAAGGAACGCACCTACCCACCTAGTCATAAAAACGTTTGACCTAAGTAGTACTTAATCTGGCAACGTCGCTTTTCGTTGATTGTGTGCGCGTGTATATGTGTGTTCAAATATGCCGGCGATAGCTCATCAGCTGTATCAGTCAATTTTTTGCGTATTCGTTTAATTTAATCGCCAGTTCGATATGCCTAAAGAAAAAAAGCCAAGATTTTATTGGAAAGGTAAAATAGTTACCGAAAAGGTGTACCGAGCTAGAATTAATCAGCAAAAAGCAGGCAGAAACGTTCGGAGCATTTACGGTACAAAAAACCTGCAAAGACAGCATAACCTTGAAATCAAGGAATCAACATCATCAAATTATGTTGATCTGAAAGAGGAAGGCTGTAAATTGTTCAACGTAGAAACGATTGCCCATCAGCTAATATGCAAAAATTGTGATAATGTGCTGTCTCTTTTGGATACTACTCAGAGTATCGCGACTGGTTTAGGAAGTACTTATTCTATTAATTGCCGAAAATGCGAGCATAGCAATGACGTTCTCACCGACAAACAACATAGTGTACCTGGATCGCAGAAAATGATTTTCAATTGCAAATATGTATGGAAATAAAATTGTATTTGAATACTTTATTTATTTATTTATTCCATTGATATTCAATATAATATGTCGTGTAAACAAAAAACAAAAAATGATAAAAGTATGTAGTAGTCAGCCTGCACGAACTGTTACATACGTTGAAATTTCAAAATGTACGCTCACAACCACGAATATGCGACGTTGCCATATTTTTAGCGTAGCCCTAGCACTCACGATAACGGTGATATAACGGCCATAATGACGGAAAAAATGACAGTCGTTTTTGTACACCTTAATAACGGTGCGATTTTGGGCATAATAGCGATGTAACAGTAAAAAAATGACGGTGACCATGACTTTTCTCATGGTCACCGTCATTTTTTTTGTAATTTTGGCAAAACGCGCCGTTATTAAAGTGTACAAAAACGACTGTGTCATTTTCCCTGTTATTATGACCGTTCTCGTGAGTGTTAGGGAGGTCCGAAAATTCGCTATGAGTACTTTTTATTGTTTTTATTATTCCTGTCATAAGTCACCTTTGAATATTTTTAAGCCGGATAAATGATTCTAAGTATTTCATCTCTCTACTGTTTAAATTTCATTCTGATCTATCCATCAATTACGGATATATGGGGAATAATGTATAGGCAAATGTTTCCGTGTATTTGAGCATAGGTCGGACAGTCCCGGCAAAAAGTTCGCTCGCATCGATAAATCAAAACCACTAAATAGATTTAATTTTACGACAGAAAACAATATCTATTGTAATATCTATTTCTACCTCGTCAATATCGTGGGTTTTCTTGACTTATTCACTATGGATTGACCGAAATATCGACCTTCTAATTATTATTATTAATTAATGATTTTTGCTTCCTCATAGAGGAAGCTTTGTTTTCGTGAAAATTTTTTTTTTCGAGATTTTCATGTCAGTATGCTTAGAATCACCTAAAAATTCGAGAAAAGTGGTCTAGAAAATATGTCTGTATGTGTGTATGTGTGTGTGTGTGTGTGTGTGTGTGTGTGTGTGTGTGTGTGTGTGTGTGTGTGTGTGTGTGTGTGTGTGTGTGTGTGTGTGTGTGTGTGTGTGTGTGTGTGTGTGTGTGTGTGTGTGTGTGTGTGTGTGTGTGTGTGTGTGTGTGTGTGTGTGTGTGTGTGTGTGTGTGTGTGTGTGTGTGTGTGTGTGTGTGTGTGTGTGTGTGTGTGTGTGTGTATGTATCCAGACACTGAAAATTCAATTGCCCATAACTCACGAACGGCACGATGGATCTAGCTAAAATTTTGCACGCAGGTAGAGTATTGACTCCTCTGTTAGTGACGTGATTTTTAATTAAATGTATCAATGTAAACAGATTTTATGCAATTTTTAATTTTTTCAAAAAATGTCGTGATCGCTCTAACTTTCGTAAAAGTTCGCCAATTTAGCTAAATAGTTCTTTATAAATGAAGACACGTTAAATGACGTTTGGTATTGAATTTCAGCGAAATCGGTAAAGCGGTTCCGATTTTATAGAATTTTGAATTTTTCGAAAAAAATACATTTTGCTCTAAATTACGTCGAATCTTGAGAAATGAACCGAAATGTTGTACAGTCGGAAAATAACATACAGCCCCGCTGTGTACGCAATTTGGTGATGATCGGTAAAGTGGTTGGGGTTTTACGGCTTTTTGAATTTTTTAATAAATGTAGAATTTCGCTCATAAGTTCCGCGAAAGTTAAGAAAGTAAGATAAAATAAAAAGAATTAAAAATAATAATCGTCGAGAAATGGAGAAAAGCAGATATTGTAGAAAAGGCAGATCCGCCTTTGATGTCGTCGTCCTCGTCGTCGTCGTCGTCGTTGTTGTCGTCGTCCTCGTCGTCGTCGTCGTCGTCGTCGTCATAATCGTTGTACTGGTCATAGTCCGTAATAATAATTCTCGTCGGCGTTTTTAGTTAAGAATAAAGATACATCAGGTATAAAAAAAAAAGCGAAGCGGAGAATTTTGTTTTGCGATACGTCAAAAGACGACAAGAGATCGAAGAGGAAACATGGAGAATAAATTGGAAATAGGTAAAAAAGTAAAAAAAAAATAGATTGCATTTAAAAAAAATGATTGAAATGTAATAATTCATGAACAGAGTGCGACGGGTGGGACGATATATTAGTAGCAGAATTGAAGAGAGTGGAAAGATGTGTCAGAAGCGGAAACATTCCGGATGATATTCGGTAAGTTAGATAATTTGAGAGAAAAAATGAGAGAAAAATATGCAAAAAAAGTAGAAAATAATTAAATAAATTTACAAAATGAAAATTTATTTAGAATTGTAGGGTCAACTAAAAATGCGGACAAGTCATCGCGTGAAGGACCGTGAGAGGCGAGGGGACTCACGTAGAAAAAGCACACTGTTGTAAAATATATTAATCTAGATCGTGAGAGGCGAGGGGACTCACGTAAGAAAAGTACTGTGATTTGTAAATATCAATTCTGTATATAATAATCAAATTTCAAAGAAAATATTTAAATAATTTAAAATTTCCTCTGACCGTAATAAATGCACATTTAAAGTAAAGTATATATATATTTTTTTATGAGATGCGATATTGGTTTACCTTCTCGTGGTGCATCTCGAACGAATATGTTTAAGATAAAATGTTGACTAATTATATCAATATTTTATCAAAAACATATTTGACTAAAAACCAATAAATCTTATGAATAAAATATAAATAATCTTTATGCTGTGCATAAAGTGCATATCAAATAATGTTTGTTTTAATAATGAGATTTCAATATGACAGTGATCTAACTTTTAAAAAGTTGATGAGTAACGGAATGCATTGTTAGCAAACTATTCGAACTGTGATTGGTTTGTCAGGAAAGTCCGTTGTAAACAAAATCAGTTTGATGTGAAATTTGACATAAGACGAAGAGGTAACATTTTATAAGAGCGATGCAGCGCAAAAGTTTTTCAGACACGCGCGCCAGTGCGTGTGATTAGCCTAGTATGTTCAAAAAAAAAGATGCAAAGTAGAACTTTGCACATTGCTTCCTCATATAAAATATGTAAATAGTTGTAAAGAGGGCATTTTTAAATTTCAATTTTTCACAAAGCTTCCTCTATGAGGAAGCCAAAATAAATAATAAATATCTTCCTCATAGAGGTAGATTTGTGAAAAATTGAAATTTAAAAATGCCCTCTTTACAACTATTTACATATTTTATATGAGGAAGCAATGTGCAAAGTTCTACTTTTTATCATTAATATAATTATTATTAATTCGGAGTGTGCGGGTATCCGATGCATTCGGGTACTCGTTGTTCGAGTCGGGTCGGGTATGCGTCGGGTCGGTTTTCTTTTATTGTCCGGCACAATCGGGTACCCGTTACAGTCCCGGGTACCCGACATAGGCCCGGGTTCTCGATATAATCAGGTGGGTGTGTAAATGTTTGTTCCAAGCACAGAAAATTCATTCGTCCATAACTCGCGAACGATACGAGGAGCCGAGCTTAAATTTGTCACGCGAATAGAACAATAATTCCTCTTTAATTGGTGTTTTTTTAAAATAAGATGTATCCACACTACATATTTTATAGAATTTTTAATTTTCCGAAAAAATTGCGTGATTGCTCTAACTTTCGTAAAAGTTTTATGATTTAGCTAAATAGTTCTTCATAACTGAAGACACGTTCAATATTATTTTATATTGAATCTCGACGAAATCGGTAAAGCGTATTGGATTTATGAGATTTTGAAAATTTAAAAAAATTTATGTTTTTCCGATAATTTTCGTAAAACTCGAGCTGGCGGTATCTAATTTGATATACAAACGCATTGCTATTTGCTGGTGTTTAATACCAAATTTCGTCAGAATCGGTGCAGTAACTTCCACATACCAATACCAGAACTTTGCACATTGCTTCCTCGTTAGATGTAAACTTTTGCAAAGCTTCCTCTGTGAGGAAGCCATTATTGAATAATAATCTTGCTCATAGTAGGTTTCCAAAAGTTTAAATCTCATGAGGAAGCTATGTACAAGGTTCTACTTTATATCCTTCTTTACTTTTCCCTCAAGCAGAGATATTTCAGAAATAAGTCATATCAAAGATTTTTAAATTCAAGTATACAAAAACGAAAATGTACGTGTTATTAAGTGCTACAGAAATAACGTTTACTCAGAATTAATTCATTAACTCGAATCTACATTTTACTGCAAAAACACTACAATTTTCGTTTTGCAAATATTACGAAATATTTTCGCTGAATTCCTTTTTAAAAAAATTAGAATCAACTTTATAATAGGTTTTGAAATTGTTCGCAAGTGAAAAAAACGTCGATTAATTCAAATATGATTTCGTTGCCTGTTTTTTTATGTCCTCCACTTATTTTTAAGTGTAAAAAAGTTTTTTTAATTGTCTGATTAAACAACACAAATATATTTTTAAAATATATCATATTCTTTTTCTTTTCTAGTAGCCAAAAAATTTACATATTTCCAGTACTGTTACGTTAAATATCTAATACAGATTAACAAGAAATTTGTGGTACAGGTTGTCAATAAAAACTTCCACTCTGGTACTATAGTTTTCTAGTAAATTTTTTTAACAGTATATTTTATTTACAGATTTCTCCTTTTATTTAATTTGTAAGTTTTTAGCATACAGTACATAATTTGAAAATTTCAGATTATAACATGATATTTGTTATCCGTTTGGGTGACTTTTTGGATAACTTCTTGAATTGTGTTATTTGCATTGAAGCTGCATCAAATTAACAATAATATTGAATTTGTGTGTCTATACAACAACACGTTTTTGTATCGATCGTTGATTTTAGTTTTTTTTAAATCTTGTTTTTGCAGATTTTAGCAACATAATAGCAAAAGCGGATATCAAAATACTCGCCGACAGTGACGAGCAAGACGTTGTCAGAGAAGTGCACGAATATTACGCAGATTACTTAGCTATTAAGGTAGTTCTGTCGCTTCACGCTCACTTCGCATAAGTTTCCGAAAAATGAGAGCGAATTGCAAACACTTCTTGATGATATAAAAATCTGAAAAAAATCATGCATATTTAAGATACTTAAGACATTATTTCGACATAATAATAATTCCAAAATGTCATTAACAAATTGATGAAAAATAAAAATGTTCAACAAATCTTCCGACAACCTAATTTTTTTGTTTCCATGAAAATGATTCGTTCATTTTTCTGAATACGTATGAATTTTTTCAAACTTTCTTCTTTGCTTTGAATTTTGTAATTTTTTCCATGTAAAAAATCGTAAAATTCAAAGCAAAGAAAAAAATTTGAAAAAATACATACGTACTCAGAAAAATGAACACATCATTTTCACCGAATCAAAAAAATTGAGTTGTCGGAAAAGTTGTTAAACAATTTTATTTTTCATCAATTTGTTAATAACATTTTGGAATTATTATTATGCCGAATTAATGTTTTCAGCATCTTTAATATGCATGATTTTTTATAGATTTTTATATTATCGAGAAGTGTTTGCAATTCGCTCTCATTTTTCGGAAACTTATGCGAAGTGAGCGTGAAGCGACAGAACTACCTTAATCCACACTTGTTTGCTCTTCGAATCAGCGAATGCTCGCAGGGTAATTATAGAATTTTAATTTTATAAAATTTTGAATTTTCGAAAAAAATTTGTTTTCGTTCTTATTCAAGTTAAATTTGACCAAACCTGCTCAATTCTTTTGCAAGATAAAATTAACATCCAGTTGTAGTAGATATCGAATTTGGTGAAGATTGGTAAAGTGATTCAGATTTTATAAGACATTGAACTTTTCAAAAATTCTCTGTATGTTCTGTAGTTGCCACAATTTTTTAGATAATGAACTTAAACAGTTTTTGACGAATAAAGCAATGAAAAATGACGATCGGCATTGAATTTAATCGAAATACATAAAGCGGTTTGGATTTTATAGAATTTTGAATTTATGAAAAATTTTGTTTTCGTACTTCTTTAATTTCTATTTAAAATAAGGATGCAAAATTGAACTTTGCACATTGCTTCGTCAATAATTTTTATGTTTCGCAAAGCTTTCTCTACGGGGAAGCCAAAAATAAAATAAAAAAACTTCCTCGTAGAGGCGGCGTTGCAAAAGATGAAAACTAATGACCAAGCAGTGTGCAAATTCTACTTTGTCTCTTTATTGTAACAGTTTAGTACGAGTGTAATCATCAAAGCTGGGCTTTTGTCTGCGAACGCTTGGGTTTTTACAATGCGGACTTTCCACTCACTAACGATCTGCTCCGCGCGTCGTTTCGGTCTAATCCCTCCGAGCCTAACGCTCCAATTTTCTTTTATCTATTTACAACCTGTACTATAATATTGTACTTTTGTTCTATATTTTTCGTAGGTTTGTCCTGGAATCCAACGTACCTACACAGAACGTCTCAAGGGATTATTTCCGTTTTATTGTCACTAAAGAAATTTTCGTATATACGTTACTTTTGGTAACTAATAGGGTAGAAGTACCGGTTGTGGTCACTGTACCGGTTGTGACCACCCCTACACTTAAACACGTTTTTCGTGGCTATTTTAATTCTGTACCTGTATTTAATCATAATTTTGCTTCCTCATAGAGGAAGCTTTGTTTTCATGAAAATTTTTTTTTTCGAGATTTTCATGTCAGTATACTTAGAATCACCTAAAACATCGAAAAAAGTGGTTTAGAAAAAATGTCCGTATGTATGTATGTGTGTGTGTGTGTGCTGGGCCTCGAAAATTCAATCGCCTCTCACTCAGTAACCGTTCGAGCGATCGGGCTCAAATTTGGCACACATGTAGAGTAGCTGCCCCCCTTTGAATACTGCAATTTTTGAAAAAATATATATAGTAATTAAGTTTTTATGCAATTTTTAATTTGTTGAAAAAAGGACGTGAATGCTCTAACTTTCGTAAAAGTTCGCCGATTTAGCTAAATAGTTCTTCATATCTAGATATAAGTTCAATGTTGTATGGTATTGCATTTCGGCGAAATCGGTAAAGCGGTTCGGATTTTATAGAATTTTGAATTTTTCGAAAAAAATACATTTTGCTCTAAATCACGTCGTATCTTAATAAATGAACCGAAATTGGGTACAGTCGAAAGGTAACATACAGCCCTGATACGTACCAAATTTGGTGATGATCGGTAAAGTCGTTCGGATTTTACACCATTTTTCATTTAAAAAAAAATGTAGATTTTCGCTATAACTTCCGGAAAAGTTGAGAAAGTACGACAAAAATTTGTATCTAATCAAAATTAGATGTAACGGTGTTTGCAGAGGTGATTTATAGCTGTATAAAACACCTCTGCAAAAGAGACACAAGGTATAAAAAAAAAGATGCAAAGTAGAACCTTGCACATTGCTTCCTCATTATTTTTCGCTTTTTACAAAGCTTCCTCTATGAGGAAGCCAAAATTGAATAACATACTGCTTCCTCACAGAGGGAGCTTTGTAAAAAGCGAAAAATAATGAGGAAGCAATGTGCAAGGTTGTACTTTGCATCTTTTTTTCATAACGTTTTGTATTTTGGAAACATTTATCGTCATTTTGACGTCCGTTCGTTTCCATTACAAAAAGTACTGTGTCAGTAATTAAAGTATCATCAGATGATTCATCAAATTGTCAACTCCTTACGGAATTCGACAAGATTTTGACGAAAGCTCTAGATACATATTCGGATTATGTAGTTGGCGAATTACATGCAGCTTTGCACATATCAATCTTAAGAGTCATCACTGCAAATGTTGATGTACTAAAAGTTTGAAATAAAGCTATACATTTATAAAAAATACGATGGCCACAACTGGTACATGGAATAAGCATGTTGCCCCGGATGTGGCCATGATAATATAATCATTAATTTTTCGTTAATTATTACACAATCAATTCATAAATTCGTAAAGAAGAAACAAAAAAACGAAAAAACGCTAAGAAAAATATATCCTTAGAAATGTATAGTAAAAAAGAAGGTAAAGCGGTGGAACACCTTTCATGTTGAAGATTTCCATCATTATGCAATGCGAAATTCTACTTTCGGAAAGAACTCTGGTAAAAGTAAAAATAAAAGTGTAAAGAGTAAAACATTAATATAATGTATGACTATTTGTGACAAAGAAAGCTGCTACGAAAAAGTGCAAAACGAAGGAGACGAATGTCAAAAAAGGTTAGTTAGGTTCACAGATGGCATCTGTGCTTTAAAGACATTTTCGTGTAGAGGAATTGGATGCTTTCATAAGAATACGATTTTGATTTATTAAATACACTTTAAAAAATGTTTCAAGTGCAATGAATATTGAGTTATTCTAATTTTAAGCATGGCCAAAACCGGTACATTACTGTGGCCAAAACCGGTGCATAGGTGGCCAGAACTGGTGAAATGGCTACGCTCCTACTTTTTTCTATTTTCCAGTGTTTTCTCGACACATATGAAGATTTTAATGCTAGAAATCTGAAATTATATTCTTCTCAGATATGAAAAGTATAGGTCCAAAACAGTTTTATGATATTTGGTCCCAATCACAACTTGAAAATGGGAAAATTCTTAAAGTGGCCACAACCGGTACTTCTACACTACACGCAGCATACGCCGCTTCTCAGTGAGACTCTCGAAGATTTGTTGAAAGAAAAATTAAATACTCAGACATTCCCGTACCTTGGAAACATTTTATTTTTATTTTTTATTATTGGTTTCTTCCGTATGCCTTTTGCAGGCTTTTACGTTTCCTCTCTCCCCTTTTCCCGTTCCTTCATAGAGACCCCTCTAGAGTGTTGTCCACAGCCACTCATCCTAATGCACTACACTGTATGGCATTTGCACGAGGGCTCAGGGAAACTGCGGAAAACCTGGCCGATACAGTCGGCTTTATTTTTACTGAGTTTCTACTGTATGAGAATACATTAGAAACTCAGAAAAACTGCCTCCCCCTCAGCAGTTGGCGCGCAAATCAGTGCAAGGCTAAGCGGTCACCCATCCAAGTTATGACCGTAAATAATGCTGCTTAACTCTGGGGACCGCCGAAGCCACACACCGACCGCGCGTCCACTGCTGTCGGTTACTTTGAAAACATGATTATGACTAAAAGGTGAGTAATAGATTTTTTAAAGTTTTTAATTAAATATTTAAAAATACATATTTCGAAAAACTTCAAACCAAGATAATTTTCAAAAGCAATTTCGAAGGCAATTAAATGTAGGTTATATTAGGGTGGTCCATTTTTGCACGATATATTTTTTTTACGCGGCACCTCTCAAAACTGTTCTCCATTACGAAAAATAATGCCTCGTAAATCATCGATGTGATAAAAAAATATGTAGAGGTCGCGACGAAATTGAAAAATTTTCTTGTTTTAAACATTTTTTTCAGTGGAAATTCTCATGTATATCTTTACATTTTTTGCATTACATGAGTGTAGAGATACTGGATATCACTCCGACAGTTCGTTATTGTTTTATGGTAGCTTTAGAGTACGAAATAATTGCAACTGCTAAAAATGTGTGCTGTGAAAGAGAAAATTAGAGGATGAGCAGATATTTTCAAAAAATGCAAAATGTGATGAAATTTTTATCGCTAAGCCGATTAACGCCGAATTAAATCCCAAATCCTGTCTGATAATAGTATACTTGTGTACCAAATTTCAGCTAGATATCTGCAAAATTGTGGAAGTCGGAACGAAAACAAACTTAAAAAAAAATTACAAACTTCGCTCCCGGCGTGATGTGATATATTTATCACAGAATAACTGTGCTATATCAATACTAAAAAATTCTCGTAGAAACAGTGAATGATAATGATAAACATTTGGCCACAGGATGAACAAATTACATTCTGGAGATGCCGGAAACAATTAAGTATATTTTGAGACACTCTATAACAACAATAATTGTCCGAAACCTTCAAATGTTTACGATTATCATTCGCTCTTTTTACGAGAATTTTGTAGCTTTTATATAATAGGTTTTTTGGGATAAATACATCATATTATACAGATAGAAATTGACTGGGATAATTGTATAATTTTACAGTTATAATTTTATAATTTTTTTAAGTTCGTTTTTGTTCAAAGGTCCGTAATTATTTAGATATCTAACTTCAATTTGGTTTACAGGTAGAATATTATCAGACAAAGGTTGGGATTTAATTTGGCTTTAATTGTCTTAGGGATTGAAATTTTATGACATTAAAAATTTTTTTTAAAAGGTGCTCACCCTCTATTTTTCTCTTTCACAGCACATATTTTTCGCAGTTGCAATTATTTCGTACTTCAAAACTACCATAAAACAATAACGGACTGTCGCAGTGATATCCAGAATCCCTACACTCATGTAATGCAAAAAATGTGAACATATACATGAGAATTTTCACTGAAAAAAATTATTAAAAAAAGAAAATTTAAAAATTCCGTCGCGACCTCTACATATTTTTTTATCGCATCTACGATTTATAAGGATTTTTTTTTTCATAATAGAGAACAGTTTTGAGGGGTGCCCTGCAAGAAAAAAAAATATCGTGCCCAAATGGACCACCCTAATGAATATGTTATTCGAATAAACCGCGTCAAGGCAATCGTGAAGAGACGCATGCGTCACATTGAAAACCCACCCGACGCCCTATTTTTTCCATGGCCGTATGGTCAAAGTTACCCTCAAGTAACGACCAGAGCCAGCACCCAATCAAATGAATGAATTAATGAAATGACGCCCTATTTGTCATTTTTCGTATTTTTTTAACGAAAAAGGGTGACCACCAAACATTTCAAATATGTTATATGTGACCCCCAAACGATTTCTTATCGATCAAGCCTAGATCGAAGCGATTTGAAGAATAAAAAAAAATGTTTGGCTAACTTGACGGTAATATTTTTAATTTAACGATTATAATCAAACCATTGACCACCAAACGTTGAAATTAGGCCAACATTCACCAACATTCAACCACCAATCGATTTTTAAAGAAATAAGTTTTTTATTAAATGTTGCATGGCTAACTTTGTACAGCTACGTGACGGTCATAATGACGCGTCACACTGACGCAAGTAGAAAATGACGGTCATTTTACATCTCTGGTTGAGAGTCAGTTCCAACAGAGATTAGTAGGGAGATGCACAACGCTCCGGTTTTACGTGAACCCAAAAGATGGCGCTAAATCGTAGCGGCAAACTCGGAACTGAGTGTTTTACGTCGCATCGCCTCGGGCGATATTGCAGAGCCCACCCGAACGTGAACACCGTTCCGGCGGGTATAACAGACTCGTCCCCACCAAACCACGAGTGAGTAGCTTGGTGGGGTCGATTTCTCCGCCGCTCGCGGCTTGTCCTCGTAAATCAGACATAAGTAGGTACTTATCTCAGCGTAAATCTCTAACCTACTAGTCTCTGCGTAAAGTCAGAGATTAAATTATTATTAAATTAAATAAGTCAAATATATTATTTTTAATAATATTATAGGATATGGAAGAAACATATAGGATTTCGATCATAAATTTATAACAGTACTTCATAAATTTGTGAACCAAAGTCCGTAATGGGAACGATAGGATTTTTTTAAATCGTACCGACAGCCCGGTCTCTGACTTTACGCAGAGATAAGTACCTACTTATACGAGGACAAGCCGCGAGCAGCGGAGGAGAACTCGACCCCATCAAGCCACGAGTGAGCGGCTTGGTGGGGACGAATCTGTTATACCATGTAAGACCGTGGTTATACCCGCCGGAATGGTGTTCACGTTCCATGTAACGCCTGAGCGTCTTGATTCGCGGGAATTTGAATTATATCCAACGATGTCCTTTCCTGGGTCCAGTTGATAAAGGGTAAAAACCCACCTTGTGAATCAGGAAGGATTGTCAGAGAATAGAATGAGATCCGTTCGCTTTCGGTATTAAAATTGTTCTGCTTTATTCTTTGACGATTTTTTGAGTCTAGGCTAGAAGAACCACACAACGGCTCTCCTACCCAACGCTCTCGCAGCCAATCACGCACGAGTTCAATAAGAACAAGGAAGCATTTTCTATTCCGTGCATTTTCTCACGGACGCGATAAGAGAAGGGCCAGCAGTCACCACTCCACTTATCGAAGGCTAGACTTAGGGATAAACATTTATATAAACTCGAAACTCTGAAATAAACATACGCCGACACAATCATGTCTTTGTATTCATTCTTTGCCTTCAAGAAATATCTAATATTATTGCAACATATTATTATAAGTCACCATTTATTAATTTAGAATCTCTCGGGGTATAATTATTCTATTTAATTTAGCCGATTTATACCAATAGCTTTATTCTGCAATACGAATTTTTTAATAAACCGCGTTAAGATAATGGTAAAGTGACGCATGCGTCACATCCACCTGTTCACGGCGCCACCTGTGTCCTGATCGAAAAACTTATCGACTAAAGTCGGCAAAAAAATCTACTCCGGCTTCCCCTTAACGTGATGTGTTAGTGCTCGGTCGGTAACAAAAACTGTAAAGCGTTGTTCTTGGTTACAATTGATGTTTGAGGTAAAAGACGAAAAGTACTGACTGCGCCTTGGCATTCTGCAGTCAGTACTTCTCGACTTTTATTCGAAAAATCAACCGTGGCGATGAATAACACAAGATGATGTGCTACTGCTCGGTCGGTAACAAAAACTGTAAAGCGTTGTTTTCGGAAACAATTGATGTTTTAGGCAAAAGACGAGAAGTACTGACTGCGCCTTGGCATTCTGCAGTCAGTACTTCTCGCCTTTTATTCGAATAATCAACCGCGACGGAGAATAACACTTCGGGAAGATTCAGTTATCTCGCTCGTACTTACGGCGATCTGAGAGGGACGGACGATATGTAACACATCACCTTAAGCTCTTAAATTAGGTTTCACTCGTAGAGATCTGTGTTTTTCTTTCTTATTTGGCAGTCGGTAAGCAATTTGGTTTTGTAATGGTAAGAATACCGACCAAATTGATCGCTAACTTCTGTAGGTATAGTAGATCGCGCTTTCTACATGTAGATGCATAGACTTCTTTTCGATATCCCAGAAACTATTTGTACCTATGAACAACAATTTGACTCCATAGTTAAAATTTCTGTTATTAATTTAGACCAACCATGGCATTTTTATTTATTTTACAATACCATAAAATATAAATTAGGGTTTGCATCTATTTTACCAAAAATCACACAGTGAAATAGGTGTTTACTTCTATAATAAATTTCACCTTGATTGTTTCATTTCCGCAATATAAAAAGGTTTATATTTTAGAACCTCTCAGGAAAGTTCAAGCATTCTCACATCAAAATATCCAAGAGACAAATGCATCATTTAGTTGTGCACAAAATAATTGCAACCAAGAAAGAATTGTCGTACAAAATAGTCGCAGTAAAGTTGATTGCCTGAAACTTGCGCCGATTCCCCAAGTATAAAAAAAATGTATTGCAGTATATTAAATAATAGTATAATAATGGAATATTCATTTTCATGGAAATACTATACCTAAATACAGCGTTCTTGAATCACATATCCCTTTATTCAAACATACAAATATCGTACGTAGTATTAATTAAATAACAAATATAAATTTTATATACATTCCTTGTACGAATTCAGTCAAGATAAAACTGTGGCAAAAGTTTAAAAAAAATAGATACATACATATCTGTATATATACATATATATATATGTATATATATATATATATATATATATATATATATAAGGCATAACAGACAATGGTAACATCTATTTCACAACCCACGACTATATTATGTCAGAATACCTTAATTATACGTAATTGATATCATCCATTGGTTAGATGAAAACTGTGTGTAAGTGTGTCAGGAAACATAGTTTCTTTGATCGCGCCATTGACGCATTTACTTGGGTTAAGGTTTAATTAATCTTACGTTTCTACATTAACTGTTTTACGTAAAAGCTGTGTAGGCCCGGGTTAGTTTGATTTGACGATGAACGTCGCTGTGACTATTAGCGTAAATACGCTCCGACTTAATTTTGTATTTCAGCCAAAATATTTAATGAATAATGTTTATTGATGCATCTATTATACTTCATTGCGAATAATTAAACCTGCCGCTCACGTCATTCAACATTTAGCATTAATTACAATAGGCACCAATGATAAACCCGAGATTGTTTCGTTTTGGCCGCTGAATGCTTATATAAAAAAAAAAATACAAAACTACATGCTTAGATAATACAATTATATTAAAACGAAATGATTCAATTCGTTACCGTATTACTATTGCTTTTCGTCCGGCCGTATCATGTGCAAAGGACACGCTTTTTTTATACTTAACACATAACGATATTGGGCACTGAAAATTACAGCGACAATATTAACATCCACACAATGTTCGACAGCCCAGAAGAAAAAAAAATGTATTTAAATCAACAGGAAAGAATTTACTTCTATAAAATAGAGATGGGCGATTTTTTTTCAATTATATCAATCATCAAGTAATCGATTATTCTTATAATCGATTATCAAGTAATCGATTATTCTTATAATCGATTATCAAGTAATCGATTATTCTTATAATCGATTATCAAGTAATCGATTATTTTTATTTTCGATTATCAAGTAATCGATTATTATTATAATCGATTATAAGAATAATCGATCACTTGATAATCGATATCGCGAAATCGACTTTAATGTCACAATAATCGATAATCGCTACAAACGATCTTAATTGCTCATCACTACTATAAAGACAAATTGTATATGCCTGGATTCGTATGTAAAAATAACGATAATTAAAGTCCTAATTCGTGTAAATGTGAATCCTGTTAATATCGGTTTGCGATGCGAATCGGTTTGAATACATTTTTTTTTTACTTGGCATGGAATACCCAGTATACGTCCACCTGTACCAAGGTGTTACTAAAGTAAATTGCATTGCAATGGCGTACATTAAACCAGAAAATAAAAGAAAACGTCCTTATCTTTCCCAGTTATGTTCTTTCGACGATTTAAGAATTATTTACAATGATATCCTCAGTATTATTCAACTGGAATGTATGATATATCTACAGTGAGCGCACAAGAAAAGGTCGAGTAATTATTTGTACTCATCTAACATTTTCAAGTACAATCATAAACTAAAAGTAATTCAATGAAAGCGCAGAGTAAAAGGAAACTAATAGTCATCACACCTTTTACAATAATTGGAAAACTTCCGGAAAATTCATGATTACAAACAGCGTGCTTATTATATATTTCATACCAGACAATCCTGGTGGATTTTTCCGCACACCCGGAGATTTAAAAAAAAAAACGTATGCTAATTAGAAAGCGAGTTGAATTGTAATGTTGGATGTATCATTTGTTTGCAGAAAATTCAACATTTTTATACGATGAAAAAAAGTGCAATTATACGCTGCTTAGCTCCTACGTATTGTCATTGGAGTTGCATTGCTTCAAACTTTCTTTTCTTCACATTGCAAATCGTACAATTACGACTGCGAAGAAATTGCCAATTCTCGTTACTTTGAATTACCCATTTTTTAAAATTTATCTCAACATTTATTTATTCATTATTATCATCTTGTGTCTTGTGAGAAAAATTTTGCGGTGACTGAGAGATTAGAAAATCGGAAAATTTTAAGTTCTAAATAGCTGATAAACATTTTGAATCAATGATTTACAAAAGCGTATTTCAAAGTGACAAAAATCGTTGGTTTGGTCTGCAAAGAAGTTTAGTGATCGATCGTCACATGATCTTATTTGTTATCACATGTTATACCTGTTTTGATTAACGGATTTCACCATCGCAGTGAATACCGCTGCGAAATAGAGATGTGAGCGGTAAATATGACCGGTAATTTTACCGTATTTTAACCGTACGAAAAACGGTACGTGACCGCTTTAAGAATTACCAAATTATTAATAAAATCATATGGTCTCATTGTAATTTAAAATCTCGTTAAGATACGGTGAAATTACGATAAAATTTTACGGTAATTTTACCGAAAAATTTGATACCGGTTATTTCACAACTATATAGACGAAGTTTACCATTATTTACGGTAAATTTACCAACATAATTATGTGACCGGTCAAATTTACGAGCAATTTTCGTGATTGTATTTTCACAACACAAAGTTTGTAGAAAAAACAAATGACGGTAAAATTAACGTATTTTTACGGTCATTTTACCGAAAATCCAATTACCGGTATTTTCACATCTCTACTCCGAAAGGAATGGCTTTTACTCGTGTACAACTTTCTGCTAAAGTCTTTCCGAGAAATGAACTTTTTCTATGTACAAAACAATCGCGAACGCGTATTTAGAGCAGCACGTCGCGAGTAAAGTGCAACTAATGCAAAGCTTAATGTTAAAATTGAGCAATATTTTGAGCACCCGAGTCTATTCCGATCTTAAAATCACATAAATTTATATATATATATAATTGACAGCCGCATTTGCACGGCAAAGGGAATCGGAGACTGATGCTTTCTATTAAGGGGATGCTGGAGTAGATTTTTTTGCTGACTTTGATCGGTAAGTTTTTCGATCAGGACACAGGTGGCGCCGACGTAGTCTGTTTACTTTTGGCAAAAGATACTGAATCTCCCGAAAAGCAATATGGCCGCACACGATATGTCAGCTGATCTTTGCCGTAAGATTTAATTGTTTCTGGAAATTAGATGTGTAAAATCAGACCGGACGTCAATTCTGTGGTGATTTCTGAATATTCAAAAACCATCAGAATGTCAAATACACAAGCCAAATCCATGTATAGTGTATACTACGGTCGCGTTGCAAAGGCTCGGAGCTTTTGCCAAAAGAAAACAGACTACATCAGCGCCACTTGTGTTCTAATCGGGAAACTTCATTCGCGCTCTTCTTGACCCACTCTGATCGCGAACAGACTACGTGAACGTAGTCTGGGTTTTGCGTGGATTCCTTTTGTGTAATTGACTTTTCGACGCTCGTAGAATATTCAGAGAACGCTAAAGAATGGACGCACATTTCGATTTAACGTATGTGAGTTCCAGAATCTTTTATATCTTATCAAACAGGCGATGCTGTCAAGCCCTGGCGGCCATTTTGATTTCGGGAGGTTTAGTAATATACGATTTTTTTCATTTATTGTACGTTTTCACCAAATATTCGAATGTACGTCCACTCGTTTATGTTGATATTACAATTGTGTACAATTTGAAGCATGCGTGTAGCGTATTAACGAAAAATAATCAAAACTACGAAAAAGCCTGTTTTTACCGACCAAAGTCGGTAATAACCCGCGCAAAAATGGAAGCATGAAAACAGTACTTCCCAAATATTAAAAGTGTCTTGAATAATAGTATGCCAAGGCTGGCGTAGTGGAATAAGACATACGGAATAATATTTCGCCCAAATAAAGAAGGTATTAAAACAGTATTGAAAATCTTTCCAAAAGTAAAAAGTCTTAAGTGTGTTCCATTGGACTGAATAATAGTAAAGAATATTGCACCGTTTTATTAGTTTTTATGGTCCAGGTCGATATCTACATGGCTTTCGGTGTCCAGGTAGGTATCTCCATGGCTTTCAGTGTCCAGATCGATATCTCCATGGCTTTCGGTGTCCAGATTGATATCTCCATGGCTTTCGGTGTCCAGGTCGATATCTCCATGGCTTTCGGTGTCCAGGTCGATATCTCCATGGCTTTCAGTGCCCAGGTCGATATCTTGATGGCTTGCAGGGTCAAGGTAGATATCTCCATGGTTTCTTGTACCCAGGTCGATATCTCCACGGATTCCAGTGATCAGTTCGATATCTCCATAGTTTCCGATGTCTGGGTATATTTTTCAACAGTTTTGACAGCTGGACACAGGAAGCTATGGAGATATCGAAGTGGGCACTTAAAGCCATGGGGAAATTAACCTGGACAGTGCAAGCCATGGAGATATCGATCTGAACACCGGAAGCCATGTAGATATCGACCTGGATCATAAAAACGAATAAAACGGTGCAACATTATTTACTATTATTCAGTCCAATAGATCACACTTGAGACTTTTTACTTTTGGAAAGATTTTCAATACTGTTTTAATACCTTCTTTATTTGGGCGAAATATTATTCCGTATGTCTTATTCCACTACGCCAGCCTTGGCATACTATTATTCAAGACACTTTTAATATTTGGGAAATACTATTTTCATACTTCCATTTTTGCGCGGGAAAATCTACTTCAGCATCCCCTTAACACGCCGAGTTCTATTTACCCGATATTAATACCAGGTTGCAAAATGGTGTGATATTGAGCTATTCCTCGGTAGACTAAGGATTGCACGATTTCATAAATTATCCTGTATATACATCTGCGAGATCTGCGAGATCTCGTTATTTTTACGTGACAAAAAAGTATCGTGGTTGTTTTTTATCGCTAAAAACATTTCTACCGTTTCGTAGCAATATTTTTCAACCTCCCAATGCCCAAATTTTCATGATCATGTCAAATATTGATAACTGAAATATAATCTTTATTGTCATATATTTTCTTTTTTAAAGTTTAGACTTAAATTACGACTAAATATTTCCACTTAGATAAAACTTTTAAGCTCTAAAACAAATTTGTTTCTGCAATTAATTATAATAATGTGATGTATGTAGATCTTGTTTGGGCATCGGAATGTTAAAGACTACGAAAATTTATGAGCTCAGCTGCTTCATACTTTGAATATATCGATGCACCGCGCGTAACGAGGTTGTAGACTGTCCTCGTTGCCAATTGTCTGAATTACGTATCTTAATTTACGTAGAAACGTTTTTAAAAAATCTATTAAATATATACAATTAAATCGATTGTAAAAAGTTAAATTTTATGGGCAACCACAATTTTTACCCAACATTTCCACGGCACGTGCGACAATACCAGGAAAAATTACCCTTATTTCATATTTACGTCAGTGACACGTTTTGTGGTCGTCTCGAAACGACACAAAACATTGTTGTAATTTCTTAAAATTTAGAAAATATGAAAAAGACGAAAGAAAATGATAACACACAGCGAGAAAATTAATTTAATCAACAGACGAATTCGTTTATCTGGTTAACGTTCGTCTGATAGGTTGTTCTAGTCAATTCGGTCAATTCTCGTGAGTGTAACTTAAATAATAACAGCGAAAACTGCTTTTTTTCGAATTTGTCAAACAGATTTCGTACTGCTAAACGTCGCAAAAATATGCACACGATTTTAATGATGACGAGAAGGGACGCATAGACTATAACGATAATATAGTAACCACATGAATGACCTGACGCATTGTAGATGGTCTTAGGGACCCTCGATTCTATGGACTTCCGGTCTCGATTTGTTCATCAAATCGAGGTCCTAGATTGCATCCAGTTAGCGTTTAGGTTTCGCCGTCATTGAAGATTTTCCGCCGTTCATTAAAAGCATCAGATTTTAAGAACAACGTATCAAAAATGTAGTATAAACTTCTTTGTATATCGGTATTCTTTGATTACCAGCGTATTTTCGTAATTTTCAGAGAAACTTTTCTCTGAATCTGAACATTTAACATAGAAATCATAAATGTCATTTTGCGCTACGTATTTTGCGTTGTTTTTTTTTTTTAGTGACGATGTAAATTATTTTTACAAGTCATTAATTCACAAATTCTCAAGAACTTTACAAAAAGAATAATGCGCATACGTGCTCAAAAAGTGAAAAAGTGCGTAAATAGCCTAATAAAGTTCACTAGATGCAACCTTATTGTACCGATTGCTGATCGATTGATATATTAGACGCTGTTTTAATAAATCCGCTCTGGAACAGCGTTCAATCGATCGTTTCCTAGTCAGAATGTTGCCTCGGTCTCGAGGCTTGGTTCTTGTTTAAATAGCCGAAATCCGGCGACGGTTGTGGTATCGTCGTCGGTTGTGATGGGCGTTAAATCTCTGAGGATCATTACTGGACTTCCAGCGCCCAGCATATGATCTTGAGGACTTAATGGACCGGTATTTGCGGGCGTCAATGGGCTGCTTGGACTTTCGTTGCTGCTCACATAACTTCCTGGGGCATTTGGTATCTGCAAGGGTGTCGTTGAACCATTCATTTCCGCTGTTGCACCACCGAGCAACATTTCCTGAAGGAGACTGTCGATATGAGCGACGCCAAAGAGACGAACGAATTGAATTTGCTCAATCATCTGCCAGGATATCGACTGCAGAGCAGGAAGCGTCAGAAGTATCTCTCCGAAACGACCTCGACTGTCGTATTGACGATCGCTTATGTAGTCCTCGAGATTAATCTGGATTTGATAACGGAGATGCTTGATCCTCGCTGGCTCGCTTAAGCCTTTCGCATCTGGAGCAGAAAACAAAAGTACATGAAGCAATTTTCTTTTGCTTTCTCATAGTTAATTCTCTGTCAATTCAGCCACTTTTTTTTCGACCTTCTCCGATTTGCCATGTGATTGGTTATATGAATGTACCACTAAAAGACACTCTATGTGAATTTTTTCAGATTTTTTAAAATAATTTTTCAGAAAATGGCTTTTTTTATTCAAGTGCAAATATCTCAGAATTTTGAAGTTACTGAAAAAAAATGTCAGCACATAAAAGTTGTCGTTTATTGTTAGCTTTCGAGCGGAATATTCCAAATAATTGTCACGTTCCTGTGAGTATGATTTTTTTCCGAAAAATGGAGGAATTATTTTTTAATTAAAAAAAGGATATTTTTTTTTTACTGAAAAAATTACAGAGTATTGCTGCATGACTGTTGATATCACAAAAAAATCACCAGAGTGGCACCGATCGATCTTCTGGTATTAAAAAATGCATTTGTGTGAAAGTTATGAAAACCGGGGGCATTATTATTTTTTTGATAAAAAAAGGTTACTTTTTTTTGGTTAATAAAATTACAGAGTATTCTTGCATGACTGTAGATATTGCAAAAAAATCATCAGAATGGTACGGATCGAGCTTCCGGTATAAAAAAAATAATTCCCCCGTTTTTCGAAACTTCCACACGAATAATTTTTTTTAATACCGTAAGCTCGATCCGTACCACACTGATGATTTTTTTGCAATATCTACAGTCATGCAAGAATACTCTGTAATTTTATTAGCCAAAAAAAGTAACCTTTTTTTTATGCTTCATAAGTGTTCAGATATTTTTTCCAAAAAACTCGGTCTCGACGTTTTAGACTATTTTGAGTAAACTGGCGTGAAAATCTGGAAAAACGATACTGGACGAAAACAAAGGTTTCTCCATGAGGAAGTATTTTTATTGATTTTGGCTTCCTCATAGAGGAAGCTTTGTAAAAAGCGAAAAATAATGAGGAAGCAATTTGTAAAGTTCTACTTTGCAGGCTTGTTTATGCTGCAGACATTTTTCTAAAAATTCAAAGTGTTGCAGTATTTTAACCGTGCAACCGATTTTTTTCAAATTTGTACCAAAACCTTGTACCATTGATATCACAAAAAAATCGCCAGAGTGGCACCGATCGATCTTCTGGTATTAAAAAATGCATTTGTGTGAAAGTTCAGAAAACCGGGGGCATTATTATTTTTTTGATAAAAAAAGGTTACGTTTTTTTTGGTTAATAAAATTACAGAGTATTCTTGCATGACTGTAGATATTGCAAAAAAATCATCAGAATGGTACGGATCGAGCTTCCGGTATAAAAAAAATAATTCCCCCGTTTTTCGAAACTTCCACACGAATAATTGAATGTTGAATGCGGATAATAAATTTTCAGTCAACCACAACTGTAAGTTCAGAAATTCAGAATCATTGTTTTCATTGTAGGTAGCTTTTGATTTTATAATAAACACGGGTACGAAATTTACAAACGATATGAGAAGTAAAAAAATACAGAATGCAAATTCCCAGTATTTTATAGCAGTAAATTTAGAAAATTTCTCAAACATTTTTCAGTATTGTTATTTTAAATATCTTTTAAAATTTAAATATCTTATCAGGTTGTGAATAAAAACTTCCACTCTAGTACTGTAATTTTCTAGTAAATTTTTTTAACAGTATATATGAGGCATTCCATATGAAGCAGGCCACCCTGTTTTTCAATATTCGTAGAGTGGGTTCATAATTTTTTTCCAGAGTATTTAGAGTTCCCTGAAAATATACGAGTTATTTCAAATTTTTGATCCCCATAGTTTTTCCACAATAAAATACACTGTTAAAAAAATTAGCTAGAAAATTACAGTACCAGAGTGGAAGTTTTTATTCACAACCTGTACCACAAATTTCTTGTCAATCTGTATTAGATATTTAAAATAACAGTACTGAAAAATATTTGAGAAATTTTGTAAATTTACTGTTATAAAATACTAGGAATTTGCATTCTGTATTTTTTTATATTTATATTATATTTTATATTTTTATAAAATCAAAAACTATCTACAATGAAAACAATGGTTGTGAATTTCTTAAATTACAGTTGTGGTTGACTGAAAATTTATTATCCGCTTTCAATATTTTTGTTCCCAAGACGCATGAACATTAATGTCTTGAAAAAATTCCATGATGATGAACTACTAATTTTTATACAGATATAAAAGTCCTGTATATGAATTTACAAATTATTTAACTAAGATCAAGAGCTTAACTAAAATTTTACAAATGTTGTCATGTAATAACTAGATTACTACCGAAGTTTTGTAATTTTCATTTAAAATATTTGAAAATTTAATCTTCACGTACATAAATTTACTTTACTAACGTTAATTTTACAGTGAATGTTATACTAATTATTACTTCACACACCAGTTTTGCAAATTTCATATTGTCACAGTGAATTTACAATCTTTTTTAACAGTGTACGCTTTTTATTTTTAATTTTTTTCCTTTCGCTGCCGATTTAAAACTATCTATGACACAACAAAATTGTTCCAGGATAAAATGTAGGATATCGCGTATACTTTTTGATAAAAATGTTTCCAAATTAACGTAGATACATTTTCAGGCATTTTTCGGCAAAATAATGCCCTATCATTTTTTTTCGTTGAGAGGGACCATTTTTATTTCACTCAAAATTTCACAAAATTTCCGTCATAATGTTGAAAAACGACGAAAAAATCAACACGATGGCAAATTGATATCTTCGCAATGTACGGCTCGGTTATTTGCTGAATCATACACAATTCACATGTCCACATTATGAAGGTATGAATTGATAATCGCGAAAATTTTGGTGTAGTTAGCGTACATAACAACGAAAATTCTGTTAAATTTTGAGCAAAATCAAAATGGTCCTTCCCAACGAAAATAAATGGTATGCCTCTGAATTGCTAAAAAGTGATTGAAAATGTATCTAGACTAATATGGAAATATTATTAACAAAAAGTGTACGTGAAATCCTACATTTTATCCCTAAACAATTTTGTTGTGTCATAGATAATTTAGTTTTAAATAAATCCGCATCGAAATGAAAAAAAAAAAAATGAAAAGAGCATTTTATTGTGCAAAAACTATGGGGATAAAAAATCTGAAATAATTCGAGTTTCCGGGGAACTCTAAGTACTTTGAAAAAAAAAATTATGAACCCACTTCTGCGACCATTGAAAATTAAGGTGGCCCTCTTCACATGGAATGCCTCATATATAAATAGATGTTCGAATGGGATAATAAATAGTGATGCCATATTTAGCGTTCTGCAAAAAAATGCATCATCTAAAAATGAGCGTTTTGTGGATTTTTCGAAAAATTGTAGTAATTTTTTATCAGACTTTTAATGAGTATATAAATATGGAAGTATTATAAGATTATAAGTAGTACTCACTCGGATCAAAAAACACAATGGCCTTGAGGCAAGCAAATTCCGTGTCGTCGATTTGCACTTCATTCAACGGCTTTACCAGTTCGTCCATTACACGTATTCCCACTCTGCTTATGTCCAGGTCTTGATTACGTCCCTCTGTGGAAAACGATATTACTGACAACCACGGTTATACCGTTCCTATAGAATAATACGACTGAGTCCGGTTATTGAGTATCTCAATGTTATTTTCGTCACCGTAAAACCATAGCCTTTTCTTTATTCATGCAAATGTACAATGCGAAATTGGCACAAAACACGAATGCCGGACTCAGTCAACTAGCTACACCCCATGGATTCGTGCAAAACATCGATTCGTCCAGTTTTTTTCTATATTTATTTATTATGTAAATTCACACAGACAATGTTCGTGCTTGTTAATCGTTTTTCATTCTTACTAGCAACGTTTTTTTTTTTTTTTTAATTTCTTAATAATTCGCTTGCTGTCCTCGTTCTTAAAATAGAGGCTCTTTGTGGCCTGTCCGTGTCACATGGATTTGGCTCATTGGCAAACTCAGTTCGCAGTAAAACTGGACGATTCACATGAAGATATCGTCTCGAACCACCAATCGAAACCATAAAATCCCAATGAGGTTTTTTTTATCGACAATAATGATAATTTTCTTATCAACTAACGACACGAGAAAAGCCTTTTGATCTTGCCCCAAAGACTTCAATAATTTTACAGCAAAACTCATTGATTTAAATAAAATGAACACTGCTTTACAATAATTTTGGAAATGAGACAGCAATTTTTTTTTGGTCAAATTCAAGGAATGAGTTTCACAATAAAATATGTAATTGCGTTTTCACTGCAAGACGTTTATTGGATTTGCAGTTACTTTTATTGTCGACGAAAAAAAATTGTTAAAACCACTTGTATAGTGAAAAAAATATATAACAGCAACAGTAATAAAATCATCGTTATTTACTCAACAAATTAATTTTATTGTAAATTACTTAAAGTCTAATAGAACCAATATTTTATTAAAACAAATTCATACCAGTTTCTCTCGTGAAAATCCTTTTGTCCAGCGATTTTGATAAGACAAAATAACGTTAGAGTCACGTCAATATACATTTGAAATTTATGTAGATGCATGCAAATAATTGGACTATCTGTTCGTCCCTTTCTTTAAGTTAGCCGATAATAAATGCGATATTAATGTGACTACTCACCGACCGACATTCAAGATAATTTTAGCCACGCACACGTAATTTTAATGCCAAATGTTAGTGACAAAATCGTGCAAGCCTTAAGAAATAACCTTTTGCCGATTATTGCCCAAAACTCTACGTACCAGGACAACTTTTCGTGATGACGCAATTGTTGCCCAGTAAAAGAACGTCAGTGAGATGCATACTGCGTCTCGCGACACCGAGAAGGAGATGTTCACCAGCGTGAGCACGCAAAAGGGCCACTTGATCGTCGAGGGTGAGTTCGCTAAAAGCCGGAATGTATTTGGCCCATTCGACGAGAATTAATAATTGTTGTTTCATACTGTCGCACACGTCGTTTATATTCGCTATCTGTTTGTTGCTGAGGTCGGTTTCGTTACTCGGACTTCCCAGCTGTTGAACCTGTGAAAAGACAGATATACTAATTATACAAATGCCAACAAGAACAGAGAAAAAAAGTAGAACCAGAAGAGTTTATTACAAAGCTACCTCTATGAGGACGCGCGTAGAAAAAAAGAATCTTGTGAAGAATCTTTTAAGGAATCTTAAAAAACGTCTTGAAAGAATCTTTAAAGGAATCTTGAAAAGAATCACGTATAGTATCCGGAGCAAGATTCTTTCCAGGATTCTTTTCAAGATTCTTTCTATCCGAAAGCGTTCTGAGAATCTTTCAAAGAATCTTCGAAAGAATCTTGAAAAGCGTCTTTAAGAGAATCGTGAAAAGATTCCGTCCATTAAACAGAAAAATCGTTGAAAGAATCTTAATGAAAATTTTCAGAGGAATCAAGCGAAACCTGTTGTTGCTTTCCCTTGGTGTCGAGACAGTACATTTCGGTACGTCAACGAAGGGTAAACCACTCGTGTATAGTCGAACTCAGGACAGCTTTGCAGTCTTATATACGTTCAGGCTTCAAGTCACTTGCGAGAAACGCTTCGACCGCTCGCCATCTAGCGGAGTATTGTCCACCAGTGTTTCGTATGATGTCGCTAGGTGGCGAACGGACGGAGCGTTTCTCGCAAGTGGTTTGAAGCCTCAGCGTATATATAAGACTGGAAAGCTTTTCTGAGTTCGACTACACACGAGGGGTTTACCCTTCGTTGACGTACCGAAATATACTGTCTCAACACCAAGGGAAAGCCACAACAGGTTTTGCTCGATTCCTCTGAAGAATTTCATTAAAATTCTTTCAACGATTTTTCTGTTTAATGGACGGAATCTTTTCACGATTCTCTTAAAGACGCTTTTCAAGATTCTTTCGAAGATTCTTTGGAAGATTCTCAGAACGCTTTCGGATAGAAAGAATCTTGAAAAGAATCCTGGAAAGAATCTTGCTCCGGATCCTATACGTGATTCTTTTCAAGATTCCTTTAAAGATTCTTTCAAGACTTTTTTTAAGATTCTTTAAAAGATTCTTCGCAAGATTCTTTGAAAGATTCTTTTCAAGATTCCTTTAAGACTTTTTTAAAGATTCTTTAAAAGATTCTTCACAAGATTCTTTTTTTCTACGCGGGTGGCAAGCGAATTCGAAGATTCTTTGAAAGATTCTCAGAACGCTTTCAGATAGAAAGAATCTTGAAAAGAATCCTGGAAAGAATCTTGCTCCGGATCCTATACGTGATTCTTTTCAAGATTCTTTTCAAGATTCTTTTCAAGATTCTTTTCAAGATTCTTTTCAAGATTCTTTTCAAGATTCTTTTCAAGATTCTTTTCAAGATTCTTTTCAAGATTCTTTTCAAGATTCTTTTCAAGATGATTTTAAAGATTCTTTCAAGACTTTTTTTAAAGATTCTTCACAAGATTTTTTTTTTCTACGCGGGGAAGTACACTGTAAAAAAATCTACTTGAAATTTAGTGTACTTTTACTGAAAGTTTTTATTCATAAACTAGTATATTAAATTTAGTATACAAGTATAATGTAAAATTAATGTAGGTATGGTACAGCACATTCAATAATTTACTTAAATTTTACAGTAAAAGTATTTGAATTTTGATGATTTGCTTTAATTTTACTGGAAAAGTACATGAATTTTATACCACAATTGTATATTAAATTTCCTTGACGAGTTTATGAATAAAAACTTCCAATATTTTCTAACAGTGTACGTTATTCAATTTTGGCTTCCTAATTATTTTTCGCTTTTTACAAAGCTGCCTCTATGAGGAAGTATATTTATCAATTTTGGCTTCCTCATAGAGGAAGCTTTGTTAAAATCGAAAAATAATGAGGAAGCAATGTGCAAGGTTCTACTTTGCATCCTTGTTTTAATTAGATAAATAAACATGCTGTGAATTCGATTTTTCTATTTCGTTATTTCGTTATTATTAGAGCGTTTCCGAAAGTAAATGTGATAAAGTATATTTTTTAAAATAATTCGACATTCCATAAAATCAAAAATTTCATACCGTTCGTCACTAAATTATCCATATATAATAGCTGAATATTGTTTCGTTTATATACAAAATTTGAGCTCGCTATTTCAAGTTTTGCAAAAGTTACAATAGAGCGATAATGTGAAGCAATAAATAAAAAGTACAAATGAAAATATTTCGCTGTTACAGAAAAAAATTTCATTCAATTTTGATGCTGAAAAAATATTGAGTCATAAACACAGTAGTTTTCCACAGTCAATGACTCAGTTATTCAACGGAAACTTTGATAGGGATTTTCAGAAATAAAAAAGTGTTTTATTGCTTTAACCATTAAGAAGAATCTCATGTATTTGGATTGTTCGTTGTGGTATTTTGATCATAGTTAAAAAAAAAATCTCGCTTCCAAATATAATACATTGCAAAAGCTTGATTTTCTAATCATTATTTTTTAAATATTTTTCATTGAAAAAAAAGAAAGATAAAATTAACATTAAGAAAAAATTCTTTTATGTGAACTTGGAAAATTTTTCGTGCAATTCTGAAAAGTCTCGACTCTGTAAAATTGAATTCAGTCAATGTTTGGATCACTCTGGAATTGCAGACTAAATTTTTCTCGCAACAGTTCCTCAGGTAATTCGTAAAAATTTATAGTAATCAACCCCATGACCATTGAAATTTTCACTGGGTGGAGAGAAAGAAGAAGCAATCGAATTGCTCATGAAATTGCGATAACAGCGTTATCCACGTCGGCGGTATTTCCGCAGTGCATAAACCATCAACATCAACGATTCGAAGACTGTGTGAATATTCAACGATTTGTGCTGGATGCTAAATTAAACTGACCTCTAAGGCTGCCCCAACTTGTCTGCTAAGCATTTCAGCCTGTAGCAAAGAAACGACTGAGAGGCCACCACCATTGCTGGTTTGTTCCTCGTAGCTTGGCCTCCTGCAACTTATCCGGTCCCTCTCGTTCTGTACAGCTACAAAGAAATATTAAACAAAAGTTAGAAATTACAAAAAAATCTTTAAGGATAACGTGATACCGAAAAATTATAAATCATTAAATCTTACTGCAATACATAATATTTCTTACTTTAATTAAAAAATATAACTGGACAAGAAATTATAAAAAATCTTTAAGGGAAACGACACCGAAAAATTTCCAGGGTTCGGAAGTAACGCGTTATTAGTAACGTCGTTAGTGAATACGTTACTTTTTGGTGGTAACGGTCGGTAACGTCGTTACATTTTTATTCGTGTAATTCTAAGACAACGCTCGTTACAATTTTTTTTGTAACAAGTAACGAAATTGCCGTTACTTTATCGTTACATTTTGAGATACAAAATGTTTGTTAACAAGTAGCTGTTCGAATTCCCTCCAAGAGGCGAGATACCAACGAAAATGAACGAAAGCTACTTGCTCAATGTTAATAAACGCTTCCTCTGAATTATTCGTTTTTTCGTTATTGTCCTTCATTCTACTCGTTAATAATGATATACGTCTAAATTTGTTATATGATTAATATGTTTTAAAGTAACGAAAAGTAACGGAAGCGTTACATTCTCAGTAACGATAACGTTAACGCGTTATTTTTTCACAAGGTGTAACGGTAACGGTAACGCGTTACTTTTTAATAAGAAGTAATGGTAACGGTAACGCGTTACTTTTTAATAAGAAGTAACGGTAACGGTAACGAATTACTGTTTTAAAGTAACGAAAAGTAACGGAAGCGTTACATTCTCAGTAACGATAACGGTAACGCGTTACTTTTTCATAAGAAGTTGCGGTAACGGTAACGAATTACTTTTAATAAGTAACGTTCCGGACCCTGAAAATTTCAAATCATTAAATCTTGCTGCAATACATAATTCAAAAATATAACTGGACAAGAAATTATAAAGAATCTTTAAGGGGAACGAGACACCGAAAAATTTCAAATCATTAAATCTTGCTGCAATACATAATTCAAAAATGTAACTGGACAAGAAATTATAAAAAATCTTTAAGGGGAACGACACACCGAAAAATTTCAAATTATTAAATCTTGCTGCAATACATAATTCAAAAATATAACTGGACAAAAAATTATAAAAAATCTTTAAGGGGTACGAGACACCGAAAAATAAAAATTAAAAATTATTAAAATAAAATCATTAAATCTTGCTGCAGTACATAATTCAAAAATATAACTGGACAAGAAATTATAAAAAATCTTTAAGGGGAACGAGACACCGAAAAATTTCAAATTATTAAATCTTGCTCCAATACATAATTCAAAAATATAACTGGACAAGAAATTATAAAAAATCTTTAAGGGGAACGAGACACCGAAAAATTTCAAATCATTAAATCTTGCTGCAATACATAATTCAAAAATATAACTGGACAAGAAATTATAAAAAATCTTTAAGGGGAACGAGACACCGAAAAATTTCAAATCATTAAATCTTGCTGCAATACATAATTCAAAAATATAACTGGACAAGAAATTATAAAAAATCTTTAAGGGGAACGAGACACCGAAAAATTTCAAATCATTAAATCTTGCTACAATACATAATTCAAAAATATAACTGGACAAGAAATTATAAAAAATCTTTAAGGGGTACGAGACACCGAAAATTTTCAAATCATTAAATCTTGCTGCAGTACATAATTCAAAAATATAACTGGACAAAAAATTATAAAAAATCTTTAAGGGAAACGAGACACCGAAAAATTTAAAATCATTAAATCTTGCTGCAATACATAATTCAAAAATGTAACTGGACAAGAAATTATAACAAATCTTTAAGGGGAACGAGACACCGAAAAATTTCAAATCATTAAATCTTGCTGCAATACATAATTCAAAAATGTAACTGGACAAAAAATTATAAAAAATTTTTAAGGGGTACGAGACACCGAAAAATTTCAAATCATTAATTCTTGCTGCAATACATAATTCAAAAATATAACTGGACAAGAAATTATAAAGAATCTTTAAGTGGAACGAGACACCGAAAAATTTAAAATCATTAAATCTTGCTGCAATACATAATTCAAAAATATAACTGGACAAGAAATTAACGTCATATAAATTACATATCTGACGAATTTTTGCAAGAAAATTTATTTTCTAAAGGCTTAAATGGATGAATTTTAATAACTCACCTTCCTTCTTCATTCCAGCTTTGAAACACTTGCGAAGCCTGCAATATCTGCATTGATTACGCTTGTCCTTGTCCACAACGCAATTTCTGCTGAATCTGCCGAAGGAATTCAATAGTTACGTATCATTCAATATATCATAAACATTATTATTATTATTATTATTATTATTAGTTTGTTAGAAGAGAGGCTCGTATTATCCGGCAAGGATTTCTCATTTATGAATATGAATTCATTGAGTAATTGCAATGTTGGAAATGTATTCAAATTAGATTTCATAAGATTTCTAGCTTAGAGTGAACTAATTTCGAATGAAGGCAATGTTAGAGAAAGGAATCCGCGATAAAGGGACTTGAACAACCAATGACTATGTCGTCAAGCTAGTAGAAAGAGCAAAAAAAGGCCTTCGTTCAATTGTCTGCTTGGTTGCACGATATAATTGTCATAGTAAATAGAGAAAAACTTGAAGACGCTTAACGTATGAATTTCCCAAAAAAGAATTTAATCCCACCAGCATTTCGGTAAGGAAAAAAATCTCGAAATATTAATCAAATCTTATTTTTAACCAATAATGATTATGCATGTGCAGCACAGTTTTTATTACTTCCGCCAAGCAGAAATGTACTGTTTTCCTCCCTAGGGAGTAATGAATCCGGATTGCGCACGCGTACTAGTTATTGGTATAAAAATTAGGGGTTTTCGTCCTCGTTGAGAGCACAAAATAAAATTAATTTAGCGACCCGCGTAGAAAAAAAGAATCTTGTGAAGAATCTTTAAAAAAGTCTTGAAAGAATCTTTAAAGGAATCTTGAAAAGAATCACGTATAGGATCCGGAGCAAGATTCTTTCCAGGATTCTTTTCAACATTCTTTCTATCCGAAAGCGTTCTGAGAATCTTTCAAAGAATCTTCGAAAGAATCTTGAAAAGCGTCTTTAAGAGAATCTTGAAAAGATTCCGTCCATTAAACAGAAAAACCGTTGGAAGAATCTTAATGAAAATTTTCAGAGGAATGGAGCGAAACCTGTTGTTGCTTTCCCTTGGTGTCGAGACAGTACATTTCGATACGTCAACGAAGGGTAAACCCCTCGTGTATAGTCGAACTCAGGACAGCTTTACAGTCTTATATACGTTCAGGCTTCAAGTCACTTGCGAGAAACGCTTCGACCGCTCGCCATCTAGCGGAGTATTGTCTACCAGTGTTTCGTATGATGTCACTAGGTGGCGAACGGGCGGAGCGTTTCTCGCAAGTGGTTTGAAGCCTCAGCGTATATATAAGACTGGAAAGCTTTTCTGAGTTCGACTACACACGAGGGGTTTACCCTTCGTTGACGTACCGAAATATACTGTCTCGACACCAAGGGAAAGCAACAACAGGTTTTGCTCGATTCCTCTGAAGAATTTCATCAAAATTCTTTCAACGATTTTTCTGTTTAATGGACGGAATCTTTTCACGATTCTCTTAAAGACGCTTTTCAAGATTCTTTCGAAGATTTTTTGTAAGATTCTCAGAACGCTTTCGGATAGAAAGAATTTTGAAAAGAATCTTGCTCCGGATCCTATACGTGATTCTTTTCAAGATTCCTTTAAAGATTCTTTCAAGGCTTTTTTTAAGATTCTTTAAAAGATTCTTCACAAGATTTTTTTTTCTGCGCGGGTTTATTCAGTAACCCAAAGTTAAGACTCCACTGTTAAAAGAGATTGTAAATTTACTGTGACAAGTAATATGAAATTTACAAAACTGGTATGTGAAGTAATGATTAGTATAACATTCACTATAAAATTAACATTAGTAGAATAAATTTATGTACATGAAGATTAAATGTTGAAATATTTTAAACGAAAGTTACAAAACTTCTGTAGTAATCTAGTTATTCCATAACGAAATTTGTAAAATTTTAGTTAAATTCTTGATGTTAGTTAAATAATTTGTAAATTCATATACAGGACTTTTATATCTGTATAAAAATTAGTAGTTCATCATCATGAAATTTTTCAAGACAATTATATTGATGCGTCTTGGGAACATAAATATTGAATGCGGATAATAAATTTTCAGTCAAGCACAACTGTAATTTCAGAAATTCAGAATCATTGTTTTCATTGCAGGTAGCTTTTGATTTTATAATAAACATGTGTACGAAATTTACAAACGACATGCGAAGTAAAAAAATACAGAATGCAAATTCCCAGTATTTTATAACAGAAAATTTACAAAACTTCTCAGATATTTTTCAGTATTGTTAATTTAAATATATAATACAGATTGACAAGAAATTTGTGGTACAGGTTGTGAATAAAAATTTCCACTCTGGTACTGTAATTTGCTAGTAATTTTTTTTTAACGGTGCGAAAAGAATATTTCGTTGATTGGACAAAATATTTGGCAATGGTAATCGAATAATGTTTGAATTCGATCAAAAAAATATTCTTTTCGCTGCTCGCAAGCGCACGTTTTGTTGGTTCTAACGATTTTTTTTCTCAGTGTGTCTATAATTAACTGTAATTAAAGACAATATATTGAAAATGAACACTGTCGTTATTGAAGTCTTACCTGCAAGTATAAAGGTGGTTTTTTCTGACCGACCTTCGGAAAAATCCTTTGCAACCATCGCAAGAAGCTGCACCGTAATGTTTACCCGTTGCGCGATCACCGCAGATCGCACAGTGTTGGGACAAAACCCCGGCAACTCCTGATCCGGGAATCCCGAGGACGGACCCGCCAGCGCCTCCGGCGCCCATGCTCAGATCCGCATCTGGAAATCAAAAAATAATAATCATCCTAATGGTCCAGCAAAGTATTAATCAAACAAATTCTAAACCAAGTCCAAACGGACGTACAAAATTCTCATGGAAATTGAATCAGATATAGCTTTTTTTCAACAAACATTTTTTCTTCGTTTGCAATACTAAGCCTTTGAAATTAGCACACTGATTACTTGTGATCGTCTGTTGTCGCATAGTTACAAACTGTTTGCGATTTGTTCTAATGTAGAGCAATTACAGTAATGCAATGCCACCTTGAAGGAAGCTAAAGGCATGTGGAACAAAAATTTAGAAAACCGTTCCAGCGACTTTAGTCGCGACGAGTAGTATTTTCCGTCAAGTTTCAATCACTCGCGATTTTATATACATGTTATTATAATATAATATAATATAATATAATATAATATAATATAATATAATATAATATAATATAATATAATATAATATAATATAATATAATATAATATAATATAATATAATATAATATAATATAATATAATATAATATAATATAATATAATATAATATAATATAATATAATATAATATAATATAATATAATATAATATAATATTTACTTGGATTTTAATAATTTGCTTTAATTTTACCGCAAATTATTTTATACCACAATTGTACATTAAGTTTAGATGACGCGTATATGAGTAAAAATTTCCAGTATTTTTTAACTAGTTTAATCTTAAATTTTGTAATCTAGTTACAAAAATAGCCATTAAATTGCAAAATACACAAATGCAATATTGAAAAAATACAATGAAAACTCCCGTAAAAAATCGGAAAAAATTGTCTCACTGCCAACTTTTTGTCCTAAAGTGGGACAATTTTTTTCCAATTTTTTATGAGAGTTGCCATTTTCTATTTATCTTTTAAACTCTCATAAAAATTCGAACAAAGGATTGCCCCACTTCCGGTCTAGGCTTAAAATATTCGTCTTCATGAGTAGTATTTTCGTGATTTTTCCGGAAAAAATAAAAAATGTCCATGTTTTTAAAAAATCGATTTTTATGTTTATTGATTAAAAATCAATGCTTCGGAGGGGTTGAAGAATTTTTTAAATAAATTTGAATAAAAGTATACTTCAAAATGAAAAGCTTTTATATACGTTTTTTTACGATACGAATTATATCCAATTTTTATAAATTCATAAGTGCGCGAATTATGCGATGAAAAATTTGAAAAACAAGGCTGCAAAGTAGAACTTTGCAAATTGCTTCTTCATTATTGTTGGATTTTTACAAATCTACCTCTATGAGGAAGCACGTTAATCTATTTTGGCTTCCTCATAGAGGAAGCTTTGTAAAAATCCAACAATAATGAGGAAGCAATTTGCAAAGTTCTACTTTGCAGCCTTGTTTATATTGGCGAAAAGTGTTTGCAATTCCCTCCCATTTTTCGAAAACTTATTTGACCTCAGCTAAAGGCGCAAGGACTACCTTAATCAAAATAACGAAAACGGAGTTTATCCTCCTCTTTTGTGTAAATTTTCATCTCGATTCGTCACGCCGTTCGAGAGTTATAAGCAATTCTATTTTGGGACAAGCGGTCATTATAAATTTAAAAGAATAAAAATTATATATGAAGCAATGTGTAAAGTTCTACTTTGCATTCTTATTTTCATTGAGTACAAACTTTTGTCTCGCATTATCAACTTTTGCTGGGGTGGGGGTCAAAATAGCGAATGACCAAAATAGCGAACAGCTAAAATAACGAATTTCAAAATAATGGCCATTCTAGATTCAGATGTTCATTATATTTAAATTCGCAGTTTCAGCCATTCGCTATTTTGACCCCCCATCTTACTAAAATGCAATCAAAATAGCGAATCGCTAAAAGAGCAAGTTTCAAAATAATGGCCATTCTAGATTCAGATGTTCATTATATTTACATTCACAATTTCAGCCATTCGCTATTTTGACCTCCCATCTTACTAAAATACAATCAAAATAGCGAATGGCTAAAAGAGCAAGTTTCAAAATAATGACCATTCTAGATTAAGACGTTCATTATTTTGAAATTCGCTATTTTAGCTATTCGCTATTTTGGTCATTCCCTATTTTGATCCCCACCCTTTTGCTGATGCTACAGCGAAAATCGTTATTTTTTTGTAAATTTCAAAATGTCGTAAAATCTGAACCACTTTACCGATCATCGTCAAATTTGGTATGTGGCATAGCTGCATGTTCCTTTTCGTCTGTAAAACATTTCGGTTAAATTGGTGAAATTCGACGTGATTTATTTAAAAAAATGATTTTTATCGAAAAATTCAAACATGTATAAAATCTGAACTGCTTTACCGATTTCGCCCAAATGCAATGCCAAACAACATTGAACGTATATTTATTTATAAACAACTATTTACCAAAATCGTCTAATTTTTACGAAAGTTAGAGCGACCACGCCCTTTTTTCAAAAAATTAAAAGTACCATAAAATCAAAATGGCTGATTTTTTTTTTCAAAAATCTCAACATTCAAAGCGTGGCAACTACTCCACTTGCGTGCCAAATTTGAGCCATATCGCTCGAACGGTTACTGAGTAATAATTCATCGAATTTTCGGAGCCCAGGACACACACACACACACATACGGACATTTTTTCTAAACCACTTTTCTCGACGTTTTGGACAATTCTAAGCATACTGGCAAGAAAATCTCGAAAAAAAAACATTTTCATGAAAACAAAGCTTCCTCTATGAGGAAGGAAAAATTGATGCTCCATCCATTCAGATGAATGACTATAAAAATAATCAACTACATCAACGACGTTCGTGGTAAAAGGTGGTCCGATCGGTGTATCATTTTAATCCCATTTAATCCCACAAACGGATAAAGCAAAGTAGCCAGACGATAAAAATTTAGCACCAATTCAACCGAATCATCGGTATGTTGGAATTTAAAAAAAAAACGGTGTTAAATAAACAGTAATTTATCATTTCCGTAGCAATTGCCTGGTATCCAAAATCTCATTTTCAAGCGTCGCTAGATTCGTCGTGGTCGTTGTCATTCCTCCGTTATCTCTTCGAGACGTATAAACACCGATATTTTTGTGATATCCGCGATGGGTCATCCCTCTGTCTCGCTCTTCCCCTCGTTTCCACAGTATGAAAACGATTTTTTATTTTTATTTTATTTTTTCTTTTTCGGGGTAAACTCGCTTTGCCTCGACTGTAGCAAGTCGGGAGGTCGAGATAGCCGTTATCTTGTGAGACGTCGACACAATCGTACATCGAATGTATTCGTATATTAGGTAAGCTTAATACATATTGAAAAATTCATTTTGTGTACGTTTGCGTATGTACACGGGCATCAATCGTCAACACAACGTTCATGAAAACACTAATACAAAGTATACATTCACATACAGTAGCATTAACTATGTATATACAATAGCTGGCGAATAGATAGCTTCGACCTCCAGCATTGGATTTTTCCAAGAGCTGAGACCCTCGATATTTTCTATTTTGGTTTATTCTCCTGAGAGATCGAAAAAAAACAAGCTTGCAAAATAAGATATTGCACAATTTTTCTTAATTATTATTTATTTTTTATTAAATAATTTTATTTTTTATCATTTACAAAATTACCTTTTATGAATAATATTTTTTATAATTTTATTTATTTATTTTATTTTTTTTAATATTTACTTTATTATTTTATATTATAATAATAAGTAGAAGAATATATAATTTTAGAATGAATTAAGAATAATTTATTATTAATTCATAATAATTAATAATAATAATTTTATATATATTGATTAATTTATTGTTTGATAGGTCTAACGATTTTTTTTCTTTTTTCAGTGAAACTTAGCCAATTTGCATAATAATGAATAAGCAATGTGCAAGGTTCTATTTTGTAGCGATTTTAGTTCGGAATTTATTCACTTAAATATATGAATATTTATTGAATATACAAAATTTGGAATTCTTTACTTTTTCAGGATTTTTTTTTCCAGAATGGTAAATACTGATGCATCGTGTATGTTATAATATATGTCAATGGGAAACACGTGGGGATGGTATCCAGATGACTCGCTTTCTTGAACACCGACATATCGTCGTTTTGCAGTCGAGCGAATCGCTCAGACGCGTGCCAATTAGAATTATCAACTACTGCGTGTTATTCTTAGGGAAACACTCGGAGTAAGTATGAATTTATGGCAAAATCGTCGCATATTATGATGCACAAAAGTTCCCTACAATATTAAACATTAAAATTTATATTTTGCAACTTTGCTTCCTCATAGAGGAAGCTTTGTTTTCAGGGAATTTTTTCTTTTTCGAAATTTTCATGTCAAAACGTTTAAAATGGTCTGAAACGCCGAGAAAAGTGGTTCAAAAATCGCTTAACGCATTTCATTTTCATAACAATTTTGAAATTTTGAAAAAAATACGTAAATGCTGTAGCTCGAACGAATTTTTAGCAGTCGGGCTAAAACTTCGTATTACAATTGAACAAAGTGATACGACCTTTAGTATTGAATTTGGGCTAAATCGGTAAAGCGGTTCGGTTTTTATGAGATTTTGAATTTTTCGAAAAATTTTCGTTTTGCCCTAATTCAGCTAAAATTTCAATTACTCGACTGAAATTTTGTACACATGAAAAATAACATTCAGCCCTGCTACGTACCAAATTTGATGATGATCGGTAAAGCGGTTCGTTTTTTATGAGATTTTGAATTTTTCGAAAAATTTTCGTTTTGCCCTAATTCGGATAAAATTTCAACTAATTGACTGAAATTTCGTACACATGAAAAATAACATTCAGCCCTGCTACGTACCAAATTTGATGATGATCGGTAAAGCGGTTCGTTTTTTATGAGATTTTGAATTTTTCGAAAAATTTTCGTTTTGCCCTAATTCAGGTAAAATTTCAACTAATCGACTGAAATTTTGTACACATGAAAAATAACATTCAGCCCTGCTACGTACCAAATTTGATGATGATCGGTAAAGCGGTTCGTTTTTTATGAGATTTGGAATTTTTCGAAAAATTTTCGTTTTGCCCTAATTCAGGTAAAATTTCAACTAATTGACTGAAATTTTTTACACATGAAAAATAATATTCAGCCCTCCTACGTACCAAATTTGGTGATGATCGGTAAAGCGGTTCGGTTTTTATGAAATTTGGAACTTTTCGAAAAAATTTCGTTTTGCTCTAATTCAGGTAAAATTTCAATTAATCGACAGAAATTTTTTACACATGAAAAATAACATTCAGCCCTTTCAACAAAAAGTTGACACTTTTTGTTACAACCATTTTATAAATATCAACTTATAAATAATAAATAAATTTAAAAAGTCAGTTTCATAGCAATTTGCATTTAAAAATTTTTGACGACGTCAATTTCCTTACGATTCATTACATTTTTCACGAACATTTACGTCGAGGAAACCAAAATTAATGACTATACTTCCTAATAGAAATGTAAAAAGAAAAAAATTATATTATTGAAATAAGAAAATTATAAGGAAGCAATTTACATCACTGTGTTTAATTTCCTGATGTTAAAACCTTTGCACATGGATGGCAGTTTATTAAACGGTATGAAAGCGTGCTACTGCATTTCTGCGGAAGTAGAATCGATATAATTTTACCGTTGTACAGAAAGCAGCCACTCAACGCTGAAGAGAAATGGCTCAAGACGTGTGATAAAGTTGATGACGAGAAAAAGGTAGTTTCTCATTAAAAGCGACCAACGATAAATGGTTGAGCATTGCGATGTCTTCATACACTTTGCCATCATCTTTTTCTTACTTTTTTTATTTTTTTATTCGTAAGAAAAAGAAGATATGTGTGTGTATGATTCTGGCACCAAAAAAATGTATAAGAATGTGCATAGCTGCTTAAAGGAGCGATTGCCACGAATCGTTTATATCACGTACGTCCACCGATAATCATATTCCCGGAGTTTGTCTTCCAGCTGTCATTATATAATTGAAAAAATGCAATCTGTATTTCTCAGTCGCTATTTTAATTAATTTAATTTAATTTTAAATAAATAAATAAATAAATAAATAAATAAATAAATAAATAAATAAATAAATAAATAAATAAATAAATAAATAAATAAATAAATAAATAAATAAATAAATAAATAAATAAATAAATAAATAAATAAATAAATAAATAAATAAATAAATAAATAAATAAATAAATAAATAAATAAATAAATAAATAAATAAATAAATAAATAAATAAATAAATAAATAAATAAATAAATAAATAAATAAATAAATAAATAAATAAATAAATAAATAAATAAATAAATAAATAAATAAATAAATAAATAAATAAATAAATAAATAAATAAATAAATAAATAAATAAATAAATAAATAAATAAATAAATAAATAAATAAATAAATAAATAAATAAATAAATAAATAAATAAATAAATAAATAAATAAATAAATAAATAAATAAATAAATAAATAAATAAATAAATAAATAAATAAATAAATAAATAAATAAATAAATAAATAAATAAATAAATAAATAAATAAATAAATAAATAAATAAATAAATAAATAAATAAATAAATAAATAAATAAATAAATAAATAAATAAATAAATAAATAAATAAATAAATAAATAAATAAATAAATAAATAAATAAATAAATAAATAAATAAATAAATAAATAAATAAATAAATAAATAAATAAATAAATAAATAAATAAATAAATAAATAAATAAATAAATAAATAAATAAATAAATAAATAAATAAATAAATAAATAAATAAATAAATAAATAAATAAATAAATAAATAAATAAATAAATAAATAAATAAATAAATAAATAAATAAATAAATAAATAAATAAATAAATAAATAAATAAATAAATAAATAAATAAATAAATAAATAAATAAATAAATAAATAAATAAATAAATAAATAAATAAATAAATAAATAAATAAATAAATAAATAAATAAATAAATAAATAAATAAATAAATAAATAAATAAATAAATAAATAAATAAATAAATAAATAAATAAATAAATAAATAAATAAATAAATAAATAAATAAATAAATAAATAAATAAATAAATAAATAAATAAATAAATAAATAAATAAATAAATAAATAAATAAATAAATAAATAAATAAATAAATAAATAAATAAATAAATAAATAAATAAATAAATAAATAAATAAATAAATAAATAAATAAATAAATAAATAAATAAATAAATAAATAAATAAATAAATAAATAAATAAATAAATAAATAAATAAATAAATAAATAAATAAATAAATAAATAAATAAATAAATAAATAAATAAATAAATAAATAAATAAATAAATAAATAAATAAATAAATAAATAAATAAATAAATAAATAAATAAATAAATAAATAAATAAATAAATAAATAAATAAATAAATTCATTAGCGACATAAAACATTGTAAAAAAACCACAATTGAAACAAAACCAAATAATTGAAACGAAAAAATAAATGTGCCTTCGATTTACTGAATTTGTTGACAAATTAAATTTAACAAAATATTAACCAAAACTCTTCACTTTAATGCGAATATCTATTTATATTGTAAAAATGAAGATTTCCTGGAAGTTGTCGAGCGCGAAAACAACGACACCTGTGAAATGATAACGGCATAAACTACTTTGCAATGCACTGACACTATCGGTTACTTTTCAATGGACTTCTCTTGAGTTGTATTTAAGTGGCATAGGTATTCAGAGGGATTACGTGCATCCGCAGATAAAACCGGTTTAAAGTATATCTTATCGAAGTTTCGATATAGGAATCTGTGAATCTGTCAATCATTTGTAACAGGAAAACACGTTCGGATATATAGATCAGTCGAAGTAACAATAAGATTAACTGTGTTGAAATTCTAATCGAAATTACGATAAGTTCGTTATTTCTGGAAACACGAGATACGTTGTTTGTCAGACAATTGGAGCCCAGAAGATCAGCCGATTTTTATAAAAATTTTAAGTAAATAATTTTCGTCAGCAAAAAAAAAAAAGTGCAAATTTGGTACAATATTTTGTATACGTATGGATACTCAAAAGACACTATATAGTGACTGCAATTATCGCCTAATGCAACTTATGTTAATTACGGTTTATCAGCAAAATGTTTCGAAATCATTCGAAAATAAATAAATCGCTTGAACTTAATCAAATTTTTTTATCCTATCCTATTTATCTTTTAAGCCTATAAATAGGCTTAATATTCAAAATTAAGCCTATAGATAGACATAATATTAAAAACTAACAATATCTAAATAAAAATTATTATTGAATTAATTTCATTAATTGATATTCAAAATTAAGCCTATAAATAGGCTTAATATTTTCATGGCTAAATGATTGGCCTATAAATAGGTTTAATAGTAAAAATTAATAATATCAAAATAAAAATTATTAAGTCATTTTTTAGGCTTAATAATCCTTAACCATTTAGCCATGAAAATATTTCAAATACATTTTCATTGAATAAATGCTCATCCCTGTTGTGAAGCATCGTCGATAAAATTTTCTAGCAGTAAAAAGAAATTATTTCTTTAATTTGCAACATAACTTTTACATGCTCGAGAATAATTAAGACTCCGCTGATTAAGGGGATGCTGGAGTAGATTTTTTTGCTGACTTTGATCGGTAAGTTTTTCGATCAGGACACAGGTGGCGCTGACGTAGTCTGTTTACTTTTGGCAAAAGATACTGAATCTTCCGAAAAGCAATATGGCCGCACACGATATGTCAGCTGATCTTTGCCGTAAGATTTAATTGTTTCTGGAAATTAGATGTGTAAAATCAGACTGGACGTCAATTCTGTGATGATTTCTGAATATTCGAAAACCATCAGAATGTCAAATACACAAGCCAAATCCATGTATAGTGTATACTACGGTCACGTTGCAAAGGCACGGAGCTTTTGCCAAAAGAAAACAGACTACATCAGCGCCACTTGTGTTCTAATCGGGAAACTTCATTCGCGCTCTTCTTGACCCACTCTGATCGCGAACAGACTACGTGAACGTAGTCTGGGTTTTGCGTGGATTCCTTTTGTGTAATTGACTTTTCGATGCTCGTAGAATATTCAGAGAACGCTAAAGCATGGACGTACATTTTGATTTAACGTATGTGAGTTCCAGAATCTTTTATATCTTATCAAACAGGCGATGCTGTTAAGCCCTGGCGGCCATTTTGATTTCGGGAGGTTTAGTAATATACGATTTTTTTTCATTTATTGTACGTTTTCACTAAATATTCGAATGTACGTTCACTCGTTTATGTTGATATTACAATCGTGCACAATTTGAAGCATGTGTGTAGCGTATTAACGAAGAATAATCAAAACTACGAAAAAACCTGTTTTACCGACCAAAGTCGGTAATAAAATCTACTCCAGCATCCCCTTAAGGGGAGGGAGTCAGGTCAAAAAAATTGATTTTGGAAATTCAATATCATTAAAATCCTATTGCATATAAAAATGCCCAATGCACTATATTGTTGGTGCTCGATGAAAGAATTTTTTACTGTCGTCTGACTTGCATATGCTTTTCAATATTATCTTAAGCAAAGTTCTTAGGTTTTCCATTCTGCGCATGATTCAGATCAAACTACTAGGCAGATTGAAATGGTTGACATCTCATTTTCTTCTTCATGAAAAGATACACCGGCTAAATGGAGCAAACTATTTTTTTTCATTCTGAAAGCAAAGTTAATCACTGATTTAGAAAATAGCATAAAATTTATTTATTAATAATTATGTTACTTAAAAAATATTACAGTTTATTAACATCTGCTTCATTTAGCCGGTGTATCTGTTCATGAAGAAGAAAATGAGACGTCAGCCATTCCAATCTGCCTAGTAGTTTGATCTCAATTATGCGCAGAATGGAAAACCTAAGATCTTTGCTTAAGATAATATTTAAAAGCATATGCAAGTCAGACGACAGTAAAAAATCCTTTAATCGAGTACCAACAATATAGTGCATTGGGCATTTTTATATACAATAGGATTTGGATGATATTGAATTTCCAAAATCAATTTTTTTGACCTGACTCTCTCCCCTTAAGGTAACCACAAAAACGCACCTTCGCACTCGTAGTAAATTGAAATCGTTAATTGAGATGGTATCATGCAATGCAATTTATAAAATGACTTGTCCGTTATTCTTGTAGAGAACAATAATCTTTGAGGCAAGCAAATTGGGTAGAGCTCTTAAGACGCATGACTTAAGATGATGGCGACGGCCTTCAACAAGAATTCGACAACAAAAAGACGCGGTATAATGGGCGTCACCTTGATGGATGATGGGATCTATAATTTATCCAGTAATAATCTCGCTGTATGCTGAATTATATCACCGATGATTATGATGACGAAGATGATGAACAGGAACGGTGATCGATATGAAAAAAAAAAAATTCTTACGCAACGAGCAGCTGTACGAGCAACAATAATAACAATAAATATATGTATATTTTCTTATCGACAAAATTGGCAGTAGTTTTTTTATTTTTTTCAATCTGGTGTGAGGACCAGCCAAGATGATGCTGCGATAGCAATTATACTGTCCATTACCGAAGAGCTGATGAATATCATAAGCGGTAAATCCTCGAAAAGGTTAATGAGGTACTCGCGTATTTAAACAGTTTTTTCTTTTAATTTTTTAACATTACGTATTTAATTTGCGCTTAAAAAATCCTTGGCACTTAATTTTGCATTAAATTTACTTTTTTCGTTTATTTAAGAAGAGAACATGATTTTTAAATAGCGAAATTTAATACAATTTGAAATATTTTGTTGATTTAAATCGCTCAACAACTTGCATTCAACTTTAACTTGAGATCATGGAAACATCATTTGAAAAATCAATTCACACTTAAAGTGGATACAGTGAGAATATCAGATATTCTATGGAAACTTGGAGATTTTTCTTCGTATAGTTTAAAAACTATAAGAAGAAAAATCTTCCCCACTTTGACTATAAGCTAGATAATTTTGTTATTGGATAAAGTATTTTTCAGAATTTTATCAGATTTTTAATTTATGGGCTTTTTTTGTCACTTTAAAAAAATATTTTTAAAAAATTTGCATGATTCGGAAAAATCTGAACAATTTCCTAAAAATCTGAAAAAAATTCTGAAAAATTCGGTTTTACGTAAATAAACATTTGACCAATCGCCTGTAGTAGATTAATTATTTTTTCTATTTTTTTAATAACTTTTTAAAATAAAAAAAGCTTAAAAACTGTAAGAAGGAAAATCTTCCCCACTTTGGCTATAAGCTAGATAATTTTGTTATTGAATAAAGTATTTTTCAGAATTTTATCAGATTTTTAAATTATGGGCTTTTTTTGTCACTTTAAAAAAATATTTTTAAAAAATTTGCATGATTCGGAAAAATCTGAACAATTTCCTAAAAATCTGAAAAAATTCTGAAAAATTTGGTTTTACGTAAATAAACATTTGATCAATCGCCTGTAGTAGATTAATTATTTTTTCTATTTTCTAATAACTTTTTTTAATAAAAAAAGCTTAAAAACTGTAAGAAGGAAAATCTTCCCCACTTTGACTATAAGCTAGATAATTTTGTTATTGAACAAAGTATTTTTCAGAATTTTATCAGATTTTTAAATTATGGGCTTTTTTTGTCACTTTAAAAAAATATTTTAAAAAAATTTGCATGATTCGGAAAAATCTGAACAATTTCCTAAAAATCTGAAAAAATCTGAACAATTCGGTTTTACGTAAATAAACATTTGATCAATCGCCTGTAGTAGATTAATTATTTTTTCTATTTTCTAATAACTTTTTTTAATAAAAAAAGCTTAAAAACTGTAAGAAGGAAAATCTTCCCCACTTTGACTATAAGCTAGATAATTTTGTTATTGAACAAAGTATTTTTCAGAATTTTATCAGATTTTTAAATTATGGGGTTTTCTATGTCACTTTAAATATATATTTAAAAAAAATGGGCTTAAAAAAAAATATATATATTGTGCAGTTGAGGGTCCAATTAAGCCTGTAAAAAATAATGAGGCAAATCGGAGAGGTCGAGGTCAAATCCAGGTTGAAACGGGGTGAACTGCCCCAACTATATTATAATATATAAATTATATTTAACCTGGAAAAATCAAACGATCCATGGATATTGTAATAATACCCAAGAATGCAAATTCCTAGTATTTTGTAACAGTAAATTTACAAAATTTCTCAAATATTTTTCGGTATTGTTATTTTAAATATCTAATACAGATTGGCAAGAAATTTGTGGTACATGTTTGTGAATAAAAACTTCAATTTTCTAGTAATTTTTTTTAACAGTGTAACTATATTATAATATATAAATTATATTTAACCTGGAAAAATCAAACGATCCATGGATAGTATAATAATACCGGAGAGATTCGCCTGTAGAAATTATATGCGTGGGTATTGACCTTATCTGACGCGACTAAAAGCGGTGGGGAAGGAAGGAAGGAAGAAGAAGAAGAAGAAGAAGAAGAAGAAAAAAGGCAAACTCGTGTATTCCTATCGTTCCGGCGTCTACCGATCGACTGGAGCGTTTAGCTCGTGTGATGAATCGCTTTTGGACTTTAAACGCAACGCCATGACAACGTTCTGCCGATTCACGCGTTCTCCGACGAGTTATTCATCGTAAGGCCGTACACAAACAGCGTACATATCGCTTATTGGGGATTTCTGGGTTGCCGAACCTACCGCAATATAAGTCAAAGTCTAATGCTCGTCTCCCCGACTTTGACGTTGCAGTCGCGTATTAAATTGGCATATACATAAAACTACTCTATCGTCATCCCCACCATTTGGCACATTTTCCGTTCGCCGTATCATCGATTACAACCAAAGATAAATCATTCAATTATGTGTCGATTTGGTTCATATTTAGCGATGATTGTAAGCAATCATTGATGCGTTTGTGTTTCGATTATGATAGTTGACGGTATTTGCAGCAAATGTGTGCATATTTAACGCTGAAAAATTCTGTTACATCACTCAACTTCATCAACTTCATGCATTTTGAGAATTTTGTAATGGAAATAACCACATTATAGCGTTACATTGTTAAAAATATTTAAGGTCAAATTACTAGACAGTGCAGGAAGATTTTTTACATAAGTAGTATTCTCTGTCAATTCAGCCACTTTTTTTTCGACCCTCTCCGATTTGCCCTGTAATTGGTTATACGAATGTACCACTAAAAGACACTCTATGTGAATTTTTTCAGATTTTAAAAAATAATTTTTCAGAAAATGGCTTTTTTTATTCAAGCGCAAATATCTCAGAATTTTGAAGTTACTGAAAAAAAATGTCAGCACATAAAAGTTGTCGTTTATTGTTAGCTTTCGAGCGGAATATTCCAAATAATTGTCACGTTCCTGTGAGTATGATTTTTATCAGAAAAATGGAGGAATTATTTTTTAATTAAAAAAAGGATATTTTTTTTTTACTGAAAAAATTACAGAGTATTGCTACATGACTGTTGATATCACAAAAAAATCGCCAGAGTGGCACCGATCGATCTTCTGGTATTAAAAAATGCATTTGTGTGAAAGTTCCGAAAAATCGGGGCGTTATTATTTTTTTGATAAAAAAAGGTTACTTTTTTTTGGCTAATAAAATTACAGAGTATTCTTGCATGACTGTAGATATTGCAAAAAAATCATCAGAGTGGTACGGATCGAGCTTCCGGTATAAAAAAAAATAATTCCCACGTTGTTCGAAACTTCCACACGAATAATTTTTTTTAATACCGTAAACTCGATCCTTGCCACTCTGATGATTTTTTTGCAATATATACAGTCATGCAAGAATACTCTGTAATTTTATTAGCCAAAAAAAGTAACCTTTTTTTTATCAAAAAAATAATAATGCCTCCGTTTTTCGGAACTTTCACACAAATGCATTTTTTAATACCAGAAGATCGATCGGTGCCACTCTGGCGATTTTTTTGTGGCATCAACAGTCATGTAGCAATACTCTGTAATTTTTTCATAAAAAAAAAAATATCCTTTTTTTAATTAAAAAATAATTCCTCCATTATTCGGAAAAAAATCATACTCACAGGAACGTGACAATTATTTGGAATATTCCGCTCGAAAGCTAACAATAAACGACAACTTTTATGCGCAGACATTTTTTTTCAGTAACTTCAAAATTCTGAGATATTTGCACTTGAATAAAAAATGCCATTTTCTGAAAAATTATTTTTAAAAATCTTTAAGAATGAAAGAATGAATAAAAAAATTTAAGAATGCTTCATAAATGGGTATAGAAAATTTGCTACATTAATATAATGTAAAATTGGTGTAAAGTTTCCTAAATTTGTTACAAAATTCGTATATTTAAGGACAGGGAGTCAGGTGAAAAAAAAATTAAATTTGAAAATTCAATATCATCCGAATTCTCTTGCATATAAAAATGACCAATTAACTATATTGTTGGTACTCGATTAAAGGATTTTTTACTGTTGTCTGACTTGCGTATAACTTTCAATATTATCTTAAGCAAAGTCCTTAGGTTTTTTATTCTACGCATGATTTAAACCAAACTGCTAGGCAGATTGAATTAGTTGACGTCTCATTTTGTTCTTCATGAAAAGATACACTGACTAAGTGGAGCAAACTATTTTTTTTTTTTTTCATTCTGAAAGCAAATTTCCTACAAGGGTTCAGTAACAATACAATACATTAAATTACAGTATATGAATTTTCCGAATATTTTTTACGGTGTATTTTACTATTTTTAGATATTATGACTATCAGTGAAACATTTTTTGCTGGTCATATGACTAGTGATTATGATCATTTTAAAAGAACGTGTCATTTTTTTGAACTGCTGATTAATATCATATACTATAAGTCAAAGTCTAATGATCGATTACAACCGAAGGAGAGTCATTCAATTATGTGTAGATTTGGTTCATATTTAGCGATGATTTAAGCAATGAATGAGGCGTTTGTATTTCGATTGTGACAGTCGACGTTATATCGAACGGTACGCTGAAAAATTTTGCTGCATCACTCAACTTCATCAACTTTAAGCAATTTGAGAATTATGATCATGAAAAAAAAACACTTAATTTGTTTTTTTTTTTTTGAGCTTCTGATTGTGATTCTTATTGGTTGTTGGTTTACCCAAATTACTATAGGGATTTTTCGATAGCATAACTCCTTGAAACCGTTAATCTTGCCAGTGTGAAAAAAAAACTCGATTTTTTTTCGTCTTATCCATTAGTATAGATGGTCAAAAATATCCTCTCAAATTTTTAAAGCGAAATTCTAAATACTTCGCTGGCATACTTTATGGACCTGGCGTCGATGATTAGTCGTAAGTACACAATTTAGGTATACGAAATTTCTACACTCGAAACTTTAAATGCGTTTTTCTCGAAACGACATTTTTCAAAACTTTTGGAGAACATTCTTCACGCTACTCTTTATCGTGCTATGGAAGCTTTTTTTTAAATCTTCCCATTTTTTAAAAGAAAAACTGTCGAAAAAAACGGCTAAAATCGGTACTTTTTGTTCAAACCGCCGCCATTTTGTCAATTTTGAGAAAAAACAAGGCTGCAAAGTAGAACTTTGCAAATTGCTTCCTCATTATTGTTGGATTTTTACAAATCTACCTCTATGAGGAAGCATGTTAATCTATTTTGGCTTCCTCATAGAGGAAGCTTTGTAAAAATTCAACAATAATGAGGAAGCAATTTGCAAAGTTCTACTTTGCAGCCTTGTTTATATTGGCGAAAAGTGTTTGCAATTCCCTCCCATTTTTCGAAAACTTATTTGACCTCAGCTTAATGCGCAAGTACTACCTTAATCGAAATAACGAAAACGGAGTTTATCCTCCTCTTTTGTGTAAATTTTCATCTCGATTCGTCACGCCATTCGAGAGTTATGAGCAATTCTATTTTGGGACAAGCGATCATTATAAATTTAAAAAAATATAAATTATATATGAAGCAATGTGTAAAGTTCTACTTTGCATTCTTATTTCCATTGAGTACAAACTTTTGTTTCGCATTATCAACTTTTCCTGATGCTAGAGCGAAAATCGTATTTTTTTTGTAAATTTCAAAATGTCGTAAAATCTAAACCACTTTACCGATCATCGTCAAATTTGGTACGTGGCATAGCTGCATGTTCCTTTTCGTCTGTAAAACATTTCGGTTAAATTGGTGAAATTCGACGTGATTTATTTTAAAAAATGATTTTTTTCGAAAAATTCAAACATCTATAAAATCTGAACCGCTTTACCGATTTCGCCCAAATGCAATGCCAAACAACATTGAACGTATATTTATTTATAAACAACTATTTACCAAAATCGTCTAATTTTTACGAAAGTTAGAGCGACCACGCCCTTTTTTCAAAAAATTAAAAGTACCATAAAATCAAAATGGCTGATTTTTTTTTTTCAAAAATCTCAACATTCAAAGCGGGGCAACTACTCCACCTGCGTGCCAAATTTGAGCCATGTCGCTCGAACGGTTACTGAGTAATAATTCATCGAATTTTCGGCGCTCAGGACACACACACACACACACACATACACACATACGGACATTTTTTTTAAACCACTTTTCTCGACGTTTTGGACAATTCTAAGCATACTGGCATGAAAATCTCGAAAAAAATATTTTTTTCACGAATACAAAGCTTTTTCTACGAGGAAGCAAAAACGGCTAAAATCGCTACTTTTTACTCAAACCGCCGCCATTTTGTCAATTTTGACCAAAAAAAGCCTCCATAGCGCGATAGCCAATCGCATACTAATTAATAATCCTTTGGGTTTTTTTTATAGATACTATAGATACTTTTTTTATAGAGACTATCTTTTTTATCAACATTATTGTAAACAATTAAAAAAATATATTTAAACAATAAAAATCGTTTTATAAAAAATCATTTTCCGTCACTCATGATTACCTTAATATGTCATAAAAATTTCAGATTGATCGGCGTATAGTAACAGTCCGAAAAAAAATCGTGAAAATAGGCTATTTTTCGGGCCGTCACACTTCCCTTAAATAAACAACTTGTCATCTAAAATTCTATTCACTTTAGTTGGTAAATCGTATATCAACTATTTCTATCGTATTTTGTAATCTAATAGTTGAGATACTAAATATATTTACTAATCTACTTGAAATAACGAGTCCAAAGTACGTAGAAAAATTATTTTATCGTCATTCTTGTTGATTCCTCGATTACTCCGCAACCCGACAAATTAGTCACAACTTTATCTAATGTTTAGGAAGGCCAAACTATATATATTAGAAAATGTGTCTCGGTGGCCACGAAAAACAGAAGGAAAATTCCTTGACCTATCTCTGACTTTCCTCTGATCCAAATATAATTTTCCCTGTCAATAATTTCTCAGTTTTTATAAGAAAACTTTTTGTTTTCTTATTTCAGATCACTGCAATTTTGTTTGTCTGGTTTAAAAATTCTCTGATTTTCCTGATTGTGTTTTACGGACATTTTCAGGATTTTCAAAGCTTCCCAAATTTATTTTTGATTTTTTTCAATATTTTTTTTAAATCCCCAAAATTTTCAGCATTTCTCGAATTTTTCTAACAATTTTTAAATTCCTTATTATTTTTCAGAATGTCCAAGTTTTAAATGGAAATGTTTTAAAATATTTTCTATGGAAAATACAGAATAGAAAATTTCCAAGAAACTTAATTTGTCGAATAATTACAATGACAATTTAATATCTACTGTTTGGAATAATGTTCAAAGTGCGCGACAAAATGCTTCATCATCATTTCTGTTGATTCCTTCATTACCTCGTAACAAGCTGGTTACTATTTAGTAAATGTGTTTTGAATACACACGCGCTGCAAAGTAATGATGAAATTATTTTCTTCTTATATTCCTCTTTACTTTCTTAATTCTTACAAAGCGATACCAGAATCAAAGTCCACGAATGGGAAACGATTCATTATCTTCTGTAACTGTTTCACCGGACTGATGCAACCTTTTCATCTTCACCCGACATTATTACATATACACAATATTCTCAAATCAGCATTCATTAGCAAATTCTCGCTAGAATATGGGAATTCGATCAAAGTTCAGTGTACACGCCCCTTCGAAATAATATAACAAAACAGACGTCGCAATGTAATACGTCTGCATGATTATTATGTGATAATTCTAGCCTGACACACCAATCAATTATTGACTCAGACTTCCTTTCTGCATTATAAAAATACTAATTGACAATTGATGGACAGCCGATCATAGTAAAGAGAATCGAGCTCTTAAGCACCTTCGATGAATCTAATTCTGAGAGTCTGTGAAAATAAGAAGAAAAATATTGCTTCCTCATAGAGGAAGCTTTGTTTTCGTGAAACATTTTTTTTTCGAGATTTTCATGTCAGTACACTCAGAATGGTGTAAAACATCGAGAAAAGTGGTTTAGAAAAAATGTCTGTATATGTGTGTGTGTGTGTACAATTTTTTGTTAGCACGATAGCCGTCGCAATTTTTAAGATATCGGGCTCAAATTTGAACCACGAGTAAGCTGTCGTTAAACAAGGTTTGGGATTGAATTTGGAGTTAATCCATCAAGGTGTTCAAAATTTATGGCATTTTGAATTCTTTGGCGAATGTCAGTTCGGGCTCTAACTCCCACAATTTGTAGGATATCCGGCTCAAACTTGGACCAGAAGTGGACTGTTATCAAATAGTGTTTGGGATTAAATTTGGTGTCACTCCGTTAAGGGATTCACAATTTATGGCATTTTTCAATTTTTTGACATTTTTTTGTTCGTGCTATAACTTTCGCAATTTTTAAGATATCGGGCTCAAATTTGAACCACGAGTAAGCTGTCGTTAAATAAGGTATGGGATTGAATTTGGAGTTAATCCATCAAGGTGTTCAAAATTTATGGCATTTTGAATTTTTTGGCGAATGTCAGTTCGGGCTCTAACTCCCACAATTTGTATGATATCCGGCTCAAACTTGGACCAGAAGTGGACTGTTATCAAATAGTGTTTGGGATTAAATTTGGTGTAACTCCGTTAAGGGGTTCACAATTTATGGCATTTTTAAATTTTTTGACATTTTTTGTTCGTGCTCTAACTTTCGCAATTTTTAAGATATCGGGCTCAAATTTGAACCACGAGTAAGCTGTCGTTAAATAAGGTATGGGATTGAATTTGGAGTTAATCCATCAAGGTGTTCAAAATTTATGGCATTTTGAATTTTTTGGCGAATGTCAGTTCGGGCTCTAACTCCCACAATTTGTATGATATCCGGCTCAAACTTGGACCAGAAGTGGACTGTTATCAAATAGTGTTTGGGATTAAATTTGGTGTAACTCCGTTAAGGGGTTCATAATTTATGGCATTTTTTAATTTTTGAAATTTTTTGTTCGTGCTATAACTTTCGCAATTTTTAAGATATCGGGCTCAAATTTTAACCACGAGTAAGCTGTCGTTAAACAAGGTATGGGATTGAATTTGGAGTTAATTCATCAAGGTGTTCAAAATTTATGGCATTTTGAATTTTTTGGCGAATGTCAGTTCGGTCTCTAACTCCCACAATTTGTATAATATCCGGCTCAAACTTGGACCAGAAGTGGACTGTTATCAAATAGTGTTTGGGATTAAATTTGGTGTCACTTCGTTAAGGGATTCACAATTTATGGCATTTTTCAATTTTTTGACATTTTTTGTTCGTGCTATAACTTTCGCAATTTTTAAGATATCGGGCTCAAATTTGAACCACGAGTAAGCTGTCGTTAAACAAGATATGGGATTGAATTTGGAGTTAATCCATCAAAATTTATGGCATTTGGAATTTTTTGGCGAATGTCAGTTCGGGCTCTAACTCCCACAATTTGTATGATATCCGGCTCAAACTTGGACCAGAAGTGGACTGTTATCAAATAGTGTTTGGGATTAAATTTGGTCTCACTCCGTTAAGGGGTTCACAATTTATGGCATTTAAAAATTTTTTGACATTTTTTGTTCGTGCTCTAACTTTCGCAATTTTTAAGATATCGGGCTCAAATTTGAACCACGAGTAAGCTGTCGTTAAACAAGGTATGGGATTGAATTTGGAGTTATTCCATCAAGGTGTTCAAAATTTATGGCATTTTGAATTCTTTGGCGAATGTCAGTTCGGGCTCTAACTCCCACAATTTGTAGGATATCCGGCTCAAACTTGGACCAGAAGTGGACTGTTATCAAATAGTGTTTGGGATTAAGTTTGGTGTCACTTCGTTTAGGGGTTCAGAATTTATGGCATTTTTAAATTTTTTGACATTTTTTGTTCGTGCTCTAACTTTCGCAATTTTTAAAATATCGGGCTCAAATTTGGTCCACAAGTGGAATGTTATTATATAAAGTTTGGGAGTGAATTTGACGTCAATCCGTTAAAGGATTTTAAATTTATGGCATTTTGAATTTTTTGTTCGCGCTCTAACTTCCACAATTTTTAAGATATCGGGCTCAAATTTGGTCCACAAGTAGAGGGTGGGTAAACTAAGCATCAGTTCGAATCTGGCGAGAATCTGGCAAGGGGTTCAAAACTAATGCCATTTCAAATTTTTTAAAACAAGGCTGCAAAGTAGAACTTTGCAAATTGCTTCCTCATTATTGTTGGATTTTTACAAAACTTCCTCTATGAGGAAGCCAAAATCAATTCCCATACTTCCTCTTAGAGGTTGCTTTGTAAAAAGCGAAATATAATGAGGAAGCAATGTGCAAGGTTCTGCTTTGCACCCTTGTTTTAAATAAATATAAATAAGCGCACACTCTCGCTTTGTGAAAATATAATAAGGACAAACGGTCCAGAAACTCCCTCGAATACTCTATCTTCTCTGTTTTTTTTTGTAGAACACGATAGAAATCGGTGGTTTCCGAAATTTCATTGGGAAGCAAGGATATGGCTAGTTTATATGACATAAATCGCTACTTTTCGCAATATAGACTGTACAACATCGCTATGAAAATATGTTATCGTTCACCATTTTTGGGCCATATCTGACGTATTTTTCTGTTGATCATGAATTTGGCACTCATTTGACTCCCAGCTCGATATTTGATACCAAAATTCGCATCGCAGAAAAAAAATCAAAAAATTAAAAAAATCAAAATCTCATAAAATTTTAACGTTTCAACCGATCTTAACCAAATTTAATAGGGATCACCGGTGTATGAAAGCTCACGTACATACCAATTTTGAGCTTAATATCTCGAAAATTAAAAGAGTTATCGCGTTAACAGACATTTTTGAAAAAATTCAAAACCGCGTAAAAATTTAATGATCATGGGGATTTTTACAAAAATTGGTATGAACGATGAGGATTGACCCCTCTATCTATGGTGTAAATTTCAGCTCTGTATCTCGAGGCGTTCCCGAGTTATAAAGGTTTACATTTTTTGAGCGTGTAACATACACACACACATACACACATTTTTTCTAAATCACTTTTCTCGACGTTTTGGACTATTCTGAGTGTACTGACATAAAAATCCCGAAAAAAAAAAATTTCACGAAAACAAAGCTTCCTCTATGAGGAAGCAAAAATGAATAGTTGCCACTTTATAGCTACTAATACCATAATTTTTTCTCAGTACTCAGATAACTTCTTTGAATTCAGAGTCAGAATGTCATGGACCAGGCTGGAAAGTCTCTGGAATCCAAAGAGATCCTTTTCTACCTGTCATCTTGGAGTGTTTTGAATCTGACTACGTGGCCTCTTCTTGGCATAGCAACTCGGCATCAACGAGGTCACCAAGAAGGACCAAAAAAAAAATGGAAGTTCACGTGACGTCCAAGGAGGAAGCCTTCGAGATGTCTGCAATGGACATCAATCAAATATTACGCAAGTTATACGGCATAATATTCGTGTCTGCTTGAGCGAACGTCTCTCTGTACTTGCGTGCAATATTTGCTTATCCTATAGCCAATAAATACACCTCATACCTCATATATGCTTATATAGACACTAGTGTGTAGACACACACGAATTGAATTTGATGAAACGTCCGAGCATTCCTAGAAACGTTAATAATAATACAAATTGTGACTCCGAGACAAGCATTTTTTATATACCATCAGTTTGTACAGCGAACGACGATTGTTCTGCGTTGCGTCATAACGCGGTTTTACTTTGTCATGGCGCGTCAGCAAAATTCGCAGGATTTACATTGAATTTTGTGGGATCCGATGAGATATCGTCCTGCCGCAACCGCGACTTAGGAGCAACTATATCACTTTTACGCAAAAGCGCCACATGACGTGATTAACAATCGTAAAGGGAACAATCGACTTCTCTTTTTTACAACGGCAAATCATTTTATTTCCGTGTTTCAACATTTATGTCACGTTTTGACTACTGCGGAGATAAATTTTCTTGGTTTTTAAGAGCACTGATTATACATTTATTCAAATCTTTCTAACAATAAGTTGGCTGAAAAAAATGTGGCTTTCTTGTGCGATGCATTTTGTGATTTTTGAAAGAGAAATGTACTGTAAAAATATTTGGATAATTACTTGAGTCAGAAATTACTGCTTCAATTACAATTACTTTCAGTAATTATATTGGATTTCAAATTAAATACAATTATATTTTGTAATTGTATTGGATTTAAAATTAAATACAATTACATTTTGTAATTGTATTGGATTTCAAATTAAATACAATTACTCCCAGTAATTGTATTGGATTTTTAATTAATTACAATTACTTCCAGTAATTGTATTGGATTTTTAATTAATTACAATTACTTCCAGTAATTGTATTGGATTTTTAATTAATTACAATTACTTCCAGTAATTGTATTGGATTTTTAATTAATTACAATTACTTCCAGTAATTTGTATTTTGTAATTTTCCATTACAATTTTGCTCAACTCTGCTGTATAGTAATTTAATGTTTTGTGTTTTTACTGAACTCGTGTAGGAAATTCAATTTAATATACGAAAGTAAATGAAAATTCAATGTAAAATTGAATTTAACTTATAGCAGGGAAAATGTGTGAAATGGATTATGGTATGAAAAGAATTATTAGTTAGAATAATATGTAGAAAAGAACTGTTATTGTTTTTGATGCAGCAAAATATTTGTTTTTGCATTTCTGTTTAAAGACGTTTTTAGAACAGAAATATAACGAAATTGCATTTCGTTTGATTGTTTACTAAGATTGGTTGGGAATATTAAAAGTTAAAAAAAAAATTATGTCACATAGTGTGTCGAAAATCCGATTTTTCGGACCTAAATTGTACCATAAGTCGCACATAACTGAGACTAATATTAAATGTATGTACCTATTAGCTGGTATGGTTCCCTCGAAAAGGATTCATCTTCGTACGTACCTGTAACATAAAAAGAACAAATACCATTTAATAACAAGTTTCATCTTCTCAACATCATGTTTTGTTTTTTAACATTTTGTTTTTCAGTTTTTCGTTCAGAAAAGTTAATTTTTCGCTAACTTTCGCTTGCAGAAACGCAAAGACCTGAAAGTTCTGACTGAAACGTTGAAACTTTTGATTGGTTGAATTTCACGATGATTTGAATTTTTCTTCAATTACATTTTGATAATTTTTTTTTTCAGTTTTTGGTTTAGAAAAGTGAATTTTTCGCTAATTGTCGGTTGCAGAAACGCAAAGACCTGAAAATTCTGGCTGAATCGTTGAAACTTTTGATTGGTTGAATTTCACGATGATTTGAATTTTTCTTCAATTACATTTTCATAATTTTTTTTTTCAGTTTTTGGTTCAGAAAAGTGAATTTTTCGCTAATTGTCGGTTGCAGAAACGCAGAGACCTGAAAATTCTGGCTGAATCGTTGAAACTTTTGATTGGTTGAATTTCACACGATCATTTGAATTTTTCTTCAATTACATTTGCATAATTTTTTTTTTTCAGTTTCTGGTTCAGAAAAGTGAATTTTTCGCTAATTGTCGGTTGCAGAAACGCAGAGACCTGAAAATTCTGGCTGAATCATTGAAACTTTTGATTGGTTGAATTTCACACGATCATTTGAATTTTTCTTCAATTACATTTTCATAATTTTTTTTTTCAGTTTTTGGTTCAGAAAAGAGAATTTTTCGCTAATTGTCGGTTGCAGAAACGCAGAGACCTGAAAATTCTGGCTGAATCATTGAAACTTTTGATTGGTTGAATTTCACGATGATTTGAATTTCTCTTCAATTACATTTTTTTTCAGTATTTGATTCAGAAAAGTGAATTTTTCGCTAATAGTCGCTTGCACCGAGAGAAAAAGTTTCATTGATTCACGGAAATCTTTGCCAATGAAGTGAAATACTTGAATTTCAATACTATCTTTTCTTTGAATGATCTCAAACTCAATGAAAAGTAGTGACATTGATTCGAAGAAACATTTCTTTAAAGCAATGAACCTTTTTCATTGATTTCAAAGATATCGTCTCTGATTCAATGAAACCTTCTTCTTACCACCTCAAAATTTCGAAACCTATTTTTTTCTGAACTACGCGGCAGATAAAGCTCAAATTTTGTGAGTATGTAAGGAAGTACGGCAAAGATAGGCTAAGCTTCTAACTCCTCAAAACTCAAAGCCGTTCGTTCGGGAGAACCGGAAAACAAAAAAGTGAGGTTAGGTGCGAGCGAGAGATCAATGAAAACGTTTCTTTGAACCAATGAAAACGTCTCTTTAAAACAATGAAACTGTTTCTTTATTATATGCTCACTAAGTAAATCTTTATTTACAGGCAATGAAATATTCTCTTTGAAATTCAAATGCACTATTTCAATGAAATCAAAGAAATATTTCGTTGAAATCAATGAAAAAAAAATCAATCCACCCATTTCTTTGGCGTCAATGAAATCTTTTCTCTCGGACCTGAAATTTTGATTGGTTGAATGTCACGAACCTGAATTGAATGTATCTTCAATTAGGAAATGAATGTCGATCTCTTTTGTATGTACATGTTGTAAATCCATTAATTCAGAAAGCCAAGACAGTGAAGAACGGTGAACGATGTAGATATTGCAACACGCGAGCCATAGATGGTCGCATAATTCCCATTATGACCAGGCAAATTTACGAAGACGTAATATTATACGGAGGGACTGTAGAGTCAAGGCCCAGTGGCAGTTCAATAACGAACGGAAACTTGCGCCCTCTTCTCCTCGTACTATCTCATACTCGTGGACATTTTTCTTTCCATTTACAGAGAGTGACAGTAAAATGTTACAAAATCCAATAGACTTGGCTGGTACAAGTAAATGCAGAATGGGAATAGGCAACGGGACGACATTGCGGTATAGTCGTAGTCGTCGGAGCGTTACTCAATTTTCAATCCTAAGCGAAGCGACTTACACACGTTATAAATAGGTGTTAGCATGTGTATACATCTCGTCTGGTCATGAAGTACCGCCCCAGGGTTTGACCGTACAGGCGCCTCGCCTCGATAATAAATTGTTTGCGTATCGACATAATCAGCCGCATTAAAGATTAAGACGATGTGAAAAAGCGTTGTTTATAGGTGCGAGTGAAATAAAACTAATGACGTAGTGGATCAACAGAAAAATCGCTGTTAGTACAATATTAATTTCCTCAGTAAACTCACAGGTACATTATTTTAAGCGTTCCTGTAATTTTTTTTTACATTGTTAGAAAAGACTTGAATTTTTTATGCATAAACTTGTCATCTAAATTTAATGTACAATTGTAGTACACTGTTGGAAATTTTTGTATGAAAATTAATATAAAGTATTGGAAGTTTTTTTGCGGGTACGCGTATATTATATTTAATACACAAATGTTAATTAATATACAAAAAAATTGTTGTAGAATTAATATACAGTATACTAAATACTTCATAAAATTTGTGTTTATAATATAATTATTGGAATTTTACGACATATCTGTATATTAAATGAAATTAAATGAAATTTAAAATTTATGTAATAAAATATAATAATATTTAATAAAAATATTTGAAAATTTAATCTTCACGTACACGGAAAAAAAAGTTTGGTTGTGGCAACTACGTTTTCGATTTGCTGTACACAATGTCTGAAAAGTTAGTTGCCTCAACCATATCGAATAGTAATCTCAACTAATCAGGATTAGTTCTCGATTGGATTAGTTAGGTTAACTAATCCAATCGTTGGGACTACCACGCGAATAGTTGGGATTACCATTCGAATCGTCGGTATTATCATTCGAATCGTTGGTATTACCATTTGAGTTGCTAGGGAAATAGAATAATCGATTGGTTGTGTCAACTAATTTCTTGGTTATGGCTACTAATCTTTTTTTTCCGTGTACATAAGTTGACTCTACTAATGTTAATTTTACAGTGAATGTTATACTAATCATTACTTCACACACCAGTTTTATAAATTTTATATTACTTGTCACAGTAAATTTACAATCTTTTTTAACAGTGTATATTTATTCGAAATACTGAACAGTGTTTTAAATTCCTTTTTTTATCGAATATCATTCGGCTCTGGATTTTTCCACTGGATAATTACAGTATAGGGAACGGAATTACGCTGATTCTTACATATACTAATGACAAAAAATGCAACGTTACTCTGACATCGATAGTCGGGAAACCACAAGGAGCAGCAGCAGTCACTCCATTTGATAAAATTCATTCGCAACAGTCACATACCATCAATCAGGTTCTATGGTGGGCAAACGTGTACAGATTTCCAGTAGTGAATATATAATTACGATCGGATCGAGGAAATGATCTACTATTCGCTCTGTTGCCTTGGCGATACTTTCATTATGAGATTTTCTCATTCAAGTATAATCACATCTCCACAGTCGAGTACGAAAGAGGAGAAAGCTCTTGGTGGCACTGTAATAAAGTTTCGATCGAATACACTGTTAAAAATATTTACTGTAAATTTCCATTATGGATAAAGAAAGCTTCAATGTAAAAAAATTTTTGTCTGAAAATTAATATACACCGAGAGAAAAGATTTCATTGACCCCAAAGAAATGGGTGGATTGATTTTTTTTTCATTGATTTCAACGAAATATTTCTTTGATTTCAATGAAATAGTGCATTTGAATTTCAAAGAAAACATTTAATTGCCTGTAAATAAAGATTTACTTAGTGAGCATATAATAAAGAAACAGTTTCATTGTTTTAAAGAGACGTTTTCATTGGTTCAAAGAAACTTTTTCATTGATCTCTCGCTCGCACCTAACCTCACTTTTTTGTTTTCCGGTTCGCCCGAACGAACGGCTTTGAGTTTCGAGGAGTTTAGAAGCTTAGCCTATTTTTGCCATACTTCCTTACATACTCACAAAATTTGAGCTTTATCTGCCGCGTAGTTCAGAAAAAAATAGGTTTCGAAATTTTGAGGTGGTAAGAAGAAAGTTTCATTGAATCAGAGACGATATCTTTGAAATCAATGAAAAAGGTATTTACTGTAAATTTCCATTATGGATAAAGAAAGCTTCACTGTAAACATTTTTTGATTGAAAATTAATATACATCGAGATAAAAGATTTCATCGACGCCAAAAAAATGAGTGGATTGATTTTTTTTTCATTGATTTCAATGAAATAGTGCATTTGAATTTCAAATAGAACATTTCATTGTCTGTAAATAAAGATTTACTTAGTGAGCATATAATAAAGAAACAGTTTCATTGTTTTAAAGAGACGTTTTCATTGGTTCAAAGAAACGTTTTCATTGATCTCTCGCTCGCACCTAACCTAACTTTTTTGTTTTCCGGTTCTCCCGAACGAACGGCTTTGAGTTTCGAGGAGTTTAGAAGCTTAGCCTATTTTTGCCATACTTCCTTATATACTCACAAAATTTGAGCTTTATCTGCCGCGTAGTTCAGAAAAAAATAGGTTTCGAAATTTTGAGGTGGTAAGAAGAAGGTTTCATTGAATCAGAGACGATATCTTTGAAATCAATGAAAAAGGTATTTACTGTAAATTTCCATTATTGATAAAGAAAGCTTCACTGTAAACATTTTTTGTTTGAAAACTAATATACACCGAGAGAAGAGATTTCATTGACTCCAAAGAAATGGGTGGATTGCTTTTTTTTCATTGATTTCAACGAAATAATTCTTTGATTTCAATGAAATAGTGCATTTGAATTTCAAAGAGAACATTTCATTGCCTGTAAATAAAGATTTACTTAGTGAGCATATAATAAAGAAACAGTTTCATTGTTTTAAAGAGACGTTTTCATTGGTTCAAAGAAACGTTTTCATTGATCTCTCGCTCGCACCTAACCTCACTTTTTTGTTTTCCGGTTCTCCCGAACGAACGGCTTTGAGTTTCGAGGAGTTAGAAGCTTAGCCTATTTGTGCCATACTTCCTTACATACTCACAAAATTTGAGCTTTATCTGCCGCGTAGTTCAGAAAAAAATAGGTTTCGAAATTTTGAGGTGGTAAGAAGAAGGTTTCATTGAATCAGATACGATATCTTTGAAATCAATGAAAAAGGTTCATTGCTTTAAAGAAATGTTTCTTCGAATCAATGTCACTACTTTTCATTGAGTTTGAGATCATTCGAAGAAAAGATAGTATTGAAATTCAAGTATTTCATTTCATTGGCAAAGATTTCCGTGAATCAATGAAACGTTTTCTCTCGGTGTACAGTATATAGAGCTCAGATGCATATACCGTTATATTAATTTTCAGATGCATTCGTCATTGACTAATACTAATTTTTAGTAATTTTCAAATACCAGTATCAGAGAATTCTTATAGTATTCTTAAATTTACTATAAAAGTATATTAATATGGAATTCATATACCCGTTTCGTAAATCTCATGTCGTTTTGTATATTAAATTCTCTTGCATTTTTAACAGTGTTCTTCACAGTAAATGGTATATTAAATTTCATGTACAAGTGAGAAGAAAAGTTACTATACTTTATACTAAATCTTAGAAAAATTAGAAAATTTGATATGAAAATTAGGAACTTTTATGTATTAAATTAAATATATCAGCTGGTGAATAAAATTTCCGGTAATGCAAATTAAGCAAACATTTTTAACAGCGTACATCAATTAATGCCATCGTGCTACTTATATATGTTCTTTAGACTGCTTATAAATTGCGACATTAACGTCCACTGCTAAAAACAAGTGCAATTGCATTTATTCTGATACTGGTAATTAGCGGATAATTGTAACGAAAGAACGCGCACGATAATGTGATATTATTTGTTGAAATTTTCTGACGATTTATCGAAATTTTCAAATCTCACACCCACAACCCCAAATGTTCATACAGAACATCCTAGAAAATTTGCACTTTTTTCTACACGTAAAGAAAACTTTCTCTATGCAGAAGCCAATAGACGTTTAACTATTTTGCATCATTGAAGTGAAGGAGTGGAATAGGAGAAACGTGTATTAAGAGAAAGATGAAGATGAAGATGAAAACATGAAGAACATGAAGAACATGAGGAACATGAGGAACATGAGGAACATGAGGAAAATGAGGAACATGAGGAACATGAGGAACATAAGGAACATGAGGAACATGAGGAACATGAAGAAAATGAAGAACATGAAGAACATGAAGAACATGAAAAACATGAAGAACATGAAGAACATGAAGAACATGAAGAACATGAAGAACATGAAGAACATGAAGAACATGAAGAACATGAAGAACAAGAAGAACATGAAGAGCATGAAGAACATGAAGAACATGAAGAACGTGAAGAACGTGAAGAACATGAAGAACATGAAGAACATGAAGAACATGAAGAACATGAAGAACATGAAGAACATGAAGAACATGAAGAACATGAAGAACATGAAGAACATGAAGAACATGAAGAACATGAAGAACATGAAGAACATGAAGAACATGAAGAACATGAAGAACATGAAGAACATGAAGAACATGAAGAACATGAAGAACGTAAAGAAAGTGAAGAACGTAAAGAACGTAACGAAAAAGAATATGGATAAGATGAACATGAAGAAGACGAATATGAAGAAGAAGAACATGATGAAAAAAAAACATGAAGAAGAAGTTGGAAATGTCTACCGGTGGCGGCTGAGCTCACGTCTGGTAGAGCTCGACATAGCGGTCAAGAGTCAAGACTCTTTCGTTCTTGCCTCAGAGATTTAATTGCATCGTAAGCAAGGAGGGAATCGGGTCTAACGTCAACGCGTCTCGACAAAAACAATTTTCCGCTAAGTAATGCCATCAACTTTGCGTCCTTTTTCATAATTTGCTTCCAATTTAAACCGTTTCCAGGTATAAACCCTGGTGTTATTATTCGCATACCATACGTACAAACAAGACGTACTTTATAGTAAAGAGAGCACCTATGAGCCTGCCACGTCACTCCTCATAAATAAAAAAGGTCTTCTAAATATATCCTATAAATCAGGGATTCCAACAGATTAAACATATTTACCATAAAAAAAAACTTGCGGAATGATAACATAAATCTTTATAAATTATTAAATATGATGAAACTAATAAATGATGCCATGTAAAAAGGCATTACGCAAAAATGACCAAGATATTCATCAAATGTCAGAAAAATCCAAGTAAAATCTTGGAAAATAAAATATTAAAAAAGTATTAAAAAATCGTTAAATATTAATATAATTATCAATTATAAACACGTAAACATAAAAAACTGAATTATTCCAGAAGAACATTTAACGAAATTTGGAAAATGGTGATTGCTATCCTATAAACTGATAATTCGGACATTTTTTCACAATTTTGCTTCCTCGTAGAGGAAGCTTTGTTTTTATGAAATTTTTTTTTTCGAGATTTTCATGTCAAAACATTTAAAATGGTCTGAAATGTCGAGAAAAGTGGTTTAGAAAAATTGTCCGGATCTATGTATGTGTGTTTGTGTGTGATGAAGTATTCGACGCGAATCAGCAAAAATATAAACAACATGTACACTGCTGGCTAATCTTCAATTGGTATAAATTTTACAAAAATCGTTTAAGGCATTTCATTTTTATAAGAATTTTGAAATTTTGAAAAAAGTACGTAAATGCTCTAGCTGGAACTAATTTTTAGCTATCGGGCTGAAACTTCGTATTAAAATTGAATAAAGTGATAAGAACTTTGGTATTGAATTTGGGTGAAATCGGTAAAGCGGTTCGGTTTTTATGAGATTTTGAATTTTTCGAAAAATTTTCTTTTTGCTCTAATTCAGGTAAAATTTCAACTAATCGACTGAAATTTTCTACACAGGAAAAATATCATTCAGCCCTGCTACGTATCAAATTTGATGATGATCGGTAAAGCGATTCGGTTTTTATGAGATTTTGAATTTTTCGAAAAATTTTCTTTTTGCTCTAATTCAGGTAAAATTTCAACTAATCGACTGAAATTTTCTACACAGGAAAAATATCATTCAGCCTTGCTACGTATCAAATTTGATGATGATCGGTAAAGCGATTCGGTTTTTATGAGATTTTGAATTTTTCGAAAAATTTTCTTTTTGCTCTAATTCAGGTAAAATTTCAACTAATCGACTGAAACTTTCTACACAGAAAAAAATATCATTCAGCGCTGCTGCGTATCAAATTTGATGATGATCGGTAAAGCGATTCGGTTTTTATGAGATTTTGAATTTTTCGAAAAATTTTCTTTTTGCTCTAATTCAGATAAAATTTCAACTAATCGACTGAAACTTTCTATACAGGAAAAATATCATTCAGCCCTGCTATGTATCAAATTTGATGATGATCGGTAAAGCGATTCGGTTTTTAAGAGATTTTGAATTTTTCGAAAAATTTCGTTTTGCTCTAATTCAAGTAAAATTTCAACTAATCGACTGAAAATTTCTGTACAGGAAAAATATCATTCCTCCCTGCTACGTATCAAATTTGATGATGATCGGTAAAGCGATTCGGTTTTTATGAGATTTTGAATTTTTCAAAAAAATTTCGTTTTGCTCTAATTCAGGTAAAATTTCAACTAATCGACTGAAATTTTCTACACAGGAAAAATATCATTCAGCCCTGCTACGTATCAAATTTGATGATGATCGGTAAAGCGATTCGGTTTTTATGAGATTTTGAATTTTTCGAAAAACTTTCTTTTTGCTCTAATTCAGGTAAAATTTCAACAAATCGACTGAAATTTTCTACACAGAAAAAATATCATTCAGTCCTGCTACGCATCAAATTTGATGATGATCGATAAAGCGATTCGGTTTTTATGAGATTTTGAATTTTTCGAAAAATTTTCGTTTTGCTCTAATTCAGGTAAAATTTCAACTAATCGACTGAAATTTTCTACACAAAAAAAATATCATTCAGCCGTGGTACGTATCAAATTTGATGATGATCGGTAAAGCGGTTCGGATTTTACGTGATTTTGAATTTTTTCAAAATTTATTGGTGTCGCTCTGGATTTCGTAAAACGTTCAGAAATCATCAACTTCGTCATTAATTTTCATTTTTCATAAAGCTTCCTCTATGAGGAAGCCAAAAATAAAATAAAAGGAAGTAATGTGCAAGTTTCTACTTTGCATCCTTTTTTTCGTGACCGTTTCGACTTGGAATACCACATATGTATATTTGCTACTTGTCTGATGTCGCAATTGAGCAATACGAGCGCCAAGTTGATTCGCAAGATCAAATGCATATAGTAGTGACAGACTGGCATCGTGACGATGCCAGAGAGCTCGTTAGTTAGCAATCTGTTCGAGATGTTTGTTCCAGACCCAGTTCAATAATGAGACACCGATGTATTTATATGGTATCGGCTTAATGCCTTTTGCAAAAGCCACCAGACCTCTCCTCGTGTGTCGTGAACACATATTCACGCCTCTTAATGATCGACACACCGCCAACTTGTAGTCATTGTCGTCAGAGCTTGCCGAGGAAATAAAACAAAATCGCGATGACTCGACAAGACTTCTACATGGAAACTTCGATCGTCGGTGATAACATTATTATCATGAAATCCATTATTATTTACGTACTCGTGTCTCTCCATTCATTGCATTTAAATTGAGGGCCGTTGATCCGAGCTTCCCGTGCAAACTTAACTGCTCGATAATTACCATTTTTATTCAGTTTAGTACACTTGACTTTATTTGTTTTTAAAAATAAAATACAGCTCTTGTTGTGATCGTGCAAGAGTAAAGATAAAAATAAAAAAAATTACTTGAAATTTGGTGCAGAAATTTTAATGCGTAAACTGGTAGAATAAATGTAATATACAAGTGCGATATAAAATTAATGTTTGGTAAATTTTATTTTATTTAAAATAATTATATTTTAATTTTATTGTTAAAGTACAATAATTTCATATTCATAATTGGACATTGAATTTAATTGAAGAGTTTATGCATGAAAGTATCGATCTTTTTTAACAGTTTCGATAGATCTAGTCTAGTGATAAATGCGGCCGAAGTATTTAACCGCGTTCCTCTGAATCGCACCATTTTTTTGCTTCATGTTTGTAGTGGAGCACTAAACCCGTAATTCTTTATTTCTATATTTGTCATTCTTGTCGTAATCGATATAAACGTGTAAATAAGTCAGCGAAGAGACGTTCAATATTTATTTATATTTCTGCAGTGCTTATGCGTATAAATGGCTGAAGGTTTTATTACAATGCAAACGTATTTTGAACATTTAAAATTTTTTTGTTAATTACCACAAACAAAGGTATCGATCTACCCCACATGTATGCCAAATTTCAGTCCGATTGTTAAAGCCGTTCTTCAGATATGCAAGTTTGAATTTTCACACACATACACTAAGGTGGTTAAAAAATGAGCTTTTTTTAAAATCTAGACGCTCATGGAATATCATGTGCCTTTTGAGTAAAAAAAATAGTACGCGTCAGCCCCGGCTCGAAAAAAAATGTTTACTACTGCCTTAAGGCCGTTGAAAATCCAAAAAAACCGCATTTTCGCTAATTTCAAAATGCAAATATCGGTCTCCTCTTCTACATTAATCTTCCATAATTCAATCAAAACTGTTCTGTTGAATCGGAAGACTATGCGATTTTTTTTTACAACTGCCTCATCACGGTTGAAATTTTGTTAGTCTTTTTTTTTTAAATAGGGTAGAAGCACCGGTTGTGGCCACCCCCACACTTAAATACGTTTTTCGTGGCTATTTTAATTCTGTACCTGTATTTAATCATAATTTTTCATAACGTTGTGTATTTTGGAAACATTTATCGTCATTTTGACGTCCGTTCGTCTCCATTACAAAAAGTACTGTATCAGTAATTAAAGTATCATCAGCTGATTCATCAAATTCTCAACTCCTTACGGAATTCGACAAGATTTTGACGAAAGCTCTAGATACATATTCGGATTATATAGTTGGCGAATTGCATGCAGCTTTGCACATATCAATCTTAAGAGTCATCACTGCAAATGTTGATGTACAAAAAGTTTGAAATAAAGCTATACATTTATAAAAAATACGATGGCCACAACTGGTACATGGAATAAGCATGTTGCCCCGGATATGGCCATGATAATATAATCATTAATTTTTCGTTAATTATTACACAATCAATTCATAAATTCGTAAAGAAGAAACAAAAAAACGAAAAAGCGCTAAGAAAAATATATCCTTAGAAATGTATAGTAAAAAAGAAGGTAAAGCGGTGGAACACCTTTCATGTTGAAGATTCCCATCATTATGCAATGCGAAAATCTACTTTCGGAAAGAACTCTGGTAAAAGTAAAAATAAAAGTGTAAAGAGTAAAACATTAATATAATGTATGACTATTTGTGACAAAGAAAGCTGCCACGAAAAAGTGCAAAACGAAGGAGACGAATGTCAAAAAAGGTTAGTTAGGTTCACAGATGGCATCTGTGCTTTAAAGACATTTTCGTGTAGAGGAATTGGATGCTTTCATAAGAATACGATTTTGATTTATTAAACACACCTTAAAAAATGTTTCAAGTGCAATGAATATTGAGTTATTCTAATTTTAAGCATGGCCAAAACCGGTGCATAGGTGGCCAGAACTGGTGAAATGGCTATGCTCCTACTTTTTCCTATTTTCTAGTGTTTTCTCGACACATATGAAGATTTTAATGCTAGAAATCTGAAATTATATTCTTCTCAGATATGAAAAGTATAGGTCCAAAACAGTATTATGATATTTGGTCCCAATCACAAGTACTTGAAAATGGGAAAATTCTTAAAGTGACCACAACGGTACTTCTACCCTATTGAAATGTTGAGCTGCTCATATGTTAAATTCTTGGTTATAACTTAACTAGAAATCAGGAGAAATCCAGGCTCTGTGCAATAAGATTTGGTACTGCCTCATCAATTTGAACCTATTTTTATCATCAAATTTTTATAATCTCTTCAGATCTCTATAGATCACGTTGCTCTTGGAGTTTATATTAGATTTTTCTTTCATAAAAAGGCATACAAAATCCAGAGTCTGTGCGATGATATTTCATACTGCCTCATCGATCAAAACATTTTTTTTACGTGAAATTGTCTAAATTACGATAGCTTGCACTGCCCTTGAAGGTTTTACTTCGTATAGTAAATATATTCAAAACTAAGAAATATTTATTTGGGTCGGCAGTTATATAAATGTTGATTTTTTTTTTTTTTCAATAAAAATTTATTTTTTTTGTTTCCAACAAAAAAAAAAGTATTTTTTTCTCCTGTTAACGAGACTAGAATCTACGCATCGGAAACAAAATTTCTTATTTGGTCCCCGACCTACAAGACTTCCATTCACCTCAAATAAATTTGTTTATTTGTAATTAATATACTCATTGAATATATTACTTAGTTTTTTTTCCATTTTTTCAAAAGGATTACCGTGCATTTTTATTGAAAAATAATAATTTTTGCAGCCATTCCGAAGTTTAATCATCGTATTACAATCGCTACATGTTATTATTATAAAACCATAATTATAGAGCTAATAGTATCATCATCATTATTTCTATAAGTATTAGGCATTTACAACTCTGGAAGGTACTAAATCTGGGGACAAATTCACTGAATTGGCAACACTGTCGTTTTTCTGGTATCTCTTAGAAAAATTCCAACGCCATACATTGTCTATTTCTTAGTTGAGACTCAATCCAAAGCACCAATCATATCACCCTGAAAAGCGCTGAGTCATTTATATTGGAAGGGAATCCCCTCTTCCTTGATGGTCTCCTCGTGCATGAACATATAACAAGCAAACTCTCACACATGATCTTTTCGCTCGTGAGCTCTATTTGTGAAATGACGTATTAACTTTGTAGGCAATGTATTATGTATACGAAGACGGTTCGTTCTCTCTTGTGTTTCTCCTTCTTCGTCTATACTTCTTATTTTTCGACTCGGCTGCTCTTAAAAAAAAAAAAAGCTATATCGTCGTCTCCATTCGATAGTCTTTCGCACGTGTAGTCATAGTTACATACTAAAACATTCGCTCAGGTTAGCATCGACGCTCATATTTATCATTGCTATTAGCACATTATTATCATAATCAAATAGTTTCGTTGAGGCGTAAGAAAGAGAAAAAAAAATGAGAGAGAGAGAGAGGAAACGTAATGCGAGGAAGAAAAAAAAAAAAAGAGGACCGTGGAAAATTGCAGCTAGACGTAAGAACGTGAAATGAGTTTGAAAGATATGTTGCAGCTGTCCATTTGGTCTTAGTATATTCAGATATGTACATGTATCGCCACGTGTAACACGCTACGTTCTCGGACCACAGAACGGAAATGTCAATAGCTGAAAAGTCATATGTCTTTCACGGAAATCAGCATCACATAACTATGAGGAAATATTATTTTGTAAAAATTGGAAATATTAAAAGTGTTATTTAACCAGAGGATTTATATGGAATTAAAAAAGGATGCAAAGCTGAAGCGTGCACATTGCTTCCTCATTATATTTCGCTTTTTACAAAGCAACCTCTAAGAGGAAGTAGGGTAGAAGTACCGGTTGTGGCCACTTTAAGAATTTTCTCATTTTCAAGTACTTGTGAATGGGACCAAATATCATAAAACTGTTTTGGACCTATACTTTTCATATCTGAGAAGAATATAATTTCAGATTTCTACAATTAAAATTTTCATATGTATCGAGAAAACACTGGAAAATAGAAAAAAGTAGGAGCATAGCCATTTCACCAGTTCTGGCCACCTATGCACCGGTTTTGGCCATGCTTAAAATTAGAATAACTCAATATTCATTGCACTTGAAACATTTTTTAAGGTGTGTTTAATAAATCAAAATCGTATTCTTATGAAAGCATCCAATTCCTCTACACGAAAATGTCTTTAAAGCACACATGCCATCTGTGAATCTAACTAACCTTTTTTGACATTCGTCTCCTTCGTTTTCCACTTTTTCGTAGCAGCTTTCTTTATCACAAATAGTCATACATTATATTAATGTTTTACTCTTTACACTTTTATTTTTACTTTTACCAGAGTTCTTTCCGAAAGTAGATTTTCGCATTGAATAATGATGGGAATCTTCAACATGAAAGGTGTTTCACCGCTTTACCTTCTTTTTTACTATACATTTCTAAGGATATATTTTTCTTAGCGTTTTTTCATTTTTTTGTTTCTTCTTTACGAATTTATGAATTGATTGTGTAATAATTAACGAAAAATTAATGATTATATTATCATGGCCATATCCGGGGCAACATGCTTATTCCATGTACCAGTTGTGGCCATCGTATTTTTTATAAATGTGTAGCTTTATTTCAAACTTTTAGTACATCGACATTTGCAGTGATGACTCTTAAGATCGATATGTGCAAAGCTGCATGCAATTCGCCAACTATATAATCCGAATATGTATCTAGAGCTTTCGTCAAAATCTTGTCCAATTCCGTAAGGAGTTGAGAATTTGATGAATCAGCTGATGATACTTTAATTACTGACACAGTACTTTTTGTAATGGAGACGAACGGACGTCAAAATGACGATAAATGTTTCCAAAATACACAACGTTATGAAAAATTATGATTAAATACAGGTACAGAATTAAAATAGCCACGAAAAACGTATTTAAGTGTAGGGGTGGCCACAACCGGTACTTCTACCCTATGGGAATTGATTTTGGCTTTCTCATAGAGGAAGCTTTGTAAAAAGCGAAATATAATGAGGAAGCAATGTGCAAGGTTCTGCTTTGCATCCTTGTTTTAAATAAATATAAATAAGCGCACACACTCGCTTTGTGAAAATATAATAAGGACAAACGGTCCAGAAACTCCCTCGAATACTCTATCTTCTCTGTTTTTTTTTTGTAGAACACGATGGAAATCGGTGGTTTCCGAAATTTCATTGGGAAGCAAGGATATGGCTAGCACCGGTTTTGGCCACAGTAATGTACCGGTTTTGGCCATGCTTAAAATTAGAATAACTCAATATTCATTGCACTTGAAACATTTTTAAGGTGTGTTTAATAAATCAAAATCGTATTCTTATGAAAGCATCCAATTCCTCTACACGAAAATGTCTTTAAAGCACAGATGCCATCTGTGAATCTAACTAACCTTTTTTGACATTCGTCTCCTTCGTTTTGCACTTTTTCGTAGCAGCTTTCTTTGTCACGAATAGTCATACGTTATATTAATGTTTTACTCTTTACACTTTTATTTTTACTTTTACCAGAGTTCTTTCCGAAAGTAGATTTTCGCATTGAATAATGATTGGAATCTTCAACATGAAAGGTGTTCCACCGCTTTACCTTCTTTTTTACTATACATTTCTAAGGATATATTTTTCTTAGCGTTTTTTCGTTTTTTTGTTTCTTCTTTGCGAATTTATGAATTGATTGTGTAATAATCAACGAAAAATTAATGATTATATTATCATGGCCATATCCGGGGCAACATGCTTATTCCATGTACCAGTTGTGGCCATCGTATTTTTTATAAATGTATAGCTTTATTTCAAACTTTTAGTACATCGACATTTGCAGTGATGACTCTTAAGATTGATATGTGCAAAGCTGCATGCAATTCGCCAACTATATAATCCGAATATGTATCTAGAGCTTTCGTCAAAATCTTGTCGAATTCCGTAAGGAGTTGACAATTTGATGAATCAGCTGATGATACTTTAATTACTGACACAGTACTTTTTGTAATGGAGACGAACGGACGTCAAAATGACGATAAATGTTTCCAAAATACACAACGTTATGAAAAATTATGATTAAATACAGGTACAGAATTAAAATAGCCACGAAAAACGTATTTAAGTGTAGGGGTGGCCACAACCGGTACTTCTACCCTATGGGAATTGATTTTGGCTTTCTCATAGAGGAAGCTTTGTAAAAAGCGAAATATAATGAGGAAGCAATGTACAAGGTTCTGCTTTGCATCCTTGTTTTAAATAAATATAAATAAGCGCACACTCTCGCTTTGTGAAAATATAATAAGGACAAACGGTCCAGAAACTCCCTCGAATACTCTATCTTCTCTGTTTTTTTTTTTGTAGAACACGATGGAAATCGGTGGTTTCCGAAATTTTATTGGGAAGCAAGGATATGGCTAGTTTATACGACATAAGTCGCTACTTTTCGCAATATAAACTGTACAACATCGCTATGAAAATATGTTATCGTTCAACATTTTTGGGCTATATCTGACGTATTTTTCTGTTAATCATGAATTTGGCACTCATTTGACTCCCAGCTCGATATTTGTTACCAAAATTCACATCGCAGAAAAAAAAATCAAAAAAATCAAAAAATCAAAATCTCATAAAATTTTAACGTTTCAACCGATCTTAACCAAATTTAATAGGGATCACCGGTGTATGAAAGCTCACGTACATACCAATTTTGAGCTTAATATCTCGAAAATTAAAAGAGTTATCACGTTAACAGACATTTTTGAAAAAATTCAAAACCGCGTAAAAATTTAATGATCATGGGGATTTTTACAAAAATTGGTATGAACGATGAGGATTGACCCCTCTATCTATGGTCTAAATTTTAGCTCTATATCTCGAGGGGTTCCCGAGTTATAAAGATTTACATTTTTTGAGCGTGTGACATACACACACACACACATACACACATTTTTTCTAAATCACTTTTCGCGACGTTTTGGACTATTCTGAGTGTACTGACATGAAAATCTCGAAAAAAAAAAATTTCACGAAAACAAAGCTTCCTCTATGAGGAAGCAAAATATATATATATAATTAAATAAAAATAAATAAATTTATATAATAAAAATATATAAATAATTAATAGGTGTACTCTAGTACTTTGCATATTGATTCCTAATTATTGGCTATTTTTTTTTTTTTGGACGTTTCCTAAAATTACTATTTTTCAGAAAATTCTGCGTTTCGCCAAATGAAAACGTCTTTCACGATTCAGGCCGAATTCAATATTACATATCCTAGAATATATTGTGTAATTGTGAGGAAATATTTGGCTCACATGCCAACATTTTCACGAAATTAGGCCGACCCCAAATATTTCAAGAAAAAATTGAAAGTGCCTTGAAATTTTGATTATTACATTAATACTGACGAAATTTTTTTACAAAAAAAAATTTCCTTTATATAAAAGCAGAACGATTGTGTTGTTAGTTAAATAAATAACAATAAAATTTACTAACAATTCCATGCAGAAAATTCAAATGCCACCGTAATCATAAAGAAAATATTATGAAGGATTTAAAGAGAAAAATCATTTGAATAGAAATTAATAATCAAGACGAGTTTTCCAATCAGCTACAAATAAAAATATGACATGTCATTCAATCAGAACGGAGCGCATTAACATTGGCACGAAAAAAAAAAAACAGTGTCCATAAATCCAAGAATCTTAACAAAGCTGAATAATATTTATTTCTATTGATACAAGTGGCGCGTCGACAGGTGTACGATAATTTTTTTTTTTTTTAACAGATTTATTCATTTGTCGGAGATACACCAATGTATTTCTTCACTCTCGTCACCGTTAATTTGAATACGATTATAAATACCATTGCGTCACAGAAACGAAGTAAAGTGTTTTGGATTTAGTGTCGAAATTTACGTCTCTTTGGCGGCTAAAAACTAGTAGCTCAAACAATTTTAATTTTTATTTCAAGAAGTTCAAATGAGAATCAAACTGAACAAACAAGAAACTGCGTGAGAATCTCTTTGCTTGTTCACGACGTCCGTGAAATCGACATTCGTCAAATTCACTGCCTAAAAATCTTCCAAACACGTAATACCACGATGTTTATTTAATGTAAATCATTGACAATGACGTTGCATCCTGCACTCGAAAAAAAAAAACGTTGTTTTTCCGGAAACTGCTTAAGTATTTAAATATTGTAATTGTATTTTTAGTAGCCCAGTTTGTCAACAAGTATGAGATTTAAAAAAAAACGCGAAACCCCATAAAATTCAAATCGCTTTGCACACATCTCAAATTCAATCCCCATTGTTTCAATAATATTGACAATTTTTTATCAAATAGTATTTTGAAAAAGAAAAGACACGTATTTTTTTGTTTGGCACTACGAGCAATATTTTCGACACACGAATTTTTGTAAAAATTTTAATTTTTCGGGATTTATATATTTTTAATCTTTAATATTTTGGAAATTATTGAGAAATGTCCAAGACAAAATTTGTTCAGTTTGCAAAGAGCTACATAATGTATGTTAACAAAGTTATTTTGGTATTTTTAGTAGTGCAGTTTGTCAACAAGTATGAGATTTTAAAAAAACGCGAAACCCCATAAAATTCAAATCGCTTTGCACACATCTAAAATTCAATCCCCATTGTTTCAATAATATTGACAATTTTTTATCAAATAGTATTTTGAAAAAGAAAAGACACGTATTTTTTTGTTTGGCACTACGAGCAATATTTTCGACACACGAAATTTTGTAAAAATTTGATTTTTTCGGGATTTATATATTTTTAATCTTTAATATCTTGAAAATTATCGAGAAATGTCCAAGACGAAATTTGTTCAGTTTGCAAAGAGCTACATAATATATGTTAACAATGTTATTTTGGTATTTTTAGTAGTGCAGTTTGTCAACAAGTATGAGATTTAAAAAAAAACGCGAAACCCCATAAAATTCAAATCGCTTTGCACACATCTCAAATTCAATCCCCATTGTTTCAATAATATTGACAATTTTTTATCAAATAGTATTTTGAAAAAGAAAAGACACGTATTTTTTTGTTTGGCACTACGAGCAATATTTTCGACACACGAATTTTTGTAAAAATTTGAATTTTTTTGGGATTCATATATTTTTAATCTTTAATATCTTGGAAATTATCGAGAAATGTCTAAGACGAAATTTGTTCAGTTTGCAAAGAGCTACATAATGTATGTTAACAATGTTATTTTGGTATTTTTAGTAGTGCAGTTTGTCAACAAGTATGAGATTTAAAAAAAGAACGCGAAACCCCATAAAATTCAAATCGCTTTACACACATCTAAAATTCAATCCCCATTGTTTCAATAATATTGACAATTTTTTATCAAATAGTATTTTGAAAAAGAAAATACACGTATTTTTTTGTTTGGCACTACGAGCAATATTTTCGACACACGTATTTTTGTAAAAATTTTAATTTTTCGGGATTTATATATTTTTAATCTTTAATATCTTGGAAATTATTGAGAAATGTCCAAGACAAAATTTGTTCAGTTTGCAAAGAGCTACATAATGTATGTTAACAATGTTATTTTAGTATTTTTAGTAGTGCAGTTTGTCAACAAGTATGAGATTTAAAAAAAACGCGAAACTCCATAAAATTCAAATCGCTTTGCACACATCTCAAATTCAATCCCCATTGTTTCAATAATATTGATAATTTTTTATCAAATAGTATTTTGAAAAAGAAAAGACACGTATTTTTTTGTATGCCACTACGAGCAATATTTTCGACACACGAATTTTTGTAAAAATTTTAGTTTTTCGGGATTTATATATTTTTAATCTTTAATATCTTGGAAATTATGGAGAAATGTCCAAGATAAAATTTGTTCAGTTTGCAAAGAGCTACATAATGTATGTTAACAATGTTATTTTGGTATTTTTAGTAGTGCAGTTTGTCAACAAGTATGAGATTTAAAAAAAAACGCGAAACTCCATAAAATTCAAATCGCTTTGCACACATCTCAAATTCAATCCCCATTGTTTCAATAATATTGACAATTTTTTATCAAATAGTATTTTGAAAAAGAAAAGACACGTATTTTTTTGTTTGGCACTACGTGCAATATTTTCGACACACGAATTTTTGTAAAAATTTGAATTTTTCGGGATTTATATATTTTTAATCTTTAATATCTTGGAAATTATCGAGAAATGTCCAAGACGAAATTTATTCAGTTTGCAAAGAGCTACATAATGTATGTTAACAATGTTATTTTGGTATTTTTAGTAGTGCAGTTTGTCAACAAGTACTAGATTTAAAAAAATGGCGAAACCCCATAAAATTCAAATCGCTTTGCACACATCTAAAATTCAATCCCCATTGTTTCAATAATATTGACAATTTTTTATCAAATAGTATTTTGAAAAAGAACAGACACGTATTTTTTTGTTTGGCACTACGAGCAATATTTTCGACACACGAATTTTTGTAAAAATTTGAATTTTTCGGGATTTATATATTTTTAATCTTTAATATCTTGAAAATTATCGAGAAATGTCCAAGACGAAATTTGTTCAGTTTGCAAAGAGCTACATAATGTATGTTAACAACGTTATTTTGGTATTTTTAGTACTGTAGTTTGTCAACAAATATGAGATTTAAAAAAAAACGCGAAACCCCATAAAATTCAAATCGCTTTGCACACATCTAAAATTCAATCCCCATTGTTTCAATAATATTGGCAATTTTTTATCAAATAGTATTTTGAAAAAGAAAAGACACGTATTTTTTTGTTTGGCACTACGAGCAATATTTTCGACACACGAATTTTTGTAAAAATTTCAATTTTTCGGGATTTATATATTTTTAATCTTTAATATCTTGGAAATTATCGAGAAATGTCCAAGACGAAATTTGTTCAGTTTGCAAAGAGCTACATAATGTATGTTAACAATGTTATTTTGGTATTTTTAGTAGTGCAGTTTGTCAACAAGTATGAGATTTAAAAAATGGCGAAACCCCATAAAATTCAAATCGCTTTGCACACATCTAAAATTTAATCCCCATTGTTTCAATAATATTGACAATTTTTTATCAAATAGTATTTTGAAAAAGAAAAGACACGTATTTTTTTGTTTGGCACTACGAGCAATATTTTCGACACACGATTTTTTGTAAAAATTTGAATTTTTCGGGATTTATATATTTTCAATCTTTAATATCTTGCAAATTAGCAGTCCTAACGAAAAATGTCCAGGATGAAAGTTGTTCAGTTTGCAAAGAGCTACATAATGTATGTTAACAATGTTATTTTAGTTTTCCAAAAAAGAAATTATATGACGTTAAATCACAATATATTGTTTTGCAGAAAAAGGCCACTTTTTATCATTTTTATATACTTACAGAAAAATTCTGTTTGAAATTACAACATTTTTGAGAACCTATCCAGAAGCGACCGAATTTTTCGTAAGAAATTGTACCTAATTGAAGTTTTTTTTAATATTCTAAATTTTTACGAAAAAATTCAATTACGTTGCACTTTTTGAAAAAAAAAAATCTTGCAATTCTGCGTAGGGTCTCAAAAATTTTGTAATTTTAGACAGAATTTTTATTATGTCAATGCTTGAAATTTTAGCTGGTATCCTTCATTTATAACTTTATGTCACGATGCTGTTGTTAAATAAAAATAGCAATAAAAACTAGTTTTAGTCTGTATAATGACCGCTATGGTGCATATATATTTGTACATGTATACCTGAGGTAAACATAAATGAAAGAAACCGAAAGTTAAACGTATGCATATCGTGCTGCGGTAGATGGGCAGTTTGTATGTGTGTATATATATGGGCAATTCCATACCAAGTGTGCCACTCATTTAGCATCAAGCCAATTTTTCTGTAGTTTATAAGCATAACAATAAAAGTTCTGTAAAATTTTGAGAAAAATCGAAACGGTCTGTTTCAACGAAAAAAAATATTATTACATTATTCCGTCATAAGATGGCGGAAATTTTTTTTGGGCGGCCATGCGAATTTTTTAATTAAAAAGTACATTCAAAAACTTTAATTTTATACAGGAACAAATTTTTTGTACGACCGTTAATTTTGAATATACAGCGAATTTAAAAAAAAATGGAATAAAAAAAAAACTTTATTTCGTGAAAAAATGGCGGAAATGTTTTTTGGCCAGCTATGGAATTTTTTTTATCAAAAAGTACATTCAAAACCTTAAATTTTATACACGAACAAATTTTTTGTACGACCGTTAATTTTGAATATACAGCGAATTGAAAAGAAAATGAAATTGAAAAAAAAACTTTATTTCGTCAAAAAATGGCGGAAATTTTTTTGAGCATCTATGGAAATTTTATAATTAAAAAGTACACTCAAAAACTTAAAGTTTATACAGGAACAAATTTTTTGTACGACCGTTAATTTTAATATACAGCGAATTGAAAAAAATGAAATTAAAAAAAAACTTTATTTCATCCAAAAATGCCGGAATTTTTTTTGAGCATCTATGGAAATTTTTTAATTAAAAAGTACATTCAAAAACTTAAATTTTATATAGGAACAAATTTTTTGTACTATGGTTAATTTTGAATATACAGCGAATTGAAAAAAAATGATATAAAAAAAAACATAAAATTTTGGGAAAACAATAGGTGCGAAAATTCTGAAATAATTTATGGATGTTCGTGATACTATGAAAAAATTTTGAAAAAATTATCAACACTTTCTTTCTTTAGCAAACATGCTAAATTTGGGTGGCCCACTTGGTATGGAATGACCCGTATGCTTTGCTGTACATGTTGTTTGCCTTCGATGTTCGTACGCTCGGTGATCGTTCCCGGTCTGCCCAGTTTGTGTGTGGCACGTGTCGTGTCCTCCACGTTCACGGATTCAACGACAACGACGAGACCAACAGGAACTCGTGAAATGTGGTGGGTGAAAGCGATATGAAATCATGGAATTTTGAGACAACCGTCAAGAGATCGTCCATATAATAATACTCTATAAAGTCGAGGAGTTGGCTGACTTAATTCATTTTGCTGCTGCATGCAAAAGAATCATTTAGTGATTCTCCGCACTGTTAAAAAAATTTACTAAAAAATTACAGTACCAGAGTGGAAGTTCTTATTCACAAGCTGTACCCCAAATTTCTTGTCAATCTGTATTAGATATTTAAAATAGCAATGCTGAAAAATATTTGAGAAATTTTGTAAATTTACTGTTACAAAATACTAGGAATTTGCATTCTGTATTTTTTTACTTCGCATGTCGTTTGTAAATTTCGTACACATGTTTATTATAAAATCAAAAGCTACCTACAATGAAAACAATGGTTCTGAATTTCTGAAATTACAGTTGTGGTTGACTGAAAATTTATTATCCGCATTCAATATTTTTGTTCCCAAGACGCATCAACATTAATGTCTTGAAAAATTTCATGATGATGAACTACTAATTTTTATACAGATATAAAAGTCCTGTATATGAATTTACAAATTATTTAACTAACATCAAGAACTTAACTAAAATTTAACAAATTTCGTCATGTAATAACTAGATTACTACAGAAGTTTTGTAATTTTCATTTAAAATATTTGAAAATTTAATCTTCACGTACATAAATTTACTGTACTAATGTTTATTTTACAGTGAATGTTATACTAATCATTACTTCACACACCAGTTTTGTAAATTTCGTATTGTCACAGTAAATTTACAATCTTTTTTAACAGTGCAGCAAAAATCTCGGTAATATTCCTACAATTCGTCACCATAATCATGTTTTTATCCAAATTTTCCGTCGTTTCATTCTCACGTAATAAAGTCGTGAACATCTCATTAATTCCAAACTCATTCGTTTTTTTTGTCATGAATTTGATAAGAAAACTTTTTTGTAGGTTATCAAAACGTAAAGTGAAAAAAAAGTATATTAAATTAATTTAATTAATTAAATTTAATTATTTATTAATTAAATTAATTTATTTTATATTAAAATCAACATAAACATCATATTAAAATCAATTAATTTACGAGACTTTTTTTAAGTTATTAATTATTATCGAAGAATTAATAAATCTTCTTAAACTATTGTTAATTTTTTAACTTTTAATTATGCCCATTTCTGGTTAAAACTCTGCAATGTGACGAATAACATTTAAAGACATCTCACGTTTATTTATTTTGTAATGAATTTGATTTAAAAAAACTTTTTTTTAAGTTATCAAAACGTAACGTGAAAAAAAAATTAAAATTATATTATAATCAACATAAACATCATATTCAAATCAATTAATTTACGAGACTTTTTTTAAGTTATTCATTATTATCGAAGAATTAATAAATCTTCTTAAATTATTGTCAATCTTTTAACTTTTAATTATGCCCATTTCTGGTTAAAATTCTGCAATGTGACGAATAACATTTAAAGACATCTCACGTTTATTTATTTTGTAATGAATTTGATTTAAAAAAACTTTTTTTTAAGTTATCAAAACATAACGTGAAAAAAAAATTAAAATTATATTAAAATCAACATAAACATCATATTCAAATCAATTAATTTACGAGACTTTTTTTAAGTTATTCATTATTATCGAAGAATTAATAAATCTTCTTAAACTATTGTCAATCTTTTATCTCTTAATTATGCCCATTTCTGGTTAAAATTCTGCAATGTGACGAATAACATTTAAAGACATCTCACGTTTATTTATTTTGTAATGAATTTGATAAAAAAAACTTTTTTTTAAGTTATCAAAACGTAACGTGAAAAAAAAAATTAAAATTATATTAAAATCAATATAAACATCATATTCAAATCAATTAATTTACGAAACTTTTTTAAAGTTATTCATTATTATCGAAGAATTAATAAATCTTCTTAAACTATTGTCAATCTTTTATCTTTTAATTATGCCCATTTCTGGTTAAAATTCTGCAATGTGACGAATAACATTTAAAGACATCTCACGTTTATTTATTTTGTAATGAATTTGATTAAAAAAAACTTTTTTTTAAGTCATCAAAACGTAACGTGAAAAAAAAAATTAAAATTATATTAAAATCAACATAAACATCATATTCAAATCAATTAATTTACGAGACTTTTTTTAAGTTATTCATTATTATCGAAGAATTAATAAATTTTCTTAAACTATTGTCAATCTTTTAACTTTTAATTATGCCCATTTCTGGTTAAAATTCTGCAATGTGACGAATAACATTTAAAGACATCTCACGTTTATTTATTTTGTAATGAATTTGATTTAAAAAAACTTTTTTTTAAGTTATCAAAACGTATCGTGAAAAAAAAATTAAAATTATATTAAAATCAACATAAACATCATATTCAAATCAATTAATTTACGAGACTTTTTTTAAGTTATTCATTATTATCGAAGAATTAATAAATCTTCTTAAACTATTGTTAATCTTTTAACTTTTAATTATGCCCATTTCTGGTTAAAATTCTGCAATGTGACGAATAACATTTAAAGACATCTCACGTTTATTTATTTTGTAATGAATTTGATTAAAAAAACTTTTTTTAAGTTATCAAAACGTAACGTGAAAAAAAATTAAAATTATATTAAAATAAGCATAAACATCATATTAAAATCAATTAATTTACGAGACTTTTTTTAAGTTATGCATTATTATCGAAGAATTAATAAATTTTCTTAAACTATTGTTAATCTTTTATCTCTTAATTATGCCCATTTCTGGTTAAAACTCTGCAATGTGACGAAAAACATTTAAATACTAAAAAATTAAAATTATATTCAAATTAATTAATTTACGAGACTTTTTTTAAGTTATTAATTATTATCGAAGAATTAATAAATCTTCTTAAATTATTGTCAATATTTTATCTTTTAATAATGCCAATTTCTGGTTAAAACTCTATTAATATTATATTATAACATTTAGAGACATCTCGCGGTCAATTTAGTTACTTACAAGTAATTTCGTAGAAAGTAATTCTACTTATTAATGGAGACAATTCACATTTATATGTGAAATAGGTTATCGCGAATTGCCTTATATATATATTTATCTATCTATCGAGAAAACCGGCACGCCAACGAAACACCGTTTTAACGCTGTAAGCGAAAATATATAAGCGCCATGACGTTGCAATTTTGTTGCATGGGTGTATGGGTTTGTACACGCACATAATCCCAGCACTGTCGCACCGGTTATCATCGATATACCATTGGTGCTTCACGACTCCGCCGACGACATTTTAAAAAAGACGAAAAAATCGGGAATGATTTATAGGAGAATGTGTATCGTCTCTTGAAAACGACACTTCACTGAATACTCGACGCATTTATCTATTTATCTGCTATATAAACGATTGTTGCATGTACTTCAATGTACTACAATACATTGTTTCTTAATCGAGATTCAACTCCACGTGCGCATACATTTTTACTCTCGTCGATAAAAGAAACTTTGTAATCGTATTTTTTTTTTCATTATGGCTTTCAATAAATCCTGTTTCTATCGAATGAAGTGAACTTGACTTTTGAAAATTCTTATTTATACAATAAAAATTTGAGACGTTTTCTTACGTGCACTTTTTTCTAGTGGAAAATATTAATTAACATTTTTTTGTTGACTAAAAATGTGAATTTAGGTAAAATGCAATTTTTATTTTTCGAAACTTTTTTTTTTAAACCTCCGACAAATTTTTTTCAGGAATATCGATATACTATGTAATCGAAATTGTTTAAAAAAATATTGCCGTGTATGTTATTGTAAAATTTATAACTTTTATACGGTCGAATAAATCTGCATAATTCGTTTTACAATAATGCTAGAAATGATGTATAATAAGTTATGAATTAATTGATTGTATTCATTTTATCGAAAAAAAGTAAAAGCAAAAAAAAATGGTAATTTTTCATCAGAAATTTAAAAAAATGTATGAATTTTATTTTGTTGTTGACTAAAAATGTGAATTTAGGTAAAATGCAATTTTTATTTTTCGAAACTTTTTTTTTTAAACCTCCGACAAATTTTTTTCAGGAATATCGATATACTATGTAATCGAAATTGTTTAAAAAATATTTCCGTGTATGTTATTGTAAAATTTATAACTTTTATACGGTCGAATAAATCTGCATAATTCGTTTTACAATAATGCTAGAAATGATGTATAACAAGTTATGAATTAATTGATTGTATTCATTTTATCGAAAAAAAGTAAAAGCAAAAAAAAAAGGCAATTTTTCATCAGAAATTTTAAAAATTGTATGAATTTTATTTTTTTGTTGACTAAAAATGTGAATTTAGGTAAAATGCAATTTTTATTTTTCGAAACTTTTTTTTTTTAAACCTCCGACAAATTTTTTTCAGGAATATCGATATACTATGTAATCGAAATTGTTTAAAAAATATTGCCGTGTATGTTATTGTAAAATTTATAACTTTTATACGGTCGAATAAATCTGCATAATTCGTTTCACAATAATGCTAGAAATGATGTATAACAAGTTATGAATTAATTGATTGCATTCATTTTATCGAAAAAAAGTAAAAGCAAAAAAAAAAATGGCAATTTTTCATCAAATTTAAAAAAATGTATGAATTTTATTTAAAAAAAGAAATGATAAATGCTGGCGAAAAGAATAATAAACCGCACACCAGACATTTTTAAAAACCATAATTCTCGAAGCCTACACAATTTTAAGTATCTTGAAATGATAAAAAAAAATGTTTCCAGACCTCCGTTCAGAAAAGTACAGTTTTCGAAAATCGTGCTGAAAAGTTTCGTTCAAAACTGAAGAGAAAAGTCTTTTTTTTTCCCTACACTGTTAAAAAAATTTACTAGAAAATTACAGTACCAGAGTGGAAGTTTTTATTCACAGCCTGTACCACAAATTTCTTGTCAATTTGTATTAGATATTTAAAATAACAATACTGAAAAATATTTGAGAAATTTTGTGAATTCACTGTTATAAAATACTAGGAATTTGCATTCTGTATTTTTTTAACTTCGCATGTCGTTTGTAAATTTCGTACACGTATTTATTATAAAATCAAAAACTACCTACAATGAAAACAATGGTTCTGAATTTCTGAAATTACAGTTGTGGTTGACTGAAAATTTATTATCCGCTTTCAATATTTTTGTTCCCAAGACGCATGAACATTAATGTTTTGAAAAATTCCATGATGATGAACTACTAATTTTTATACAGATATAAAAGTCCTGTATATGAATTTACAAATTATTTAACTAAAATCAAGAACTTAACAAAAATTTTACAAATGTCGTCATGTAATAACTAGATTACTACAGAAGTTTTGTAATTTTCATTTAAAATATTTGAAAATTTAATCTTCACGTACATAAATTTACTTTACTAATGTTAATTTTACAGTGAATGTTATACTAATTATTACTTCACACACCAGTTTTGCAAATTTCACATTGTCACAGTAAATTTAGGATCTTTTTTAACAATGTAGTGTTGAAATATACCACTGCACCAATCACGTGTACTATCAAAACATGATGACGTACCTGCCAATCCCATTGCAAGGATTGATTTCACAAATCGTCCAATCCCGTCAAATTTCCTTCCCAACTGAAAAACCCCTCAACGCCTGCGCGCGTTTAAACGAAAAAACCGTTACACGCGCGCACGTTAATACAGTTAACAATCGAATCGAGCAGCGCGCAACGTTTCCACCTCGTCACAACATTGCTAATATACTCGTGCAGTAAAAAGTTGTTCAGTGTCCAACAAAATGAATAACAAAGTCGCTGCTCGTTGTCACCGATAAGTCACGAGTAGAATTATACCGACATAGAGCTAAAGAAACATTGAACACACTTATAACGTTGGTGCACACAAGTGAAACAATTAATAAATTGGAATAGTCGTTAATGGGTTCACAGGGAGTGTCGGTGTCGGTGTCCGTTCGCAACTGTAATAACTACCACTCGGTTTCTGCAGGAACACCGCTTGTTTCTCCCACTTTTCTTATCATCAATATTCCCGTGGCGATTCATAAGAATTATAAAAAAAAACGAAAAACATGTATCGTGTCCAACAGCTTAACCCCAACTGTTATGTCGCATCAAAGTTCCATTTCACTCCACTCTTGTCCCTCCAGTTGCTATCTTTTTTCGCACTTGTCGCAAAAGATACACAAAACGATTACATATATATATATATATATATATATATATACATATGAGCATTAAAATCTTTGTGGCGCGAAGACAGTAGTCGATATATTATCGAGTGTAAATTGTACAAAAGACTGCGACGCACACAATCCGTTTATAACACTCGCGGCATCTTCGACTGTTATGCAAAGCAACTAGAAATAACTTTGGGAACACGACAACAGCGACTAAAGTTTATAATCGTTGTTTTTCTTTGTTTCAGGCTTATTGAGGATTTTAAAAGACAAAGCATGAAATGACAAAGTCGGTAAATGATAAGAGAGACTTTGTTGTGTTTTTGTTCGATGATTCGTTGTTCTGCACGTAACGATTATGCTCTTGTCTTGTTCGCAATCGCCGGACGAACTTGCGACTAGTTTGGCCCATCGCTGTTGTATTATATCGTGTGTATATAAGGCTTTCTATGTCGGAGGACAAACGAGCGAGACAGAGCGACACGTTTGCTGCTTATGTATTTATGTGTATACATGTATAGTGTTCACAGCGAGACGAGACGAGTAGCAGTTTCGTGAGTGAGTATCAACGAACGACTGAACGTAAGCGCTACTATCCCACATCGGCGAGTTCGCGTAGCAGCAGAGCTGACGAGGAACATCGTGAGTGTAGAGAAGGGACACGTATGTATATATATATTTTCTCTATCTGTATTTACTGTACGTCGAGGAGGAATAGTCGGCGGGAAGCAAGAGACGATATATAGTCATTCAAAAAGCTACGTTTAATAGGATTTGATGGAACTGCCGGCAGTGGCAGCGCGGTCGATGTGTGGCCAACAAGCGAATACTTAACACTAAATCACCTTGATTTTGCCACAGATAGAGATAAATTTACATTCTACACGGTAATGGCAGTGTCTATTCGCACCAACCCCTTAATCCACGGGCTTTGCTGTGAATACAAGATAAATAGGGTAGACGTACCATTTTTGGCCACTGCATCATTAGTGGCTACACAAAATAGTACTTTGCGATACTAGTGCGTAAAAGCGAACTTTCGGCGAAGGTTGGAAAGTGGCTGCGGACACTTTACAACCGCCGTCGGGAGTCCGCTTTTACGTACAAGTATCGCATACTACTTTTTGTAACAAATGCACGAAGTGCCAGGTTATGTATGGCCCGCCGTGACACGAAGGAAAAGAACCGATGTGCGCATGCGTGCACAGTATTTTCGATACGGTTATCGTATTTTCGACACGGTTATCGTATTTTCGATACGGTTATCGTATTTTCGATACGGTTAGCGTATTTTCGATACGCCTTCTCGAAAAGCGCCATCTTCTGTCACCGCCGACCCATACACAACCTGGTACTTTTCGTGCATGCGTTACAAAATAGTATATTTCGATACAAGGGGCCAAAGGAACGTTTTGCGCACTGCTCGAGTGCAGAACGATCCTTTGGCTTCGTGTATCGAAATATACTATTTCTTTACGAGTGCAATGGAAAATCCGACGTTTACAAACATGCAAAATGAGCTGCAACTTCAAGCAGTGAGCAAAATCCAAGGAACAGTGTGCAAAATGAGGGAGTCAGTGCGCAAAGTGCTTTGCGCACTAGTGCGTTATCCGGCCATTCTGCATGTCTGTAAACGGTGGGCAAACGAGAATTTTGCATGCACGTGTAAAGAAAAATGTATATATTAATTCATCATCACTTTAATCTGTTCAAAATAGATTTTTATACATGAATCAAAGCAACTTCTGCCTTGAAAATGCAATGCTTAAAATACCCAATTGTTTAATACACACGGAGAAAAAAAGATGTACAAACCAATAAATGGGTTTCGACAACCACTCGAAAGAGTTGATACAGCGTCACTACTCAGTGGGTTATGACAACTATTCAGTGGGTTAAGACAACTACTCAGTGGGTTATGACAACTACTCAGTGGGTTAAGACAACTACTCAGTGGGTTATGACAACTACTCAGTGGGTTATGTCAACTACTCAGTGGGTTATGACAACTATTCAGTGGGTTATGACAACTACTCAGTGGGTTATGACAACTACTCAGTGGGTTATGACAACTACTCAGTGGGTTAAGACAACTACTCAGTGGGTTATGACAACTACTCAGTGGGTTATGACAACTACTCGTTGGTTATACGAACCGCTGTGGTTAGTTATAGAAACTCGCTGTTGGTTGCGCCACCTACACGGGAAAAAAGGCTTGGTTGGAACAACCAAGTGCCTTGGTTATATATGCGCCAGACAAGTAATTGGTTAGACCAACCAAGTCATTTGTTAGGCTACCAAGTCACTTGGTTAGCTTACCAAGTGACTTGGTTAGACCAACCAAGAAATTATGTTTTTTCAAGTTATGTTTTTCCCACATCGTTATAGTGATAGTCAAGCGCCGAGATAGTACTGAGCAAAAAGAATGTTCACCAAATATCATTATATAGATTCTCTTATTATTAATTATTTTTATAAACAGAGTTGTTTACTAGAGTTGTTAAAATGGTATTATAATAGAAAATATGGTTGTTTTTATATGTTTAATGAACCCAACATGAATGTGATTGTATTAAGGACGTCAAGAAACAAAAAAATAAAATTAAAAAAATTAAAAAGTAAAATTAAAAAATTGGATTTGACACACTCGACGTCAAACATCGGAAAAAAAATTCTATGCTTTAATAATTTACTTATCGGGCTATGTACAATTTTATTTTACCGAATTTTCATTCCTTACTTTTATCAGAAATATTTTAGCAACAGTGCATTGTATGAAAAAATGATATGCTATAAAAGTTTGTCATCGTTCATCCTCTACGATAAAAAAAATACTTAGAAACTTATTGCAGCAATCTAAACCTGTTTAAAAAAAAATAAATGTATACCATCACTTTTCATGACCAAAAGACCACCTATATCCGGAACATGGAGACTGAATGCTGAATATAAGGAAAATTCCATGACTCGGATATTCGTGGGTTTTTCGCCAAGAAAAAACATTGTACACATATCGTTTTTTTTTTTTTTTTGGGCAAAAACCAGTTTACACTGGGTTTTGCCCCAATTCATTGTGCTTTAGCATATTTTGCAGTTAATCGTGAATTAATTTCAGTTAATCGGATGTAATTATAGTTAAATTAATTAACGTTTGTAACATTAGGGACGAAAAAGTTTTTTTACTCGAGTGTTGATCGAAACTATTTTTTCGACATGCGAAATTAGAATGAAATTTCAAATTGCACTTAATATACAGATATGTTGCAAAATTTCAATAATTATATTATAAATACAAATTTTATTAAGTGTTTAGTATATTAATTTGTATATTCGTATATAATTTGTAAATCGGTAATATACAAATATTAATTATATACAAAAAAAAATTGTAAAATTAATAAATTTTACAATTTTTTTTTGTATATAATTAATATTTGTATATTAGTATGAAAATTAATATAAAGTAATGGAAGTTTTTTTTGCAGATACGCATATATTAAATTAATATATAAAAAAATTGTTGTAAAATTAATATAGAGTGTACGAAACACTTTATAAAAGTTGTGTTTATAATTATTGGAATTTTACAAGATATCTGTATTTGCAAAAGAAATTCCAATACATATTAATATTAATTTTCAAAATATTTTTAATACTGTGGGTACGTTTTACCAGGCCATTCGACGGTTCGGTAACGACTAGCAAACAGCTGTAATAGCACGCACGTTTTTGCGCGTTAGTGGGGATGTCGAGCCGCGAACAGCGCGCACAGACAAAAACGAGGATCACGACGAGAACGAGAGAGAAAGAAAGTGACAAGAGTGGGCCTATCTTCAAAAGACTTTCCGCGGAGGCGCGAGTATATAGATAGATACAGATATTATGAATATCGCTAATAGCCGCTGAGCGAAGCGCAAGAAGTTTGCACATGGAATAATTTTGCGGAAGCATTTTTTAATTATCAATTCAGGAGAAACAATAATTATTTTAAAACCCAAAAAAAAATTTTTTTTTGCTAAATGTTCCTCGCAATATTCTTTGCTAATTTGTCTCAAAATTTTTAATCTTTTTTTAAAGAAAAACTGTTTTTTTTTTAGTAGGAAACAATTTATTTATTTAATTAAATTTATTCATTTTATTTATTTCAACGGGAAAATCTCGTTGAAAATATTTATTTTATTTTTTAATTCAGCATCGGTTTGCAAAAGGTTTAGTTTTTTAATTAATAAGAAAAAATTAAAGAGAATTTTAACAATAAAAAATGCATGTTTTTTCTCCGGTTTTTTGCTAAATTTTCCTCGCAATATTCTTTGCTAATTTGTCCCAAAATGTTTAATCTTATTTTAAAGAAATATTCTTTTTTAGTAGGAAACAATTTATTTATTTATTTAACTTAATTTATTCATTTCAATTATTTCAACGGGAAATTCCCGTTGAAAATATTTATTTTATTTTTTAATTCAGCATCGGTTTGTAAAAGGTTTATTTTTTAAATTAATAAGAAAAGATTTGGGTGAATTTTAATAACAAAAAATGCAAGTTTTTGTTTCTCGATTTTACATGGGTGATTAACAATATGCAAAGTCGAGGCACGCTCCTTTATATGCGCATCACCCGAAAACCTATTTCTTAAAATTTTAACGTGGTAATATATTAGTCTTCGCTGTTCATTTCTTGGCCTACTTAACCTATATGCATAAATATTGGAAACAGTTGCACGTCTATGAGCGATCGTTGAAAAGACTGAGTGACGTGTACGTCGTATACATTATTAAATTCGTACTACATATCAGCATTGCCCGACAATTCGCACGCGTCTCGCATCTTTACATTATCACTAATGAGCGATACCGAGCTGTGTACGAAGTGATAGCGATTTCGTATTGTGTACTATATTTATCACGTACATAACAATATACTTTAACGACTGCCACCATTAAATTTCCTGACTTTCTCAAGGAGTTCATCAATATAAACTCAGCGAAATGAGCACGGACTTAAAGATCAATCTAATTTTGATTATTGTAATCAAACACACCCGGCGAATCTCGTACACCGAGAGAAAAGATTTCATTGACGCCAAAGAAATGGATGGATTGATTTTTTTTCATTGATTGCAACGAAATATTTCTTTGATTTCAATGAAATAGTGCATTTGAATTTCAAAGAGAACATTTCATTGCCTGTAAATAAAGATTTACTTAGTGAGCATATAATAAAGAAACAGTTTCATTGTTTTAAAGAGACGTTTTCATTGGTTCAAAAACACGTTTTCATTGATCTCTCTCTCGCGCCTAACCTCACTTTTTTGTTTTCCGGTTCTCCCGAACGAACGGCTTTGAGTTTCGAGGAGTTAGAAGCTTAGCCTATTTTTGCCCTATTTCTTTACATACTCACAAAATTTGAGCTTTATCTGCCGCGTACTTCAGGAAAAAATAGGTTTCGAAATTTTGAGGTGGTAAGAAGATTTCATTGAATCAGAGACGATATCTTTGAAATCAATGAAAAAGGTTCATTGGTTTAAAGAAATGTTTCTTCGAATCAATGTCACTATTTTTCATTGGGTTGAGATCATTGAAAGAAAAGATAGTATTGAAATTCAAGTATTTCATTTCATTGGCAAAGATTTCCGTGAATCAATGAAACTTTTTCTCTCGATGTATTATTTCGACTTTACACTGTTACGAATATTTAAGGTAAAATTAAATTAAGTAGGGAAAATTGATTACACGAGTATAACGTAAAATTGATGTACAATTCCGCTAAATGTGTTACAAAAGTAGTCTTTTTAATATAAGTTATATTAAATTTTCATTTTCTTTCGTATATTAAATGAATTTCCTATACGGGTTCAAGTAAACATACAATACATTAAATTACTATATAGTATATGAATTATCCAAGTATTTTTTTACAGTGAAATGTAAACTGTAAATTTATTCTAGATAAAAAGCGAAAGTTTAATGGTTTCGGCTTTTGAGAGTGACCTAAAGTCATTTATGATGCAATGAGTAGAGGGACACCAGCCGCATGCACAGTACTGGGCGATACCGGAAGTCGTAACGATCATTCCGGTATCGGAAATCCGTCAAGAAAAAAGGTCAAACGGATGTTAGTTGTGACTTCAAGTTTGATGCAAATTCGTTTCGAAGGGTTAGCTACAACGTTGTGACCCTTACATCTATACTGATGGGTCGTTCCTCAAGACTGTATTCCAGGTCCGATTTCATAGTTCCAAGTAAACCCTCTTCAAAAAATCAGTGGATGAAATATCTCGTTGTCATTTTATCCGTTCCGTAAGTGGCTGTCGTACCAGCGTGAAGTTGATGCTCGTCGGCGAACAATTTCAGGCATGTTGTTCATTTTGACAGTTGTAAATGATTTAAAAAATCGTGACTTTTACGACTTTGATTTCAGAATTCACAGGTCTTACTTCCGGTTGGAAAATCGAACCTACATGTTTTTCTTCAAGATATCAAATTTTGGCCTTCACTATCGTTCTCAAGTCGCATATTGCACCTCAGAAAGTACCAATTACATGCCGTTTTACGATGATTTTTGAAAAAGTCACTTTTGGTCGGTTCATTTTTGGTAGTTTTAACGAACCCTTTTTCTCAGTGTACCAACCGATGCATTAATTCTCTATATACATATATTCATTAAAAAAATAAAACTTTTACTGAATTGAATTAATGGCTATTTCAGATGATTTGAAATGTTTCCAAACTGTCATGGAAAATTATATACTGATTTGGCTGTCCTCGTCAGCCGAATCCAAGCTGTTCGACACTCAATGCCATATTCCAATTATTATAATCATATGATAGTTTAAAAAAAATAATGCGAAACATGCAAGAGTGAATATACGAGGTCTTCGTCAGAGGCGATCTATCGTTCCACGAGAAATCAAACAACGTCGTTGTCGAAGACGGGCCCAAATCAATGAGGATAATTACATTGCTAAAGTCATGGCCAACCAGTGTGTTTGGGAATACCCGGCGCTTCCTTTTCACCCGGACCCTCAATACATAACGGAGATCACACGAACCCGACCATATTTGTGTTGTTCGTTAATGCTAAAAATTGACAGTGGAATAGACAAGTGAGAAAAGACATGCGAGCGAAAGGTGTACACCACATTATACTATCAATGTTGAGATGACGATTACGTTGGAGAAGGAGAAAAGTGGAGAGGTTGTGCGCACCATCGAATTTAGTGATGCAGGATCGCCTCCGGGCTTCCGTGGATTATACATTAATTTTCGCAACCTCGAGGACACATTTGAAATTAATGGAAAATCACATGTGAGGCAATATCTCTAAGGCAGTTCAGTCACTTCTTTCATGAACTGTCATTTCTTAGACACTTAGGGTCGATTTTATAGTCCCAAGTTTGAACTCAAGTACACCGAGAGAAAAAGTTTCATTGATTCACGGAAATCTTTGCCAATGAAATGAAATACTTAAATTTCAATACTATCTTTTCTTTGAATGATCTCAAACTCAATGAAAAATAGTGACATTGATTCGAAGAAACATTTCTTTAAACCAATGAACCTTTTTCATTGATTTCAAAGATATCGTCTCTGATTCAATGAAATCTTCTTCTTACCAGCTCGAAATTTCGAAACCTATTTGTTCCTGAAGTACGCGGCAGATAAAGCTCAAATTCTGTGAGTATGTAAAGAAGTATGGCAAAAATAGGCTAAGCTTCTAACTCCTCGAAACTCAAAGCCGTTCGTTCGGGAGAACCGGAAAACAAAAAAGTGAGGTTAGGTGCGAGAGAGAGATCAATGAAAACGTTTCTTTGAACCAATGAAAACGTCTCTTTAAAACAATGAAACTGTTTCTTTATTATATGCTCACTAAGTAAATCTTTATTTACAGGCAATGAAATGTTCTCTTCGAAATTCAAATGCACTATTTCATTGAAATCCAAGAAATATTTCGTTGAAATCAATGAAAAAAAAAATCAATCCACCCATTTCTTTGGCGTCAATGAAATCTTTTCTCTCGGTGTATAGTTGACAACTTATCAATCATCTACCAATAAATTTTGGTTGTTCCAAAAAATTACTCTTGTTCTCATACACCGAGAGAAAAAGTTTCATTGATTCACGGAAATCTTTGCCAATGAAATGAAATACTTGAATTTCAATACTATCTTTTCTTTGAATGATCTCAAACTCAATGAAAAGTAGTGACATTGATTCGAAGAAACATTTCTTTAAAGCAATGAACCTTTTTCATTGATTTCAAAGATATCGTCTCTGATTCAATGAAATCTTCTTCTTACCAGCTCGAAATTTCGAAACCTATTTGTTCCTGAAGTACGCGGCAGATAAAGCTCAAATTTTGTGCGTATGTAAAGAAGTACGGCAAAAATAGGCTAAGCTTCTAACTCCTCGAAACTCAAAGCCGTTCGTTCGGGAGAACCGGAAAACAAAAAAGTGAGGTTAGGTGCGAGAGAGAGATCAATGAAAACGTTTCTTTGAACCAATGAAAACGTCTCTTTAAAACAATGAAACTGTTTCTTTATTATATGCTCACTAAGTAAATCTTTATTTACAGGCAATGAAATGTTCTCTTCGAAATTCAAATGCACTATTTCATTGAAATCCAAGAAATATTTCGTTGAAATCAATGAAAAAAAAAATCAATTCACCCATTTCTTTGGCGTCAATGAAATCTTTTCTCTCGGTGTATAGTTGAGAACTTATCAATCATCTACCAATAAATTTTGGTTGTTCCAAAAAATTACTCTTGTTCTCATACGCCGAGAGAAAAAGTTTCATTGATTGACGGAAATCTTTGCCAATGAAATGAAATACTTGAATTTCAATACTATCTTTTCTTTGAATGATCTCAAACTCAATGAAACGTAGTGACATTGATTCGAAGAAACATTTCTTTAAAGCAATGAACCTTTTTCATTGATTTCAAAGATGTCGTCTCTGATTCAATGAAACCTTCTTCTTACCAGCTCAAAATGTTGAAACCTATTCTTTTCTGAAGTACGCGGCAGATAAAGCTCAAATTTTGTGAGTATATAAGGAAGTACGGCAACAAATAGGCTAAGCTTCTAACTCTTCGAAACTCAAAGCCCTTCGTTCGGGAGAACCGGAAAACAAAAAAGTGAGGTTAGGTGCGAGAGAGAGATCAATGAAAACGGTTCTTTGAACCAATGAAAACGTCTCTTTAAAACAATGAAACTGTTTCTTTATTATATGCTCACTAAGTAAATCTTTATTTACAGACAATGAAATGTTCTCTTCGAAATTCAAATGCACTATTTCATTGAAATCCAAGAAATATTTCGTTGAAATCAATGAAAAAAAAAATCAATTCACCCATTTCTTTGGCGTCAATGAAATCTTTTCTCTCGGTGTATAGTTGACAACTTATCAATCATCTACCAATAAATTAAGGTTGTTCCAAAAAATTACTCTTGTTCTCATAATCAAGCTAAATTGTAGGGTAATAAAAATATAATTGGTTGGTTGTGTCAACCAATATTTTCATTGTGGTGTCATATTATTTTTTTTCCATGCATAATAAACATCTTGTTTCAAGGAACTTGGTTACTTTTTAATTCCAGATTCAAAGCGAACGTGTTGTAATTATCACAGAATGCATTGACGCGTTTCGTCTGTTATTTACAAATGTCACGTGCGATGAGAAACGGTCGTTATCGAAGGTAGTAATACCAAACGGAAGCCTTATTAGCTTTTCCGTAGTGAGTAGAAACGGAAATTCGCGTCCTAAACGATTGGATATTGTGTTACGAGGTGTAGATGCCAATTAAATTCTGTTTTTGGTTACATTCTTTGGTGATCGTGATCATAGCACTCCGGATTGGTTGACGCAGTGGTTAGCAGCATTGCAGCTGGTATTAATTGACGGCTTAACAAAGCAAATAGCTGGAGAGAAAGAGTGAGTGAGAGTTACGAATATGCGACCAGGAATGAGTCAGTTTTGCGATAAATACTGCGCGCGAGTGCAAATGCTCTTGTTCCTGCTGACGGACAATGATGACGGGCACATGTAAGTGATTCACATCATATACGCCCGGCAAAAGTCGTTGTCAACTGCATAACGGACCTTCGTTTGTGATATGATGCATTCTCTGTTATTTTAACCACATTTTTTTCGAAGCCTCTCAAATATTGCTCACATTTGTAAATATTAAAAAAAAAAACAGTTGCATACTGAACCCTTTATTATTTATATAAATATTTATTTTATTTAAATATGAGGCATTCCATATGAAGCGTGCCACCCTGATTTTCAATGTTCGTAAAGTGGGTTCATAATTTTTTTCCAGAGTATTTAGAGTTCCCTGAATACATACGAGTTATTTCAGATTTTTCATCCCCATAGTTTTTCCACAATAAAATACGCTTTTTTATTTTTATTTTTTTTCGTTTCGCTGCCGATTTAAAACTATCTATGACATAACAAAATTGTTCCGGAATAAAATGTAGGGTTTCGCGTATACTTTTTGATAAAAATGTTTCCAAATTAAACTAAATAAATTTCCAGGCATTTTTTGGCAAAATAATGACATATCTTTTTTTTTCGTTGAGAGCGACCATTTTTATTTTACTCAAAATTTCACAGAATTTTCGTCATAGTGTTAAAAAACGATGTAAATAGGCTATTTCTTGGGCCTTCACACTGGAAAGATCCCGTAGGTATATAATCATGTAGGTATATAATATATTATCGGAATCTATTTAAACTGTCAAAAAATATTTTTGAGTCTATCAAAAAAATTAATTTTATTTTCGTTTATTGAAACACTTTCTATAGTGGACGAAATTTTAACAAATTTATGGAAATCTGTATTGAATCGTAATTTTAAAAAACGCCACGGTGGAAATCGCAATATTTAAACTGTCGAAGAAAAATCGATTGATCGAAATAAGAGGTGAATACTGTAAAAAAATATTTTTTAAGTTTAACAAAAAAATTAATTTTATTTTCGTTCATTCAAAAACAGATAGATAATGGATGAAATTTTAATGAATTTATAAAAATTTGTGTAGAATCATAATTTTAAGAAATTGCACGGTGGGAATTGTAATACTTAAGGGGATGCTGGAGTAGATTTTATTACCGACTTTGGTCGGTAAAACAGGCTTTTTCGTAGTTTTGATTATTCTTCGTTAATACGCTACACACATGCTTCAAATTGTACACGATTGTAATATCAACATAAACGAGTCGACGTACATTCGAATATTTGGTGAAAACGTACAATAAATTTAAAAAATCGTATATTACTAAACCTCCCGAAATTAAAATGGCCGCCAGGGCTTGACAGCATCGCCTGTTTGGTAAGATATAAAACATTCTGGAACTCCCATACATTAAATCGAAATGTACGTCCATTCTTTAATGTTCTCTGAATATTCTACGAGCGTCGAAAAGTCAATTACACAAAAGGAATCCACGCAAAACCCAGACTACGTTCACGTAGTCTGTTCGCGATCAGAGTGGGTCAAGAAGAGCGCGAATGAAGTTTCCCGATTAGAACACAAGTGGCGCCGATGTAGTCTGTTTTCTTTTGGCAAAAGCTCCGAGCCTTTGCAACGCGACCGTAGTATACACTATACATAGATTTGGCTTGTGTATTTAACATTCTGATGATTTTAGAATATTCAGAAATCACCACAGAATTGACGTCCGGTCTGATTTGACACATCTAACTTCCAGAAACAATTAAATCTTACGGCAAAGATCAGCTGACATATCGTGTGCGGCCATATTGCTTTTCGGGAGATTCAGTATCTTTAGCCAAAAGTAAACAGACTACGGCGGCGCCACCTGTGTCCTGATCGAAAAACGTACCGACTTTGGTCGGTAAGAACAGGCTTTTTCGTAGTTTTGATCATTCTTCGTTAATACGCTACACACATGCTTCAAATTGTACACGATTGTAATATCAATATAAACGAGTAGTCGTACATTCGAATATTTGGTGAAAACGTACAATAAATGAAAAAATCGTATACCACTAAGCCTCCCGAAATCAAAATGGCCGCCAGGGTTTGACAGCATCGCCTGTTTGGTAAGATATAAAAGATTCTGGAACTCACATACGTTAAATCGAAATGTACGACCATTCTTTAATGTTCTCTGAATATTCTACGAGCGTCGAAAAGTCAGTTACACAAAAGGAATCCACGCAAAACCCAGACTACGTTCACGTAGTCTGTTCGCGATCAGAGTGGGTCAAGAAGAGCGCGAATGAAGTTTTCCGATTAGAACACAAGTGGCGCTGATGTAGTCTGTTTTCTTTTGGCAAAAGCTCCGAGCCTTTGCAACGCGACCGTAGTATACACTATACATAGATTTGGCTTGTGTATTTAACATTCTGATGGTTTTAGAATATTCAGAAATCACCACAGAATTGACGTCCGATCTGATTTTACACATCTAATTTCCAGAAACAATTAATCTTACGGCAAAGATCAGCTGACATATCGTGTGTGGCCATATTGCTTTTCGGCAGATTCAGTATCTTTTGCCAAAAGTAAACAGACTACGTTGGCGCCACCTGTGTCCTGATCGAAAAACTTACCGATCAAAGTCACCAAAAAAATCTACTCAAGCTATCGAAGAAAAATCGATTGATCGAAATAAGTGGTTTATTCAATATATGCAAAAATATATTTATGCAGAGAATTTTTTTTAAATGTTGAATAGTAGAAATATACTATATCTACACTAACCTCGTTGCAGTGGTAAGGATTCGCTACTAGACATCGATTGTCAGTCTAGAATCCGTGCAACGTTAACTATGATGCTCTGCATTGATTACTTCATGCTTAGCCAATGACGACCTCGTCTATTATCGGCCCGGCAAGTTTCTTTCCGTTCTTTCAATTACTGCATATTATTGGAAATACGCGGAAACGAGACGAGCCACTATTATTCCACTTTTCTCCGTCTCGATTAATATGTAATCAAAGTGAAGAAAAAAAATATATAAATTTACGAGTGCTAATCAGGCAATTCTTTTTTGTTACCACATAGAGACGGAGGTCAGAGCAGTCTGGATATCAGCAAGAAATTACATGTTATATGCAAAATTCTCAGAGACTGTTGTTGCTTTTGCGTTCATGTCCACAAAGAGGGAAGGAATACACCGATTAACTGATAGAATGGAAAGATTCTTGCTACAGTTACAGACACCGAGTGTCGTCGACATATATATAAGGCATTCTCTCTCAGTCAACCCACTTTTTATTTAGTTTTTCAGGAATTACTTCAGTTATTAATTCTGGAATTTCTTGAGGAATTACTTCTGGGATCAATTCAGGAATTACTTTAGGAATTACTTTAAAAATAACTTCTGAAATAACTTCGGGAATAACTTCTGGAATTACTATTGGAATTACTTCTGGAATTACTTCTGGAATTACTTCTGGAATTACTTCTGAAATTACTTCTGAAATTACTTCTGAAATTACTTCTGAAATTACTTCTGAAATTACTTCTGAAATTACTTCTGAAATTACTTCTGAAATTACTTCTGAAATTACTTCTGAAATTACTTCTGAAATTACTTTTGAAATTACTTCTGAAATTACTTCTGAAATTACTTCTGAAATTACTTCAACAATTACTTCCGGAATTACTTCTGAATAACTTCTGAAATAACTTCTGAAATTACTTCAATAATCACTTCCGGAATTACTTCAGAAATTAATTCAGGAATTTCTTGAGGTATTATTCCTGGGATTAATTTTGAAATTACTTCTGGAATTTCTTCAGGAATTAGTTGGGAAATTAATTCAGGAATTTCTTCAGGAATTACTTGAGAATTACTTCAGAAATTAATTCAGGAATTGCTTCAGATAATAATTCAGGAATTACTTCAGGCACATATGGGCATCAAGCACCCAAGCGTTGCAATAATTGACTTAATAACGATATAATGCAATTTCGAATAAAAACGAATATTCCGGATTTTTTTGTCTTATATAAATAAAATGGAGCTTAAAAAAATGTAAAAATTGCATTCGAAAACTTATACAAAAAAATATAGAAAATTTTTGACTTGTATATTCATTCTCGTATTTTCCTTTTGAAAGAAGTAATTAGTTAAAAAATCTAGCGCAATAGAAACTTGCGTTAAAAAAAAATCTCGAAACTGGATAAATTGACAGAGAATGCCTCATATCGAGACACGCGAACAACGACTGACACGCTTATAACGCATTAAATACGATACAGTATGCACAAAGCGTATAGCCGGGAGCTCGGAGAGCTCGAGAGATGCACATGATGCATTCTGAACTCTTTTGACCCACTGTATGTGCGCCCACTGCTCACTACCACTATATATATTTATATATATATTTATATTGTAAATATACGATCGTATGCAGCGCAAAAGCTATAAATATTGTACATCTTGAGATGCGACACTCCGATAAATGTTGGAAAGAATTTTAAAAAAAAGTTCAGCAATGAATTTCACAACTTGCAATCTTTTCACTTCAGAGTATAGGAATAATCTCCATACTCAGCATAGCCAATTTTAAAAAAATATTCCGCTCTCTTGCATCTCACTGTAGTAGCTACATAACTACATTGTACTTAAGTCTTTAAATTACTCTGCTTATGGACTAGAGAAATTATGAAAGTCCTGACAACGAAAAAGTGACAGCTATTAATTTTTAATCCATGCAACTTTTTTTGTTGTTGTTGTTATGGAAACTAAAATAAAATTTCTAAGCATATTTTTATAGTTGCGACTACTATTTTATGGCTATTGTAAATATGATAGATTCTGTAATAGAAAGTAACGTATAGTAGATAAGACGATGGTTTCGAAACTCGAAAGACAAAATATTTCTCAATTTATTTTTGTTGTATCTGACATCAGAATAATTTTCAAGTTGTCAATTCAAGTTTATAGAGGCGATTCCCAAAAACTTTTCTCTACGTAAAATTATTTTTAATGTTGCACATTTTGCGATACAACTTAAAAAAAAAAAAAAAAAAAAAAAAAAAAAAAAAAAAAAAAAATTGAAAATATTCTTTTAATAATCTAAACTTTATACAAGCATATCATTTTTTTTTTTCAAGAAAATAAATAAAAAACCACTAACTTTCATTTCTTTCAAATACTCTAACGATTTTCAATTGTCAAGATACCGGCGATTATAGATTATATTTTTTTGCTTCCTCATAGAGGAAGCTTTGTTTTCATGAAAACATTTTTTTTCGAGATTTTCATGCCAGTATGCTTAGAATTGTCCAAAATGTCGAGAAAGGTGGTTTAGAAAAAATGTCCGTATGTATGTGTGTGTGTTCTGGGCTCCGAAAATTCGATGAACTATTACTCAGTAATCGTTCGAGCGATATGGCTCAAATTTGGCACGCAAGTGGAGTAGTTGCCCCGCTTTGAATGTTGAGATTTTTGAAAAAAAAAAAATCAGCCATTTTGATTTTATGGTACTTTTAATTTTTTGAAAAAAGGGCGTGGTCGCTCTAACTTTCGTAAAAATTAGACGATCTTGCTAAATAGTTGTTTATAAATAAATATCCGTTCAATGTTGTTTGGCATTGCATTTGGGCGAAATCGGTAAAGCGGTTCAGATTTTATAGATGTTTGAGTTTTTCGAAAAAAATCATTTTTTAAAATAAATCACGTCGAATTTCACCAATTTAACTGAAATGTTTTACAGACGAAAAGGAACATGCAGCTATGCCACATACCAAATTTGACGATGATCGGTAAAGTGGTTCAGATTTTACGACATTTTGAAATTTACAAAAAAAAAAACGATTTTCGCTCTAGCTTCAGCAAAAGTTGATAATGCGAGACAAAAGTTTGTACTCAATGGAAATAAGAATGCAAAGTAGAACTTTACACATTGCTTCAAATATAATTTTTATTTTTTAAAATTTATAATGACCGCTTGTTCCAAAATAGAATTGCTCATAACTCTCGAACGGCGTGACGAATCGAGATGAAAATTTACACAAAAGAGGAGGATAAACTCCGTTTTCGTTATTTCGATTAAGGTAGTCCTTGCGCATTAAGCTGAGGTCAAATAAGTTTTCGAAAAATGAGAGGGAATTGCAAACACTTTTCGCCAATATAAACAAGGCTGCAAAGTAGAACTTTGCAAATTGCTTCCTCATCATTGTTGGATTTTTTCAAAGCTTCCTCTACACCGAGAGAAAAAGTTTCATTGATTGACGGAAATCTTTGCCAATGAAATGAAATACTTGAATTTCAATACTATCTTTTCTTTCAATGATCTCAAACTCAATGAAAAGTAGTGACGTTGAAGAAACATTTCTTTAAAGCAATTTCATTGATTTCAAAGATGTCGTATCTGATTCAATGAAACCTTCTTCTTACCACCTCAAAATTTTGAAACCTTTTTTTTCCTGAAGTACGCGGCAGATAAAGCTCAAATTTTGTGAGTATGTAAGGAAGTACGGCAACAAATAGGCTAAGCTTCTAACTCCTCGAAACTCAAAGCCGTTCGTCCGGGAGAACCGGAAAACAAAAAAGTGAGGTTAGGTGCGAGCGAGAGATCAATGAAAACGTTTCTTTGAACCAATGAAAACGTCTCTTTAAAACAATGAAACTGTTTCTTTATTATATGCTCACTAAGTAAATCTTTATTTACAGGCAATGAAATGTTCTCTTTGAAATTCAAATGCACTATTTCATTGAAATCAAAGAAATATTGCGTTGAAATCAATGAAAAAAAATCAATCCACACATTTCTTTGGCGTCAGTGAAATCTTTTCTCTCGGTGTATGAGGAAGCCAAAATGGATTAACATGCTTCCTCATAGATTTGTAAATATCCAACAATAATGAGGAAGCAATTTGCAAAGTTCTACTTTGCAGCCTTTTATCCTAATTTTTTCCCTCTTTCCATTATTTTTTTCTTATTCTTAAAAAAAAACTCAGGAACTCTTTTTTTTTTATAAAAAAAAACCTCAGAAACCAGAAGTAAAGTTATGTATCTATAGTTCCATATACGAAATTTCATAGTTATGCAACATAGAAAAATGCCAGTCATCCTTGCGTATAAATATATACATATATAGCTCGGAGGTAAATCGCATTTAAAACATAGTCGGAGTTTTGACGTGCGTTTTGTAATTTAGGTGGAGCTCATGACGTTCGATGAAGCTGATGTGCATGTAATTATTCCGAGCGTATATTGCAGCAAAAACAGTGTGTGCTAGTTTGTCATATTTTTTTAAAACATGTTGGAAATAGGAGGCGAGTGTAAAAAAAAAAGCGAATGCATGATTAATCTGAAGATGAAATGCGTAATAGTGATATCAGCTCTCTATCTCCTCTCTATCCCCTTCGGTTATTTATCCCCCCTTAAAGATATATTAAATATTCGTCTTAATCATAGATAATTATCAACACTGCAGAATTTACATGTGTTTCGTGATTATACTTAGACGCAGCCGAGACGTGCAATATATATTAAATATATTATACGGTTAAGTGACAAGGACGATATAAAACCATTGACTCGCCGTCACCGAGCAAATTCTCCTCTTTTACTTTTTACTTCTTTTTCTTTTTTTTTCTTTTTTTTCTTTTTTTCTAGCTGCGAGAGATTTCTCATTTGAAATTCAACCGCGGCTTTTATATTTTTAAATAATATTTGAAGTAGCCTTGCCTTTATGTACACTCGTGTGTTACGATGGGTAATTCATGAGAGTGCGTTATGTGCCCGGAGCAAAAGATGCTGAGTTATTAGAATAGCATATAATTATAATATCGACGACCATAAAAATGTGCTATTGATGACTATATTGACATTGCCTTTTATATAAATGTATATTAAATGGTGGCAACTGAAAATAGTGCGAAAAATCTAAGTCCACCCGAAAAATCGAATTTTCCGCACATTTTAGTTACACCGAGAGGAAAAATTTCATTGATTCACGGAAATCTTTGCCAATGAAATGAAATACTTGAATTTCAATACTATATTTTCTTTGAATGATCTCAAACTCAATGAAAAGTAGTGACATTGATTCGAAGAAACATTTCTTTAAACCAATGAACCTTTTTCATTGATTTCAAAGATATCGTCTCTGATTCAATGAAATCTTCTTCGTACCACCTCAAAATTTCGAAACCTATTTTTTCCTGAAGTACGCGGCAGATAAAGCTCAAATTTTGTGAGTATGTAAGGAAGTATGGCAAAAATAGGCTAAGCTTTTAACTCCTCGAAACTCAAAGCCGTTCGTTCGGGAGAACCGGAAAACAAAAAAGTGAGGTTAGGTGCGGGAGAGAGATTAATGAAAACGTGTCTTTGAACCAATGAAAACGTCTCTTTAAAACAATGAAACTGTTTCTTTATTATATGCTCACTAAGTAAATCTTTACTTACAGGCAATGAAATGTTCTCTTTGAAATTCAAATGCACTATTACATTGAAATCAATGAAAAAAAAATCAATCCATCCATTTCTTTGGCGTCAATGAAATCTTTTCTCTCGGTGTACACTCGTCGTCACAGTTCTACGAAATATATTCTGCACCCCAAAAATATTATATAAAGATTGTATTAAAATGATATATAATGATTTTTGTAGAAGCTATATACGAAAATGGACATATGGAAAATTTATATATTTTTTATAGTCCATATGAATTTATAGAATCAGTTTCTAAAGAACTATTTAAAAACAAATATATTTTATATAGTATCAACAAACTTTGCCTTTGTATTTATGAAATCCAAATTGTTATATTGTCTGTCAGAAATATATGTAATCTATATATAGATTATATAATATATAGTATATACTATATAAAAAATATATAATATCAAAAATATTAATTTTTTTTCCATAAAATTTAATATAAAAAATATTTAATTTTTTTCCATAAAATTTAATATTAAAAATATTTAATTTTTTCCATAAAATTTAATATAAAAAATATTTAATTTTTTCCATAAAATTTAATATCAAAAATATTTAATTTTTTTCCATAAAATTTAATATCAAAAATATTTAATTTTTTTCCATAAAATTTAATATCAAAAATATTAATTTTTTTTCCATAAAATTTAATATCAAAGATATCATTTTTTTTCCATAAAATTTAATATAAAAAATATTTAGTTTTTTTCCATAAAATTTAATATCAAAAATATTAATTTTTTTTTCATAAAATTTAATATCAATAATATTAATTTTTTTTCCATAAAATTTAATATCAAAAATATTTAATTTTTTTCCACAAAATTTAATATAAAAAATATTACATTTTTTTCAAGGTTTTCCAGGATTTTCTTGACGTGATGTTACATTTTGCAAAAATATAATTAATTTAATACAGAATCACGATGAGATAAGTTACAGATTTATCGTCGGTCGCTAAGCGAGTCTATCAATTTTACTCCGAGTCTGATAATTACGTATATAATGCGAAGTTTATCAGTTGTTTTTGGGATGAGAAAATTAAATTCTTGCAATCAATTTTTTGGCATATTTTTTCATTATATCAAATACATATTATTTTGACATTTCTGCGTCCACTTAGAGGAAGCTTTTATTGCACGACATTTTTTTTCAAGATTTTCGTGTCAAGATATTCAGAATGGTCTAAAATTTCGAGAAAGGTGGTTAAGAAAAAATGCGTTCCTTCAAAAATTCAATCGCTTCGAACCCTTTCAACCCTTTTTGATTTTTATAATTTTTTAATGAAAAATATTGACACTACTAAAATTGATGACAATATTTAAATTTTAAATATGTTAAATAACGAATACCAAAATTTTTGATTTTAATCTTATCTTTTACTTAGATAATTTCGATCGTTTCTTGAATTAATATTGATAACTGTTTGGCTCCATATAATAATATTGTCACACTGTTTGTTTACTAATCTTATATTATTAATAATAATTTAAATAATAAATAATTTTTATTGAATTAATTAAATTTAATTAAATAATTAAAAATGAAATAAATAATTTTCTTTAGCATTGATAAAAAAAATTCTATTGGAATTAGTTTTTTGTTTTATTTTTATTTTACTTATTTATTTTGCTTAAAACTTCCATAAAAAGAAAAATAATTAATTGCAAAAGTGTCTAGACCTTTGTATAAATATTTTGTGGATGCATCACGAAAAATCTGAAAAAATCTGACCTACATTTATCAGAAAAATATATAAGTCTGGGAAAATACGACAGAATTACATAAAAATGAACTGCAACACGACCAAAGTACGTAATTCTACAGTAGATATGAATTAGATGCAGCATCATCTCACAGTCTGTATTTAATTAGCATTTTCTTGATGAACATCATGTGTTTACTCTACATAGAGCATAACAATCACGACAAAGAATAATAAGGAATGAATACCAAGACTTTAATCAACTATAACGAATCACCAGTAATTATCGCATTTGTCATATTGCACGTGACGAATAAAAAGATAATAAAGAAAAAATAAAATATACTTTATAAAGAAGAACTCGTTTCTCAATAAAGCACGTATTTCTTGCCTACTGATAGTCTAAGAAGAAAAAAAAACAACAAACTATCAAAAAGACTTACCAAGAATCGTGAAAAGCTGATCATCGAATCTCATGATTACGCCGTCCTGAATCAATCACTTTGTTAATTAATTATCAAAGATTGTCACGCTTGTTGCAATAACAACGAGTGTTTTATATATTATTAAAAATATTTATAAATCATTAGCACACACACAAAAATTTTCTGTCATATTAGATGGTACGACGAAATAATCACAAAATTAAATGACGATCTTCGACTCGTATTTTGAACTACAACGATTGTCACGACGAAAGGATTTTTGAAACGGTGAAAATTATAGTCCGTGATCGTATTGACGGCTATACGAGACTAGCTAACACCGTAGAGACACTAAACCAAGAGCCTTAAGGAGTTTCAGTTTTGAAAGAGGGAAAAAGTGGTGGGGAGAAGCTAAACCGATAATCTAATCTCAATGGCTTTCATGTGCCTTACGTATACAAGCAGCAACGGCGGCACAACGCAGCAGAACAAAATCTGGAAGGAAGGGAGTCGTGGTAAACCACGTGGTGGGAGGATCATAATATTCGTGCTGCTGTTGCAGCTACCGTGGCGATTTTCAAGGAGCTGCATTGACAGAGACAAGAAAATACACAAGCAAATCAGCTCAAAGAATACGAGTCGAAGATGATTCACCAAAATTTGTAACTAGTTGTCAATGATGACTGCATTGGGTTTAAACAGCGAACGTGACACAAGCCGCGTGGGTTAAGGGGAGATAATCCTTTAGATACACCCGAAAATTAGTCATTTTGTACGAATTTTTGCTTCCTCATAGAGGAAGCTTTGTTTTCGTGAAATATATTTTTTTTGTTGAGATTTTCATGTCTGGACACTCAGAATGGTCTAAAACGTCGAGAAAAGTGGTTTAGAAAAAATGTCTGTATGTGTGTGTGTGTGTGTATGTGCACAATTTTTTGTTAGCGCGATACACCGAGAAAAAAGATTTCATTGACGCCAAAGAAATGGATGGACTGATTTTTTTTTCATTGATTTCAATGAAAAAACATTTCATTGCCTGTAAATAAAGATTTACTTAGTGAGCATATAATAAAGAAACAGTTTCATTGTTTTAAAGAGACGTTTTCATTAATTCAAAGAAACGTTTTCATTGATCTCTCGCTCGCACCTAACCTCACTTTTTTGTTTTCCGGTTCTCCCGAACGAACGGCTATGAGTTTCGTGGAGTTAGAAGCTTAGCCTATTTTTGCCATATTTCCTTACATACTCACAAAATTTGAGCTTTATCTGCCGCGTAGTTCAGAAAAAAATAGGTTTCGAAATTTTGAGCTGGTAAGAAGTAGGTTTCATTGAATCAGAAACGATATCTTTGAAATCAATGAAAAAGGTTCATTGCTTTAAAGAAATGTTTCTTCGAATCAATGTCACTACTTTTCATTGAGTTTGAGATCATTCAAAGAAAAGATAGTATTGAAATTCAAGTATTTCATTTCATTGGCAAAGATTTCCGTGAATCAATGAAACTTTTCCTCTCGGTGTTTATTATAAAATCAAAAGCTACCTACAATGAAATCAATGGTTCTGAATTTCTGAAATTACAGTTGTGGTTGACTGAAAATTTATTATCCGCATTCAATATTCGTGTTCCTAAGACGCATGAACATTAATGTTTTGAAAAATACCATGATGATGGAGTACTAATTTTTATACAAATATAAATAGATTTTTTTTACCGTGTCTAGTAACTGGTTAATTAAAATGTATTTAAAATACTTTTTGTCTATGATAATTACACTCAGAGAATTTGGTCTCATGGGTTTATTGAAATCAAATATGGTATCTATTTTGAATAAATACAATTTTATTTGAACATAAATTTGATTGAAAAGCCTGTAAAGAAGGACTTTGCAAATGCACCGAGAGAAAAGATTTCATTGATGCCAAAGAAATGGGTGGATTGATTTTTTTTTCATTGATTTCAACGAAATATTTCTTTGATTTCAATGAAATAGTACATTTGAATTTCAAAGAGAACATTTCATTGCCTGTAAATAAAGATTTACTTAGTGAGCATATAATAAAGAAACAGTTTCATTGTTTTAAAGAGACGTTTTCATTGGTTCAAAGAAACGTTTTCATTGATCTCTCGCTCGCACCTAACCTCACTTTTTTGTTTTCCGGTTCTCCCGAACGAACGGCTTTGAGTTTCGAGGAGTTAGAAGCTTAGCCTGTTTTTGCCATACTTCCTTACATACTCACAAAATTTGAGCTTTATCTGCCGCGTACTTCAGAAAAAAATAGGTTTCGAAATTTTGAGCTGGTAAGAAGTAGGTTTCATTGATTCAGAAACGATATCTTTGAAATCAATGAAAAAGGTTCATTGCTTTAAAGAAATGTTTCTTCGAATCAATGTCACTACTTTTCATTGAGTTTGAGATCATTCAAAGAAAAGATAGTATTGAAATTCAAGTATTTCATTTCATTGGCAAAGATTTCCGTGAATCAATGAAACTTTTCCTCTCGGTGTTTATTATAAAATCGAAAGCTACCTACAATGAAATCAATGGTTCTGAATTTCTGAAATTACAGTTGTGGTTGACTGAAAATTTATTATGCGCATTCAATATTCTTGTTCCTAAGACGCATGAACATTAATGTTTTGAAAAATACCATGATGATGGAGTACTAATTTTTATACAAATATAAATAGATTTTTTTTACCGTGTCTAGTAACTGGTTAATTAAAATGTATTTAAAATACTTTTTGTCTATGATAATTACACTCAGAGAATTTGGTCTCATGGGTTTATTGAAATCAAATATGGTATCTATTTTGAATAAATACAATTTTATTTGAATATAAATTTGATTGAAAAGCCTGTAAAGAAGGACTTTGCAAATGCACCCAGAGAAAAGATTTCATTGATGCCAAAGAAATGGGTGGATTGATTTTTTTTTCATTGATTTCAACGAAATATTTCTTTGATTTCAATGAAACAGTGCATTTGAATTTCAAAGAGAACATTTCATTGCCTGTATATAAAGATTTACTTAGTGAGCATATAATAAAGAAATAGTTTCATTGTTTTAAAGAGACGTTTTCATTGGTTCAAAGAAACGTTTTCATTGATCTCTCGCTCGCACCTAACCTCACTTTTTTGTTTTCCGGTTCTCCCGAACGAACGGCTTTGAGTTTCGAGGAGTTAGAAGCTTAGCCTATTTTTGCCGTACTTCTTTACATACTCACAAAATCTGAGCTTTATCTGCCGCGTACTTCAGGAAAAAATAGATTTCGAAATTTTGAGGTGGTACGAAGAAGATTTCATTGAATCAGAGGCGATATCTTTGAAATCAATGAAAAAGGTTCATTGGTTTAAAGAAATGTTTCTTCGAATCAATGTCACTACTTTTCATTGAGTTTGAGATCATTCAAAGAAAAGATAGTACTGAAATTCAAGTATTTCATATCATTGGCAAAGATTTTCGTGAATCAATGAAACTTTTTCTCTCGGTGTAACCGTCGCAATTTTTAAGATATCGAGCTCAAATTTGAACCACGAATAAACTGTCGTTAAACAAGGTATGGGATTGAATTTGGAGTTAATCCATCAAGGTGTTCAAAATTTATGGCATTTTGAATTTCTTGGAGAATGTCAGATCGGGCTCTAACTCCCGCAATTTTTATGATATCCGGTTCAAACTTGGACCAGAAGTGGACTGTTATCAAATAGTGTTTGGGATTAAATTTGGTGTCAATCCGTTAAAGGGTTCACAATTTATGGCATTTTTACATTTTTTACATTTTTTGTTCGTGCTCTAACTTTCGCAATTTTTAAGATATCGGGCTCAAATTTGATCCACAAGTAGACTGTTATTAAATAAAGTTTGGGAGTGAATTTGATGTCAATCCGTTGAGGGGTTTAAAATTATGGCATTTTGAATTTTTTGTTCGTGCTTTAACTTCCGCAATTTTTAAGATATCGGGCTCAAATTTGGTCCACAAGTAGAGTCTGGGTAAACTAAGCATCAGTTCGAATCTGGCGAGAATCTGTCAAGGGGTTCAAAACTAATGCCATTTTAAATTTTTTTAAAAGAAGGCTGCAAAGTAGAACTTTGCAAATTGCTTCCTCATTATTGTTGGATTTGTACAAAGCTTCCTCTATGAGGAAACCAAAATAGATTAACATGCTTCTTTACCGATTTTCATCAAATTCGATATTTACTACAGCTATCCGTTCTTGTAGAAGATGTGAGAAGGGTTGGGCGAAGTTAACTAGAATTAGAACGAAAACATAAATTTTTCGAAAAATCAAATTCTATAAAATCTATAAATTCTATAAATCTATATATTCTATAAATTGAATACTGACCGTCATTTTTCATTACTTTATTTATAAAGAACTATTTAGCTCACTACCTCAAAAACTGCAGCAGCTGAGGACATACAGATATTTTTCAAAAAATTCAAAGTTTTGCAAGAATTTTGCAAGCCTGCCACACATACACACGTCCATCCGGAAATGTTTTCTAAACCACTTTTTTTCGATGTTTTAGACAATTGTGAGTAATCTGACATGAAAATGCAGGAAATTTTCGTTCAAATAAATCGTATAGATTTCAATTAAGTTTTAATTATTCGAAATAAAATTTTATTAATTTGAAATAGATCGTGTATTTGATTCAAATAAACCCATCAAACCGATTCCTCTGATTATAGAGTTAATCATGAAGCAAAAATGAAAATTTTCACATTTCTGTAATAATTATAAATAAATTGGATGAAATATTGTTTTTTTTTCAATAAATTCTAATATTCGACAGGCTTAATAATATATTTAATCATGAAAATATTTGGAATCCATTTTCATTGAACGAATGCCCATCAATTATCAGCAAGAATATGTAACCATTCTATTGCTTTCGAACTCCCTCCGTTTATTTATTCCGTATAATTATTTGCATATGACAATACAATATTTCGTATGTACCGAAAATTTTCTAAAAAAATACTATTTTTTATCGTAGAAAATTTCCACTTGTTCGAAGTCCTCTAAAAATTTGACTAATCCAACCTTCTTATTAATGCGGTTATGCGGTAATTTTTATCCTCATTGACGTGGAGGCGCCTGCTCTTCTCTGGGTCAGCGTACAAATAAATTATTATGGTGGTAGACATTTCAAGGCTATTATCTCATATTTGTAATTTATAATCCCAATATTTGATATAATATAGTATCTGCGTGAATTGCTAAAAAATATTCCATCGTGTAATCATTAATATGCTTCTATACCGGAATATTACGCGTGTATATGATCACTAGGACCTTCACCCGTGGTTTGAATGACATTATAGCAATTTTTTTTCCTGATTATTCGTATACAAATGGCAATGAATATAATCATAAGAAGGTTGGAGCGCTCCACTCTAGTCAAATCAGTGCTAAATTTCAAAAGCGTTTCTACAATTTCAGATGGTTTAATAATCTGTTCGAAGGTGTTAATCACATAGCAGCATTAATTCTTGATATTCAAATACATTCACAGCTGTCATATGAACAGTAAATCGATCAATATCTCCAAATTTCCGATGTCATGTTTTTTCATCCAGTTTTGTAAACGGGTAAACCGTAATATCAGTCCGATTATGACGAAGCATAGCTCATTTTGATCAGTGGAAGATCCTTAATCAATTGACCGTCCGGATTTTCTATAGTATCAGGCGTTCAAAAGTTACAGCCATTTGTATACTTGATGTTAGGTTATGATAGGATAAACAAACGGTTGTATCTTTTGAACTACTAATACGATTTCAAAAAATAAACGGCCAATCGATAGAATATCTTTTAGTAAACAAAACGAGCTATTGGTCGTCATAATCGGATTGATTTTACGGTTTACCCTTTTGAAAAACTGGATGAAAAAACATAACATCGGAAATTTGCAGATATTGATCGATTTACTGTTGATATCACAACTGTGAATGTATTTGAATATCAAGAACTAATGCTGCTATGTGATTAACACCTTGGAACAGATTATTAAACCATCTGAAATTGTAGAAACGCTTTTAAAAATTTAACACTGATTTAACTAGTGTGGAGCGCTCCAACCTCCTTAATAATCTGTTCCAAGGTGTTAATCATATAGCAGCATTAGTTCTTGATATTCAAATACATTCCCAGCTGTCATATGAACAGTAAATCGATCAATATCTCCAAATTTCCGATATCATGTTTTTTCATCCAGTTTTGTAAAAGGGTAAACCGTAATATCAGTCCGATTATGACGAAGCATAGCTCATTTTGATCAGTGGAAGATCCTTAATCGAGTGACCGTCCGGATTTTCTATAGTAACAGGCGTTCAAAAGTTACAGCCATTTGTATACTTGATGTTAGGTTATGATAGGATAAACAAACGGTTGTATCTTTTGAACTACTAATACGATTTTAAAAAATAAACGGCCAATCGATAGAATATCTTTTAGTAAACAAAATGAGCTATTGGTCGTCATAATCGGATTGATATTACGGTATATCCTTTTAAAAAACTGGATAAAAAAACATAACATCGGAAATTTGCAGATATTGATCGATTTACTGTTGATATCACAACTGTGAATGTATTTGAATATCAAGAACTAATGCTGCTATGTGATTAACACCTTGGAACAGATTATTAAACCATCTGAAATTGTAGAAACGCTTTTAAAAATTTAACACTGATTTGACTAGTGTGGGGCGCTCCAACCTCCTTAATAATCTGTTCGAAGGTGTTAATCACATAGCAGCATTAATTCTTGATATTCAAATACATTCACAGCTGTCATATGAACAGTAAATCGATCAAGATCTCCAAATTTCCGATGTCATGTTTTTTCATCCAGTTTTATAAAAGGGTAAACCGTAATATCAGTCCGATTATGACGAAACATACCTCATTTTGATCAGTGGAAGATCCTTAATCGATTGACCGTCCGGATTTTCTATAGTATCAGGCGTTCAAAAGTTACAGCCATTTGTATACTTGATGTTAGGTTATGATAGGATAAACAAATGGTTGTATCTTTTGAACTACTAATACGATTTAAAAAAATAAACGGCCAAACGATAGAATATCTTTTAGTAAACAAAATAAACTATTGGTCATCATAATCGGACTAATATTACGGGTTACCCTTTTAAAAAATTGCATGAAAAAACATAACATCGGAAATTTGCAGATATTGATCGATTTACTGTTGATATCACAGCTATGAATGTATTTGAATATCAAGAACTAATGCTGCTATGTGATTAACACCTTGAAATAGATTATTAAACCATCAGAAATTGTAGAAACGCTTTTAAAAATTTAGCACTGATTTTACTAGTGTGGAGCGCTCCAACCTCCTTAAAGGGGAGAGGGAAATCACTATCGTTGCTCGGTATTGTTCGCCCATCCTGGCACCGATGTGTCATATTTAGTTGCAAGTTTTCTATCCACCATTTTCCCCGGTCCCTTCTGCGTCATTCTCATCGAATGATGATTCACTATTTGTGTAAATTATTTTTCGAACGCAGGGTAAAATGTTTGTTCTGAATAAATTCTGACGTATCGGTACTTGAAATGTAGTTACCGAAGCCTAAAGTAATTTCCAACCCTCAGCTACATTTATGACGGCTCAATACTGTTAGAAATTTTATTATGAAAATTAATATAAAGCGCTGAAAGTTTTTTTGCAGATACGCATATATTAAATTTAATATATAAATATTAATAAACATACAAAAAAAATTGTTGTACAATTAATATACAGCAGACTTCATAAAAGTTGTGTTTTTGAGAATTTTTTGAATTTTTTAAAGTAGGGCGTTTTTTTAGATAGCTTTAATTATTTATAACTCAGAAATTTCGATAATAAAAAAATCTGAAAAAATTTCTGCATGCATTTTTCAGTTGGAAGAATAACATAAAAAATTACCGCAAAAAAAAAATGAGGTTCAGCCGTCGACCGAGTTAGTATGGAATGCCCCATATGTATCCCCTTAATTACATTACCTTTCCTATCGAAATTCTTTACTATTAATTTTTACGACTTCCGAGATATTAAAAAAAAGAAATTAATCGCAGAAATTTTCTTACGTCCAGAAAAAAGATGTTGGCCAATAAAATCCCTTCAGGCGATTTCATTAAATGTCAATTGAAGCTGATGGTTTATTCAATAACAAAAAGTTAATCATTGAAACAAAGTATATAATCTCCGCTCCCTCGGTATTCATTATTTCTGTGTACGAGCGCAGTTTTTGTCGCGAATAAATTCCGCTGATTCGAAGCCTCTGAAAATTTGACTAATTCCACCATATCTACTTTGTATTAATTGCTTATGCTGTAATATTTCGTAATAATCGATAAAAAGAATCCTACTATTCACTCGCTCAGGACAAATTAATTATTATGGTTGCAGACACTTCAAGGCTTTTATCCAATTTTTATAATTTACGTTTGCCATGCGTGAATTTGCTGAAAAATCTTCTGCTTCGTAGTGATAAATCTACAAGTATATATTCAAATTTCACTTGTAAATCTGATCACTAGAACTTTCACCCTAATTTTCAATGTCATTAGCAATATTGTTGTGATTATTTTAATATATGCAGCAATTTCTTTGATTATATGGGGGGGGGGATAATTATACAGTTTTGCCATATAACCCCATAGAAATAAAATATACTTATGATTGATTATACAGAAAATATGTCTCAAATATATATTGATCAAAAAAGTTTGCTTCATTCAAAGAAATTTTTTCAAAATCGTTGGGATTTTGAAACATTTATTTAAAATCAATGAAATAATTTAAGCTAATATTATATTTTCTTTGAATGATCCGTAATTCAATGAAATGTTGTGACATTGAATTAAGGAATATTTTCCTTAAAACAAAAAACTGTTTTTCAATATGCTGAAACAAGTAAATATTTCATTGAAATCATAGAAAAAAATTAAATAAAATTTTAATAAAATAATTTTGGAATGAATTAAGCATTTTTTTTTTAATGAAGAAATAATTTTTAAAAAATTAAGAAATATTTTTCGGAAAAAATAAGAAATAATTTTCGAAAAAATTATTTTCAAAAAAATTAAGAAATAATTAAAAAATTATTTTCAAAAAAATTAAGAAATAATTAGAAAATTATTTTCAAAAAAATTAAGAAATAATTAGAAAATTATTTTCAAAAAAAATTAAGAAATAATTAAAAAATTATTTTCAAAAGAATTAAGAAATAATTAAAAAAATATTTTCAAAAAAATTAAGAAATAATTAAGAAATAATTTTTTTTAAATCAAGAAAAAATTAAGAAATATTGTTATAAAAAATCAAGAAATAATTTTTTTTAAATTAAGAAATAATTTTAAAAAATTATGAAATAATTTTTAAAAATTATACGTTGCACAAATTAACTATATGTCAATTAGTAAACTTTTATCAGCGATATTGTAAATGTGATAATTTTCAATGCTGCAAAATTAATAAATTTTATACTAAACCAAATTCTAATATTACTTAAAAATTGTAAACTAATGTATTATCCATCACAATATCCTTTGAACGTATATTAATTTGCAAACCCTTTTTAACCCTATAACGTATACATGACAACTTAAGATTAAATTTCACATGAATTTATGCTTAGCAGCCACGTTCCAATACTTTATCCGCGACTTACAATTAATGTCTCGTAACTATAATCGTCTGACTCTAATTAGCTGATAAACAGTGTATCGTCGGCACTCGAACGGTCATGCACTTCTGTCGTTTGAGGCACGTGCCGTTTTTGTGATCAACGTGACCGATTTTTTTTTTTTACAGCTATTCTACTCAGTCCGTGTTAGTACCGGTTCATCGTCAATTATATAGACTAAACACTTTGCTCATCTGCACTTGGATATAAACTTTTTTGAAAGAAAAAAGTGACTTATTGTGCAATGAGAATAATGCGTGGAGGGGAAAGGTGACCGTAAGCAAGCGGTAGATTCTCGAAATTTCAAAAAAATCACCAAGGAGAAAAATTAAGAATTTTTCGAACCCAATATTTTCTAAGAATATTTATCTATTGGTGATAAAACGAAGCGAGGTTTACAATTTGTTTAATGACCCCAGAAAACCATCGATAGCAATTTACATTATACATATATTTGCATTACCAGAAATTTTACGTATCAGCTGATTAAATTTAATACACGAATGTAGTAAAATGATAAATGTTTATATTGTATTTCCTTAATATACTAGTCACTGAAAATTACCATAATTTTTATGATGCAATAATCGAAAATTTTTACTCATTCATATTGTAATTATTAACATTCTACTTACGCCTTTAAAGATTCATACAGAAATTTAGTGGGACTTTCACACAATTTTTTGAAGATTCGTACATTTAGTGGGACTATTATTAAAATTGTGGGTAGATACAATTTTTATGATGCAATAATCAAAAATTTTTTACTCAACTATATAGTAATTATTAACATTCTACTTACGCCTTTAAAGATTCACACAGAAATTTTGTGGGACTTTCACACAATTTTTTGAAGATTCGTACAGACATGTAATGGGACTATTATTAAAATTGTGGGTAGATACAATTTTTATGATGCAATAATCAAAAATTTTTTACTCAACTATATAGTAATTATTAACATTCTACTTACGCCTTTAAAGATTCACACAGAAATTCAGTGAGACATTTATAAAATTTTTTGAAGATTCGAACAGAAATTTAGTGGGACCATTATAAAAATTATGGGTTGACATAATTTTTATGTTGCAATAGTCGAAAATTTTTACTCAATCATATTGTAATTATTAACATTCTACTTACGTCTTTAAAGATTCACACAGAAATTCAGTGAGCCATTTATAAAATTTTTTGAAGAATCGTACAGAAATTTAGTGGGACCATTATAAAAATTGTGGGTTGACACAATTTTTATGATGCAATAGTCGAAAATTTTTACTCAACTATATTGTAATTATTAACATTCTACTTATGCCTTTAAAGATTCACACAAAAATTCAGTGAGACCTTCATAAAAAATTTTGAAGATTAGTACAGAAATTCAGTGGGACCATTATAAAAATTGTGGGTTGACACAATTTTTATGATGCAATAGTCGAAATTTTTTACTCAGTCATATTGTAATTATTAACATTCTACTTATGCCTTTAAAGATTCACACAGAAATTCAGTGAGACATTTATAAAAATTTTTGAAGATTCGTACAGAAATTTAGTGGGACCATTATAAAAATTGTGGGTTGACACAATTTTTATGATGCAACATTCGAAAATTTTTACTCAACTATATTGTAATTATTAACATTCTATTTACGCCTTTAAAGATTCACACACAAATTCAGTGGGACTTTCACACCATTTTTTGAAGATTCGTTCAGAAATTTAGGGGGATCATTATAAAAATTGTGGGTTGACACAATTTTTATGATGCAATAGTCAAAAATTTTTACTCATCTATATTGTAATTATTAACATTCTACTTACGTCTTTAAAGATTCACACAGAAATTCAGTGAGACCTTCATAACAAATTTTGAAGATTAGTACAGAAGTTCAGTGGGACCATTATAAAAATTGTGGGTAGACACAATTTTTATGATGCAACAATCAAAAATTTTTACTTAACTATATTGTAATTATTAACATTCTACTTACGCCTTTAAAGATTCACACAGAAATTCAGTGAGACCTTCATAAAATTTTTTGAAGATTAGTACAGAAATTCAGTGAGACCTTCATAAAATTTTTTGAAGATTAGTACAGAAATTTAGTGTGACCATTATAAAAATTGTGGGTTCACACAATTTTTATGATGCAAAAATCGAAAATTTTTACTCAATGTTAAATATGCCTTAAATATTCCATTTCAAATTATGGCCAGCTCAGGGACAATCTGACTATATTGTAGTTATTAACATCCTTATTTAAATCCTAAAAGATTCGCACAGAAAGTTTGTGAGATCGTGTCTTCAGTTTCGATGATGATGATGCGCGGTTTTGCGATGCCAATATGACTTGACTATTTTTCAGGTCAAGTGCAAACGAGTCAGATGCTGCCGTTCGATCAACACGGAAAAAAGGATCACCTGTCGTAGAGTATTATGACGTCATTGATGAAGAGGGTCAAAAAGGTGCAGGCAACGTGATGATGAAAAGAACAAGCTGCGAATATTTTTCTGGCATTGTCGAGCGGATAAATTGCATCCTGTTTTGTTAAAGTTTGCCGGAAAATATTATACACGGCACAAAGACTTTTGTTCATATTTCGCTGAATCGCATTAATAGAAACGATAGATATAACGAGTTAAACCCAGAGGCGAATCGTACCTTTGACAGCGCCGCGAGGAACAAAAAACTGACATCAACGGCCGAAAGGCCAATAAAAGTAATAGCTTTATATGGTTTTCGTTCTTAAGATTATGGACAGAGTTAAAACCATCCCATTTCTTTCGTATTAATTTATTTTGTCCATTTAGTGCATGAATAATTTTTGGTGAATTTTTTTTTGGAAATTTCAATGATGGCAACAACGATTTAAAAAGTGACTTTTTTCCGTTTCTGATTCCAAATTGCACCCAAATTTTTTTTCTTCAAGATATCGCATAATCTACTGCAGAAAATGCGGGTTACAAGCTTTTTTACCCTGATTTTAAAAAAGTGACTTTTTTCTGTTGTCTTTTCTAATTACTAAAAAAAATACTCGCTTTATTTGCGGAGTGTTGAAAAACCCAGTTTTTTGTTACTATCTTACTTTTTTTTTACAAAACCACTTTTCTCGATGTTTTGGACCATTTTGAGTATCTTGATGTAAAAATATCGAAGAGAAAAAATGAATTTTAATCGTGTACTTTTGTAAATTATATTATCATTACATCTCTGATTATATACCAGCTGAAGCTCTTACGATCTAAAACGTGTTAAAGTGCTGTCAGATCTTTGCACAATGGATGGATAAAAATAGGAATTACCTGTCGTGCCACGCTCTCGGAAATTTCGGGTTCAATAGCTGACAAACATTGGATCTTCATGAGCAAATGAATTCCAGGTATTCTTGGTATTATTTTCATAGCTTGGAAAGCATACATTGTAAATTGGCACCTCATAAAACAGACACGTGAAGACTGTCCTCTACACAGAATTAAAATAATTAATAATATGCGGGAAATTCTTTTAGATGCACTTTTTAAATGCAACTAACACTTTGCAATTTACATGGATAAATATAGTGGATAAAATTACGATAAATTGGCAGTTGCTCGAGGAACGAGAAAAAAAAAACTTTGCATAGCATTAAGAAATAAAAAAAATCAACTCTACCTCGTCAACTAAATTATTTTTATGAATTTGTGAAGAGGATTTTACTGTGCATCGTTTTTTATCAAATGATCCACTTAAAAATTTTAATGTGCCAAATGCAACTTGGCAATTAGTGGCTGCACGATAAATTGGCAGTTTCACGAGGAACGAGAAAAAAAAACTTTGCATAGCATCAAAAAATAAAAAAAGTCACCTCTACCTCGTCAACTAAATTATTTTTATGAATTTGTGAAGAGGATTTTACTGTGCATCGTTTCTGATCAAACGATCCACTTAAAGATTTTAATGTGGCAAATGGAACTTGGCAATAAGTGGCTGCACGATAAATTGGCAGTTTCACGAGGAAATAAATTAAAAAAAACTTTGCACAGCATAAAGAAATTAAAAAATCACCTCTGCCTCGTCAACTAAATAATTTTCATGAATTCCCCGAGTAGAAATTCTGATACTGGCGCAACAAGGGCGTTATCAGGTAGGCCGTAGTTCCTTATCAGGCAGTGTCTAGGCAACCAGACCGGGCCCGCTACCAAAACGTAACGTTGCGGTTGATACGGCCATGACCTCGGTCGTGTTAAGGCCATGATAGGGCTACTGTTCAGGCCATAATCGAGAAAATTGCTCAGATCGTGATCAGTATACCTGTTCGAGCCGTGATCAGGCTCGAGTAAGGCTCCTACCTCGAACTGTCCATGCAGGAAATTTATAAATGAATTAAGGGGATGCTGGAATAAATTTTATTTCCGACTTTGGTCGGTAAGAACAGGCTTTTTCGTAGTTTTGATGATTCTTCGTTAATACGCTACACACATGCTTCAAATTGTACACGATTGTAATATCAATATAAACGAGTGGACGTACGTTTGAATATTTGGTGAAAACGTACAATAAATGAAAAACATCGTATATTACTAAACCTCCCGAAATTAAAATGGCAGCCAGGGCTTGACAGCGTCGCTTGTTTGATAAGATATAAAAGATTCTCGAACTCACATACGTTAAATTCAAATGTACGTCCATTCTTTAGCGTTTTCTGAATATTCTACGAGCGTCGAAAAGTCAATTACACAAAAGGAATCCACGCAAAATCCAAACTACGTTCACGTAGTCTATTCGCGATCAGAGTGGTTCAAGAAGAGCGCGAATGAAGTTTCTCGATTACAACACAAGTGGCGCCGATGTAGTCTGTTTTCTTTTGGCAAAAGCTCCGAGCCTTTGCAACGCGACCGTAGTATACACTGTACATGGATTTGGCTTGTGTATTTGACATTCTGATGGTTTTCGAATGTTCAGAAATCATCACAGAATTGACGTCCGGTCTGATTTTACACATCTAATTTCCAGAAACAATTAAATCTTACGGCAAAGGTCAGCTGACATATCGTGTGCGGCCATATTGCTTTTCGGTAGATTCAGTATCTTTTGCCAAAAGTAAACAGACTACGTCGGCACCACCTGTGTCCTGATCGAAAAACTTACCGAGTAAAGTCGGCAAAAAAATCTACTCCGGCATCCCCTTAAAATGCGTGTTATATATATATTTTTCTTTATTACTTTAAGTTTTTCAACTTAAACAAACTTTCATAAAACATTTAATGTTAAACAAATATATATTCTTCTTGTATCTCTGGCCTTCACTATGCTCATTTTCATGTCTTTCGCTATCCTGTATACAGCTGTCTTCATTTTCTTCGCTATGCTCATTTTTATGTTGTTCGCTGTACTGTCTGTAGCTGTCTTTCTTCATGTTGTTACTCTGCATACCTCCTTTGCTACTGTCTCCATCAGTATCTTCATGTCTTTCGCTATCCTCTTCATGTCTGTTTTTACTTTTCTTGTTACACTGCCAAATACTCCTTTCATGTCCTTCACTGTTCTATTCGCTGTCAGCTTCATTGCCTTTGCTCTCAATCAGGATTTTTCCCTTCTTGTATATATTTAAATTAGTAGATGTTGGTGATTGTGTAAATAAAAATATTTCATACGTCTCATTTCCTTTTGATCTTACAATCAAAATGTATGTAAATGCACATACCTGCTACCAAGTCCAAATTAGAATTTTTCGTATCCACAGCTTTATTCAAAGCTCGTCATCTGCATGCACGTATACGTCCTAATTTTCGCCGCTTTACTTCCGCATCCACATTCACTGCATATTTTTTTGGGAGAAACACAGAAAGCTGAGTTAAAGCGTGCCAAAATGGCTCCGACTTCTCGATTGTAATGTTACCTTAAAAATACTTGCGAAATGAATAATAAAGAATCGGAACATAAATCCAGTAAGGGCCGCGTACGGTTTCCTGATCAAAATTGATGCACAAGATGGCGCTGGGGCTAATACGGAATGATAATACGTATCTAATCAGAACCTTGTACGGTTTCCTGACCATAGTTGGCGCTGGGATTAATACGGCATGATAATGAATATGTAATCAGGGCCGCGTACGGCTTCCTGACCAAAGTATGCACACCAGATGGTGCTTGGGTATTATCAGGCTCCTCTCTTCGCACCAAATCAGGTCCCTGTAAGGCATTCCATAGAAAGGCAAGCCTTAAGATTTCCCGATCGCGGCCTGACTAGTTCTCAGGTACCCGTGATTGAATTTCTATTCGGGTCGTGAAGAAGATTTTACTGCACATCGTTTTTAGTCAAACGATCCACTTAAGGATTTTAATATAACAAATGCAGCTTGACAATTGCATGCTGCACGACGTCATGGATCATAATTAGTAATAATGACAGTTGATATCTTAATTCCACACACGTGTCAATAGCCACTCTCCGATCGTTAAGAAACTTATCAATATGATCAATCATTTTTGTCCAGAGACGCGAGTGAAGAGTTATCGATGCAATTTATCGACGTATCTACCTCTTTCATCGTAGGTATTATATCTCACACCGTACACGAATATTTATAATAAACAAAGTTACAGCTAAGTGACAGGTGTATTTGTGCCATTTAGTACCAATCTGATAGTGAAATTGTAAAAAAACTTTCCCACGTCAAATTATTATCGCGGCAATTGTGCTCACACGATCATAACTACTTCAACTTCTCTCGAGTTATCTAGCCAAAAATACATCGAAGATATCTACAATATGTAACAACGACATTTCTCTATGGATATCGATCTGACAGATTAGCGATTGCACGACATGAAACGTGGCATATATCCCTAGCAATCTTGACAACCATCGTTTCCAGCTGATTCACCGTAAAAACCACCGTCAAACAACCAGGTGGTTTTTTTGCAAAAAATAAATCGGAATTCGGTCGTAACAACCGCGAAAACAACTGTCCTAACAATGTTTTTCGGTTGTTTTTTCGATTTTCCATGGTAAACTGAAAAAAACGACCGCATGAAATTTTTTAGGGCAGTCGTTTTCACGGTTGCCCATGCAGAAATTTCGGCAGGGATCCAGCTGGATCCTGCCTGGTATTCCCATCATCCGGTCGGATTCCAGTCGGTCATCGGATCGGATTCCAGACATGGGATGTAACGCGCGGAAACTGGATTACGATCGGGATCTCGAACAGGGATCCAATCCGATGGCTGACTAGATTCCAGCCGTTAGATGGGCATACTAGGCTGGATCCACCTGGAACCTTGTCGAAAAATGGGAATACCAAGCTGATTCTAGCTGGATCCCGCTCGCAATTTCTGCATGGAGCGCGACGAGAACGCGTCTGGGGATACATGAACCGCACACGTTGTTACAACCACGCAAGTTAAGGGAAAGTTTTTCGTACGTGTATTCTACCACATTTTACTGCATAAAGGGTCAAGGGTAGTTACTGCAAAATTGTTGAGTAACGGAAAGACGATCCGGATTCTATTCAAAATACAAGCAGAACCCCTTTTAGGATAACCCTAACAAATCCCAATGCACGGTAATACAGCTCGTCATTCAGAATTGGGTCCCGATCCGGAATCCATCCCGGTTCTCTTAGGGTAACCCTAGCAAATCCTAATCGATGATCAAGTGTCATCGAGTGCGTAATCGAAAATCTATTCGAGATCTATTCAGATTCCAAGTTGGATAACCCATTTATGGAAATCCGAGCCAATCCCGACCAGAATCGAGTTTCAAACTGGGACGCCCAGACAGATTTCTACATGGGTGTTACGACCAACTTTCGGTTTTTTTTTCGCAAACACCACCCGGTCGTTTTTACGGTAAAACGGTAGTTGTTGAGATTGCTAGGGATTCTCTCTTAAAAAAGACATGGCACATCGAACTCGAAAGACTGAAGCCGCTTTTCGAGTCTTCCGATTGGTCGGCGACGGCTGTTTCAGAGCCAACTTCAGTCTGTCGAGTGTGCCGCTGCAAAGTCGCCGCGTATGGCGCGCATTTTGAACTGTCGCTGTCGCTTTCGCTGGCCAAACTAGTCAAGTAAGATAATTAAATTCCATCTGAGTACGTTATTCTTATCACGAATTAGATGTGCGCAGATGTGCCCGACCTCTCGACGAGAAACAATTTTTTTCTGGGTCAAAATGTATTCAATTGTCAGGTTCGAGAATGTCAGGTTTATAAATTCGCATAATAAATTCAAACTATTTTCGTTCCTAAATTATCTAAATTATATTTTAAGTTAGTAGAGTTATTACCAGTCATACTTTTCATTTTCTGCATACGAATTGAGTAAAATTGAATTAGAAAAATGACCTATTGGAAGGGATAAAACTATGGCTTCAATGGGTCATTTAAAAACAAAGTTAAATTGAAAGTAAGTTAAACACTTGTAAAACACAATAACACATAGTTCCTACAATGAATTAGCACCAAATATATGATTTTTAGTTAAAATGATAATATGATTTTTTATGCGAGCACCCTGTATATGATGCTTTGTCCATGAACGAATATTGCTTTCTAAAGGTCTTAAGATGAGTACAAAAAATTGGCGATCCTGTGCTCCTTAACTAGATTTTTATTCTATGAGGCCGTGAAAGTTTGTGAGATACGCCCATATATATAACACAGACACACATTTCCAGCCGAAAATTTTATTCAATGATGACTTGAATATTTCGCGATAAGTGAAAAATAAAAAAAAACATAAATCAACATCCTTGGGAATACTAAGAATTACAATTTTCAATTTTAATAGTAATAATAAATGGCTTAATAAATCTTGATTTTTCTTTATCAAGTTAATTACCTGATTTTATTCTTACACATACTTGGACACATCAACCGAAAGTTTTATTCCATTAAAATGTTAATACGTCGCGATAAGAAAATAATGTGAAGAAAGAAACGACGAAATTTTAGATACTAAGAATATAATTTAAAAAAAAATTAATACTAAAATGTTAATGTGTTAATAAAAATTAAATGCCCACTATTTAAGAAAAGTTTTTTTTTTCATTCATGATTATACTTACAATCGTAAAATTTCAACCATAAATAATAAATTCAAATCGTAAGAAAAAATCGTTAAACATTTTTGTGTATTCGAAAAAATCATCGAATTTGCGTAGCGTCATTTATTGAGTTTTGTTGCATCTCTGAGAAATTAAGAGTATTTGGAGAGTAAAGCGAAAGGAGAATGCTTCAGAGATAACCGGAATTAGACTTTGAGCGACTTCATTTTTATCGAGATAGAAGACGGCCTTTTGATAAAGCATCGATGATTCTAGCGATACGCAAAATTAATTTTATTCCTGATGCCAGCAATAAGTAATCGATGTATTCTTTTTCGTGAATGAAAAATGGATTTTTTTTTTTCATTTTAACATTAACTAAGCCCGAAGTTAAGGTATAAAAATGTATTTATTTATTTCTGGCCATTTTTGAGGTGGTACAAGCCAGTGAAACCGGACAAGTCCAATTAAAAATATGAAGGGTTAAACGTTCATCAGGTTGACTTGGAATGTCCCATATATTTGCTTTTAATTAAAGTATGTTTCGTTTAGTCATGTCAGAGATAAAGAGTCATTCTGATAATGTATTGTACAGTCACAACATTTAAATTCTAATATAGTAATTGCATTCTGAAAAAAAAAAAATATATAATATTATTTATTAAATAAATAAACAAATAATTTATTAAAGAAATTAAACAATCATTGTTTGGGGTGAGTTCATTCATGTGGAAAATTTCTAACAGATAATTTTACTTCCTCGATAAACGACTTTAGGATAAATTCTTGATAGGAAAAAAAGAATCGTAGAACGGGGACGAATCGGATCGTAATATGGACTGTTGGACAGCCATTTATGGGGTGGTACAAGCCAGCGAAACAGGAACAAGTTCAATTAAAAATATGACGGGTCAAACGTTTATCACGTTGACTTGGAATGCCCCATATAATTCCCGAGTTAAAATTTAAACCCTCCCAAAACCCTTCGTTGAATTAAAATGGATAAAAAATGCCACTTTTGGAGATTTATACAAGGGTCTAAGAACCTCATCTCACTCTGTACAACCTACACCCAGAAAAAAGATTTGGTAATATTAACGAAAATTATCTATTCAACATTTCATTATTTCAATCAACGAAAATTTACTTTCCCTCCGACAACTATGTATTTTATTCAATTTGTCAGTTTTTTAATTTCCAACATATTTATTTATTTGAATCAACTTTCACTGTGCAGCGGATACTAAAAAAATATTTTATTTATGGATATCTACTAAATACTTTCTTAATTCGGAAAAAAAAGATCTAGTTAAAACCACCAAATACATGTATTAGATATTTTTTAATAAAATCAATTAGAATACGAAAATAAATGTTTGTTTGTGGCAACTACGTTTTCGATTTGCTGTACACAATGTCTAAAAAATTAGTTGCCTCAACCATATCGAATAGTAACCTCAACTATTCACGATTAGTTCTCGATTGGATTAGTTAGGTTAACTAATCCGTGCTGGCACGCCATGCCGTCACCGTGACATCACCGTGCGGTCACGCCGTGCGCCCAAAATTTTTCGACATGGCACACCATGGCATCACCGTGCCGTCATGGCGTGCTGTCACCGTGACGACATGGCGTGCTGTTACGGTGACCGTACGTCGTGCCGTCACCGTGACAGCACGCCGTGCCATATCGAAAAATGTTGAACGCACTACGTGACTGCACGGTGCCGTCATATTCGGTCGTGCATGATGGCACGGTGACGGCACGGTGATAGCACGGTGACGGCACGGTGACTGCACGGTGACTGCACGGTGCCGTCATATTTCGGTCGTGCATGATGGCACGGTGACGGCACGGTGACGGCACGGTGACAGCACGGTGCCGGCATGTGTCTATCTGGGAATTGTATTCTGAAAAAATAATAAATACAATATTATATATTAAATAAGTAAACAAATAATTTATTAAAGAAATTAAACAATCATTCTTTGGGGTGAGTTGATTTATGTGGAAAATTTCAATCAGATAAATTAACGGGGAGCATAAGGCAAATTGAAAAAGTGACTTTTTACTTCCTCGATAAACACCTTTAGGAAATTCTTGATAGGGAAAAAAGAATCGTAGAACGGGGAAGACTCGGATCGTCACGTGCTGTCACGGTGACGACATGGCGTGCTGTTACGGTGACTGTACGTCGTGCCGTCACCGTGACAGCACGCCGTGCCATATCGAAAAATGTTGAACGCACTACGTGACTGCACGGTGCCGTCATATTCGGTCGTGCATGATGGCACGGTGACGACACGGTGATAGCACGGTGACGGCACGGTGACGGCACGGTGCCGTCATATTCGGTCGTGCATGATGGCACGGTGACGGCACGGTGATAGCACGGTGACGGCACGGTGACGGCACGGTGCCGTCATATTCGGTCGTGCATGATGGCACGGTGACGGCACGGTGACGGCACGGTGCCGGCATGTATCTATCTGGGAATTGTATTCTGAAAAAATAATAAATACAATATTATATATTAAATAAGTAAACAAATAATTTATTAAAGAAATTAAACAATCATTGTTTGGGGTGAGTTGATTTATGTGGAAAATTTCAATCAGATAAATTAACGGGGAGCATAAGGCAAATTGAAAAAGTGACTTTTTACTTCCTCGATAAACACCTTTAGGAAATTCTTGATAGGGAAAAAAGAATCGTAGAACGGGGAAGACTCGGATCGTCACGTGCTGTCACGGTGACGACATGGCGTGCTGTTACGGTGACCGTACGTCGTGCCGTCACCGTGACAGCACGCCGTGCCATATCGAAAAATGTTGAACGCACTGCGTGACTGCACGGTGCCGTCATATTCGGTCGTGCATGACGGCACGGTGACGGCACGGTGACGGTACGGTGACGGCACGGTGACGGCACGGTGCCGGCATGTGTCTATCTGGGAATTGTATTCTGAAAAAATAATAAATACAATATTATGTATTAAATAAGTAAACAAATAATCTATTAAAGAAATTAAACAATCATTGTTTGGGGTGAGTTCATTTATGTGGAAAATTTCAATCAGATAATTTAACGCGGAGCATAAGGCAAATTGAAAAAGTGGCTTTTTACTTCCTCGATAAACACCTTTAGGAAATTCTTGATAGGGAAAAAAGAATCGTAGAACGGGGAAGACTCGGATCGTCATGTGGACTGGTGAACGGCCTCCTATCCGTTCCGTTGTCTTGAACTTTCACTCATAGCGAGCTCGTTCGGGTTATCTGCACTTGACCTCAGTACCAAGCAGTCTTACTTACAACTTTATTTATAATAAGCTCAAGCAATAAACCGTCCGAGTATACACACACGAGGCAGTCTTCGATTTGTCATGCACGCAAAACGTGTTTCGATCGATGATAAATAAACGAATGTCCTTTTTGTATCACGATAATTTGGATTCTCAATTACAACTCTTCTACAACCCGCAACTCAACCTACTTATATCTCTCCATAAAATTGAATTCACACGAATCTCAGTCAGGGCAATGTCGTAGACTAATCAATTTCCAAGTTTTCCAAGTTTCCGACATGATATGCGAGTCTCGAATATAAGTTCAGTAACGAAGCGAGCAGAAATTGCATTCAGTGCATATATTTTTTTTCTCGCCAATGTTCTCAAGACCTTGACCGTAACTGGTGCGTGAAGATACATTTTATATATAAATAAATAAATGAATAAAATAAAATAAGGAGAAGGAGAGGAAAAAAATATTTTACGTTCAACAGCGCTTGATAGGCTAACGATGGACAAGCACTAGGATGAATGCAATATTTTTTATTGTATTTATGATCTTTTTGTCGTTAGCACACACCCTGAAACAACAATCCTAGAATTGCCAATCCAAGCAGAATACTTGTTTATTCGTTTACGAAGCACAAATTTCGGAAAAGTCGAAAAGGGAATATTAAATAAATGTATTTTGTAGTGTAGCGGATATCACAATAGCCACTGAAAGTTAGGGTACACGGACGAAAGGGAAGCAAAGCCAGATGAAAAATGTTATCAATGGAAAATTTTGTATTAGGTAAAAATGTCATCAATAAAAAATTTGATATCAGGTGAAAAATGTCATCAATGAAAAATTTTGTATCAGGTAAAAAGTGTCATAAATGGAAAATTTTGTATCAGGGAAAAAGTGTCTTCAATGAAAAATTTTGTATCAGGTAAAAAGTGTCATCAATCGAAAACTTTGTATCAGGCAAAAAGTGTCATCAATGAAAAGTTTTGTATCAGGTAAAAAAAGTGTCATCAATGGAAAACTTTGTAACAGGTAAAAAGTGTCATCAGTGGAAAATTTTGTATCAGGTAGAAAGTATCATCAGTGGAAATTTTTGTATCAGGTAAAGAGTGTCATCAATGGAAAATTTTCTATCAGGTAAAAAGTGTCAACCATGGAGAATTTTGTATCAGGTAAAAAATGTCATCAATGGAAAATTTTGTATCAGGTAAAAAAGTGTCATCAATGGAAAATTTTGTATAAGGTAAAAAGTGTCATCAACAGAAAACTTTGTATCAGGAAAAAAGTGTCATTAATGAAAAATGTTGGATCTAAAAAGTGCCATCAATGGTGAATTTTGTATCAGGTAAAAAAGTGTCATCAATGGTAAATTTTGTATCAGGTAAAAAGTGTCATCAATGAAAAATTTTGGATCTAAAAAGTGCCATCAATACAAAATTTTGTACAGGTAAAAAAGTGTCATCAATGGAAAATTTTGTATCAGGTAAAAAGTGTCATCGATGGGAAATTTTATATCAGGTAAAAAGCGTCATGGATGGAAAATTTTGTATCAGGTAAAAAGTGTCATCAATCGAAAATTTTGTATCAGGTAAAAAGTGTCATCAATCGAAAACTTTGTATCAGGCAAATAGTGTCATCAATGAAAAGTTTTGTATCAGGTAAAAAAAGTATCATTAATGGAAAACTTTGTATCAGGTAAAAAATGTCATCAATGGAAAATTTTGTATCAGGTGAAAAGTGTCTACAATGAAAAAATTTTTATCAGGTAAAAAGTATCACCAATGGAAATTTTTGTATCAGGTAAAAAGTGTCATCAATGGAAAATTTTGTATCAGGTAAAAAGTATCAACAATGGAGAATTTTGTATCATGTGAAAAGTGTCATCAATGGAAAATTTTGTATAAGGTAAAAAATGTCATCAACGGAAAACTTTGTATCAGGAAAAAAGTGTGTCATCAATGAAAAATTTTGGATCTAAAAAGTGCCATCAATGGTGAATTTTGTATCAGGTAAAAAAGTGTCATCAGTGGTAAATTTTGTATCAGGTAAAAAGTGTCATCAATCGAAAACTTTGTATGAAGCAAAAAGTGTCATCAATGGAAAATTTTGTATCAGGTAAAAAGTGTCATCTATGGGAAATTTTATATCAGGTAAAAAGTGTCATGGATGGAAAATTTTGTATCAGGTAAAAAGTGTCATCAATGGAAAATTTTGTATCAGGTAAAAAAGTGTCATCTATGGAAAATTTTGTATCAGGTAAAAAAGTGTCATCAATGGAAAATTTTGTATCAGGTAAAAAGTATCATCAATGAAGAATGTTTTTTCAGGTTAAAAGTGTCATCAATGAAAAAATTTGTTTCAGGTAAAAAGTGTCATCAATAGAAAATTTTGTATCAGTTAAAAATTGACTTCAATGGAAAATTTTTTATCAGTTAAAAATTGTTATCAATGGAAATTTTTTTATTAGACAAAAAGTGTCTTCAATGAACAATTTTTTATCAGGTAAAAAGTGTCATCAAAGGAAAATTTTTATATCAGGTGAAAAATGTCATCAATGGAAAATCTTGTATCATGTAAAAAGTGGCATTAATGAAAAATGTTGCATCAGGCAAAAAATGTAATCAATGGAAAATTTTGTATCACGTAGAAAAATATCATCAATGGAAAATGCAGTGTCAGCGAAAATAACTTTTCCTGTACTATAATACCTCAGCTCAGGATGATAAATTCCGAATGAATTAGTTTAATAATAGACTAAACTACTATGGCGTATAAGTTGTTCGATGCATGCACAACACTCTCACAACAGTAATAAAACACATCTGTTATAAATTACGACTACCAGAAATATAACTTTAATCATTGATCGTTCGTTCCACTTTGAGTTTGTAGATTAAGACCTTCTGGTCATGGTAAAGTCGTTCCCTAGTCACTGTGTCTAATTCCCATGTCCTCCACACACATGTATATTAATTTTCTTGCAAATAAGGAGACTCGAAATCGAACAGAAAATTTCCAACGCACAGCGTTCAATTCTTCGTTCGAAGAATATTTGTCTACAACACGAGACAGACGTTCAAGTTGCAATTGCACGTAAGATCTAAAATAAAATAGCAATACAATTTTACACGGCCACTTAATCAATTATGCCGCTATTTCTGACCTAGTCGCGTTAATGGTACGCCTGTTTTACTTATGAAAAGTTCACCTCGGGGTCGTCTGCGAAGTTGGGATAATGACGAGCAAATAGATTATTCATAGTGAATAATAAGCAGTCTGAGTGCTCCGGTGGTTGCAAAATATATTCTTGCATCTCGTATTCAATGGAATGTTTTACATTTCAATCGAAAGTATATATGTTTTTAATGTATGTGTGTACAGGGACGTTGTTTCTTTTTTTTTTAGTGAATGGGAGTGGAATATAAGGATATGAGACGAACAGGTAAAATGTAAAGACACAATTTAATGAAAGCATTAAATATGTCGTTTATGAACGACTCGTTAACGTATGAAGCTCAAGTACTGTAAAAAAATGAACGGATTCGTTGCCTGACGAAGAATAAATATTTTCGGAAGACGGTGCATTCGCTGTGCCTTCGCAAACAGTTAAAGATTCTTAAAGCAAAAGTATATCTTATATAGTTACACTGTGGCACAGAATGAAGAGAAACTGGTTCGAGCTGACGCGCTAAACGGGAAACTTGCGCACGTAAGTTCGTGGCGCTCGCGTCGTTAAGTTCCTTCCGTATTGTAAGAGCATTACGAAAAGGATCTATGGGACATTCTCTGTCAATTCAGTGATTTTATTGATTTGGGAAACTTTCTGATATTGCTCGTGATAAAAAAATGCTTCCTATTCTGTAATGAAAAATAATGTAGTTCTTTATCTTAGAGAAAAAATTGGAATTAATCTCAAGTATTATTTATTTATTTATTTATTTATTTATTTATTTATTTATTTATTTATTTATTTATTTATTTATTTATTTATTTATTTATTTATTTATTTATTTATTTATTTATTTATTTATTTATTTATTTATTTATTTATTTATTTATTTATTTATTTATTTATTTATTTATTTATTTATTTATTTATTTATTTATTTATTTATTTATTTATTTATTTATTTATTTATTTATTTATTTATTTATTTATTTATTTATTTATTTATTTATTTATTTATTTATTTATTTATTTATTTATTTATTTATTTATTTATTTATTTATTTATTTATTTATTTATTTATTTATTTATTTATTTATTTATTTATTTATTTATTTATTTATTTATTTATTTATTTATTTATTTATTTATTTATTTATTTATTTATTTATTTATTTATTTATTTATTTATTTATTTATTTATTTATTTATTTATTTATTTATTTATTTATTTATTTATTTATTTATTTATTTATTTATTTATTTATTTATTTATTTATTTATTTATTTATTTATTTATTTATTTATTTATTTATTTATTTATTTATTTATTTATTTATTTATTTATTTATTTATTTATTTATTTATTTATTTATTTATTTATTTATTTATTTATTTATTTATTTATTTATTTATTTATTTATTTATTTATTTATTTATTTATTTATTTATTTATTTATTTATTTATTTATTTATTTATTTATTTATTTATTTATTTATTTATTTATTTATTTATTTATTTATTTATTTATTTATTTATTTATTTATTTATTTATTTATTTATTTATTTATTTATTTATTTATTTATTTATTTATTTATTTATTTATTTATTTATTTATTTATTTATTTATTTATTTATTTATTTATTTATTTATTTATTTATTTATTTATTTATTTATTTATTTATTTATTTATTTATTTATTTATTTATTTATTTATTTATTTATTTATTTATTTATTTATTTATTTATTTATTTATTTATTTATTTATTTATTTATTTATTTATTTATTTATTTATTTATTTATTTATTTATTTATTTATTTATTTATTTATTTATTTATTTATTTATTTATTTATTTATTTATTTATTTATTTATTTATTTATTTATTTATTTATTTATTTATTTATTTATTTATTTATTTATTTATTTATTTATTTATTTATTTATTTGTGAAACTTTCAGATATTTCTCCCGATAAAAAAGATGTTTCACATACCTTAAGGAAAATAATATCGCTCTTGAAATTTAGAGAAACAAAATTGCGAAAAATATATATAAAATGACAGGAAGCAATGTCAAATAGTCGTAAAATCTTATAAGAAAATACTTCGGAGGTTCAGAAAAAATGTGAGTGAATTGATAGAGAATTCCTAATATAGTCGATAGCATCTATATTCGCGAGAGCGAGAATCATCACTTATACGACGATCCTCAGATGCTTGACAATTTTTTTATCGTCCACTCCGATGTCTTGACAGTACCTGAAGACCCTCGAAGTCTAGGTCATTATGTTCGTCAATTGAACAAAAAAAAATGACAACTCATGGTGTACCCATCGAAGGCTTTGCGAAGGCTTTGCAGCTAATGCACTGTATATTTAAGAGAAGATTAGAGCAGCTACTTAAATCAGCTTCCTGCATTATCAATTGTCAAGAATTCGAAAGATATCTAGTTAAAATAAAAATTGACACGCGTCGTCATTTCTCAAATATCTTGTTTTCTTTCTCGCACAATTTTTCTTTTCAAGCTTAAGAGACAGTAAATTTCGTTGTCCTATAAGGAAAACACAAAAGTTATCATAACATATCGGGTGGACAAATTGTATTTTCATCATTATTATATTGATCATATTTTCTGGAAAATATAATCTTTTGCATATTTGCAGCTAATATTCACATTCTCAAAAGACTTTACCATAAAAATATTAATAATTTATTTGTTTCGTAAATAATTATTTATTAAAATATTTTTGGTAGAATATTTTACCATAATTAATACAAAATACATAAATGTTTAATTAAAATCAAAAGAAAAATATTATTCCACAAAAATCAATTAAAAAATTATGGCTTTTTTTTTAACAAACCTGCATAAATTTTTTTTTATATGTTTCGTTATTTTTTAAATTTATTGAACTTATATTATTTGTCGAACAAATAAGCAAATAGCTTAAATTCGAACACACAAACCCAATTTTTGTTTTTCAAATCTTTTGTAAAAACGACTTTGAGTATGTGGGAAAAGTGAAACTGCATCTGAATATTATATTAGCTATATATAATATATATATGGTAAAAAAATGAGATTCTCATAAATTGTGGGTTAATTATACTGTTAAAAAAATTAGTGTGAAAATTAATATAACGTATTGGAAGTTTTTTTTGCGAATACGCTTATATTAATTAATATACAAAAAAATTGTTGTAAAATTAATATACTAAATAATTCATAAAAGTTGGGTTTATAATATAATTATTGGAATTTTACAACATATCTGCATATTAAATGAAATTTAATTTATTATATTGATTTTAAAAATATTTTTAACAGTATATGAGAATAGGAATAAATACTATAAGTGCAGAATTACTTTTCTTCGAACGTAAGGGTACTTTTCCTCATCTTGAATTAAACACTTACCTATCACGTGATTTTCTATATCTAAATTCTTATCAATATTCATTAAGAGTGTCACTAAAAAATAATCGATATATTTTGTACACCAATATGTACAATGACGTGGCCAAAAGATTTCATTTGTGTTTTGACCTATCCTAGCCTGAACACCCGAGATAGGAGTCAATTAGTTTTCGTAGAGAATCAGAGATGTCTGGATATTATCGCAAGGGAAACAGTGGTGAGCAATGCACTGAATAAATAATCTTGCCGGAATAATCAGTTGAAAATAAAGCCCAAGTTTCTCTTCGCTTCGCTCATAAATATTTCCATTATTTTTGACGATGCAATGAAACCGGCACAACTCGCTGTCGCCATGTCAGTTTTGTTAGTCGGAACTCAAAGAGGTCTGCCGGGTTATCTGCAAACAGTTTTATCTTGTTGAGTTTCAAGCGGCAAATTTTTTCCCTCAACATGCGAACGGAGAACGCAAGATAGTTCTTGTATTACATAAGTTTTCATGAATGCCAGAACTGGATTGGCCAGTGACAGAAGAAAAACCAACTTTCCTACTTACATATGAGACATTCACCGTAAGTTTTGTTTCACTAAGAAAAAAATGTCCAATAGTTTTGTCACAATAAGATAAATATTTCCGTCAGTTTTGTCACATTAAGAAAAATTTCTCCAGAAGTTTTGTCACATTAAGAAAAATTTCTCCGTAAGTTTTGTCACATTAAGAAAAATTTCCCCATAAGTTTTGTCATATTAAGAAAAAAATTTTCATCCGTTTTGTCACATTAAAAAAAATTACACCGTAATTTTTGTCACATTAAGAAAAATTTTCCGTAAGTTTTGTTTCACTAAGAAAAAATTTTCCAAAAGTTTTGTCACAATAAGAAAAATATTTCCGTAAGTTTTGTCACATTAAAAAAAATTTCTCCATAAGTTTTGTCATATTAAGAAAAATTTCTTCATAAGTTTTGTCACTTTAAGAAAAATTTCTCCGTAAGTTTTGTCACATTAAAAAAAATTTCCCCATAAGTTTTGTCATATTAAGAAAAAAATTTTCATACATTTTGTCACAATAAGAAAAATATTTCCGTAAGTTTTGTCACATTAAGGAAAATTTCTCCATAAGTTTTGTCATATTAAGAAAAATTTTCTCATACGTTTTGTCACATTAAGAAAAATTTCTCCATAAGTTTTGTCGCACTAAAAAAAATTCACGTAAAAAATTAACGACAATATTCAAAATGTCGTCAGTTAATTTTATTCATTATTATTATTATATTATTCATTGTTGTAATGGATCATAAAAGCATTTTTATTGGCTCAGGGAAATATCTGCATAACAGAGTTGACAATACATTTTTCTGAATGCAACTTTTTTCGAAGCATCTTAAGCATGGCTCATAATATTTATTACTTTAACTGATCCTTTTTGGAGATGCAATTTTTTTAATTTACGCACGTAAGTGGTAAGTGGGAATTTAAAGAATTTTTCGGAGAGGTTTTTAAAGGAGGGAATGTCAAAATTATTAATTTTTGTAGATTATATTTTCATGGGTAATTCTGTATGAAAATGTATAGAATTTAGAAAAAAAAATGTTTTCAATTCTTGTGAAAAAAAGGATGCAAAGCAGAACCTTGCACATTGCTTCCTCATTATATTTCGCTTTTTACAAAGCAACCTCTAAGAGGAAGTATGGGAACTGATTTTGGCTTCCTCATAGAGGAAGCTTTGTAAAAAGCGAAATATAATGAGGAAGCAATGTGCAAGGTTCTGCTTTGCATCCTTGTTTTAAATAAATATAAATAAGCGCACACTCTCGCTTTGTGAAAATATAATAAGGACAAACGGTCCAGAAACTCCCTCGAATACTCTATCTTCTCTGTTTTTTTTTTGTAGAACACGATAGAAATCGGTGGTTTCCAAAATTTCATTGGGAAGCAAGGATATGGCTAGTTTATACGACATAAATCGCTACTTTTCGCAATATAGACTGTACAACATCGCTATGAAAATATGTTATCGTTCAACATTTTTGGGCTATATCTGACGTATTTTTCTGTTAATCATGAACTTGGCACTCATTTGACTCCCAACTCGATATTTGATACCAAAATTCGCATCGCAGAAAAAAAATCAAAAAATTCAAAAAATCAAAATCTCATAAAATTTTAACGTTTCAACCGATCTTAACCAAATTTAATAGGGATCACCGGTGTATGAAAGCTCACGTACATACCAATTTTGAGCTTAATATCTCGAAAATTAAAAGAGTTATCGCGTTAACAGACATTTTTGAAAAAATTCAAAACCGCGTAAAAATTTAATGATCATGGGGATTTTTACAAAAATTGGTAGGAACGATGAGGATTGATCCCTCTATCTATGGTGTAAATTTCAGCTCTATATCTCGAGGCGTTCCCGAGTTATAAAGGTTTACATTTTTTGAGCGTGTAACACACACACACACATACAGACATTTTTTCTAAATCACTTTTCTCGACGTTTTGGACTATTCTGAGTGTACTGACATGAAAATCTCGAAAAAAAAATTTTTTCACGAAAACAAAGCTTCCTCTATGAGGAAGCAAAAACACTGAAAATTCAAAGAATGTACTTTTAGAAAGCACACTGAAAGAAAAAACTAGTTGGGAGAACCATCTCCAGCATATGCTGTACCGCTGAATAGTTGGAGTAACTAACTCGCTCCTGTAACCAATCGCAGTGCTGTTTTCACCAATCTAATAGGTGGCGCAACCAACAGCGAGTTCCTATAACCAACCACAGCGGTTCGTATAACCAACGAGTAGTTGTCATAACCCACTGAGTAGTTGTCATAACCCACTGAGTAGTTGTCATAACCCACTGAGTAGTTGTCATAACTCACTGAGTAGTTGTCATAACCCACTGAGTAGTTGTCATAACCCACTGAGTAGTTGTCATAACCCACTGAGTAGTTGTCATAACCCACTGAGTAGTTGTCATAACCCACTGAGTAGTCGTCATAACCCACTGAGTAGTTGTCATAACCCACTGAGTAGTGACCCTATTTCAACTCTTTCGAATGGTTGTCGGGACCCATTTATTGGTTTGTCCAACTACTTTTTTTCTCCGCGCAGCACACATTTTTATAACACTATTAATTAATATACTGACCAGAAGTACTTTCTTCGATTGCTTAAGGGATCTTTCCAGTGTGAAAAAAAAATCGAATTTTTTTTTGTCTTATCCATTAGTATATACGGTCAAAAATATCTTCTCAAATTTTTAAAGCGCAATTCGAAATACTTGGCTGGCATACTTTATGGACCTGGCATCGCCGATTAGTCGTAAGTACACAATTTAGGTATATGAAATTTCTACACTCGAAACTTTAAACGCGTTTTTTTCGAAACGACATTTTTCAAAACGGTAAACATTCTCCAGGGAACAGTTTTCAAGCGATCGTTTTCAAATTTTAGGAGAACATTCTTCACGCTACTCTCTATCGTGCTATGGAAGCTTTTTTTTTTAAATCTTCCCATTTTTTTAAAAGAAAAACTGTCGAAAAAAACGGCTAAATTCGGTACTTCTTGTTCAAACCGCCGCCATTTTGTCAATTTTGATTTTTAAAAAAGCCTCCATAGCGCGATAGCCAATCGCATACTAATTAATAATCCTTTGGGTTTTTTTTCAGACCAAATTTGCAACCCCTAGGATGTCCACCATGAGGCTATCTTTTTTATCATCATTGTTTTCAACAATTAAAAAAAAATATTTAAACAATAAAAATCGTCTTATAAAAAATCATTTTCAGTAATTAATGATTACCTTAATATGTCATAAAAATTTCAGATTGATCGGCGTATAGTAACCGCCCGAAAAAAAATCGTGAAAATAGGCTATATTTCTGGCCGTCACACTGGAAAGATCACACTTTTTTTTTTGTCAAGAATTTAAAACACCAATTTTTAATAAACTTTATATTTTGCAATGACCCAACGAAAATTGTTGACAATTTTTCGTACGCTTAATCTCGTACGAAAAATTTAACCATCTGCTTGTCAGCACATTTCTTCCAATCATAAGCTATAAAATAATTTTTACTAGACCTTTCCCTCGTTGTATTCAATATCCCAGCGCCATCTATGAATTCACCTAAGATGTATTCGATTTAAACGATAGAATCAAGCGCTTTAAATTATCAATTAATAATTTGTGATGAAATTAAAGTATAAATTGCCACGAGAATAAAGAAGAAACACAATTTTGTTATAAAGCGACATATTTGCGTACACTAAAAAATATCTACTTGAAATTTAATGTACAATTACTGGAAGTTTTTATGCATAAACTGGTATATTAAATTTAATATACAAATTTTATATAAAACTAATTTATAATATAGCAAATATAATAATTTACTTTAATTTTACAGCAAAAGTAGTTCAATTTTAATAATATGCTTTAATTTTACCGCAAAAGTGTATTTATTTTATACCATAATTGTACATTAAATTTAGATGACGAATTTATGAATAAGAATTTTGTGGCCTTTTTTAACAGTGTATAAAAGACATTTAAAAAAATTATGATAAATATGACATTGCATATTAACGAAAATCCTCGAAGTACAATAAATTTCCAAGTCTCCTGTTCAATTATTTCCTGGAAATTCATATATTTTTATTTTCTCCAGTTTACTCACCAGAATTTGGAGATCCAGAAGCACCGCTTCTTACTATCACGCTTTCCTTGCATTTCGATGATTCTTGAACGTCGTCGCACTCCATGCCAATATAGATATTGCAGTGGTTTTCAATTTCGACACACCATTAGCTGCTGCGAAGCACACACTAACGTTCACGTAAATCGCAAGATTATCTCGAATACAAGATGCTGTTCGATGTTATATTGCGATCTTATTTTAAACGTTCAATTTTTTTTTTTTTTTTAGTTTATCAATACTATTATTATCGGAAACTGAAATCCTCTGTTAATCGCGATATCAAGGCTCTCGATGCTCCAAAATGTATCAGCCACGAAAATGTCGACGAGTGTAATGTGCCATCAATGTGAAACACTCGAATAAACCTGGTAAAAAGAATCGCGTGATCCAGTGATTATCACACCGATGGGCTATCAAGGTCCGTGGCCTAATCTCTTTACCCTCCTCGAGATTAGGCAACCGTTTAATCGGCGGCAAAGCGAAGGTTGGATTGAGTAAAGTTATATACGATAAAAATATTAATCGAAAATTTTAAGCTCTTGTAAATATATTATTATTTTAACGGAGTAATTTAAATTTTTCTGTAACTGTTTAAAACGTTGATATCTTGGAAATGTACATTTTTTTAGTTTGAAATTATTTCAAACTAAAAAATTTAAGTTTATGTATGAAGCATTCTCTGTCAATTCAGCCACTTTTTTTTCGACCCTCTCCGATTTGCCCTGTAATTGATTATATGAATGTACCACTAAAAGACACTCTATGTGAATTTTTTCAGATTTTTAAAAATAATTTTTCAGAAAATGGCTTTTTTATTCAAATGCAAATATCTCAGAATTTTGAAGTTACTGAAAAAAAATGTCTGCACATAAAAGTTGTCGTTTATTGTTAACTTTCGAGCGGAATATTCCAAATAATTGTCACGTTCCTGTGAGTATGATTTTTTTCCGAAAAATGGAGGAATTATTTTTTAATTAAAAAAAGGATATTTTTTTTTTTTTGCTGAAAAAATTACAGAGTATTGCTACATGACTGTTGATACCACAAAAAAATCGCCAGAGTGGCACCGATCGATCTTCTGGTATTAAAAAATGCATTTGTGTGAAAGTTCCGAAAAACGGGGGCATTATTATTTTTTTGATAAAAGAAAGGTTACTTTTTTTTGGCTAATAAAATTACAGAGTATTCTTGTATGACTGTATATATTGCAAAAAAATCTTCAGAGTGGCAAGGATCGAACTTACGGTATTAAAAAAAATTATTCGTTTGGAAGTTTCGAAAAACGGGGGAATTATTTTTTTTTATACCGGAAGCTCGATCCGTACCACTCTGATGATTTTTTTGCAATATCTACAGTCATGCAAGAATACTCTGTAATTTTATTAGCCAAAAGAAAGTAACCTTTTTTCATCAAAAAAATAATAATGCCCCCGTTTTTCGGAACTTTCACACAAATGCATTTTTTAATACCAGAAGATCGATCGGTGCCACTCTGGCGATTTTTTTGTGATATCAACAGTCATGTAGCGATACTCTGTAATTTTTTCAGTAAAAAAAAATATCCTTTTTTTAATTAAAAAAAAATTCCTCCATTTTTCGGAAAAAAATCATACTCACAGGAACGTGACAATTATTTGGAATATTCCGCTTGAAAGCTAACAATAAACGACAACTTTTATGTGCTGACATTTTTTTTCAGTAACTTCAAAATTCTGAGATATTTGCACTTGAATAAAAAAAGACATTTTCTGAAAAATTATTTTTAAAAATCTGAAAAAATTCACATAGAGTGTCTTTTAGTGGTACATTCATATAACCAATTACAGGGCAAACCGGAGAGGGTCGAAAAAAAAATGGTTGATTTGACAGAGAATGCTACGTATATGAGAATATTTTTGGAAGGCATTTTGTTAAAAAACAAATATTGCTACATGACTGTTGATATCACAAAAAAATCGCCAGAGTGGCACCGATCGATCTTCTGGTATTAAAAAATGCATTTGTGTGAAAGTTCCGAAAAACGGGGGCATTATTATTTTTTTGATAAAAGAAAGGTTACTTTTTTTGGGTAATAAAATTACAGAGTATTCTTGCATGACTGTATATATTGCAAAAAATTTATCAGAGCGGCAAGGATCGAGCTTACGGCATTAAAAAAAATTATTCGTGTGGAAGTTTCGAAAAACGGGGGAATTATTTTTTTTTATACCGGAAGCTCGATCCGTACCACTCTGATGATTTTTTTGCAATATCTACAGTCATGCAAGAATACTCTGTAATTTTATTAGCCACAAAAAGTATCCTTTTTTTATCAAAAAAATAATAATGCCCCCGTTTTTCGGAACTTTCACACAAATGCATTTTTTAATACCAGAAGATCGATCGGTGCCACTCTAGCGATTTTTTTGTGATATTAACAGTCATGTAGCAATACTCTGTAATTTTCTCAGTAAAACAAAAATATCCTTTTTTTAATTAAAAAATAATTCCTCCATTTTTCGGAAAAAAATCATACTCACAGGAACGTGACAATTATTTGGAATATTCCGCTCGAAAGCTAACAATAAACGACAACTTTTATGTGCTGACATTTTTTTTCAGTAACTTCAAAATTCTGAGATATTTGCACTTGAATAAAAAAAGACATTTTCTGAAAAATTATTTTTAAGAATCTGAAAATTTCACGTAGAGTATCTTTTAGTGGTACATTCGTATAACCAATTACAGGGCAAATCGGAGAGGGTCGAAAAAAAAATAGTTGATTTGACAGAGAATGCTACGTATATGAGAATATTTTTGGAAGGCATTTTGTTAAAAAACAAATATTGCTACATGACTGTTGATATCACAAAAAAATCGCCAGAGTGGCACCGATCGATCTTCTGGTATTAAAAAATGCATTTGTGTGAAAGTTCCGAAAAACGGGGGCATTATTATTTTTTTGATAAAAGAAAGGTTACTTTTTTTTGGCTAATAAAATTACAGAGTATTCTTGCATGACTGTATATATTGCAAAAAAATCATCAGAGTGGCAAGGATCGAGCTTACGGTATTAAAAAAAATTATTCGTGTGGAAATTTCGAAAAACGGGGGAATTATTTTTTTTTATACCGGAAGCTCGATCCGTACCACTCTGATGATTTTTTTGCAATATCTACAGTCATGCAAGAATACTCTGTAATTTTATTAGCCAAAAAAAGTAACCTTTTTTCATCAAAAAAATAATAATGCCCCCGTTTTTCGGAACTTTCACACAAATGCATTTTTTAATACCAGAAGATCGATCGGTGCCACTCTGGCGATTTTTTTGTGATATCAACAGTCATGTAGCAATACTCTGTAATTTTCTCCGTAAAAAAAAAATATTCTTTTTTTAATTCAAAAATAATTCCTCCATTTTTCGGAAAAAAATCATACTCACAGGAACGTGACAATTATTTGGAATATTCCGCTCGAAAGCTAACAATAAACGACAACTTTTATGTGCTGACATTTTTTTTCAGTAACTTCAAAATTCTGAGATATTTGCACTTGAATAAAAAAAGACATTTTCTGAAAAATTATTTTTAAAAATCTGAAAAAATTCACATAGAGTGTCTTTTAGTGGTACATTCATATAACTAATTACAGGGCAAATCGGAGAGGGTCGAAAAAAAATGGTTGATTTGACAGAGAATGCTACGTATATGAGAATATTTTTGGAAGGCATTTTGTTAAAAAACAAATATTATTTTTTGTAATTTCTCGCTTTTTTAAATAAATGGAATCATGCATTAACTTTCTTTTGAAAACGAAATTTGCGACATTATTTAGACTTAGTGGAGCACAAAATGATTTAAAAAAAAAGAAATAAAAAAGAAGATTCCAAGTTTAAATAAAAATCTTAACACAATTGTTTTGCTTAGATTATGCAACCAATTAATCGGCGGCAAAGTGAAGGTTAGATTGAGTAAAGTTATATACGATAAAAGTATTAATCGAAAATTTTAAGCTCTTGTTATTAGTTTAACGGCAGTAATTTTAATTTTTCTGCAACTCTGCTGTTTAAAACGTTGATATCTTGGAAATGTACATTTTTTTAGTTTGAAATTATTTTTAATTAAAAAATTTAAATTTATGTATATGAGAATATTTTTGGAAGGCATTTTGTTAAAGAGCAAATATTATTTTTTGTAATTTTTCCCTTTTTTAAATAAAACGAATCCTACATTAATGTTTTCTTGAAAATGAAATTTGCAACATTATTTAGACTTAGTGACGCATAACATGATTTTTTAAATAAATTTCGACTACTTAATTTTTGTAAAAAATAATATTCCAAGTGGTTCGATCTTGAGTTTAAATAATTTTAATTTTTTTAATCAAACTTAAACGCTTTTTCGTATGTGAAAACCATAACTGTACTCCAAATGCAACTAATTCGTATTGCACTGTCATAAATAGCTGAAACAGCTGTCAATTTTTTCAGTCGTTTCTTAAATTAGATATTTAATATCGAACTTAAGTTCAAAACTAACATTAATCTTAAGCCCGCAATCAGCCTTCCTCTTAAGTTTGTTTCCAACATTGATCTTGCATTCGAACTTACGTTAAAAAATTCGAGCCTGAGGCTATTGACGTAACACACAATCATATCCATGTACTATTTATATAAGAACATGTCAGTACATAAAAAAAGCGAAAAAATAGTGCAATGAAAAAACATGTTATTGATACGTAAACAAACATACGACAATGTCAAGACATAACGTGACGTAACTGTATCGTCCTCGAAAGAAATATTATTGTTATTATAAGTACGCGACAATTTTTGCAACTGTCGTGTTTTTTTTTTTTTTTTTTTTTTTTTTTTTTTCAATTTTTTTCTCAATGCGCGTCTACGTTCGTCAATTGTTGGCCACGACAAGACTAACGATGTGAATAATACGTATTCGTCGATGTATAAGCGAACGTAACACTTTTAACTCGAGGTTTTATTTAGACGCTCTGTAAACACCGAGAATATTTATATCTGATTCAGGAGCATAGATTGTGGGTGCTCCTCGCTATTTCGAGACCGTCAAGGTAAAACCTCACGGATATACCAGTTAGAAAAGCTTCTTCATCGCCGGAATGCGATTATTTCACAGCGACGTTATCATATTTTCACGCGGCTCGGATAAGCGGAGCATATTAAATGCACTATGTTTTTTTTCAACGAGATGAGCTTACGATATTATCATCATCATCATCATCATCGAGCCTCATATTACCTGGACACGCATCTCGGATCTTCCGAATAATCGGTTAAGGTAAACGGCCCAGTTACTGACACTGGCGCACTTTTTGACACCGATGGTACATTTATATCCGTAGTAAATAAAGTTTTCGTCAAAAATAACAAAAATTTGCAGGCAAATTGAAGAGCGTTTTTTACTGCCGAATATTGCCAAGATACAAATATTTTTATAGAGTATTTCATATCGAAATTTAATTGTGAGAGATGGACTGACGTTTTAGTGGCTTCTAGCTTAAGCACATGAGGAATTTCGGATTTACACCCTTAAGTAAGTATTAAATACTGTAAAAGTGATATTAATACCTTCAGAATAAACCACACTATAGTTCTGATACGTAAAAGTTCGTCTTAAGGTTAGTTCTTCCCATAAATTCTCGGAGTCAGTAAGTGCATCACCTAATTCAGGTTATGTTGCAGTTTATGACACTGCATGTATAATCTATGTCGAAACGTCAGAAACTGGGGACTGGTTGGTGTCACAAACTGCGACATCGGTGTCAGAAACTGGGTCCGCACCGGTGTCAGAAACTGCGACATGGAAGATTCAACAATGTCAGTAACCTCGGTAGTGACGACTATAATTAAAACAATAATCTAATTATTGTTTCCTAACTAGCTTTTGCCCGCGACTTCGTCTGCGTTGACTTCCCATTCCCGTGTTTTACTCCGTTGATCAGGATAAAAAGTATCGTATGTGTTAATTCAGAACATATTCTATCTGTGTGCCGAATTTCATCCCAATCCGTTCAGCCGTTTTTGTGTAGTTGAGTAACAAACATCCAAACATACAAACATTCACATTCATAATATTAGTAGGATTAGTAGGATGATTTAACTTCGAAACCGGGTGAATCTCATTCAGAAGGGCTTAATGTACACGTCAAAGGAATTTTTTTTTAGTTTCATAATATAACGCGTTCGTAAATAATAGAAAACCGGGGCTGCGGTTCTAAAGATGTCAGAAACTGGGCCGTTTACCTTAATCTGAAACCGCGGAAGACAGTAGCTTAGATTTAGAAAAAACGAAAGTATGAAAAAAATGATATGCTTTTTTCTCTTCACCGTTTTCGAAACTTGTTTTTTCCCCAGTTTCTACTATTTAACTCCGTTTTCTTATAGCAGATTATGAAAACACATGGCAATTCGACATGACGCAAAATATTACAAAATCTCATCAGGTAGTTTAATTATTGCGTAATTTTTTTACAATGAAAGGAACGTAACTGCTCTACCGGCGTACAAAATTTCAGCTCGATTGGTAAGACCGTTTTTGAGATATTGACGTTTGAATTTTGCATTCGAATTCATTCACCCACAGACATTTTTTTTCTAAACCACTTTTTTCGAAGTTTTAGACTATTTTGATGAAAATGTATTTATAAAAATTTCACGAAAACAAAGCCGCTTATATGTGGAAGCGAAATGATAATTTTCAACGTTAAATAGTCTTCGCCGATAAATGCCAACCAATGGTGCAGCGAATCTATTTCGCGATGCGTGATCAATCACAGATCAATGGCCTCTGCCAGTGTGTTCATCTCCGTGTAACGTAATGTAACGAGCAGCTCGAGCCCGGCTTCGGCATTACCGATCGTGTTGATGGTTATGAGAAGAATCGTCGCAGATGGCGCGATAGATCACTGGCTCAGCTGACCGACTATCACATGCTTTCACTGTTCCAAAAAAAGCTCCCTATTTAAGACCGTAGCAACGACTACATACCTAGTTACCTCAATAAAATCTTCTCGCCAAAAGATCGTCAATTCGTTTAACAAACAAGACATTTTGCATAAAAATTGCATCAACTTTCGTCAGCATTTGTCGATAATGTGTCGTTGAAAGATTACGTCCTCAACTTTAGGCATGTCATAAATTCATCGCAATTCATATCCCAGTATCAATTGCTTTCATAATTAATTTCAATATAAAAACAACTGTAGCCGGGATCAGTATGTCTAATTCTGTGACATAAATAGTCCAAAATTAAGATTATAATCTGTTGTAGCATTTCTGTTATGGGGACGTACATTAGGATGTTTTTTTGCCAGACGATCTGCAGGAAGACTCTGTAACTTTAGTTGTGTAGGTGCACACGTGTTGCTCTCTATTAGGCGACCTTCTTTCCAAGCCAATGCTTGAATCACCTCTATATATCCGAGCAGCATCAACAGAGTGTTATCCCCACTCCTGAGCCTACCATCACTCGAGAATCGTCGATTCGGCGATTCGTTTTCCTGCCGGCGGCGCCTTCTACACGCACGACACCTGCTGCTACTACCGGCGCAGTTTGGTCTTATCATATAACTTGAAGCTAGTCAGAGTTGCGCGATTCGATATCGCGAACACGTGCTTTATTGCCTCATCGACTAAGAAGACGAACGGAACGACGAATATTCCACCGCGTACATTATTTCGGCTGTGGTCGAAGACGAGTGTTGTTTACGCTATAGATTATTTTATAGCTGTAGAAGCTTGGAAGCTCACCCGCGGTAACTCTATGTGTATGTCTCGTTTATTGTATATAACGTGATGACGCGCTTCAAAGTCCGCGCTGGCGGAAAGCGATCGCTCTACTGCTGGTGCGCCGATAGTTTCGTCGTTTTGTCGTTGCGCCAGGAGGGAATCGCCTCGTCGGTAGCGACGCGCGGACAGATACGGCTGGTCGAGCTGTGCGTCCGTCTGTCCGTCGGTCCGTGCATGCGTGGGGAAAAGATGAATACGACGGCCAAGAGAGAGAGAAAGAGACTACGCCGATCGTGTGTGGATCGCGTACGTAGGCACGCCCGGCTTCACTCGACAACATTCGTTACTCTTTTATACAACTTTTTTTCGACTGTCTATCGGTTGACGCGAGTTGTTCGACTTGGGCAGCTTGGGACTTCTAGAAACTTTATTCAAGCAAATTTAGCACTTGAAATTTAGTCGTAATTGTACAGGAATTTTATACCGATCGAAAGACCTCGCGAAATATAATAAGTATAATAAATTATCCTCGTTGCAACAAATTACAAATTTTTTACACAGTGAAAATTTTTTTTTTTTAAGATCGCGATTTTTCAGAGTAATTAAACCTACATTAAAATTCTGTTAAAAGTTAGCGTTAACGGCCCGGTTTTTGACATCTTTAGAAACGCGGCACCGATTTTCTATTATTTACAAACGCGTTATATTATGAAACTGAAGAAAAATTCCTTTGACGTGTACATTGAGCTGTTATGAATGAGAGTCACCCGGTTTCGCAGTTATATTATTAAGAAATAATAATTAAATTATTGTTTTAGTTATGGTTGTCTGCTATCGGGGTTACTGACACTGTTGAATCTTCCATGTCGCAGTTTCTGACACCTGCGCGGACCCAGTTTCTGACATGTATGTCGCAGTTTGTGACACCTGCGCGGACCCAGTTTCTGACATGTATGTCGCAGTTTGTGACACCAACTAGTACCCAGTTTCTGACTCTTCGACGTAGCTTATACATGCAGTGTCAGAAACTGCAACATAATCTAAATTAGGTGATGCACTTACTGACTGCCAGAATTTATGGGGAAAACTAACCTTTAGATGAACTTTTACGTAGAAAATCTATGGTGTGGTTTATTCTGAAGGTATTCATATAACTTTTATAGTATTTAATACTTACTTAAGCGTATAAATCTGAAATTCCGCATGTGCTTGACTACGAATGTCGCTCGGAAGCCTCTAAAACGTCAGTCGCAATTCTCACTATTAAATTTCGATATGAAATATTCTATAAAAACATTCGTATCTCGGCAGGTTACATGTCTACATATCATAAACAAAAATATCACGTGACAATATCACACCCATAAAAACCACAGATCTAATATGACACGGCTTAAAGTGTCACGTGTAAAAATTGCACGCATAACAAAAACGAAGATAAAAATATCACACGTGTGATATACCATGTAACATTTATTTATGTACATAAATAAAACTAACCATATCCGTCAAAATGAACATACGCAATTGTTGTTCCATTTAATTCATCGATGTATTTTGACACAGACCACACACACACAAAATTTACGAACTTGCTAACTATATGCAGCATTCATCCATACATGTGATCACACATGTAAATAACCATACTAATGGCATAAGAGAAACAACCAGACGCTATAGAAATATGAATACTGACGATCCGAACCGTTACCTACTTCAATCTCGCAATACCAATAACATCGTCAAATCAGTATTCGAAAATTGAGCAAATGGAACGGATCGTAATACCGCTAAATTTCGTTCTTAGCTAGAAAGGCAAATCACTTTTGACAAATGCTGGGTACCCCACCGCGCCCGTGACATAAACCTAAAAAACACCCAAAGAACCTACAAAACGAAATAGAGAAAGCTAAACTTAACTGAGACGTAAAGAACGAAACCTAACGCGAAACCCCTAAAGAATCTAAAGAAAGATTGTGACGTGTGATATTATTGATTGAGATATTTTTATGTGATGTTATTTACTGTAATATCACAGACATGTGATATTTAGACATCATACCATCTCGGCAATAATCAGCAGTAAATAACGCTCTTCAATTTACCCGTAAATTTTTTAATATTTGACGAAAACTTAATTTACTACAGATATAAATGTACCGTCGGTGTCAGAAAGTGCGACATTTTTCAGGTCGCAATTTTTCAGAATAATTAAACCTACATTAAAATTTTGTAAAAAGTTACGCCATTTTACCAGTCTAGCATGGCAAGATATTGTTTCGATAAATTATATCTAATAAAAAAACCGGGTATTCCAGGAGATGAGCGATTTCATCTTGAACTGAAACACTAAAGAAACATATGAAATCGTCACTTATTCTTTCTATTGTCATCCTGAAATTAGCCGCATCGTGACCGCAAACACGCATCTCCCGTTAGTTAAGTGGTCGCCCATTCGTATAATAATGGCAGTGCTGAAGATGGAAACCGCCAAAGCCATAACACCGATCTCGCGTCCATTGTTTACGGTCTACATAATGTAGTTCCAATTTCTTTGACGTACCGCCATAACGTATGTTTTAAAAATTATATGTAACAAATAGCATTTAATTTACGAGAACCACATGCGAAAGGTGTTAAACAAGTGTGAGGAAATGCTGTTGTTGGGGACAATCTTGACTTCCAAATTCTTTGAGAACGAGATTTGCGAATACTGAAAATGTGATAGTAGATACAAAAAAAAACCAGTTTGCTCTCATTATCCATAGATATCTTAAATCCGGTGATTCGATGACTCGAAAAAACTGACAGAATGACAATATTTTTAGCCTAAAATATGTTGAAAATTTTTTATGAGCTAAAGAATCGTTTGACATCCAGTATATATGATGTTTTATTGCTATTTGCTTCAAGTGGCCTTGCAAACTCAGCGACGTATGACTTAGCACATATTCGACTATTAAGAGGATGTGGAACATATTCTTAGCCTTTCTTTCTCACTCTGCGTTGCCATTCTGATAAATTTCTCAGCATTCAGACACAAACCAATATCTGACCACTCTACAGCTACACATTGCATAAATATTAACGAAAAAAAGTATAGTTCAACAAGGTCTTTACTGGTTCCTAGGCAGTTACTAGAATCATTATCTTGACTCTGTCTCTCTCGCTCCATACATGTTTCATATCAACTCAACGACGTTCGGTTATTAACACATTTATTGCTATTAAAATCTAGCAAAAACTCAAAGAAGACTGCCTTGAATTCATAGATAATTATTTTCACTTCAACTGTGAGAGACATCGCGTCATTAACACAAAGCTTCAATATCAACGTATATACCAACGATATTTACCGCATGAAAATAATCATCATGCATTTCTTATGATTTTTAGTTTTTTTTTACTTGCCCATGAAGGAAGCTTTGTATTGATGCTAAAAAAACCCGTTTTTGATGCAGGGATACTTAAATTTATCTGAAAAATCTGGGAACGAGGTTTATAAATAAAATATATAATAATATATGTGTGTGTATGTGTGCACTGAAGAACGAATAAAGCAGACGAGTTGAAATTTGATATTCATGTAACAGTCGCGATTTTTGTAAAAATAAATGGAATAATCAAGATTTTACGATTTTACATGTTTTTTAAATTTTGGTGATGGGGTTAAGAAGTTACCCATAATTGCAGATACTTTCTAGGATGTTTAGTATCGAATTGGGTCGAAGTCGTTGAATAAGTTTTCGATTTTATCAAAAGGTTTCTGAGGATTGATTAAATCTCAAGTAATCAAAAGGGGCAGCTAATTATTGTTGGCCCGTGCAACTATTCGTGTAATAATATTCACTATATCCAACTAATCACATGGTTAAGATAATATTTTTTTAACTACCTTTTTGTGATCACCAAATACGTGATTTTCCTTTCTATGTTTTATAATTGTAATAATTATCGCAGTTTTAAAAAACTATCCCTCTAATGTCAAATTAGTTCTCTGGCAATGGGATCAAGAGTCGCGGTAGCGACTCGACGCCAAGTTAAAAAAGAAATTAATGTTGCCTTCACACTACGATTTGTCTGTCTGACTGGACGGGCTGTTACTCCTGGCGCGACGGTCGATACTGCTACTCTATTTATTCGGAAGGCGGCCACTCATCTATGTATTCGGCAGTTGATTAAATGACTTTGTTTTAAGTAAATTACATTATAACCAAAATACCTACTTTACCGACTGCCGGTCACTATTCCCACAGTCGGTATTTTACCCATTGTTCAAACTTTTTAAATTATTTTTTCAACGCATACGTAATTTAATATTAATGGTCTTCTTTGAAGAATATTTTTTATTTAGCACAAAAATGCTACAAAATTTAATGTAACCGAGAACGTAATAGCCAATTATTTTTTTCTATCGACTATACCGATTAAGGACAGTAATTTGTTCTTGTCGTTATTCTTTAAAAATAAATCGATCAAATTCCGATAAATCTAAAATAAGATACCGAATAATATAATCTGGAATATTTTCTAGATATACTTGCAGTTAAACGTCGCTCCGATTTTTCGTAAAATCGTGCAGAAGTGTAGAAATAAGGCGTGGAAAAGAGAGATTACAATAAAATTACTTATCGGCCTTTCGCTAGCGTTGCCGAACTACCATCGATGTTTTCTTTGAATTATTTTAGCTTCGAATTAATGTCAACAACTTAATCCTTAATGGGAAACGCAATATAATAATAAATACATCAACATTGAATAAAAAATTTATTCATTACAATTGCCATCGATATTACATAAATATAAAATATTATGTTTCGACGATTATCTACATTACTATTGAATACATAGGAAAATATAGAAAATATTTAGAAAAGTATAAAAAAACAGTCATATTTTTTGCAGCTTCCTCGATATCATAACCGCAAATTCCGGCGAAGACGACACTATCCCAATGTTGATTGTTACGATGCTGAAAATAAAAAACCATTGATAAAAACGAGTTTAAAAAACTCTAATTTTAAGCGTATTTTCACACTTTCCAAGAAATATTTTCTGTAAAATTCTGGATTATTTATAAATTCTTCGGAAAAAGTTGTACTCCTCGTAAGCATTTTGAGAACGATTCAGTTAAAGCTTTTCAAGTTGATAGTCAGAGAAATTTTGAATTGATAAAAAAAATATATATTTTCTCCTGATAAGACGGACTTTCAATTATGCGCATAGCTGATAAAATTTTATCTTACATAGGGAATAGTCCGTTCCACATCTTTTCGTATCAGCAACTGCTCGTAGGACGTCAGCCATCACTTCCGGATGTGATTTGATCATCGATTGAAAGCCTTCAGTTTTCAAAACTGCAGCGAGATTAAAGTTAATAAATTCTGCAGCAAACAATTTTAAACGCTCGATGTTGCAAACATCGGCGATTATCAAAATATCTGCAGATTTTTCAATTGTCAGATTAGCGCACAGCGCCATCGCGCACTTGTGTTTCAGCTCCTCTATATCATATTTTTCGGCCGCCATTAAGAGTTTATCCGCCATTTTCTCGATATTCGGCGATTGACCCGTATAGATGTAACCCAACAACTCTCGGAACACCTCAGGTTCCACATCTTTTACGTTCACCAGATTCTGTTGTTTCTCCGCCATTTCGTGCTCAAACATGGCTGAAAACACACGGCTGCGCACTGCCAATATTGCTTTGTGCGCGGAAAATTCTTGTCCGCAAACGTTAATCGTTACGTCGCTGTACTTTGCGTCATTCAACAAATATTGTACGACGTTGGAACTTTGAGTTCGTGGCGCATTTACGATGCTACGATATTCCAGGATATTGAGCGAGTGCATGAAGAGATCAATGGCACAAAATATCGTAAGGTCCTTGCCTGCAAATACTCTACGACCCGTGTTACTAATACGACTGATGTCTATGCCACTGAATGAATTTTCAGCGCCGTATTCCGTTATTTCCATCGATGATACGGATTTCAAGGTCGGTGGTATCATCATAGACATAGCATTATCGGCGTATGTATTAGGACTGCGAATCGTAAGTTTATATTTCACTGTCATGTTGGATACGATGCACGGTAGAAGACAAAGGCTAGGTACGATATTATCCGACAATATCGCTTTGTGCGCGGAATTATCCGAGTCTGTTAGTTTTAGGTACCATTTTAGATTTTCATTGCACTCGGGCGAGAATACCGGGGACTCATACTTTGTATCGAAAGAAAAATATTTTATCACCCAGGTGTAGTTGAATTGTATGACCTTCGGTTTGGCATCTGTTGATTTTTCATCGATCACGACGTTGCCGACGTTTTCTTCGGAAGGACTTCGAAACATGACTCTGAGTTGTGAGTGGTAGTTGATATTATTCAATATTTAAGTGACAAATGACGAGCTGTAGATGTAAAATCACAAGATCAAAATGATTCTGTTTTGTTCTACCCGTAACAACTGATTATAGTGATTGTGGGCGTTGATAATGTATGACACTTCGAGCGTTTTATCGTAGCTGCAGTTAAGGATGCCAGATCGTCAAAAAAGTATCGATATTTGGTATTGTATCGTATTGCGCCGTCGTGTATCGATATATCGAACAAAAAGGTATCGATACATAGAAAATCGAATATTTTATTAACTCGTTAATACCGTTAATACGTTATTTTATATGGAAAATGCAAAAAATCACTATGTATTCTGGGTAATTAGGGGTGTCCATGAGGGACTTAGAATAATCCAGGCTCGGGGGCCCATGAGGCACTATCCTACACGGCGGCTGCAAGATCTTTTTATAATACAGAGAGATACTAGGATATCATTGTGGCTCGCAATTTCCCCCGCCGAACTCAGGGCTGCGTTCCGAATGCGCGTCCGGCGACTTTTCTCTCTTTCTTATCGCGAATGAAGACAAGGATGCAAAGCATAACCTTGCACATTGCTTCCTCATTATATTTCGCTTTATGCTCGGTTATATTTCTCTCGCGTCATTATATTTCGCTAATGCTACTGCTCGGTCGGTAACAGAAACTGTAAAGTATCATCCTCCATCACAATTGATTTTTTGGGCAAAATATGAAAAGTACTGACTGTGTTTGAAGGACGGAAGGAAGGATTGAAGAACTTAGAAAAATTTGGACTTGGGGTCTCACTGAAGCCCCCTCCCACCCTCTCCCTCCGGGGTCTCACAGACCCCCCTGAATTATTCTAAGTTCCTCAACTCTTGACACGGGGACAGCGGGAACGAAATATTTTTATAATATAAAAAGAAAAGATTTAAGTATGTATCCTGCTTAGAAAATCCTATTTAGACCAATAGGATGGACAAAAAACACCATTCATACCGATACGGATTCAATAGGACTTTGAGTTTAAATGGGATCAATGCGATTTTTAAAACAGGGTAGTCAGCTCGCCCCAGCCGCAATGATATAGTCTATCTGCTTTAAACTTTTGAATTTACCGCGCTCAGACTCGCGGAGTTGTCGCGCTCGCGGGTCGCGTATCAGAATCCGTTATATTCATAGACATGCAATAACTAGATTGCGCGTTCCCTCAAGAGGTTTACGAATTTGAAAAAAAGACATCATGCTTAAAGCAGTCCTTCTTTCTCTGTCTAACTTCGCCAATCGCTTTGTTGCTAAACAAGGACAGAGGGACTGTTCTACATTTCAGCTATCTCTTTCTTAAGGTGAGGTAAAATATTCATGAGTGCGAGAAGAATAACGAATATCTTTCGGAACAAGAATTCTCAGAAACTGGACATTTTTTGGGAAAAAAAAAAGTCTTACAGCATGCAGAATTAAGAGACCAATGTTGTAAGACTTTTCTTTTATCAAAAAACGTTCGGTGTCGTCTGAAAGATTGTTTACAGTTTTTGTTACCGACTGAGTAGGTTTCACCTCGCCTTAAGGCGAGGTGAAATATTCGTGAGTGCGAGAAGGATAGCGGATATCTTTCGGAACAAGAATTCTCAGAAACTGGACATTTTTTGGGGAAAATGAAAGTTTTACATCATGCAGAATTAAGAGACCAATGATGTAAGACTTTTCTTTTATCAAAAAACGTTCGGTGTCGTCTGAAACATTGTTTACAGTTTTTGTTACCGACTGAGTAGGTTTCACCTCGCCTTAAGGGGAGGCGAAACCCCCGTGAGTGCGAGAAAGATAGAAAATATCTTTCGGAACAAGAATTCTTAGAAACTTGATATTTTTTGGGAAAAATGTAAGTTTTACATCATGCAGAATTAAGAGACCAATGATGTAAAACTTTTCTTTTATCAAAAAACGTCCGGCGTTCTCTGAAAGATTGGTTACAGTTTCTGTTACCGACTGAGTAGATTTCACCTCGCCTTAAGGTGATGTGTTACATATCGTCTATCTCTCTCAGATCGCCATAAGTACGAGTGAGATAGCTGAATCTTCCTGAAGTGTTATTCTTCGCCACGGTTGATTTTTCGAATAAAAGTCGAGAAGTACAGACTGCAGAGTGCCAAGATGCAGTCAGTACTTCTCGTATTTTGCCTAAAACATCAATTGTAACCAAGAACAACGCTTTACAGTTTTTGTTACCGACCGAGCAGTAGCACATCATCTTAAGTGCGTACAAACTTGTAATGAAGGAAAGATAGGGAACGTGCAGTCTATGTATTATACGTCTATGATCAGAATCCGTTACATTAGTCAGTAACTACCGCCACCTATAACGAGTTACCAACAGAGCCGAACTATTTCCCCACCAAGAAAACGTGAGACAAGTCGTGTCACAGCTGTGCGATACGCGCTGAGTCGGTCGTACGTTGCGGTGGCAAGTTTGTGCCAGACAGCTCGGCACTGACGAAAAAATAAATAATCCTAATCGTGTAGTACAATCAGCAGCGTGTTAAAAAGCACCACGTACACACTGACAACAACCGTCGACACCTGACGTATACTTAGGCACACAATTAAAAAAAAACAGAGACAAAGAATAGAGGGCATAAAATAATCTCTTCACGTGAGAGAAACTACCACGTACCTCATGCACAGAGGCGCTTAATACCCAATACAGTAGGCAGTAAATAAAATACCGTGTGTATATAGCCGAAGAAGGTAGAAAACACGACGACAGTGCTGCGCCGGTCGCCGCATGGAACGAACCGTCCCATGAGTGTAAGGCCGTAACAATCGACTTTGCAGAAAAAAACACTCAATCTGTGCAAATCAGCCAAAACGTTAGAGATAATAAAAGAATAAATATATTACCGTAACGACATATATTCTTGGCCGTGCCAAAAACGTTTGTGGTGACGATCAATCGTTACGCGAAGCTGAATACTCGCTGCTCCGGTTCTCTTCTGGTCCTCTTTCCCTCACCCACTGCTGCTATCAGCGGCAGCGGGGCTGTTGGCTGTAGTAGCAGACGCCAGAGGCAGCTCGAGAAAGCAGTAGTCAGTTAATAACGGTCGCTAGTATCAGAAACAGTCTTCTCGGTGCGACAACAGTAGTCGCGGCTTTCAGCGCGTTTCTCTCCTCTTTCTCTCTCTCTTTCTCTCGGCGTATCGTGCTTATTAATGTGTAACTACTGCGCTACTTGTGCTACGATTATTGTCATTGGATTTGGGCGGTGGTGACTATTGTTAAGTTTCGTGACTCAATGTCTCAGTGTTGAGACGATTTTTTGCAGCTTTTTTGTTTGTTTCTTTAGTTCGTTGGTGGTGCGATAGTGATTTTGGTTATGTGCGACGTGTAGGGGTGGCAACGTGCTCTCCCTTCGTCGACGTTCGAGCGACTCATAGAATTTTCACCTTCGAGCTGATACGTTGCGCCACGGACTAAAGAGGGTAAAATTTTCTAGTTTGTATCATGGTACACGCTCGATATCCCGTTTCTATGACCTTAGTCTATATTCGAGGTGACTTAACACGTCGAAAATTTTCACGCCTACGTACCGCCCTTGGATTAATTGACACACATGCCGCACCGATCGGTGATGCTACGTTAGGTTCATTTATATGCAGAGATGGAGAACGAATTTTTCGGATATATTTATTTCTTTTACTTACGGTATTAAGTTGTATAGTAGGATATAAAAGTCTTCTGTAAACCGCGTTACGCTTTTAATCAGATATAATGACACTGTAAAAGGTCGTACAGGCTTAAAATGGAAAATAAACAGTAACAGGAAGAATCCATTTTACAAAATGAAAAATGAAAGAGAGCAAAATACAAATACCATATATCGTGGTGAACGTCTGCCAGGGAAGACCTAGAAATCTTAGTAATGTCAGGAAGATTAAACGTAGTCAGGAAAGTCGAGAAATTTTTTATTTAGATACAGAAAAGAAAATATACATGATTGCATTTTTTTCTTCTTTTCGATTGCGGAGAATTCTTAATCGATTAACATTCAATGTTTGAAGAGACGTTATATATACAGCGAAACGCATTTTAAACCGATGAAAGGCTCACATCTTTGATGATAACTAAATAAGGTAAACTGCCCAGTTTCTGACATCTTTAGAACTGCGGCCCCGGTTTACTATTATTTACGAACGCGTTATATTATGAAACTGAAAAAAAGATCCTGTGACGTGTACGCTGAGCCCTTCTGAATGAGATTCACCCGGTATCGAAGTTGAATCATCCTACTATCCTACTAATATTATAAATGTGAAAGTTTGTATGTTTTGATGTTTGTTACTCAATCACGCAAAAACGGCTGAACGGATTTGGATGAAATTCGACACACAGATAGAATATGTTCTGAATTAACACATACGATACTTTTTATCCTGATCAACGGAATAAAACACGGAAATGGGAATTCAACGCAGATGAAGTCGCGGGCAAAAGATAGTTAGGAAACAATAATTAGATTATTGTTTTAATTATGGTCGTCACTACCGAGGTTACTGACACTGTTGAATCTTCCATGTCGCAGTTTCTGACACCGGCGCGGACCCAGTTTCTGACACGTATGTCGCAGTTTGTGACACCAACCAGTCCCCAGTTTCTGACGTTTCGACATAGATTATACATGCAGTGTCAGAAACTGCAACATAACCTGAATTAGGTGATGCACTTACTGACGCCGAGATTTTATGGGAAGAACTAACCTTAAGACGAACTTTTACGTATCAGATCTATAGTGTGGTTTATTCTGAAGGTATTCATATCACTTTTATAGTATTTAATACTTACTTAAGGGTGTAAATCCGAAATTCCGCATGTCTTTGAGCTAGTAGCCATTGCGCAACTTTCACTATTAAATTTCGATATGAAATATTCTATAAAAACATTCGTATCTCGGAAATATTCGGCAGTAAAAAACGTTCGTCAATTTGCCTGTCAATTTTGTTTATATTTGACGAAAACTTTATTTACTGCAGATATAAATGTACCGTTGGTGTCAGAAAGTGCGACAGTGTCAGGAACTGGGACGTTTACCTTATATGACTATGCGTGCGTGTGTGGGATTTGTTACACGATGTATAAGTAGCATTTGCGCGATCTTCTTAAGCGCTTTTACGGAGGCGTTGGATATAACAACGCCTTTGCTCTTTCCTTTCATCCTCTCCTGATTCTGCATGCTGTGCAACCGTTACAAGAGTAACGTTACGGCTCAAATGTATATTCTGTGCGTGGAGGAATTACCGGTTTCCTTGATGAAGTGTCTGAACAGATTAGCGATCCATGTTTAGCCCAGAGAACGTATTTTTTCAGCAGGTATTTTAATCAGTCATTGAACAAAACGCTTTCCTTTAAAAAGAACTCGTACAAAGTCCTTGATTGCTGTTAGATTCATTTTCACATATTCTCTGGACATTTAGAAACTTTCGTTATCGTTAAAATATTGGAAAGTAAATTAATTATAATATTACACATTTGGTTATGAGTAACAAACATTTTGGCACGACTCGACCAACGCTTGAACACGAAACTCGTGTTAACGTTCACTGTAAAAAAATCTACTTGTAATTGAACATACAAGTACTGGAAGTTTTTATGAATAAACTGGTAAATTATATTTAGTATACAAGTGTGATGTAAAATTAAGGTATGGTACAGAAAATTCAATAATTTACTTTCATTTTACAGTAAAAGTACTTGTATTTTAATAATTTGCTTTAATTTTATCCCAAAAGTATATTAATTATATAACAAAATTGTACATTAAATTTAGATGACGAGTATAAGAATTCCGAGTAAATTATCGATCCATGTTTAGCTCAGAGAACGTATTTTTTTCAGGAGGAATTTTAATCAGTCATTGAACGAAATGCTTTGCTTTAAAAAGAAGGATATATAGAAACTCGTATAAATAATATAAAATAAAATAAAATAATATAAAATAAAATAAAATTGTAAAAATATTGGAAATTAAATTTATTATAATATTAAATAAATTAATTATAAATGAGTAACGAACATTTTGGTACGACTCGACCAACGCTTGCGCACGAAACTCGTGTTAACGTTGATAAGAATTCTCAGCACGCCACAGTTTGGCGCGCGGGCGCTAAACCACCGCCTTGAAACATATCAAAGGACATGCTGGTGAATATGCGAATAGTAGGCACGTCATTGGCGCGTCGTACGTATGTTACTGCGACACCGATCGTCAATAATCCCTCCACGTGACTTTGTTGCATTAGTGACATTTTTCTGCTGAGTAAAACAAATCCCAATTTTGTGATATAATTTAAACAAAAAAAAGGATGCAAAGTAGAATCTTGCACATTGCTTCCCCATTCTTTTTCGCTTTTTACAAAGCCGCCTCCATGAGGATTTTTCTTTATTTTATTTTTGGCTTCCTCATAGAGAAAGCTTTGCGAAAGATGAAAATTACTGACGAAGTTGATGATTTCTGACGTTTTACGAAATCCAGAGCAACATCAATAAATTTTTAAAAAATTCAAAATCATGTAAAATCCGAACCGCTTTACCGATCATCACCAAATTTGGTACCTAGCAGTGCTGAATGTTATTTTTCCTGTGTAGAAAATTTCGTCGATTAGTTGAAATTTTACCTGAATTAGAGCAAAACGAAAATTTTTCGAAAAATTCAAAATACTCATAAAAACCGAACCGCTTTATTGATTTGGCCCAAATTCAATACCAATGGTCGTATCACTTGGTATTCGCCAAAAATATCCTTGGAAAAAAAACCCACAGAAAAAATATCCGATGGACATAATATCCGCAGGAAAAAAAATCATGAGTAAATAATAACCGATAGAAATAAAAACCGCTGAAAGCCCTTTTTTCCCCATTTGCAGTTTGTATTATAATATGGATAAATGCAGAGCCTTTGAGGGGTCAGGATTCGAAAATGTTATATTTAAAGTGTGTTTGTGTGTTCTGTGATTAAAAAACACAACAATGCTGCGTGTGACAGTGATATGATTGTAATTGAGCAAAGATGGTAATTTGTTTAAACCGTGTTCGTTTTACTGAGTAACTGAACCACCCCCACACTCCAACTACCCGATGCATGTTTGTGATGTAAATGAATAAATATGGTGTCGGAAGAGGGAGGGGGTGGCGGCATGCAAGGGGGGTCCGGGGGCGGAGCCCCTCGCCAGGGGGTGGGGGGGGGCGGTAGAGCCCCCCCCATCTACCACACAAAATTTTTTATTGTTAAAAAAATAATAATGTACGGACGACTAATAATGAGGTATTCCATCCCTTTTCGAACGATCCAAAACTCCACCCCCTCCAAAAAAAATTGTTAATTTACCAGAATTCATGATTATTTACAAGGGATTTTTCCAATTTTTTTTTCAGAATTTTTGGATGCTGTTTTTTTAGATTTAGAAAAATTGATATTTTTTTAGAAACCCCTGTATCTTAAAACCTATTAGTCGTACAAAAAAATGTATGAGACATAAAAGTAGGGGCTTCGAATGAACTTTGAAAAACAAATTTTTATAGACTTTTTATAATGTAATAAAGATCTATTTCTATCACAATTACACTAAAAAAAATTTTACAGTCAATATGTCTTTTTTTGTTTTTCTTGAAAAAATTCAAGAATATACTCTGCAGTTTGTAGAGTGATCTCATTTTTTTTTTGAGATGTGCGAAACCCCTGTTTAGTAGCTACGCTTCATTTAATTTCAATTTCTTTTTTCAAAAACTCTATATTAATTACTTTTCGTGCGGCGTCTGGAAAACGAGGACTTAAACCTCGATAACCCCACACGCAAACGCCCACTAGAGAGCCGCTAGGTATGGGTATGGGCTCTACAGTATGGTTATACTGCTGTTTTTAAACAATGAAAATATTTTTCTTAGGAGATAAACGTCTAAAGGTTATTTTTTCCGGGTATTTCAATATGCATCTTTTTATCCTAGAACATTTTTTCCATGATTTTTTTTCCAAGGATTTTATATCCTTCGGATTTTTTTCCACCGGGTCATTTTTCTGCGGATATTTTTTCTGTCCTTTTTTTTTCTGTGGATTTTTTTTCCAAGGATATTACTATCTAGATTCGTATCACTTTGTTCAATTTTAATTCGAAGTTTTAGATCGATAGCTAAAAATTCGTTCGAGCTGGAGCATGTACGTAATTTTTTCAAAATTTCAAAATTCTTATACAAATTTAAATGCGTTAAGCGATTTTTGTAAAATTTGAATTAATTGAAGTTGAACAACATGTACTCAGTACTGTACATGTTGTTCAAATTTTAGCTGATTCGGTCGAATACTTTATAAGTTACATTTATATAAATTTTTGGCCTTTCATCACACACACACACATACATACATCCGGACAATTTTTCAAAACCACTTTTCTCGAAGTTTCGGACCATTTTAAATTTTTTGACATGAAAATCTCGAAAAAAGATTTTTTCATGAAAACAAAGCTTCCTCGATGAGGAATCAAAAATTGACATTTTGTGCTAAATAGGAGAAACTTTTGGGAAAAATTTTATTTGCTATGACATAAACATTCGTAGAAAAGTTCATTTTTGCATGTATGAATGTTCAAAATCCTTGAACGTTGAATGTCATAAAAGTAGCTACAAAAAGTCTAAAATTTTTGTCTACTCGAAATTTCGAATTTTCTTGTAGTTACACTTTATACTATTACATTTTTATATATCTCATTATTATTAAAAACACTCTGTATACCTCCATTTTCTTTTGTGAAAGGGATTGTCCCTTTGAAATAAATAAATAAAATACAATCGTGTATTTCAAAGTAGTAAAATCCAAAATCCTGAAAAAAAACCATATGTTAGGGCGAGTTTGACTCAATTACCGAAATATTCTTCTTTTCTGTAGAAAGTCATATACAGATAAGGAAAAAAGCGAAAAGACAAAAACATCCGAATAACAAAAAAAAAAAGTATAAAAATAATCTCCGACAACATAATCTTTATTTTTAGCCTCTGTTTTGCCGGATTCGGTTTCTAAGAAAGCATTATGGAAATTTATTAGCCACGATTTGGTTTCTCTCAATTTATGTAATATCAAAGTGTGTTATTCAGCACTGGATATGCATTTATTTATAAAGGCGTACTAGCCAAATAGTAGTGGCTTCCACTGGTACCATGATAGGTTGACAGAAAGACCTATATCTACGCTTGAATATGCATCCTACATCCATACATAATATATTTGCAGTAGTTGGCTAATTTCATTCACGTTTAACGATAGTGTCGGACTACCTGTTGTTTTGCGAAGACGTACAATTCCCAGGAGTCAAATCTTGTATGCGCCGAGAACATTTCGCGCTAAGTATCGTATTCATCAATTTATTCATTTAATATTAGCGTGCGAATACTTCATCATTTGACTGTGAGTGCATTAGGCTAATTTGGTTAGATTCTTTTTTTAAATATTGCAACAAATCCGATTTTTGCGTGTAATGAAAAGAAATGACATTCTTTTATAATTTTGAAATCATTTATTGATATAAATAAAGCTTCCTCTATGAGGAAGCCAAAATCAATTCCCATACTTCCTCTTAGAGGTTGCTTTGTAAAAAGCTAAATATAATGAGGAAGCAATGTGCAAGGATCTGCTTTGCATCCTTTTTTTCAGCACTTTGTGAAAACGTAAAAACCCTTGATTGTAAATGCAAAAGTGATGCTGAGGTGTGGCACATTATATGGAAAACAGCGAAAACTCAATTGACGTGAGAAACTGAGGATGACGACATGGCCTGATGAAACCGCATCGTTCCGCCTTGACCGAGCCCTCACCGGCGCCTAATAGCTAATTCCCCGCCGTTTCCTTCCGCCAATGGCACTAAGTGTAGCGTGCCGGCATTCTCGCCGAGTCGATGCTCCAAAGACTTAATTCCAACAGTCGCGGCTACCATCGGGTCGTTGTCCCACACGCGATTTTACCGATCTATATATAAAGGGCACAGCATTTTGGTCATTACACTGAGAAACATTTATTTTTTTCTTTTTTTCATATTTCAGATAAGGGGCCGTTCATAAATGACGTCACCAGACGGGGGGGGGGGGGGGGGGGGGGCAAAAAGTGACGTTTTGTGACGATAGAGGAGGGCGGGAGTCACAATTGTGACGTCACGCATTTTTCTTTTTTTTTTAAACTTTTTATTTCGATTTTACTATAACGAAATGATCTCTTCCGATTATTTCATTTGTAATCTTCGTTTTCACTAGTCTTGGAGGATTTTTAGTCAACGAACAGAGTATTTACGTTTTTGTTAAACCGGTGTATGAAAAGTTACATGATTGTTCTTACTATTCATAAATAATATAAAAATATGTATTATCTTTCGACTATGTCTCTCTATATTATAAAAAGATCTCGCCGCCGCCGTGTCAAGAATCGAGGGACTTAGAATAATTCGGGCTTACGGCTTGGCGGAAGGGGGTGGGGCTAAAGGCTTGGGGCTAGCCCCACTCCTTTCCGCCAAGCCCCGAGCCCGAATTATTCTAAGTCCTCTTCCAAAAACATAGGTCCCCCAAGGCTGCGGGCACCCTACGGGGGGGGGGGGGGGGGGGGCACCCTACGGGGGGGGCACCCATCGGGGGGCACCCTTGGGTGGGGGGCGATTGCGAGCGCACGCAGCGCGCGAGCCACAATAAAATCCTAGTATGATATATATATATAACGTTTTTTGATGATACAAAAATTGAAATTGTTTTAATTTTATGGGGGGGGGGGGGTCAGGCGAGATCGCGTGATGTCATGTTTGGGGGGAGGACTTTGCAATTGTGACGATACGTGACCAGGGGAAGGGGGGTGGTCCAAAAAAATCAAATCCGTGATGACGTCATTTATGGACGGCCCCTAAAGTATCAGAAGCAGTGAAAATTTTGGATTGGATTTCAATATCAAAACTACATTTTAAATGTAGAAGTGTTACATCATGGATTTGGTGTTTTCTCCATGAACGCAACGAAGTTAGATTTATTTGCCTTCGTTTTAAACCGGAATGCGCGGGCTAGGGATCGAAGCAGGTGTCTGGTGATTTTTTATATTAATAATAATTTTTTAAAACACTGTTTATGAAAATATCACAACATTTTTACGGATATTGAAAGCAAGCCATAAATATACAGACGACATACACTAGAATCATGATTTTATGGAAATACTTTCTCGTGGAAATTTGGTCTGTATATATAAGAAAGTAATTTGCAAGGCCCGATTTTTCACCTTTTTATTGTTTCCTAATATATCGACGCGACTGGAAACATTTTTCTTTTTTACGGAAATATTATTTATGTAGATTGTATGAAAGTGATATAATAATATAGTATGCATTTTGCGTCGGATATGGTACGCGTGACCGGTCAAAGCTACAGTGCATTCGGTGTTCCTGTGTATAGTTAACGATACTTGTCATATATATATATATATATATATATATATATATATATATATATATATATGAAATATCGTACCTCATACGGTTCATACGTGCTCTTTTCTACATCCGGACTTTACGATACGCTTTCGTTTTCTTTTTCACCACATACACGCGAATTGCAACTGCGGACTGTTGCTGAACGTCGGCACGCGAATGCACCTGAATTATTAACGGTATGCCACGTGTAAGAGAAAAGTTGGCAACTAAACTACGCGCCGATCAATTATTCAGCAGCGATGCAGTTGAAGAATGATCATCGAATAACTCTCCTATTGGCATTTTAGTACCATATGAAGTTCACTTATGTCTACACTGTCAAAAAAGATTGTAAATTTACTGTGACAAGTAATATGAAATTTACAAAACTGGTGTGTAAAGTAATGATTAGTATAACATCCCGCGTAGAAAAAAAGAATCTTGTGAAGAATCTTCTAAAGAATCTTAAAAGAGTCTTGAAAGAATCTTTAAAGGAATCTTGAAAAGAATCACGTATAGCATCCGGAGCAAGATTCTTTCCAGGATTCTTTTCAAGATTCTTTCTATCCGAAAGCATTCTGAGAATCTTTCAAAGAATCTTGAAAAGCGTCTTTAAGAGAATCGTGAAAAGATTTCGTCCATTAAACAGAAAAATCGTTGAAAGAATCTTAATGAAAATTTTCAGAGGAATCGAGCGAAACCTGTTGTTGCCCGCGTAGAAAAAAATAATCTTGTGAAGAATCTTTTAAAGAATCTTTAAAAAAGTCTTGAAGGAATCTTTAAAGGAATCTTAAAAAGAATCACGTATAGGATCCGGAGCAAGATTCTTTCCAGGATTCGTTTCAAGATTTTTTCTATCCGAAAGCGTTCTGAGAATCTTTCAAAGAATCTTCGAAAGAATCTTGAAAAGCGTCCTTAAGAGAATCATGAAAAGATTCCGTCCATTAAACAGAAAAATCGTTGAAAGAATTTTAATGAAATTCTTCAGAGGAATCGAGCAAAACCTGTTGTGGCTTTCCCTTGGTGTCGAAACAGTATATTTCGGTACGTCAACGAAGGGTAAACCCCTCGTGTGTAGTCGAACTCAGAAAAGCTTTCCAGTCTTATATATACGCTGAGGCTTCAAACCACTTGCGAGAAACGCTCCGTCCGTTCGCCACCTAGTGACATCATACGAAACACTGGTGGACAATAATCCGCTAGATAGCGAGCAGTCGAAGCGTTTCTCGCAAGTGACTTGAAGCCTGAACGTATATAAGACTGCAAAGCTGTCCTGAGTTCGACTATACACGAGGAGTTTACCCTTCGTTGACGTATCGAAATGTACTGTCTCGACACCAAGGGAAAGCAACAACAGGTTTCGCTCGATTCCTCTGAAAATTTTCATTAAGATTCTTTCAACAATTTTTCTGTTTAATGGACGGAATCTTTTCAAGATTCTCTTAAAGACGCTTTTCAAGATTCTTTCGAAGATTCTTTGAAAGATTCTCAGAACGCCTTCGGATAGAAAGAATCTTGAAAAGAATCCTGGAAAGAATCTTGCTCCGGATCCTATACGTGATTCTTTTCAAGATTCCTTTAAAGATTCTTTCAAGACTTTTTTTAAGATTCTTTAAAAGATTCATCACAAGATTCTTTTTTTCTACGCGGGTGCTTTCCCTTGGTGTCGAGACAGTACATTTCGATACGTCTACGAAGGATAAACCCCTCGTATATAGTCGAACTCAGTACACCTTTGCAGTCTTATATACGTTCAGGCTTCAAGTCACTTGCGAGAAACGCTTCGACCGCTCGCCATCTAGCGGAGTATTGTCCACCAGCGTTTCGTACGATGTCACTAGGTGGCGAACGGACGGAGCGTTTCTCGCAAGTGGTTTGAACTCTCAGCGTATATATAAGACTGGAAAGCTTTTCTGAGTTCGATTACACACGAGGGGTTTACCCTTCGTTGACGTACCGAAATATACTGTCTCGACACCAAGGGAAAGCCACAACAGGTTTTGCTCGATTCCTCTGAAGAATTTCATTAAAAATCTTTCAACGATTTTTCTGTTTAATGGCCGGAATCTTTTCACGATTCTCTTAAAGACGCTTTTCAAGATTCTTTGTAAGATTCTCAGAACGCTTTTCGGATAGAAAGAATCTTGAAAAGAATCCTGGAAAGAATCTTGCTCAATTGTTACGTCCGGGCATATTTTTGATTATTAAAAATTAAATAAAATAAATAAATGATTCTAAACATTATTTAACGAATAAATAAATATTTTTTTAAATAGAATTTTTGAAATCTTCATTGTTTTTTTAAATAACTATATTATTTTTTTTTTGTAACACCCAGTAGCGCTTCTCGCTACTGTATTTATTACGAGATGTGCGATGTCCTGCATCTTTAAAAAATGTATCACTGCGCTGTGGCTTTCTACTGTACTTTTAAGAGATTTTTCAAGTTAGTCTTGTGCGGCGGCTCGACCTGTATGGTCGAGTCGTCAAAAATATATAATTTCTAAGTCTTACTCCGAGGGCCGAATTCCGACGAACGACCCTCGAAATAATACAATTTCTTTGTGTAAATGTTTGAATCTTTTTTTAAATTGTAAAAAAAAAAAAGTAAAAAGTGTTATTTCGTGACTCTTTGTTCTGTAATTGTGATTTGTTTACCCGTGTTTAAATATATTAAGTTTTTAAATTACCAGTGTTGCGTAATAGTTATTTTAAACGAGTAATAAAAAAAAGTTTATTCAGCCAATGGCCAGATACCCTCCGATCCCCAGGCGGCACATTCCGCCTCAAAACGTAGAAATATAAAAAATATGCCTTCGTTGCGTCGTTTTCAAAAACCCGTGACGTAACACAGTGATTTTTTAATTTCACAAAAAGCTGTTATAAGAAATCATAAGAGAAATAGCCTTGTCTTAATTTAGGCCGATAATGAAGTTTACCCGAGTATGGAAAAGGGTTATGCAGTCTCCCCTCGTAGACGAATGCTTTGAAGTTTCCGTCCAAACAGAGCTCGCTGGCACGAGTATCTCGTGGATTATCGATTAATTCATATCCACGCCTTTCTTAACTCACGTTTCAGCGAGTGGGAGCGTCGAGTATAGAGCTAATTCCATGTTAGAGCTCGTCGTGTGGACGTGCCTTAAAACTCTATCCGGGCAAACAAACATTTTCTCCCCATTTAATCGTCCCCACGTTTGCCCTATTTTAGTCAAAATATATTATAACGATTTTCTTAATTTACTTTGTTTCAGGGTGGTCCAATTTTCAGAATTGGCCGGTAGCAGAGTGTCAGAAAAATTGATCCGGTAATGCCGACGGTCTTTTTGGACCGGATACCGGTCCCGAGCTTTCGTGTTTATACGACAATCAGCGTGGCAATTCTTTCCTGTTCCGTGTACTATGCTGCACAAATTGTCAAGGATCCAACGTGGCGAACGAATAACACAAGCATCACCGTTGACGGTGATAATGTTAGCGCCAATGACAGCACGACCGACACAAGAACGCCCGGTGTTCATCTTAAGGAGCTTGTAGCATGTATGACCCAGGAACCTGTGTGTTTTTGGGTGAGTTTTTATCGTTATAGCTTTACTACTACACTGTAAAAAAAATGTGCTTGACATTTAATGTACTTTTACTGGTAGTTTTTATGCATAAAGGAGTATATTAAATTTAATATACAAGTGTAATGTCAAGTTGATGTATGGTACAGCATTTTCAATACTTTACATTAATTTTACAGCAAAAGTCCTTTAATTTTATTGGAAAAGTATATGAATTTTATACCAAAACTAGCAACAACGTCCGCGCTCTGCGCGTCCTATGCTTTGGTGATTTTGCGTCTTTTTTTTAGCTAAAACGACCCTGAAGAATCAATATATATGTCTACCCAAAATAGCACTCAGAATTACGCTACTTTCATGACATACTTTTGATATAATCATTACATATCCTCTTGAAAAACGCTCTACCAATCACCATCAATTTCAGATGCTATAAAAAGGCAGTTTTATTAGACATTCCTCAGAACTGATGTATCTAATGGACAGCGTTCCTATTTCATCTCATAAAATAATTACTTTCGATGTGCTGTGTTTTTAAGAGAGGATATTATAATCGCTGCAACATTTTATTTTCAAAAACGTAATCACAAAGTCAATTGTATTATAAATTCTATTTCCAAAAGAATTACGGATTTACAACTCTATTCATCACCAAGATCAGCGTCGCTTTTGTTTAGAAATAAAAAAAAGAGAACCTTTCAAACCTCTATGCAAAAATAATGATCTATTCATCGATTACTTTTTGTTTGTGTGGAGATAGTTCTATTTAATATCACAACTACGAAAAAGGCAGCCATTAAAGTCATTGGCGATACGTGACTTTACAGCGGCCATGGCAGAACAGCGAAAGCGACAGTTCAAAATGCGCGCCATACGCGGCGACTTTGCAGCGCCATCGTCGACAGACTGAAGTTGGCTCTGAAACAGCCGTCGCCGACCAATCGGAAGACTCGAAAAGCGGCTTCAGTCTTTCGAGTTCGATTTGCCATGTTTTTTTTAAGAGAGGATTGTATATTAAATTTCGATGACGTGTTTATATACAAAACCTTCCCGTTTTTTTCTATAGAAAAAAACTACATTGTAATAAATTTTTGTTTGGAAATTAATATACAGTATATGGGCGTATCTCACAAAGCTTTGACTTTCACGGTCTCAAAGAATAAAAATCTAGTTAAGGAGCACAGGATCGCCAATTTTTTGTACTCATCTTAAGACCGTTAGAAAGCAATATTCGTTCATGGACAAAGCATCATATACAGGGTGCTCGCATAAAAAATCATATTATCATTTTAACTAAAAATCATTTATTTGGCGCTAATTCATTGTAGGAACTATGTGTTATTGTGTTTTACAAGTGTTTAACTTACTTTCAATTTAACTTTTTTTTAAATGACCCATTGAAAGCATAGTTTTATCCCTTCCAATAGGTCATTTTTCTAATTCAATTTTACTCAATTCGTATGTAGAAAATGAAAAGTATGACTGGTAATAACTCCACTAACTCAAAATATAATTTAGATAATTTAGGAACGATAATAGTTTGAATTTATTATGCGAATTTATAAACCTGACATTCTCGAACCTGACAATTGAATACATTTTGACCCAGAAAAAAATTGTTTCTCGTCGAGAGGTCGGGCACATCTGCGCACATCTAATTCGTGATAAGAATAACGTACTCAGATGGAATTTAATTATCTTACTTGACTAGTTTGGCCGGATAACGATGCGAAAAACCTGACATTTATTCTCCACGCAGCAATATGAGTCCATGTCGCAGAACGTTGCGAGCAAAACAATTGACTCTCCGACATAAATTTCACTTCATTCAATCCGTGATGATCCTACCTTTACGGGCATCCAATTCATTTGGCTCAATTAGCTTGTGCTGATATTCCTGCACCATATAACGGTGGATGTCAGGTTCACCATCGAAACCGAGTGACAGACGTTCACAGGATAACCGCTTAATTTTCTGACATGTTTGGCGATTACAATTAGGTACATTATGTTCATTGCACCTTACCAGAAATTCATGATTTTTTTCTTATTTTTCTGAAGGTGCATATAAATGCTACATCCGTACGAAGTGACGCGAAAATCAGAGTTACAAGCGAAAACGTTGTTAATTTCCGCATTTGAACCAGGATAAAACAGTCTATTGGTGCATTATAAAATTAAATTATTTTTTTTTCAGATAGATTATGCTTCGTACATCTTAGTAAAAATTTGATACTCGCGTAATTCATTCTGTGTAAATTACTATAGCATTCCGCAGTCGAGTTACACGAAATTCAAAGGTTTCTGAGATATGCCCATATAAAGCGGCGTTATATTAATTTTCAGTGAAAATTTGCAGTAAAAGTACATTAAATTTCAAGTAAATTTTTTTTTTACAGTGTAAATAATTCTAAACACTATTTCTCTTGCGCTTGGAATATTTGAACTAATTTAAGTAACCGAGAACTTGAAAAAATAATATGATAATTGGAAACTCTTGAGGAATGGTTAAACCGAATAGACCGTATCATCGTTTCGTAGAATCGTTGCACGATTCGCAGAATTTTTAAACTATCGGTGAGACCTTGTATTCTAGAAAATAATTTCACGTCTCAGTGACTTGCTACCCACAAGGTTGTGCGAGATATTAAGCTGGAGTGTTCACTAAAATATATAAAACCGTTATATAATCTATAGTTTAATATAAGTGTATACGATACTTTATGCTCTTAATCACTCGCCTTCGCCCTGTGACATTCAATGCAGCACCTTAAGTTTCTCGCCCAGAGCAAGTGAAGCACTGCGTCTCCTCTTGTATTTAATCGAGTTACGTTCGCAGTCAGACACCGGCAGGAGAAACGGCGCATAATTGCGCTTCTAGATTGCATTGCTCGAACGCGTACGTCATCAAGTAAAGTAAAGCACCATATAACACTGAGCAAAGCAACTCTTTTCGAGTGAAGAAAAATAAAAAGAGCAAATATATGAATTCGTTAAATTACTAAATGACGATTCATTCATGGACTGTTACAGAAAAGAGAAAATCGGTATCACGTGCAGCTGTATTATCTCCGTAAAAAAAATATAGAAGAACGGATCTATCAATTGAGTCTACGGAAAGCGTTTGGGATATTTAAGGATGTTCGACTGTTTCATACTAGTCAAATCAGTGCTCAATTTTTGTAATTGTTTCATTAAGTTTAATGCATTAAATAACTGTAGTGGAACTCTAATTATTCAATGAGAAATAACTCGTTGAGTTTACGCGAGCTGGATTCTTGGATTCCAGGAATCTTGCTCGAGTAAAGAGGGAAAGCGTCAAACCAAGTTGGAATATTGGAAATCCCAATTCCTTGAGATTGGGATTTCCAATAGTATTTCATTCGACCCCAGATTATTACAAACCGCTTGATGCGTGACGTCAAAGAGATGCAGGAAAATATTTCGTTTCCAATATATTTTACTTATAGTTTCAAGATACAAGACAAATGTTTAATTCAATTTTATTGAACATTTTCAAGGATCTTTCCAAAGGCAAATTAATTGGTAGATGATACGAGATTTTTCATGACATGTTACTTATATTTTATGGCAATGCATATTATACGTACTATACACGTGTTTTAACGAGCACGGAAAAAAAAGACTTGGTTAAATACGGGCCAGCCAATTTCTTGGTTAGACCAATCAGATTTTTATTATGTCAACCGGCAACGCCTCGATTCTACAGAGCCCATCTCTACACAACCTCATTTCTACACGAGCATTTGTACACCGAATTTTACTACACGCAACAAATTTACATGATGAAAGTTTTACACGCCGCGAGCTCTACACGCAAAAGTCCGACACCGCGGAATTTCAACACGCCATAGTTCGACACCGCAAAAGTTTGACACGCAAAAGTTCAACACGAGAAAGTTCTACACCGTAAAAGTTTGACACTGCAAGAGTTCAACACGCAAAAATTGGACACGCAGAAGTTGTACACGCAAAAGTTCGACACCGCAAAAGTTCAACATGCCAAAGTTCTACACCGCGTAACTCTACACCGTCATAGTTCGATACAGCCTCGTCCCTACACATGCTCATCTCTACACGCGCCACATTTTTCCAATTTCGGTCGGTAACGCACCATATTTGAAAAGTTTCGGTCGGTAATGCACCATATTTTACCAGTTTTGGTCGGTAACGCACCATATTTGAACAGTTTCGGTCGGTAACTGTTGAAATATGGCGCGTGTAGAGATGAGCATGTGTAGAGATGAGGCTGTGTCGAACTATGACGGTGTAGAGATGCACCGTGTAAAACTTTGCGATGTCGAACTCTGGCGTGTTGAACTTTTGCGTGTCGAACTCTTGCAGTGTCAATCTTTTACGGTGCAGAATTTTTAAGGTGTAGAACTTTTTTGTGTCCAACTTTTTCGTGTTGAACTTTTGCGTGTCGAACTTTTGCAGTGTCGAACTACAGCGTGTCGAAATTCCGCGGTGTCGGACTTTTGCGTGTAGAGTTCGCGGCGTGGACAACTTTGGTCGTGCAAATTTGTTGCGTGTAGTAAAATTCGGTGTAGAAAAGCTCGTGTAGAAATGAAGCTGTGTAGAGATGGGCTCTGTAGAATCGATTGGTTGTATTACAATGCGCTTGGAGGCGCTGACCAATAACTTGGTTGGTCTAACCAATTAATTGGCTAACGTATACATAACCAAGCATTTTTTTCCGTGAGAGGACAACAATGTAGTTTTGGTTGCTTTAAAAATAAGTAATGCAACCAGCAAGTACATTATGGCACAAGTCATTATTTTTATAATAAAACTCACTATATTTAGTAATCTATCACATTAATTTTTCTCAATGCACGTCTGGGGCGTTGTAAGCATTTCAACCATGTACCTACTTATCGCTTTACGAAGAGTCCACAGAGTCTTACAGGTTTTATCAATTCCGAGAAAGGGCAAGGAAAAAGCGAGAGGGAGTCAAAGTCTCTGGGACGTTTTGTGCACTGTACACAGCAATCCCGACATACTTATGGTTATCGATTATCGAGCGGTCCACTATCGGTGCACCCGCCGGCTCCACCTGATACTTTCCTGCGCTTTCCTTCTTTTATACTGGAGGGACGTAAAAAACTTGGGGTACAATGCATCGTACCCGAAGAATCGGCAAAATTATGTCGAGGTATTTGTATCACAAAGTGCTTCGTGGCTTCGCCGCAATAGTTGCGGTTTTCTCATGTCCTGCTCTTCTTTTTCTGGAGTTTCGACTTTACGGAAATAATAAACTTTTTTTTTTAAATCATGGTAAAGAGGCTTGTAAACGGTATTTTCTGGGGTAGAATATGCGACTTGAGAACGATAGTGAAGACCAAAATTCGGTATATTGAAGAAAAAACAATTAGGTTCTTTACGTTGGATTTTCCGACCAAAAGTCGGATCTGTGAATTCTGAAACCAGAACCAACAAAAAGTGACATTTTCAAAAATCATCGTAAAAAGGCATGTAACCGGTACTTTTTGAGGTACAATATGCGACTTGAGAACGATGGTGAAGATCAAAATTCGATATCGTGAAGAAAAAAAAAGGTCGGTTGGATTTTCCGACCAAAAGTGGGATCTGTGAATTCTGAAATCAGAACCGACCAAAAGTGACATTTTCAAAAATTATTGTAAAAAGGCATGTAACCGGTACTTTTTGAGGTACAATATGCGACTTGAGAACAACGGTGAAGACCAAAATTCGATATCTTGAAGAAAAAAAAATGTCGGTTGGATTTTCCGACCAAAAGTCGGATCTGTGAATTCTGAAACCAGAACCGACAAAAAGTGACATTTTCAAAAATCATCGTAAAAAGGCATGTAACCGGTACTTTCTGAGGTACAATATGCGACTTGAGAACGATGGTGAAAACCAAAATTCGATATCTTGAAGAAAAAAAAAATTTAGTTTGGATTTTCCGACCGAAAGTCGAATCTGTGAAGTCTGAAATCAGAACCAACGAAAAGTGACATTTTAAAAAATCATCGTAAAAAGGCATGTAACCGGTACTTTCTGAGGTACAATATGCGACTTGAGAACGATGGTGAAGACCAAAATTCGATATCTTGAAGAAAAAAAAATGTCGGTTGGATTTTCCGACCAAAAGTCGGATCTGTGAATTCTGAAACCAGAACCGACCAAAAGTGACATTTTCAAAAATCATCGTAAAAAGGCATGTAACCGGTACTTTTTGAGGTACAATATGCGACTTGAGAACGATGGTGAAGACCAAAATTCGATATCTTGAAGAAAAAAAAATGTCGGTTGGATTTTTCGATCAAAAGTCGGATCTGTGAATTCTGAAACCAGAACCCACAAAAAGTGACATTTTCAAAAATCATCGTAAAAAGGCATGTAACTTGTACTTTTTGAGGTACAATATGCGACTTGAGAACGATGGTGAACACCAAAATTCGATATCTTGAAAAAAAAATTTAGTTTGGATTTTCCGACCAAAAGTCGAATCTGTGAATTCTGAAATCAGAACCGACAAAGTGACATTTTTAAAAATCATCGTAAAAAGGCATGTAACCGGTTCTTTTTGAGGTACAATATGCGACTTGAGAACGATGGTGAAGACCAAAATTCGATATCTTGAAGAAAAAAAAATGTCGGTTGGATTTTCCAATCAAAAGTCGGATCTGTGAATTCTGAAATCAGAACCGACAAAAAGTGACATTTTCAAAAATCATCGTAAAAAGGCATGTAACCGGTACTTTTTGAGGTACAATATGCGACTTGAGAACGATGGTGAAGACCAAAATTCGATATCTTGAAGAAAAAAAAATGTCGGTTGGATTTTCCGACCAAAAGTCGGATCTGTGAATTCTGAAATCAGAACCGACAAAAAGTGACATTTTCAAAAATCATCGTAAAAAGGCATGTAACCGGTACTTTTTGAGGTACAATATGCGACTTGAGAACGATGGTGAAGACCAAAATTCGATATCTTGAAGAAAAAAAATGTCGGTTGGATTTTCCGACCAAAAGTCGGATCTGTGAATTCTGAAACCAGAACCGACAAAAAGTGACATTTTCAAAAATCATCGTAAAAAGGCATGTAACCGGTACTTTTTGAGGTACAATATGCGACTTGAGAACGATGGTGAAGACCAAAATTCGATATCTTCAAGAAAAAAAAATGTCGGTTGGATTTTCCGATCAAAAGTCGGATCTGTGAATTCTGAAACCAGAACCCACAAAAAGTGACATTTTCAAAAATCATCGTAAAAAGGCATGTAACCGGTACTTTTTGAGGTACAATATGCGACTTGAGAACGATGGTGAAGACCAAAATTCGATATCTTGAATAAAAAAAAATGTCGGTTGGATTTTCCGACCAAAAGTCGGATCTGTGAATTCTGAAACCAGAACCGACCAAAAGTGACATTTTCAAAAATCATCGTAAAAAGGCATGTAACCGGTACTTTTTGAGGTACAATATGCGACTTGAGAACGATGGTGAAGACCAAAATTCGATATCTTGAAGAAAAAAAAATGTCGGTTGGATTTCCCGACCAAAAGTCGGATCTGTGAATTCTGAAACCAGAACCAACAAAAAGTGACATTTTTAAAAATCATCGTAAAAAGGCATGTAACCGGTACTTTTGGAGGTACAACATGCCACTTGAAAACGATGGTGAAGACCAAAATTCGATATCTTGAAGAAAAAAAAATTTAGTTTGGATTTTCCGACCGAAAGTCGAATCTGTGAATTCTGAAACCGGAACCAACGAAAAGTGACATTTTAAAAAATCATCGTAAAAAGGCATGTAACCGGTACTTTCTGAGGTACAATATGCGACTTGAGAACGATGGTGATGACCAAAATTCGATATCTTGAAGAAAAAAAATGTAGGTTGGATTTTCCGACCGAAAGTCGAATCTGTGAATTCTGAAATCACAACCGACAAAAAGTGACATTTTCAAAAATCATCGTAAAAAGGCATGTAACCGGTACTTTTTGAGGTACAATATGCGACTTGAGAACGATGGTGAAGACCAAAATTCGATATCTTGAAGAAAAAAAAATGTCGGTTTGATTTTCCGACCAAAAGTCGGATCTGTGAATTCTGAAACCAGAACCGACCAAAAGTGACATTTTCAAAAATCATCGTAAAAAGGCATGTAACCGGTACTTTTTGAGGTACAATATGCGACTTGAGAACGACGGTGAAGACCAAAATTCGATATCTTGAAGAAAAAAAAATGTCAGTTGGATTTTCCGACCAAAAGTCGGATCTGTGAATTCTGAAACCAGAACCGACAAAAAGTGACATTTTCAAAAATCATCGTAAAAAGGCATATAACCGGTACTTTTTGAGGTACAATATGCGACTTGAGAACGATGGTGAAGACCAAAACTCGATATCTTGAAGGAAAAAAAATGTCGGTTGGATTTTCCGACCAAAAGTCGGATCTGTGAATTCTGAAACCAGAACCGACCAAAAGTGACATTTTCAAAAATCATCGCAAAAAGGCATGTAACGGGTACTTTTTGAGGTACAATATGCGACTTGAGAACGATGGTGAAGACCAAAATTCGATATCTTGAAGAAAAAAAAAATGTCGGTTGGATTTTCCGACCAAAAGTCGGATCTGTGAATTCTGAAACCAGAACCGACCAAAAGTGATATTTTCAAAAATCATCGTAAAAAGGCATGTAACCGGTACTTTTTGAGGTACAATATGCGACTTGAGAACGATGATGAAGGCCAAAATTCGATATTTTAAAGAAAAAAATTTAGTTTGGATTTTCCGACCGAAAGTCGAATCTGTGAATTCTGAAATCAAAACCGACCAAAAGTGACATTTTCAAAAATCATCGTAAAAAGGCATGTAACCGTTACTTTTTGAGGTACAATATGCGACTTGAGAACGATGGTGAAGACCAAAATTCGATATCTTGAAGAAAAAAAAAATGTCGGTTGGATTTTCCGACCAAAAGTCGGATCTGTGAATTCTGAAACCACAACCGACAAAAAGTGACATTTTCAAAAATCATCGTAAAAAGGCATGTAACCGGTACTTTTTGAGGTACAATATGCGACTTGAGAACGATGATGAAGGCCAAAATTCGATATTTTAAAGAAAAAAATTTAGTTTGGATTTTCCGACCGAAAGTCGAATCTGTGAATTCTGAAACCAGAACCGACCAAAAGTGACATTTTCAAAAATCATCGTAAAAAGGCATGTAACCGGTACTTTTTGAGGTACAATATGCGACTTGAGAACGATGGTGAAGACCAAAACTCGATATCTTGAAGGAAAAAAAATGTCGGTTGGATTTTCCGACCAAAAGTCGGATCTGTGAATTCTGAAACCAGAACCGACAAAAAGTGACATTTTCAAAAATCATCGTAAAAAGGCATGTAACCGGTACTTTTTGAGGTACAATATGCGACTTGAGAACGACGGTGAAGACCAAAATTCGATATCTTGAAGAAAAAAAATGTCGATTGGATTTTCCGACCAAAAGTCGGATCTGTGAATTCTGAAACCAGAACCGACAAGAAGTGACATTTTCAAAAATCATCGTAAAAAGGCATGTAACCGGTACTTTCTGAGGTACAATATGCGACTTGAGAACGATGGTGAAGGCCAAAATTCGATATTTTAAAGAAAAAAATGTGGGTTGGATTTTCCGACTGAAAGTTGTATCTGTAAATTCTGTAACCAGAAACGGAAAAAAGTAACTTTTTTTAACATGCTAAATTTATTGTGCACACACACACACACACATTTACACACATACAGGCATTTTTTCTAAACCGCTTTTATCGCAATTTTGGAACATTCCAAGTGTCCTTACATAAAAACCCAGAAAAAAATCACGAAAACAAACCCCCTCTACGAGGAAGTAAAAATATATACAACTTATAGAAATAATAATAACAAACTCCAGGAACTGTGCTGCTCAGAGCGCTCAATGTACATTTCGTCACTGTAACACACAACCATAGATGTTATAGCCGGCGCCATCGTACGCTGCATTACGGTTCGGTGGGTGCTCGTACAGCACCGGCATCGTCGTCTAAATCGTACATACATACTCCCATTATTGCTGCCAGGCCATTAGTATACCTATATTACACGACACTCGATGACTAGCTATAGTAACGCACGTGCACACTATACACGCCAGCCAACATACTTCGGAAAATGGGGAATTAGTTGCCGCATTGCATCGTCTACGAAAGGAATGAGAGGAGAGTAGAAGCGAATCGCCCGAGCGATTCCGATGCACGCAAAGCAGCATGGCATTCTATGCTTCCTTCTACACAATAGAGGCGTGTTTGAGAAACACGACTAAGCAACAGCCAAAGCAGAAACTACGGAGTTACCGTGTTCACAATGGCCAGCGAGGCAAGCAACCAAGAGCTCACTACGCTCGCGAAGCCTTGCATAACTTGTCGTCGTACGTGGCGACACAACTGGCTTAAGACATATGCAACCAATATGAGAAACGATGACGAGCCTTCTCCTCCTCCTCATTTATTGCATCAGGAAACGGCTAAAAATTACCCCGGTATCGTTGAAATTCCGACCCCAAAATATACCAATGACGTGGAAAAACAAATATGTATTCTGCAATCGCAAAATATGTACATTCTCACGTCATGTCGAAAAATTTTTTAGTAACCTCTTAGGAGGCGAATTTTAGCATAAGTTTTCAGGAAATAATTTTAATCTCTATTGATTTAAGCATGTAAAGGAATTTTTATTTATTTAAAATCTTCATAACATAGAAGTTAACAATATTCCTGCGGCGAAATTATTTTGGTCAAAAGTGTAGATACGATTTGAGATAATTAATTTTATTTTCTGTTTTAACGTTACAGCAAGGATCTAAAAAAATTAAGACGTCATTAAAAATGTATTTCTCGTGAATGTACAAAAAATTGTAAGGAATAATAATTAATAGTTGTCAGAGAAGTGACATGTCAGTTATGACTATTTTGAGTGCAAAATTCTGAAAGTTATTCACTGAAATGTTTTTGTTGTTGACCTTATTATGGAAATTAAGGCGCTTTCGAATCAAAAACAATCTTACCCCGGAAGTCACCTTTAAAACCCTATGACGTGAAAGTTGTTGCACAGACGCAGAAGTTCTGGGAACCGAGCGATTAGCCGTCGAGACACAGAAAGTGGGGCATACGACTTTCATTAGAAAGGATTAATATGACAATAACAGTAATAAACGAGGGTCATTTGCCTATTTCTCTTGACCGAGTGCACTTAGTATTGCATAATTATCTGCAACGCTCGATATCTCGGTTATATAAGCTGACCATTTGTAATTTATAAGATGAACTGGTCATTCTCGTAGATAAGAGAATATATGTATATTCAGCTCGATTTTGTTTATCTCTATTGCACCTAATTGTTTAGTTGCAACGTTTTTTTATTTTTTAAGAATAATTGTCGCCAATTATTGCACAATTTTACGATAAGAATTGTTTTCACTTAGGATATACATCTCATTACCGATTGTCGGGGAATATAAAAAGTAGAATAATACTGCGTGCGATATGCTTTTCCGCAGCTCTAAAAGAGCTTCTCCTTGGAGTCGGTCGATTTAGCGGAACACAAAGAAACGTTCAAACACGGCCACGAGAAGAGAACGTAGCAGTATAATCTTGCTTCCTCATAGAGGAAGCTTTGTTTTCATGAAACATTTTTTTTTTCGAGATTTTCATGTCAAAACATTTAAAATGGTTTGAAACGTCGTGTGTGCATGTGTGTGTGCGTGTGCGTGTGCGCGTGTGCGCGTGAGCGCGTGTGTGTGCGCGTGTGTGTGCGCGTGCGTGTGCGTGTGCGTGTGCGCGTGCGTGCGTGCGTGCGTGCGTGCGTGCGTGCGTGCGTGCGTGCGTGCGTGCGTGCGTGCGTGCGTGCGTGCTTGCGTGCGTGCGTGCGTGCGTGCGTGCGTGCGTGCGTGCGTGCGTGCGTGCGTGCGTGCGTGCGTGCGTGCGTGCGTGCGTGCGTGCGTGCGTGCGTGCGTGCGTGCGTGCGTGCGTGCGTGCGTGCGTGCGTGCGTGCGTGCGTGCGTGCGTGCGTGCGTGCGTGCGTGCGTGCGTGCGTGCGTGCGTGCGTGCGTGCGTGCGTGCGTGCGTGCGTGTGTGTGTGTGTGTGTGTGTGTGTGTGTGTGTATGTGTGTGTGTGTGTGTGTGTATTTATGTGTGTATTCATATAACTGTAGCGTATAAAGTATTCGACCGAATCAGCTAAATTTTACACAACATGTATAGTACTAGCTAATCTTCAAGTGGTATCAATTTTACAAAAATCGCTTAACGAATTTTATTTTTATAAGAATTTTGAAAATTTGAAAAAAGTACGTAAATGCTCTAGCTCGAACGAATTTTTAGCTATCGGTCTGAAGCTTCGAATTAAAATTGAACAAAGTGATACGACCATTGGTATTGAATTTGGGGCAAATCGATAAAGCGGTTCGGTTTTTATGAGATTTTGAATTTTTCGAAAAATTTTCGTTTTGCTCTAATTTAGGTAAAATTTCAACTAATCAACTGAAATTTTCTATACTGTAAATAAAAAATAACATTCAGCCCTGCTACGTACCAAATTTGGTGATGATCGGTAAAGTGGTTCGGATTTTACGCGATTTTGAATTTTTTAAAAATTTATTGGTGTCCCTCTGGATTTCGTAAAACGTCAGAAATCATCACCTTCGTCAATAATTTTCATCTTTCGCAAAGCTTCCTCTATGATGAAGCCAAAAATAAAATAAAGAAACTTCCTTATAGAGGCGGCTTTGTAAAAAGCGAAAACAAAATGAGGAAACAATGTGCAAGGCTCTACTTTGCATGCTTTTTTTTGCTTCAATTTGAGACTCTAAATATCCCGAACAATTATAATAGCTAGAAATGCTTTTTCGAGTGAAAAACCATTTGGAAAAGTATAATATTACATTACGTTTACGAGTGAAAAATACTTCGAATTGTAATTTTAATTCTTTCCACTCCTGTTTTTAACTAACATTGCGCCATTTGAACCCCTTATGCATTTATATGCTAAACACTTGCAGAGTTTAATGCAAAATTCATGAAATGGTAGTCGTGATGCTGCACCTAGAAATGGCTGCGGAACTTCCGGTTTCCGACGTCTTTCAACCGAGCAAACGTACGTACCTACGTACTTACCTCATAGTAACGCGCAATATTTTTTGGCAATTTACCAACGTTGAGGAAAAATAAAAAAGATAAGTATAGATGCGGAAAAGAAAAAAAAAACAAAAAGCGCAAAAAAATATTGCCAGACGCATGTGTATTGTATATATGCGTGACGTGGAGCGTTAAAAAGTGCATTATTGCGTAGCTTGACATACACGTTCGTGCCAAATGTTCTTAAGGTTGACTAATATTCATTGTTTGGCTGTGAGCTCTGCGTGTATGTGAAAATAACACTTGCGCAAATAATTCATGTACCTATGATGGCTCGCGACGAACATGCGCCAGGTAATTTCGACGCTCAATGTAAATTGCCTTTGCGAGATAAAAACAATCTAATTAGCGATGAAATATTCAATTGCAAACCTGAAAGTCGATGAGAATTCTAGATTCTCATAATACTGAATATTGAGCGAATAAAAATGCACCGCATATTTTGATTAAAATAATATTTGTGTCTACATTTTTGTGTCACACAATTTTTTTCAAATCTAATTTCAAAAATTTCAAGTTTACACAAATTTCCACTCAAAAGTTAAATTTTTTAGGATACAAGTAAACACCAATAATTTAAAAAATCTAAAAAAATAAATAAACGTCATGGAAGATATTTAAAAAATTATATTTCAAATAATAGTCATGCTATTAATAAATTTATAAGAATTTATCAATTTTTCTGAATATATATGAATTTTTACAGAATTTTTTAATTATTTAGAAATTACATTTTTGATAAAAATATTGTGAACGTTAAAAAATGGGAAATACGCCGATTAATATTTTATTAATTTTCTTCACGTACTGTTTTAATTAACTTATAAAATTTATAATCTATGAAAAGAGGAAGTCGTTGAATTCTGAATTTTATGTTTATTGATGACGATTTTTTTTTATATCTTTATGACTGTTGAATATAATTCTTATGCAATATTAAAGCTATTTTTAGATAAGAGACGACTAAAAGCTCGGCGATAGGGCGACTTTCATGTAGACGGTAGCGTGGCCGAGCGGTCTAAGGCGCTGGTTTAAGGCACCAGTCTCTTCGGAGGCGTGGGTTCGAATCCCACCGCTGCCAATTTTTTTTTATTCAACATTGTCGATTAACAACCGATTTTGTTTTTATCAAATTATGTAAGCTGCACTGTTAAAAATGCTTGCAAATTTACATTACCGGAAATTTGATTCATCAACTGATATATTAAATTTAACACACGATTATAGTAATATTTATTATAATTTATAATTTATTATATTAAATTTAGTAATGTTTATTTTTGATTTCATAGTAATTTTAAATTTCTCGTAATGGAAGCGCATACAAAATATTTTAAACTGTGTACGTGAATTGTTACAGTGTGTTTTGAATTAGCAAACAATGAAATGTATTATTTTATTCAAAGGCAAAAAACTTAAATGAATACTAGCCTTGGATTTTTCGAAATATATCGGATATGCCATTGCTGCCAATTTTTTATTTATTTAACATTGTCGATTAACAACCGATTTTATTTTTATCAAATTATGTAAGCTGCACTGTTAAAAATGCTTGCAAATTTACATTACCGGAAATTTGATTCATCAACTGATATATTAAATTTAACACACGACTATAGTAACATTTATTATAATTTATTATATTAAATTTAGTAATGTTTATTTTTTATTTCGTAGTCATTTTAAATTTCTCGTAATGGAAGCGCATACAAAATATTTTTAAATGTGTACGTGAATTGTTACAGTGTGTTTTGAATTAAACAATGAAATGTATTATTTGATTCAAAGGCAAAAAACTTAAATGAATACTAGCCTTGGATCTTTCGAAATATATCGGATATGCCATTGCTGCCAATTTTTTATTTATTTAACATTGTCGATTAACAACCAATTTTGTTTTTATCAAATTATGTAAGCTGCACTGTTAAAAATGCTTGCAAATTTACATTACCGGAAATTTGATTCATCAACTGATATATTAAATTTAACACACGACTATAGTAAAATTTATTATAATTTATTATATTAAATTTAGTAATGTTTATTTTTTATTTCATAGTAATTTTACATTTCTCGTAATGGAAGCGCATACAAAATATTTTAAACTGCGTACGTGAATTGTTACAGTGTGTTTTGAATTAGCAAACAATGAAATGTATTATTTGATTCAAAGGCAAAAAACTTAAATGAATACTAGCCTTGGATTTTTCGAAATACATCGGATATGCCACTGCTGACAATTTTTTATTTATTTAACATTGTCGATTAACAACCGATTTTGTTTTTATCAAATTATGTAAGCTGCACTGTTACAAATGTTTGCAAATTTACATTACCGGAAATTTGATTCATCAACTGATATATTAAATTAAACACACGACTATAGTAACATTTATTATAATTTATTATATTAAATTTAGTAATGTTTATTTTTTATTTCATAGTAATTTTAAATTTCTCGTAATGGAAGCGCATACAAAATATTTTAAACTGTGTACGTGAATTGTTACAGTGTGTTTTGAATTAGCAAACAATGAAATGTATTATTTGATTCAAAAGCAAAAAACTTAAATGAATACTAGCCTTGAATTTTTCGAAATATATCGGATATGCCACTGCTGCCAATTTTTTATGTATTTAACATTGTCGATTAACAACCGATTTTGTTTTTATCAAATTATGTAAGCTGCACTGTTAAAAATGCTTGCAATTTTACATTACCGGAAATTTGATTCATCAACTGATATATTAAATTAAACACACGACTATAGTAACATTTATTATAATTTATTACATTAAATTTAGTAATGTTTATTTTTTATTTCATAGTAATTTTAAATTTCTCGTAATGGAAGCGCATAAAAAATATTTTAAACTGTGTACGTGAATTGTTACAGTGTGTTTTGAATTAGCAAACAATGAAATGTATTATTTGATTCAAAGGCAAAAAACTTAAATGAATACTAGCCTTGGATTTTTCGAAATATATCGGATATGCCACTGCTGCCAATTTTTTATTTATTTAACATTGTCGATTAACAACCGATTTTGTTTTTATCAAATTATGTAAGCTGCACTGTTAAAAATGTTTGCAAATTTACATTACCGGAAATTTGATTCATCAACTGATATATTAAATTTAACACACGACTATAGTAATATTTATTATAATTTATTATATTAAATTTAGTAATGTTTATTTTTGATTTCATAGTAATTTTAAATTTCTCGTAATGGAAGCGCATACAAAATATTTTAAACTGTGTACGTGAATTGTTACAGTGTGTTTTGAATTAGCAAACAATGAAATGTATTATTTGATACAGAGGCAAAAAAATTAAATGAATACTAGCCTTGGATCTTTCGAAATATATCGGATATGCCACTGCTGCCAATTTTTTATTTATTTAACATTGTCGATTAACAACCGATTTTGTTTTTATCAAATTATGTAAGCTGCACTGTTAAAAATGCTTGCAAATTTGCATTACCGGAAATTTGATTCATCAACTGATATATTAAATTTACCACACGACTATAGTAACATTTATTATAATTTATTATATTAAATTTAGTAATGTTTATTTTTTATTTCGTAGTAATTTTAAATTTCTCGTAATGGAAGTGCATACAAAATATTTTAAACTGTGTACGTGAATTGTTACAGTGTGTTTTGAATTAGCAAACAATGAAATGTATTATTTGATTCAAAGGCAAAAAACTTAAATGAATTCTAGCCTTGGATCTCTCAAAACATATCGGATATTTAAATACTGGCACTTCTTAAGTTGACTCGTGTCATTGCATACATTGTCATTAACAAGTCGCTTCGATCCTGCACAATATCTTGACCTACGACGACTTGTATAATCGACAAACGTGATGACGAAACTCTATGCGGCGCGTCGCCGCAAACTGATGATGATGCATTCGAGGAATTGCTTTATAGCGTTCATTGGCTTCGACATGGTTCTGCTTGTGAGCATAAGCAGAACCACAACAATAACTACTACACACGACAAGAAGTGTCAAAGTCCAGGAGTAGAAAATACGGCTACGCAAACTACACGAATATGCTTAGTGTCGATGCGCCAACAATCTTATTAATTACTGCGAATTAATAGCATTGAAATGATCGAGAAGTCAAACGAGCATAGACTCTGTGTAAATATACACCGAGAGAAAAGATTTCATTGACGCCAAATAAATGGGTGGATTGATTTTTTTTTTTCATTGATTTCAACGAAATATTTCTTTGATTTCAATGAAATAGTGCATTTGAATTTCAAAGAGAACATTTCATTGCCTGTAAATAAAGATTTACTTAGTGAGCATATAACAAAGAAACAGTTTCATTGTTTTAAAGAGACGTTTTCATTGGTTCAAAGACACGTTTTCATTGATCTCTCTATCGCACCTAACCTCACTTTTTTGTTTTCCGGTTCTCCCGAACGAACGGCTTCGAGTTTCGAGGAGCCAGAAGCTTAGCCTATTTCTGCCATACTTACTTACATACTCACAAAATTTGAGCTTTATCTGTCGCCTACTTCAGGAAAAAATAGGTTTCGAAATTTTGAGATGGTAAGAAGAAGGTTTCATTGCATCAGAGACAATATCTTTGAAATCAATGAAAAAGGTTCATTGGTTTAAAGAAATGTTTTCATTGGTTCAAAGAAACGTTTTCATTGATCTCTCTCTCGCACCTAACCTCACTTTTTTGTTTTCTGGTTCTCCCGAACGAATGGCTTCGAGTTTCGAGGAGCCAGAAGGTTAGCCTATTTCTGCCATAGTTCCTTACATACTCACAAAATTTGAGCTTTATCTGTCGCCTACTTCAGGAAAAAATAGGTTTCGAAATTTTGAGATGGTAAGAAGAAGGTTTCATTGCATCAGAGACGACATCTTTGAAATCAATGAAAAAGGTTCATTGGTTTATAGAAATGTTTCTTCGAATCAATGTCACTACTTTTCATTGAGTTTGAGATCATTCAAAGAAAAGATAGTATTGAAATTCAAGTATTTCATTTCATTGGCAAAGATTTCCATGAATCAATGAAACTTTTTCTCTCGGTATAGCTATTCGTTCAATGAGGTGATCGCACTTAACATTTTTCCATTGTTATATTTCTTCCCAGAATTATAATGGAATAATGTGGGATGATAAAGAGGGTTGAATCGAATTTTTTTCCGAATTAATGAATCTTGTTAATATGAGGTCGACGTACCAGTCGTTTATAATTTAGAAGCAAGTATGTTGGACATATGCTAGTAAATTTGGCAAAAAGACCAAAATTCATATTTTACTGTATACTCGATGAATTAAATTTCGTATATTTTCTCTAGAAATTTCATTGAAGACGAACTTTAGGTTTTAGGGGATTTTAATTAATTGTCGGTTTAACCGAAACTTGGACTTAAGTAAAATTTCATATAAATATGATTGCAAATAAAATGCAAATTACTGCGAATTAATAGCATTGGAATGATCGAGAAGCAGAGTTGTAAATGCCTAATAGTTATAGAAATAATGATGATGATACGATCAGCTCTATAATTATGATTTTATAATAATAACATGTAGCGATTGTAATACGATGATTAAACTTTGGAATGGCTGCAAAAATGATTATTTTTCAATAAAAATTCACGGTAATCCTTTTGAAAAAATGTAAAAAAATAAGTAAAGCATTAAGAAAGTAATGCTTTACTTATTTCTTCCATTTTTTCCACTAATTCTTGCAATATTAAAGCGAAAATTAGTATTTTTTTCAACTATTCAAATGTTTACGCTCCATTTTATAATTACTACATATTATTATTATGAAATCATAATTACAAAACAAATTGTACTGTAAACTATATCTCATGAATTAATGGGGATTTATAACTCTGTCGAGAAGTCAAACGAGCATAGACTCTGTGTAAATATAACTATTCGTTCAATGAGGTGATCGCACTTTACATTTCCCCATTGTTATATTTCTTCCCGGAATTATAATGGAATAATGTGAGATGATAAGGAGGGTCGAATCGAATTTTTTTTAGAATTAATCAAACTTGTTAATATGAGGTCGATGTACACTGAGAGAAAAAACATATCGTTGAATTAACGATTTCGCATGATGAAACGAATATAGGAAGGCTTGCAATTTTTTATGGTTGAAGCGATGATAATATGGTTCAATAAACGATACTTGCAGGGTTATTGGAAACAAACGTTGAAATCGTATACACTGTTAAAAAAATTTACTAGAAAATTACAGTGGAAGTTTTTATTCACAACCGGTACCACAAATTTCTTGTCAATCTGTATTAGATATTTAGAATAACAATGCTGAAAAATATTTGAGAAATTTTGTAAATTTACTTTTATAAAATACTAGGAATTTGCATTCTGTATTTTTTTACTTCGCATGTCGTTCGTAAATTTCGTACACGTGTTTATTATAAAATCAAAAGCTACCTACAATGAAATCAATGGTTCTGAATTTCTGAAATTACAGTTGTGGTTGACTGAAAATTTATTATCCGCATTGAATATTTTTGTTCCCAAGACGCATGAACATTAATGTCTTGAAAAATTCCATGATGATGAACTACTCATTTTTATACAGATATGGAAGTCCTGTATATGAATTTACAAATTATTTAATTAACATCAAGAACTTAATTAAAATTTTACAAATTTCGTCATGTAATAACTAGATTACTACAGAAGTTTTGTAATTTTCATTTAAAATATTTGAAAATTTAATCTTCACGTACATAAATTTACTCTACTAATGTTAGTTTTACAGTGAATGTTATACTAATCATTAGTATAACATTATAAGAATTAGCTAAAATTTAAACAACATGTACAGTACTGGCTTATCTTCAATTAGTATAAATTTTACAAAAGTCGCTTAACGCATTTAATTTTTATAAGAATTTTGAAATTTTGAAAAAAGTACGTAAATGCTCTAGCTCGAACGAATTTTGAGCTGTCGGGCTGAAACATCGTATTAAAATTGAACAAAGTGATACGACCTGTGGTATTGAATTTGGGCGAAATCGGTAAAGCGGTTCGGTTTTTATGACATTTTGAATTTTTCGAAAAATTTTCGTTGTGCTCTAATTCAGGTAAAATTTCAACTAATCGACTGAAATTTTCTACACAGGAAAAATAACATTCAGCCCTGCTACGTACCAAATTTGGTGATGATCGGTAAAGCGGTTCGGATTTTACGTGATTTTGAATTTATAAAAAATTTATTGGTGTCGCTCTGGATTTCGTAAAACGTCAGAAATCATCAATTTCATCAATAATTTTCATCTTTCGGAAAGCTTCCTCTATGAGGAAGCCAAAAATAAAATAAAGAAACTTCCTCATAGAGGCGGCTTTGTAAAAAGCGATAAAGAATGAGGAAGCAATGTGCAAGGTTCCATTTTACATTCTTTTTATATTATTTCCCTTCCCTTTCACACCTCTGTGTATGAGATAAAAGCAGGTAGAACGGGCTTGGCTGTTTTCCGTCTAAAATTAAGCGACCTTTTATCCATCCAGGCTCGTTTATTTGGCAACGATACAACGGCATTCAGATGTATACACGCTTGTGTAGTATGTGGACAGACAAACGTGCATTTCTATACAAATGCACCTGATCTTGACGGAGCAATGTCACGGGCACCGTACGAATAATATAATTAAAAGCAGCGTATTAAAAGCAACTAAGCTCAGCCCCTAAATCTTATTAGGCCAGACGAAGATTTGAATTCTTTGATGATTTAATCGCAGCAGAATCAAGATGACAAGAATTTCTTATTAGTGCCAATTTTGATTCTGTATATAGTTGAAAATGGTGTATAAATCGAGCTATCAGACTAAAATTCAGCATGCGAGTGAAGTAGTGGATTCCTTCCCGCGTAGAAAAAAAGAATCTTGTGAAGAATCTTTTAAAGAACCTTAAAAAAAGTCTTGAAAGAATCTTTAAAGGAATCTTGAAAAGAATCACGTATAGGATCCGGAGTAAGATTCTTTCCAGGATTCTTTTCAAGATTCTTTCTATCCGCAAGCGTTCTGAGAATCTTTCAAAGAATCTTCGAAAGAATCTTGAAAAGCGTCTTTAAGAGAATCGTGAAAAGATTCCGTCCATTAAACAGAAAAATCGTTGAAAGAATCTTAATGAAAATTTTCAGAGGAATCGAGCGAAACCTGTTGTTGCTTTCCCTTGATGTCGAGACAGTACATTTCGATACGTCAACGAAGGGTAAACCCCTCGAATATAGTCGAACTCAGGACAGCTTTGCAGTCTTATATACGTTCAGGCTTCAAGTCACTTGCAAGAAACGCTTCGACCGCTCGCCATCTAGCGGAGTATTGTCCACCAGTGTTTCGTATGATGTCACTAGGTGGCGAACGGACGGAGCGTTTCTCGCAAGTGGTTTGAAGCTTCAGCGTATATATAAGACTGGAAAGCTTTTCTGAGTTCGACTACACACGAGGGGTTTTCCCTTCGTTGACGTATCGAAATATACTGTCTCGACACCAAGGGAAAGCCACAACAGGTTTTGCTCGATTCCTCTGAAGAATTTCATAAAAATTCTTTCAACGATTTTTCTGTTTAATGGACGGAATCTTTTCACGATTCTCTTAAAGACGCTTTTCAAGATTCTTTCGAACATTCTTTGAAAGATTCTCAGAATGCTTTCGGATAGAAAGAATCTTGAAAACAATCCTAGAAAGAATCTTGCTCCGGACCCTATACGTGATTCTTTTCAAGATTCCTTTAAAGATTCTTTCAAGACTTTTTTTAAGATTCTTTAAAAGATTCTTTCAACGATTCTTTCAAGACTTTTTTTAAGATTCTTTAAAAGATTCTTTCAACGATTCTTTCAAGACTTTTTTTAAGATTCGTTAAAAGATTCTTTCAACGATTCTTTCAAGACTTTTTTTAAGATTCTTTAAAAGATTCTTTCAACGATTCTTTCAAGACTTTTTTTAAGATTCTTTAAAAGATTCTTTCAACGATTCATTCAAGACTTTTTTTAAGATTCTTTAAAAGATTCTTTCAACGATTCTTTCAAGACTTTTTTTAAGATTCTTTAAAAGATTCTTTCAACGATTCTTTCAAGACTTTTTTTAAGATTCTTTAAAAGATTCTTTCAACGATTCTTTCAAGACTTTTTTAAAGATTCTTTAAAAGATTCTTTCAACGATTCTTTCAAGACTTTTTTTTAAGATTCTTTAAAAGATTCTTCATAAGATTCTTTTTTTCTACGCGGGTTTTCCTTTAGGTTTTAGAAGATTTCCTCATACAAATATGATCGTAAATAATAAACTATTTAAGAAAAATATCTTCATATACCTTTAAATACTTTTTTCTTTTTCTTAGCAAAAAAATATTCACTAATTCTTTAGAATACATACATTATGATTTTTTGTCTTCATGAAGGAGCCAAAATATTTTCGCTTTGTAAAAAATGGAAAATAATGAGTAAACATAATGTGCAAGTTTTTATTACACGTTTTTTTTTTGTCTGTCGATTGATATTTACAAAAGACTCAATGGCCGTTCTTGAGAAGACTACGCAAAGGCTACTTCAGCACGTACAAGGCAAATCTTGCTGAAGTGCAAGAGCACAAAGTTCTACGTTGTAGATACGCTGTACAATGACACCAGACTGTCGCTGCACGGCGCAGAAAGTTCATCAGAGACGGACACTTATTTCTCCTTGCTTCATACCCCCCGCAACCTGCTGTCCTCTCAATCATTTCTAATTTACGACAGCTCCTAAAGCTCTTTTATACAATGAGTCTAGGGGCTCGTCGCGTCCTGTCTGATGTTGGTTCTTTTGTCATGTTGTAGAGTTAGCGCAATCAGTTGCACACTCTCTTATTGCGCTGACCAAAGTCAAGTCCAATGACACACGTGAGGGTCTTTCTGATTCTCGTCTCCTGTTATTCAATGCTAAATGTATTAAAATATTATTTCATTGCTATACGGAAAAAAAATAATTGGTTGAATACACTGTTAAAAAATACCGACGATAATTTAACTATAAACCAGGGTTCGGAAAATTACTTATTAAAAGTAATTTGTTACCGTTACTCCTTGTGAAAAAGTAACGCGTTACCGTTACCGTTACACCTTGTGAAAAAATAACGCGTTACCGTTATCATTACTGAAAATGTAACGCTTCCGTTACTTTTCGTTACTTTAAAACATCTTAATCATATAACAAATTTAGACGTATATAATTATTAACGTGTAGAATGAAGGTCAATAACGAAAGAAACGAATAATTCAGAGAAAGCGTTTATTAACGTCGAGCAAGTAGCTTTCGTTCATTTTCATTGGTATCTCGCCTCTTAGAGGGAATTCGAACAGCTACTTTGTTAACAAACATTTTGTATCTCAAAAAGTAACGAAAAAGTAACGGCAATTTCGTTACTATTTACAAAAAATTTGTAACGAGCGTTGTCTTAGAATTACACGAATAAAAATTTAACGACGTTACCGACCGTTACCACTAAAAAGTAACGAATTCACTAACGACGTTACTAGTAACGCGTTACTTTACTTCCGAACCCTGCTATAAACTATAATTCCCAATAGGAACGTCTATATTTTATGGTTATAGCAAATATAAGAAAATAGTTGGATGAACCATTAATATGCTTGTGACAAATAATATGGAATTTACAAAACTGGTGTGTGAAGTAATGATTCGTATAACATTCACTGCAAAATTAACATTAGTAGAGTAAATTTATGTACGTGAAGATTAAATTTTCAAATATTTTAAATGAAAATTACAAAACTTCTGCAGTAATCTAGTTATTACATGACGAAATTTGTAAAATTTTAGTTAAGTTCTTGATGTTAGTTAAATAATTTGTAAATTCATATACAAGACTTTTATATCTGTATAAAAATTAGTAGTTCACCATCATGGCATTTTTCAAGACATTAATGTTCATGCGTCTTGGGAACAAAAATATTGAATGCGGATAATAAATTTTCAGTTAACCGCAACTGTAATTTCAGAAATTCTGAACCATTGATTTCATTGTAGGTAGCTTTTGATTTTATAATAAACACGTGTACGAAATTTACAAACGTCATGCGAAGTAAACAAATACAGAATGCAAATTCCTAGTATTTAATAAAAGTAAATTTACAAAATTTCTCAAATATTTTTCAGCATTGTTATTCTAAATATCTAATACAGATTAACAAGAAATTTGTGGTACAGGTTGTGAATAAAAACTTTCACTCTGGTACTGTAATTTTCTAGTAAATTTTTTTAACAGTGTATACGATTTCAACGTTTGTTTCCAATAACCCTGCAAGTATCGTTTATTGAACCATATTATCATCGCTTCAACCATAAAAAATTGCAAGCCTTCCTATATTCGTTTCATCATGCGAAATCGTTAATTCAACGATATGTTTTTCTCTCAGTGAACATCGACCTCGTATTAACAAGTTTGATTAATTCTAAAAAAAATTCGATTCGACCCTCCTTATCATCTCACATTATTCCATTATAATTCTGGGAAGAAATATAACAATGGTGAAATATAAAGTGCGATCACCTCATTGAACGAATAGTTATATTTACACAGAGTCTATGCTCGTTTGACTTCTCGACAGAGTTGTAAATCCCCATTAATTCATTAGATATAGTTTACAGTACAATTTGTTTTGTAATTATGATTTCATAATAATAATATGTAGTAATTATAAAATTGAGTGTAAACATTTGAATTGTTGAAAAAAATACTAATTTTCGCTTTAATATTGCAAGAATTAGTGGAAAAAATGGAAGAAATAAGTAATGCATTACTTTCTTAATGCATTACTTATTTTTTTACATTTTTTCAAAAGGTCACCGTGAATTTTTATTGAAAAATAATAATTTTTGCAGCCATTCCTAAGTTTAATCATCGTATTACAATCGCTACATGTTATTATTATAAAATCATAATTATAGAGCCGATCGTATCATCATCATTATTTCTATAAGTATTAGACATTTACAACTCTGCTTCTCGATCATTTCAATGCTATTAATTCGCAGTAATTTGCATTTTATTTGCAATCATATTTATATGAAATTTTATTTAAGTCAAAGTGTCGGTTAGTACAGAATGCAAATTTCTAATATTTTATAACAGTAAATTTACGAATTTCTCACTTTTTTTTCAGTATTGTTCTTTTAAATATCTAATACAGATTGACAAGAAATTTGTGGTATAGATTGTGAATAAAAACTTTCACTCTGGTAGTGTAATTTTCTAGTAATTTTTTTAACAGTGTAGGCTCCACAATTAAAAAAATTATACACAGAGTTTATAACAAAAGTTGCAAAGTAGAACTTTTCACATTGCTTCCACATTAATTTTCATTTTTCACAAAACCACCTCTTAGGCAACTTAATCGCTTGGAGCGCATTTAGTCATTTAGATGGACCTCTAAGTTCCATCTTGTGATTCGTTAACCTTAAACCTATTTTATTGCACATTTTTTATTATTCCGTGTTTTTTCTTTTTTTGTTTCAGCCACTGATGAACATGGCGTATTGTGCGCTGATATTACTGGGCAAATCAATACAAAAAGTCGTTTTTGGTGAGCTACGAGCCTCGGAGCGTCAACACCTTAAGGACAAATTTGGAAATTTCGTCTTCTACAAATTCATCTTCGTGTTTGGGGTACTTAATGTTCAGTACATGGACGAGGTTGTATTATGGTGGGCATGGTTCACGGCACTCGGATTTCTTGGCCTTCTCAGTCAACTATGCAAGGATCGATTTGTCTACGTGAGTAAACCACAATTACCCTCTGTTACGTCCTGGCCATTTTTCTCTCTTTATATTGAACTATTATCATTTTTATAATTTGTCCGTTATTCCGTTATTTCCAAATGCTAATCCCGATTCAATACCCATCGGACATTCACCTTCATATTTGTCTATCCGATCTCGCATTCACATTATTGCAACAAGTTGTGTTCTTATTAAATATGTTCTAGAGGATTACGATTTTTGTTTTGTTTTGTACGACGCGTAAGAATTTATATTTTTTTTTGTTTTTTGCGATAGGTATTATCGAGTTATTTGATTATTAATGAAAAAGTGATTACGTACGTTATTAAATAGTGTTGCCGGTTTAAATAGTGTTAAACAGCTTCCCTGTTACGTGCTGATGCAATTAATGACGGTTTATATTAATTCTGTTTTTTATTTATCTTAGGCTATTTAACCGGTATCTGGGTTCAATAGAGAAATCCGGTCTAGCACCTAGTCAATTTTATACTATAGGGTTAACCGATTTCCGTACTGGCTAATCGCTAGCTAAGTTTACTGGGCGAATTAATTGAATCTTAGCCAGATTGTAGACAGTTTTTCTGTACAACGACTAGACAGCGAGAAATTACACATAGCGCTCGGAACTAGCTAGTTTTTCGACCTAGATCTTGTACAGAAAATAAGAAAACTAGTCGATTTCTAGGTGATTGGAATTTCCACACGGGTAATTATCCCCACTTTACTTTCACCCAAGCCTTCCTGCTTATAATCATTAAACCAACTAATCAGCCTTCATTCAATCACAAACCAACAATGTCTTAAGGGGTTAGGCCACTCTAGAGGGCCACAAAAAAGGCTTTTTTTGGGAATTTTTTTCAGAAAATCTATTAGAGACATCGATTTTTTGAGAAAGGGTATTTATTGTACATATCATTAACTAGATGTAGTAATTTTTTCATAGTCATTAATTTAAAAATAGCGGCTGTACAGCGTTGTTGCGATGACATCTCTTTTTTTTTTGGAATCCACGGCCGGACACACAGCTTCAGTAATTTTTGAATTATGATGAGTTTTTTAATGGTTTTCACTTATAAATAACAGTAGCTAGAGAAGTACGTAGGATTTTTTCGATACAGTCATTTTTGACAAAATGGCGAGCATCTAAAGTGAAAGTTCAAAAATTTGGCTTAAAAATCGTTCGAAAATTGTCAATAACAAAAAAACTATGCAACTTAAAAAAAAAATCCTACGTACTTCTGTAGATAATGTATTTTTGAAGATATATCTAAAATTTCAAATACATCGGTGGTAAACTTTTTGAGTCATGTTTGCGGCCAACTTGAAAAGAGCAGTTTTGAGATAAACGCGTTTATCTGCCGTATACCTGCTTTGACCCTTCTCAGTACCTTCACCGAAGCGCACACAAAAGAGGTTCCCTCCCAGGTAGGTGAGGCCTGGCTCGAGGTTACATCCCAGTACTGGCCCGAGACTGGTCAGTACGCGAGGGTCGGCCAGCCTTGGGCCAGTGGTGGGATGTAACCATCAGCCGGACTTAACCCCACTGGGGCTGCTAACCGGGCGGCCTCCTATTAAAAATCGAAAATGGGGCATTTACAAATTTTTGCCTGCAATAATCTTTTGGGACAGCATTCTAGAAACCCTAATGAGTCATTTCCAAGGAGAAAAAAAAAATCGGTTTTTCGAAAATTCTAGAGTGGCCTAACCCCTTAAGGGGATGTCGGAATAGATTCTTTTGCCGACTTTAGTCGGTAAGTTTTTTGATCAGGACACAGGTGGCGCCGACGTAGTCTGTTTACTTTTGGCTAAAGATACTGAATCTACCGAAAAGCAATATGGCCGCACACGATATGTCTGCTGACCTTTGCCGTAAGATTTAATTGTTTCTGGAAATTAGATGTGTAAAATCAGACCGGACGTCAATTCTGTGATGATTTCTGAATATTCGAAAACCATCAGAATGTCAAATACACAAGCCAAATCCATGTACAGTGTATACTACGGTCGCGTTGCAAAGGCTCGGAGCTTTTGCCAAAAGAAAACAGACTACATCGGCGCCACTCGTGTTGTAATCGAGAAACTTCATTCGCGCTCTTCTTGAACCACTCTGATCGCGAATAGACTAAGTGAACGTAGTTTGGGTTTTGCGTGGATTCCTTTTGTGTAATTGACTTTTCGACGCTCGTAGAATATTCAGAAAACGCTAAAGAATGGACCTACATTTCGATTTAACGTATGTGAGTTCCAGAATCTTTTATATCTTACCAAACAAGCGATGCTGTCAAACCCTGGCGGCCATTTTGATTTCGGGAGGTTTAGTAATATACGATTTTTTTCATTTACTGTACGTTTTCACCAAATATTCGAATGTACCTCCACTCGTTTATATTGATATTACAATCGTGTACAATTTGAAGCATGTGTGTAGCGTATTAACGAAGAATGATCAAAACTACGAAAAAGCCTGTTCTTACCGACCAAAGTCGGTAAGTTTTTCGATCAGGACACAGGTGGCGCCGACGTAGTCTGTTTACTTTTGACTAAAGATACTGAATCTACCGAAAAGCAATATGGCCGCACACGATATGTCAGCTGACCTTTGCCGTATGATTTAATTGTTCCTGGAAATTAGATGTGTAAAATCAGACCGGACGTCAATTCTGTGATGATTTCTGAATATTCGAAAACCATCAGAATGTCAAATACACAAGCCAAATCCATGTACAGTGTATACTACGGTCGCGTTGCAAAGGCTCGGAGCTTTTGCCAAAAGAAAACAGACTACATCGGCGCCACTTGTGTTGTAATCGAGAAACTTCATTGGCGCTCTTCTTGAACCACTCTGATCGCGAATAGACTAAGTGAACGTAGTTTGGGTTTTGCGTGGATTCCTTTTGTGTAATTGACTTTTCGACGCTCGTAGAATATTCAGAAAACGCTAAAGAATGGACGTACATTTCGATTTAACGTATGTGAGTTCCAGAATCTTTTATATCTTACCAAACAAGCGATGCTGTCAAACCCTGGCGGCCATTTTGATTTCGGGAGGCTTAGTAATATACGATTTTTTTCATTTACTGTACGTTTTCACCAAATATTCGAATGTACCTCCACTCGTTTATATTGATATTACAATCGTGTACAATTTGAAGCATGTGTGTAGCGTATTAACGAAGAATGATCAAAACTACGAAAAAGCCTGTTCTTACCGACCGAAGTCGGTAAGTTTTTCGATCAGGACACAGGTGGCGCTGACGTAGTCTGTTTACTTTTGGCTAAAGATACTGAATCTACCGAAAAGCAATATGGCCGCACACGATATGTCAGCTGACCTTTGCCGTAAGATTTAATTGTTTCTGGAAATTAGATGTGTAAAATCAGACCGGACGTCAATTCTGTGATGATTTCTGAATATTCGAAAACCATCAGAATGTCAAATACACAAGCCAAATCCATGTACAGTGTATACTACGGTCGCGTTGCAAAGGCTCGGAGCTTTTGCCAAAAGAAAACAGACTACACCGGCGCCACTTGTTTTGTAATCGAGAAACTTCATTCGCGCTCTTCTTGAACCACTCTGATCGCGAATAGACTACGTGAACGTAGTTTGGGTTTTGCGTGGATTCCTGTTGTGTAATTGACTTTTCGACGCTCGTAGAATATTCAGAAAACGCTAAAGAATGGACGTACATTTCGATTTAACGTATGTGAGTTCCAGAATCTTTTATATCTTACCAAACAAGCGATGCTGTCAAACCCTGGCGGCCATTTTGATTTCGGGAGGTTTAGTAATATACGATTTTTTAAATTTATTGTACGTTTTCACCAAATATTCGAATGTACGTCCACTCGTTTATATTGGTATTACAATCGTGTACAATTTGAAGCATGTGTGTAGCGTATTAACGAAGAATGATCAAAACTACGAAAAAGCCTGTTCTTACCGACTAAAGTCGGTAATAAAATCTACTTTAGCATCCCTTTAAGAATGCTTTACGTATACATTCCTTACCGACAGTTTTATTTTATCCGTGTTTGAGTACCTCGCGATACGAGAAAAATCTAATAAATAATCAAGCATATTCAGTTTTAAAAAAATTATAAAATATTATCAATCCGTTAGTGTACCGTAGCTATCGTATTTAACCAATAGAAAACTAAAACTAAAGAAAACTAATAATAACGATTCAATTTGTATAAATTGATCAAAGTTCGAATAGATAAAGATGATAACATACGATGAAATCCCGTTCAAATTCTATCGATTTCTATCAATCTCTATAATATATTTTTACCAGGGATTACTTCACACACCAGTTTTGTAAATTTCATATTACTTGTCACACTAAATTTACAATATTTTTTTAACAGTGCATAAATAGAATTTTCGGATAGATGATTTAGGATCTATAATGTGATTTTAATGGCCTGAATTTAGGAAACTATTTTTGGTTACAACAAACAAAAGTAAAATATGAAGCAAACTTATGTTCTTCTCGAAACATCTTGATCAACTATATCCAGGCACAGATCGTTCAATAACGAATCCGATATGAGAACATTGACTGTTGAAAAGTGAAAGGCGTTTTTCATTATTGCAGAAGGCCATGTTTAGCACGACTGTATTAAATACGTTCTGTTTTATATATTGCATTATATCCGTATACATTAGCGTCATTCAAAATAGGTTCTTTTTTGTAGACTGGTTTGCATTTTTTTTTTAAAATAATTCACGCCGAAGCTGAAAAATGTGCAAAAAAAAAATGTCCGCCGGTATTCCGAAAAAGTTCGTTTAATTATAATTATGTGCAATTAAACAAATGTTCTTGACAAATATAATTTCAAGTAATTTGAAACTCTTGTAAATTTTGAACTTTATACAGTTTATTTTAAGAGAAAAATAAAGAAAGAAGTATAGAAGTGAAAAATTATTTCAAGGATTAAAAATGGAGGGTTCTACGTCTCGGGCTAACGAGACGAGGGTTTATTATTAATATTATTTGGGATCTTGCTCGATTAAGAGTAGAAACTCAAATTCAGAATTATCACGCTTTGATAAACACTAATTTAATAAAGTGAACTTCTTATATGTCACCAATTATGACCATCATTAATTATATTATCTGATTTATACTTAAATGAATGAAGTTTCTCGATTACAACACAAGTGGCGCCGATGTAGTCTGTTTTCTTTTGGGAAAAGTTCCGAGCCTTTGCAACGCGACCGTAGACTGTATACACTGTATACACTGTACATGGATTTGGCTTGTGTATTTGACATTCTGATGGTTTTCGAATTTTCAGAAATCATCACAGAATTGACGTCCGGTCTGATTTTACACATCTAATTTCCAGAAACAATTAAATCTTACGACAAAGGTCAGCTGACATATCGTGTGCGGCCATATTGCTTTTCGGTAGATTCAGTATCTTTTGCCAAAAGTAAACATACTACGTCGGCGCCACCTGTGTCCTGATCGAATAACTTACCGACTAAAGTCGGCCAAAAAATCTACTCCGGCATACCCTTAAAGAGTTAATTAACATAAATAATTTAGTAAGAACGATGCTAAAAAACTGCTCAATTTACGGTTGTTAATCGTAAGTACGTGAAGCGGCTTATTATTGATGTATATTATCTAACAAGAACGAGTTTGGATGGAATAGTTAGTCAGTCTATCAGAGATCATGAAAGTTAAGCAGCTTGGGCTGCGGTCACTACAAAGATGGGTGACCAGAAAAAAAAAGTAATTATCCGGTTGGTTCCTTTTTTTTTTTTTGCTTGGAATAGTACATCATGGGTATTTACGTACAATCGTATATTTTTATTATTAAATTAAATACAACAATTATATTATTATTTATAATAATATTATAGGATATGGACGAAACATATAGGATTTCGATCGTAAATTTATGATAGTCCATCATAAATTCACGAACCAAAGTCCGTATTCGGAACGATAGAATTTTTTATAATCGTTTTCTATCATTTATATTTACCAGGGAATGATTAGAATAACATTCACTGTAAACTTAACATTAGTAGAGTGAATTTATGTACGTGAAGATTAAATTTTCAAATATTTTGAATGAAAATTACAAAACTTCCGTAGTAATCTAGTTATTACATGACGAAATTTGTAAAATTTTAGTTGAGTTCTTGATGTTAGTTAAATAATTTGTAAATTCATATACAGTGCTTTTATATCTGTATAAAAATCAGTAGTTCATCATCATGGAATTTTTCAAGACATTAATGTTGATGCGTCTTGGGAACAAAAATATTGAATGCGGATAATAAATTTTCAGTCAACCACAACTGTAATTTCAGAAATTCAGAACCATTGTTTTCATTGTAAGTAGCTTTTGATTTTATAATAAACATGTGTACGAAATTTACAAACGACATGCGAAGTAAAAAAATACAGAATGCAAATTCCTAGCATTTTATAACAGTAAATTTACAAAATTTCTCAAATATTTTTCAGTATTATTATTTCAAATATCTAATACAGATTGACAAGAAATTTGTGGTACAGGTTGTGAATAAAAACTTCCACTCTGGTACTGTAATTTTCTAGTAAATTTTTTTAACAGTGTATATTAAAGACTAGTCTTAATTTTCCCCGACGCGTTTACTCGTAAACTTTGTTTTGTAAAAATGAAAATAATGAGATAGCAAAATTCTCATTCAAAATATGTACTTTGAATCCATTTTTTTTTCACTCTGATGAATGTAACTTCCGTTGTCTTTTGATTTATCTCGATAGACAAACTGCTAATTATTCACGGCACATTTTAGCCACTCGCCATATCTGACATCAGGTTTGGATATCGACTACGACTGGTTTATTTTATTGACCGCCAAAGCACCGCTTTATCGAGACACGAGTCGAGAACCTCGCCGTTTCCGTTGCGCAACAAAATCAAGACCCGCAAAATCCCGTTAACATAATCCAATTGAGATAACGAGGTTACCACTGTAGCTGGTTGACGGGAAAAAGATGAGTACCGCGACTACCGATGACGCATTCGCACAAAAACGGAATGTTCAGCATGTTTTCATGATCTAGCGGCTGGATAAAGTGAAATCCACATTGAAATCTTGTTTTTATTTTAGACAGACCGATTAATCATTCCACGATGTCAGATATGCTGCAGTTTGATCATGATACGAAAACAAGCGTGAAAAATGGTTCTACGGTCCACGCGAAATAGTTTGTTAATAATTGGACATCTGTGTGACAAATTGTGTAAGAGTCTGACATCAAAAGTGACGCGTCGTCCATTGTACATTTGGGGCATTCCATCCCAACTCGGTGAACGGCTGAACCTCATTTTTTTTTCGCGGCAATTTTTTATTTTATTCTTCCAACTGAAAAATGCATGAATAAATTTTTTCACATTTTTTTAAATCGGAATTTCTGAGTTATAAATAATTAAACCTATCTAAAAAAACTCAAAAAATTCTCAAAAATACTATGATGGGCAACAAAACGTTTGAATCATAGGCCACAGTGGGCTGAGACCTTCTGCTATTTTTTTCCCACTTTATAACATTACTAGCAACAACGTCCGCGCTCCGCGCGTCCTATGCTTTGGTGATTTTGCGTCTTTTTTTAGCTAAAACGATCCTGAAGAATCAATATATATATATCTACCCAAAATAGCAGGTAGTCAGAATTACGCTAGTTACTAACGGCCCGGGCCCCTCGAGTTGGCGGTCCGCGCCTGAGCTCGCGAAAGCTCCCGTAGTTCCCGCTCGGCCGACAGATGGCCACGACGATGCGGTTTCTCCCGCAAGAGAAAGGAGTCCCGGCCGTGCATATAAGCAACGGAGATTCAGAGCTTTTGATCCGAAACTTCCTGCCCGTTTCTCACAGTAGAGACGACCGCACGAGGTAAGGATCCTGGAATAGCGCTGCCTACGTACAATTCCTAATTTTTGTCTTATTTACTGTCCATAAGTAAATATCTTAACCCGAGTTTGCTGTTTAAGCGATTTCTTTCTTTCAGAATTCTCCTGACTGTCCACAAGTCGGGATTTCCCTTTAAATTGTGTTTTTTTTAAGAGTATAAATAGATATAAAAAAATAACTTAAATAAAATATTCTTTTAACCTAAATTGCCCTCCCTAACAAATTTACTGTCCATAAGTGAATTTTCCTCTAATAAGTGACTGCTGACTAAGTAGTCACCCTTTCCTTTTCCTCAGGAACTCGCCGACTCTAGAAAAACTCAGTTTTTTAAATAAACTTTTATTAATATGTTTTTAATTATTGTTCTCCACTACGGAATGCGTCTGTACAAATAAATGAAAGCGAGGGAGAAAAAATTCTCCTCGTTAAAATCTACATCGCCTTGTCATCATTTACGACAAATTCTTGACCGAGTTGGCATGGAATGTTCCATTTAGAGTTTTTTTGTGGTTTATCTGGTTTAAATTCTTGCCAAACTAGTCATGATTTGTCATTGTAAAAGTTGTATTTTATTCTTGTTCTATAAGGAGAAATAAAAATAAATGAAAAGACAAGTTAGTTACGTTATATCGCACCTTTCTAGAGTAAAATGTTTAATTTGTCAATCACTCGGAACAGGTACTAATGAATGGAATAATTTTTTTTACGTCTTAAGTATATGCAAAACTTTTTGCAGTCTATTCAATATTTATTACAGTATGCAATTATATATAAAAATCCGCCGTTTCTTATGTTTAATGATACGTGATAGTGTCAGTCACTCTCGTGTCCATAATAAAGCGTATAAAAATACGTATCATTATGTATTTAGCATAATTTTCTCATCAATCAATGGATTGCATTATAGTTATAAACATTGTTTTTACGGTACATTTTTTAAAAATATCACGCACATAATTTATCGATGACTGCAGTACATTACTAAAATTTGTATAATATGCAGATGTCAACAAAATTGATAAAGACGATCTTAAAAAAAATGTACAAACCTCAATACAAAAAATAAATCAACAAGTCATTTACTTTGATTACAGCCAATACTGTTAAAAATATTTAGTGTAAATTTCTATTACAGGCAAACTAACCTAAACTATATTAAATTTGATATGCAAGTGAGAAAATTACAATATTTTCTACGAAATCGTATGACAATTAAGAAGTGTAATATAAAAATTTGTTATTTTACTGCACTCTACTAATATAAAATTACTAATCGTAATACTGCCCACGTAGAAAAAAAGAATTTTGTGAAGAATCTTTTAAAGAATCTTAAAAAAAGTCTTGAAAGAATCTTTAAAGGAATCTTGAAAAGAATCACGTATAGAGGATCCGGAGCAAGATTCTTTCCAGGATTCTTTTCAAGATTCTTTCTATCTGAAAGCGTTCTGAGAATCTTACAAAGAATGTTCGAAATAATCTTGAAAAGCGTCTTTAAAAGAATCGTGAAAAGATTCCGTCTATTAAACAGAAAAATCGTTGAAAGAATTTTAATGAAATTCTTCAGAGGAATCGAGCAAAACCTGTTGTGGCTTTCCCTTGGTGTTGAGACAGTATATTTCGGTATGTCAACGAAGGGTGAACCCCTCGTGTGTAGTCGAACTCAGAAAAGCTTTCCAGTCTTATATATACGCTGAGGCTTCAAACCACTTGCGAGAAACGCTCCGTCCGTTCGCCACCTAGTGACATCATACGAAACACTGGTGGACAAATACTCCGCTAGATGGCGAGCGGTCGAAGCGTTTTTCGCAAGTGACTTGAAGCCTGAACGTATATAAGACTGCAAAGCTGTCCTGAGTTCGACTATACACGAGGGGTTTACCCTTCGTTGACGTATCGAAATGTACTGTCTCGACACCAAGGGAAAGCAACAACAGGTTTCGCTCGTTTCCTCTGAACATTTTCATTAAGATTCTTTCAACGATTTTTCTGTTTAATGGACGGAATCTTTTCACGATTCTCTTAAAGACTTTTTTAAAGATTCTTCACAAGATTCTTTTCAAGATTCTTTCTATCTGAAAGCGTTCTGAGAATCTTACAAAGAATCTTCGAAAGAATTTTGAAAAGCGTCTTTAAAAGAATCGTGAAAAGATTCCGTCTATTAAACAGAAAAATCGTTGAAAGAATTTTAATGAAATTCTTCCGAGGAATCGAGCAAAACCTGTTGTGGCTTTCCCTTGGTGTGGAGACAGTATATTTCGGTATGTCAACGAAGGGTGAACCCCTCGTGTGTAGTCGAACTCAGAAAAGCTTCCCAGTCTTATATATACGCTGAGGCTTCAAACCACTTGCGAGAAACGCTCCGTCCGTTCGCCACCTAGTGACATCATACGAAACACTGGTGGACAATACTCCGCTAGATGGCGAGCGGTCGAAGCGTTTCTCGCAAGTGACTTGAAGCCTGAACGTATATAAGACTGCAAAGCTGTCCTGAGTTCGACTATACACGAAGGGTTTACCCTTCGTTGACGTATCGAAATGTACTGTCTCGACACCAAGGAAATGCAACAACAGGTTTCGCTCGATTCCTCTGAAAATTTTCATTAAGATTCTTTCAACAATTTTTCTGTTTAATGGACGGAATCTTTTCACGATTCTCTTAAAGACTTTTCAAGATTCTTTCGAAGATTCTTTGAAAGATTCTCAGAACGCTTTCGGATAGAAAGAATCTTGAAAAGAATCCTGGAAAGAATCTTGCTCCGGATCCTATACGTGATTCTTTTCAAGATTCCTTTAAAGATTCTTTAAAGACTTTTTTAAAGATTCTTCACAAGATTCTTTTCAAGATTCCTTTAAAGATTCTGTAAAGACTTTTTTAAAGATTCTTCACAAGATTCTTTTCAAGATTCTTTCTATCTGAAAGCGTTCTGAGAATCTTACAAAGAATCTTCGAAAGTATCTTGAAAAGCGTCTTTAAAAGAATCGTGAAAAGATTCCGTCTATTAAACAGAAAAATCGTTGAAAGAATTTTAATGAAATTCTTCAGAGGAATCGAGCGAAACCTGTTGTGGCTTTCCCTTGGTGTTGAGACAGTATATTTCGGTATGTCAACGAAGGGTGACCCCCTCGTGTGTAGTCGAACTCAGAAAAGCTTTCCAGTCTTATATATACGCTGAGGCTTCAAACCACTTGCGAGAAACGCTCCGTCCGTTCGCCACCTAGTGACATCATACGAAACACTGGTGGACAAATACTCCGCTAGATGGCGAGCGGTCGAAGCGTTTCTCGCAAGTGACTTGAAGCCTGAACGTATATAAGACTGCAAAGTTGTCCTGAGTTCGACTATACTCGAGGGGTTTACCCTTCGTTGACGTATCGAAATGTACTGTCTCGACACCAAGGGAAAGCAGCAACAGGTTTCGCTCGATTCCTCTGAAAATTTTCATTAAGATTCTTTCAACGATTTTTCTGCTTAATGGACGGAATCTTTTCACGATTCTCTTAAAGACGCTTTTCAAGATTCTTTCGAAGATTCTTTGAAAGATTCTCAGAACGCTTTCGGATAGAAAGAATCTTGAAAAGAATCCTGGAAAGAATCTTGCTCCGGATCCTATACGTGATTCTTTTCAAGATTCCTTTAAAGATTCTTTAAAGACTTTTTTAAAGATTCTTCACAAGATTCTTTTCAAGATTCTTTCTATCTGAAAGCGTTCTGAGAATCTTACAAAGAATCTTCGAAATAATCTTGAAAAGCGTCTTTAAAAGAATCGTGAAAAGATTCCGTCTATTAAACAGAAAAATCGTTGAAAGAATTTTAATGAAATTCTTCAGAGGAATCGAGCGAAACCTGTTGTGGCTTTCCCTTGGTGTTGAGACAGTATATTTCGGTATGTCAACGAAGGGTGAACCTCTTGTGTGTAGTCGAACTCAGACAAGCTTCCCAGTCTTATATATACGCTGAGGCTTCAAACCACTTGCGAGAAACGCTCCGTCCGTTCGCCACCTAGTGACATCATACGAAACACTGGTGGACAAATACTCCGCTAGATGGCGAGCGGTCGAAGCGTTTCTCGCAAGTGACTTGAAGCCTGAACGTATATAAGACTGCAAAGCTGTCCTGAGTTCGACTATACACGAGGGGTTTACCCTTCGTTGACGTATCGAAATGTACTGTCTCGACACCCAGGGAATGCAACAACAGGTTTCGCTCGATTCCTCTGAAAATTTTCATTAAGATTCTTTCAACGATTTTTCTGTTTAATGGACGGAATCTTTTCACGATTCTCTTAAAGACTTTTCAAGATTCTTTCGTAGATTCTTTGAAAGATTCTCAGAACGCTTTCGGATAGAAAGAATCTTGAAAAGAATCCTGGAAAGAATCTTGCTCCGAATCCTATACGTGATTCTTTTCAAGATTCTTTCAAGACTTTTTTAAACATTCTTCACAAGATTCTTTTTTTCTACGCGGGTGACTGATATACAATTAGTTAGTCAGTCAATATAAAAAAATATATATGAAAAATAAATAAAAAATTTTGTTTAATTTAAAAAGTATACTGAATTTGATGAAATTTTGTTTTATTTCAGCTGTCATTCTCACCAACGACTCCGGGCTGGAGTCATGCACGCCTTTTAGGACTTCTCGCAGCAATCCTGGCGCTGTCCTCGTTCATGCTCCTTCTGTCAACCGCGGCGGCCTTCTTTTTCGTGTCCTTCAACACTTATGCGTTCATGGCAGCCGAGGTGAGTAACGTGTGATACTCTTAAGCGGAGTATCGTTTGAGGACTCTTCTCTATATGCGTATTGATCCTCTCGTTCCACTCTTCGATTATGTGAGACTATTATACGGAAATGAACATTTATTCAATGTAAATGTATGTAAAATACTTGTTGTATTAAGTAACTATGATTAATAATTATACAAAAGATTTCTGCAATAAGTATAAATAATTCTGATGAATTTTCCGTTTTTAATAAATTCTAATATTCAATAGGCTTAATAATTCTTAATCATTCAGCCATAAAATTATTTCAAAAACATTTTCATTGTCTTAATGAATTGAATAAATATCAATGAAAATGTATTTAAAATGCTTTTTTTACAGGATAACTATGATTAATCATTTCAAATTTTCACAATTCTGAAATAACTATAAATAATTTAGATGATTTGTTCTTTTTCAATAAATTCTAAAATCCAATAGACTTAATAATCTTTAATCATTTAGCCATAAAAGTATTTTTAATACAAAATTTAAAAAAAAAATTAAAAAAAAAATTTAAATACATTTCCATTGAATTTCATTCAATGAAAATGTATTTAAATTTTTTTTTACAGGATAACTATGTTTAATCATTATGCAAAACTTAAATTTTTCACATTTCTGAAATAACTATTAATAATTTAGATTAATTTTTCTTTTTCTATCGATTATAATACTGAATAGGCGGAATAATTCTTAATCATTTAGCCATAAAAGTGTTTCAAATACATTGTCATTGCATGAATTTGCATCCCTGTTCCTTAATCGATGCTACAGTAGATATGTACATAATGTACTACAGTAGATGTGTACATAATAATCTAGTGTACGTCATTACCACTGTGACTCGAGTGGATGCTGTTTCCCAGTAAAATACTAAGGAGATGCAAATTGCAAATGTTCTTTCTCGGCGTTATGTGATATTGCCGATATTACTATGCCAAGGAAATCTGCATCGAACGCAGATTCTATTGCCACAATCAGCAACAAGAGAATATCAAATTCGGTATCTGTAGCTACAGAAACCACCAAAAAAGCGAAATTCAATTATACTTTTCGGTAATTTAGTATATTAAATTCAATTCAAAAACAAAATTCAATTATACTTTTCGGTAATTTAGTATATTAAATTCAATTCAAAAACAGAATTCAATTATACTTTTCGGTAATTTAGTATATTAAATTCAATTCAAAAACAAAATTCAATTATACTTTTCGGTAATTTAGTATATTAAATTCAATTCAAAAACAAAATTCAATTTTACTTTTCGGTAATTTAGTATATTAAATTCAATTCAAAAACAAAATTCAATTATACTTTTCGGTAATTTAGTATATTAAATTCAATTCAAAAACAGAATTCAATTATACTTTTCGGTAATTTAATATATTAAATTCAATTCAAAAACAAAATTCAATTATACTTTTCGGTAATTTAGTATATTAAATTCAATTCAAAAACAGAATTCAATTATACTTTTCGGTAATTTAGTATATTAAATTCAATTCAAAAACAAAATTCAATTATGCTTTTCGGTAATTTAGTATATTAAATTCAATTCAAAAACAAAATTCAATTATACTTTTCGGTAATTTAGTATATTAAATTCAATTCAAAAACAAAATTCAATTATACTTTTCGGTAATTTAGTATATTAAATTCAATTCAAAAACAGAATTCAATTATACTTTTCGATAATTTAGTATATTAAATTCCATTAAAAAAAAAAATTCAATTATACTTTTCGGTAATTTAGTATATTAAATTCAATTCAAAAACAAAATTCAATTATACTTTTCGGTAATTTAGTATATTAAATTCAATTCAAAAACAGAATTCAATTATACTTTTCGGTAATTTAATATATTAAATTCAATTCAAAAACAAAATTCAATTATACTTTTCGGTAATTTAGTATATTAAATTCAATTCAAAAACAAAATTCAATTATACTTTTCGGTAATTTAGTATATTAAATTCATTTCAAAAACAAAATTCAATTATACTTTTCGGTAATTTAGTATATTAAATTCAATTCAAAAACAAAATTCAATTATACTTTTTGGTAATTTAATATTATAAAATTAGCGACAATTCAATTATACTTACCGAAAAGGTAATTTAATATATTAAATTACAGACCGACAGCAGTGGACGCGCGGTCGGTGTGTGGCTTCGGCGGTCCCCAGAGTTAAGCAGCATTATTTGCGGTCATAACTTGGATGGGTGACCGCTTAGCCTTGCACTGATTTGCGCGCCAACTACTGAGCGGGAGGCAGTTTTTCTGAGTTTCTAATGTATTCTCATACAGTAGAAACTCAGTAAAAATAAAGCCGACTGTATCGGCCAGGTTTTCCGCAGTTTCCCTGTGCCCTCGTGCAAATGCGATACAGTAGTGCATTAGGATGAGTGGCTGCGGACAACACTCTAGAGGGGTCTCTATGAAGGAACGGGGAAAAGGGGAGCGGGGAAACGTAAAAGCCTGAAGAAGGCATACGGAAGAAACCAATAATAAAAAAAAAAAAAAAAAAAAAAAAAAAAAAAAAAAATATATTAAATTACAGATAATTACCGATAATGTAATATATTAAATCCCCGAAAAGTATAATTGAATTTTGTTTTCGTGATCCTTTATATTGTAAAAAAACATACCATAAATAAGAGAAAAAAAGTATGTTTGATTCGCTAATTTGGTCGAATAACAAAATTACACAAACCTGCTACGATTGATTATTTCGGAGTAATAAACAAATAATACATATCGATTTTTAATCAGAAATATTTTTAATGATTTTAAGGAAGTTAGAGGAAAGACTTTTTTTTGTCGTTATAATATTTTGCTGGCATAATTTAATTTAAAAAATTGGCACAAGGAATGAAATTATTAGACCGCAATTCTCGCATTTTCTTTCGCTAGAACGTCGAACAAACTGCAGTTTCCATACTTATTTAGTGCCTTTCATTCGTCAGCTGATTTAGTAAATCCGATTAAATGCAATATGGGCAGTAGTAGTTGTCCATAGAAACTGCAGTACGTGTCTTTTTGCACGTAGTCAACATACTTACAGCATTCCTGGTAGGTCTTATTCATCGCTTCCCGCTATCATATAATATAAACTCATAATAATACCGACAATTTCGAGAAATGCCTTGAAATTTCTCATCCCTATTACTCATAACTTCTGTACGACTTTGTTAACTCGCGAGTGCGTGTGCGGCCCCAGAATTTGATGAAATAAATGGTCAGCTGAATGATACGGTTTAAAATAATTGTCACTTAAAGGCTCTATTTTGTCCAGCGGAAAAATTAATCCATATTTAGGAAATTTTTTTCAAGCTAACGTCAGGATAAAAATTTTTGAGGATTTTTGTATACGTCTATATTTCTGTATATTATTATGAAATAACATACAAATATTTTCACTATACAACTTTCCTCAATGTTTTTGGTCATTTAGAAGAGCAAATAATTATTTCACGATAACAGAATTTCCAGTATGCAAAAACATTGTGCAAGATCCAACTTTGCAGGCTTTTAGTAACATACCGATTTTTTAAAATCGTTATCATTGATCGGAATGAATATTTTTAGTACAGCCAATGAAGTTGAAATTGTAAAGCACACAAACTTTTCTTTGGGAGAAATAACGAGTTTTTGGCAACTGACTGAATCTTTTCAAGCAAACGGCAGGATAAAAATGTTAGAGGATTTTTGTATACGTTTATATTTCTGTATATTATTATGAAATAACATACAAACATTTTTACTATACAACTTTTCGCAATGTTTTTGGTCATTTAGGAGAGCAAATAATTATTTCACGATAACAGAATTTCCTGTATGCAAAAACATTGTGCAAGATCCAACTTTGCAGGCTTTTAGTAACATACCGATTTTTTAAAATCGTTATCATTGATCGGAATGAATATTTTTAGTACAGCCAATGAAGTTGAAATTGTAAAGCACACAAACTTTTCTTTGGGAGAAATAACGAGTTTTTGGCAACTGACTGAATCTTTTCAAGCAAACGGCAAGATAAAAATGTTAGAGGATTTTTGTATACGTTTATATTTCTGTATATTATTATGAAGTAACATAGAAACATTTTTACTATACAACTTTTCTCAATGTTTTTGGTCATTTAGGAGAGCAAATAATTATTTCACGATAACAGAATTTCCTGTATGCAAAAACATTGTGCAAGAGCCAATTTTGCAGACTTTTAGTAACATACCGATTTTTTAAAATCGTTATCATTGATCGGAATGAATATTTTTAGTACAGCCAATGAAATTGAAATTGTAAAGCACACAAACTTTTCTTTGGGAGAAATAACGAGTTTTTGGCTACTGACTGAATCTTTTCAAGCAAACGGCAAGATAAAAATGTTTGAGGATTTTTGTATACGTTTATATTTCTGTATATTATTATGAAATAACATACAAACATTTTTACTATACAACTTTCCTCAATGTTTTTGGTCATTTAGAAGAGCAAATAATTATTTCACGATAACAGAATTTCCTGTATGCAAAAACATTGTGCAAGTCCCAACTTTGCAGGCTTTTAGTAACATACCGATTTTTGAAAATCGTTATCATTGATCGGAATGAATATTTTTAGTACAGCCAATGAAGTTGAAATTGTGAAGCACACAAACTTTTCTTTGGGAGAAATAACGAGTTTTTGGCAACTGACTGAATCTTTTCAAGCAAACGGCAAGATAAAAATGTTAGAGGATTTTTGTATACGTTTATATTTCTGTATATTATTATGAAATAACATACAAACATTTTTACTATACAACTTTCCTCAATGTTTTTGGTCATTTAGGAGAGCAAATAATTATTTCACGATAACAGAATTTCCTGTATGCAAAAACATTGTGCAAGATCCAACTTTGCAGGTTTTTAGTAACATACCGATTTTTTAAAATCGTTATCATCGATCGGAATGAATATTTTTAGTACAGCCAATGAAATTGAAATTGTAAAGCACACAAACTTTTCTTTGGGAGAAATAACGAGTTTTTGGCAACTGACTGAATCTTTTCAAGCAAACGGCAGGATAAAAATGTTTGAGGATTTTTGTATACGTTTATATTTCTGTATATTATTATGAAATAACATACAAACATTTTTACTATACAACTTTTCTCAATGTTTTTGGTCATTTAGGAGAGCAAATAATTATTTCACGATAACAGAATTTCCAGTATGCAAAAACATTGTGCAAGATCCAACTTTGCAGGCTTTTAGTAACATACCGATTTTTTAAAATCGTTATCATTGATCGGAATGAATATTTTTAGTACAGCCAATGAAGTTAAAATTGTAAAGCACACAAACTTTTTTTTGGGAGAAATAACGAGTTTTTGGCAACTGACTGAATCTTTTCAAGCAAACGGCAAGATAAAAATGTTAGAGGATTTTTGTATCCGTTTATATTTCTGAATATTATTATGAAATAACATACAAACATTTTTACTATACAACTTTTCTCAATGTTTTTGGTCATTTAGAAGAGCAAATAATTATTTCACGATAACAGAATTTTCTGTATGCAAAAACATTGTGCAAGATCCAACTTTGCAGGCTTTTAGTAAAACACCGATTTTTAAAAATCGTTATCATTGCACCGAAAGAAAACGTTTCATTGATTCACGGAAATCTTTGTCAATGAAATAAAATACTTGAATTTCAATAGTATTTTTTCTTTGCATGATCTCAAACTCAATGAAAAGTAGTGACATTGATTCGAAGAAACATTTATTTAAACCAATGAACCTTTTTCATTGATTTCAAAGATATTGTCTCTGATTCAATGAAACCTTCTTCTTACCACCTCAAAATTTCAAAACCTATTTTTTCCTGAAGTACGCGGCAGATAGAGCTCAAATTTTGTGAGTATGTAAGGAAGTACGGCAGAAATAGGCTGAGCTTCTGGCTCCCCGAAACTCGAAGCCGCTCGTTCGGGAGAACCGGAAAACAAAAAAGTGAGGTTAGGTGCACGAGAGAGATGAATGAAAACGTTTCTTTGAACCAATGAAAACGTCTCTTTAAAACAATGAAACTGTTTCTTTATTATATGCTCACTAAGTAAATCTTTATTTACAGGCAATGAAATGTTCTCTTTGAAATTCAAATACACTATTTTATTGAAATCAATGAAAAAAAATTCAATCCACCCATTTTTTTGGCGTCAATGAAATCTTTTCTCTCGGTGTGATCGGAATGAATATTTTTAGTACAGCCAATGAAGTTGAAATTGTAAAGCACAAAAACTTTTCTTTGGGAGAAATAACGAGTTTTTTTTTGCAACTGGCTGAACCTTCATGGTATTATAAATGTCTTTCGACTGCTAAGTGGAAACGCCAAAAAAAAAAGTAACGGCATTCCGCACTAAAAAAATGATCGGGCGCAAGGCTGAATACTGTGTATTACTGCGATACCACTATAATCCAGCATTGATGCATTTAATCACCACAATTAAAGTCAAGGCTGATTGTGTGCGATATACGAGCCGCCGTTGGGTTCTCGACTGTCGAGGGAAACGGTGATCGAATTAAACTTGTCGAAGGTGAATCACCGTTTCGAGGGTCACTAACTATTGCATGGAAATAACTGGCGATTAATGAAATAATTGTTGCGCAATGAAACCTTCAATGCACAAAGATGTGGGAAAGTGGGTGACCTTCGATAATTGCGATTATAAATCGCAGGTACCAAACGCGAAAAACGTCAAACGTCGACGGAAATACAGAATTCGCGCACTGAAAAAAAAAATGTCCCGTGCAGAAAAATAGTTGGGGCCCTTTCTAGTTTGCCCCAATTCTATTAGGGGCCCAGTATGGAAATCTAAGTACAGCCCTACTAGGCTGGTCACGCTTCAAAGTACGGGGCTTTTATAGATTTCCCTGTTAGGGCCTATAAAGGCTGCTCTATTAAACCCCTACTAA